>CM062811.1:1058935465-1059535465 GCA_031772625.1 Pinus tabuliformis | reverse complement strand
ATAAAGCATAACGTATAATGTGATTACACTCTTTAAAAGATACATGATATTGGGAAAGATATCATAAATTCTCAGTGGCGATGCCCCCAGTTGATGTTGGACAAGTTATCCTAGCTCCATAACAACAATGTCCCCATTCATGGGTGTCATTTCAACATGTATCTTATTAATTCAAGGAATGGAAAATGATACGATATTTACAGTGGGAAAAAAAATAATTGTAAGAAAAAAAAATACGGTTGCAAAACAAATACAGGGCATGTAACTATTAGATTACTTGGCCACCATAACCTTCATGTCTGGCCACTTACTCAAATGTAGGAGCTGCATCTCCTGGATAACATACCAAATTTTTGAAACACCTATGTGGAGATAGTTTAGACCATGCACATCATGCTCCTCCACATGCCAAGAAAACGAATTGAACAATATGTAAATATAAACCATTGGTGAAGTAACTCTGGGCACCTCATCGGGCATATAACAAAGCAATGACCCTTGTGATCGTGAGGAAATCTACATATTCCAAGCAGTGTTTGAGAGGTCTAAATATGAATTCTAAGAGCCAAATTTTTGCGTGTTTTTCCTTTGGTAATGTACTTTTCTATCATGTTGTGGAGATGATGGTGGGGGAAATTTCTCATTGGGTTCCCCAAGGACAGTTCCAAGGATATCATTGGCATCCTGTACAATAATAGGTTTATCATTAGTTTCCCTCCAGAACAATATTTCCACCACCAGAGGAGCATCGTCACTTGAGGATTTTATTCTAGATCTTTCGAACACCTTTTCCTTGGCCTCAAATTGTTCTAGTATGTAGGTCTCCCCACTCTCCCATATTGATTTTTTCACCATGCTTTGCAGAGGGCCTCCTTTATTTTCCATGGGACTTCATCCTATTTGTTGTTGGCAAGTAGTGAATTTCACAAGATTGGTTCCTTTGTTAAATTCATTGGCATCTTTATAAGTGTTGGACCCCTGAGCATTTGGTGGTTCTCGTGTAACAACACCAAGTGTATCACTATTATAGTTGTCGCTTTGTATCTTCCCCAAATAATGATTCATATTTGCCATGACAACCCTCTTGGGTGCCTTGGGTATTGGAGAAATTACCTTCCAAATGTCGTACTAGATAACTTTCTTCTCTATCTTCAAAATTTACCCAATTGGGCCAATGAATTGAGCTTCTATGGGATGGTACTCTTGTCCCAATGGAAATTCCTTCAACCATGGCAGCACCTCAACATCGGCCATCTACAACCTAAATCCAAAAAATAATATTATTATCTATTCAATCTTATATTTCTAGATGAAACACCACAACAAGCCAAAAAAACAATACTATTATCGATTCAGTTTTATATTTCAACATGCAACACCACAACAAGAGATAGCACAAAAAAATATTTCGACTATTACCTTAAAATTATTCTCACTAAATTTTTGAAATAGAATACACAAACCAAACCATCATTAGCATCTAGGACTATAGAGCACATGTGAATCAAAATAATGTTTGTTTTACTATTAAACCTCATAACTTGTCTATATCAGTTTGAAACTCTTTTTCTTGTAACTTTTTTCAGAGAGAGTATAAAACTATTATATATTGTAAATGTATGCTCTATATTATATAAATTTGTTCTAGTTTTAACATTATAAAGGGATTCATAGATCCTTTTAGGAGGTCGTTGAATCTATCACCCTAAATTTTAATATTGCAAACTGATAAGAGGGTTTCTAAATTTTAACATTGTAGATGGAAATAGAGACCCATTTCTCTATAAATTTTAACACTATAAATGCCTTTTGCAGTGTTAAAATTTAGTGAAATGTAAAACTTTAGTATCAAAATCACAATTTCCCATTTCCGAAGTGACACGATTAAAAATGACTAGCAGAAAAGACTAATTCATATCATTGCTGTACTTATTTGTTGGTCATACTCTTATTCTTGGACTATAGTAGTCATTTACGTTAATTATTTTAATTTTGTCGCTTAATATCTAGTGATATGGTTTAGCCCTAGACTAAATTAGTGATTTAAGTTAGTCCTTTTTAGTTGAGTCACTTATTATCTAGCTGTATATTTTATCTCTAGACTAAATTAGTCATTTAAGTTAGTCTTTTTTATTTGGGTCACTAAAAATTGCTCAAATTTAGTAGTAATTCACTTGAAATAATTGTGGTCACTAATGTTTTTAGTCATGCATTCACTAATTTCTCATTTTGTACTTGTGAATATGGAGCCTATGGTTGGGTGAAAATTCCTTCTTCTATAGCCAATTTATTGACAACTTCTAGATAAAAAAAGTATTCATAAATGTGCCTACAAATTATTTAGAAATAATGTTGTTTATATCATGGATTTTATTACTTCTTATTTTGTTTAGATATATCTACATCACTAAATGATTAATTATTCCAACATAACTTAGCATTTTCATACATATGTTAGTTGATGAATAGAAGGAGGATGAGGAAAGTATTAAGAAATAAATTTGTAGTGGGATTAATGATTTTAATAATTACCTCATATCTTTAAATTGCACAAAGGGTATTTGGTATATTATTATTCAATTAATGGATTTATCGACTCATTCTAACGAATTTCTCTTATTATTCAACTTATGGAATCATGGCACCTAGTTTGTACCTATTTTTCCATTTCTTCTAGATCCTTTTGCTTTGCCCATTCTGTAAATTACAAGATTTTTGTTTAAAGTGTTATGGTTATGATTGGTTAGAACAATCTATCTTGTCTATGATACCATCATCATAAATTAGATGGTGCACATATAAGTCACCAAGTAGAAATATATTATGAATTAATATGTTTGTATCTTTGATCACCCTTTTCAATCTACCCATGATATTTGGGTTCAAATATTTTATATAAATCATCTATGGAATCATGTTTAAGTGAATAGAGTAAATTGGGAAAATATAAATGCATTTATCTGGTCCCTCAACCTTCAGAGACTATACAATATAATTTATTCATCCAAAGAAGTTATGGAAATTGAGAAAACAAAGTACTACATGTATTTATAAAATCTCAAACTTGAAAAATTTACGAAACTCAATTAAACTAATTTTGAGTCAAAGAAGTCAAGTACTTAGAGAGATTTTGATCAAAGAAACTAATATATAGTACATTTTTTAATAATGTCATAGTAAATATTCTAAGGTCGGCATGTGGTAATCTTTAAGCTTTTTGGGTTAGTGTTAGTATCATGGTTACGCTTTACTCCATAAACATTTTCTTTATTTGACTTAAAAATAGCTTCGAGTTTTTTTAATTTAAATATTAGGTCTTAGAATGGTCTTCACATTTCTTAAAGCATTAACTGTATAATTCATCAAGTCTCTCTAACCTATGGATGTAGAGGTAATTTTTATTCTAGTGAATAATTGCATTGGGCTTGATTGATATCTTGTGTGTATTTAAACATAAGGTTTCATGAATTTAAGCACAACGCAGAGAATTTATCCATAAACAATAAAACTAACATAATTAAAATGGGAAACTAAGCCACAAGGATTTCAGAAAACAAACTCACATGGACAAATACCTGCACTGAAATTCCAATCGCCATCCAAAACAAAATGTAGGTGTCATTAAAACCCTATTTACTAGAGCATCTAGAATCAGTGACATCGAACACTTAGAGGAAGAACATAACCACCTCTTCAAAGTATTCAAAAACAATGGTTACCAAGAAAACATAATCCAAAAAATGATTATAAACTCCAAAAAAAAAACTCAAAAAAGAACCCCTCAGGAAAACCCAAGAATCTCCTTACCCTATATAAAAGGAACCACCGACAAAATTGTTGGAATCCTCACCAAACATAACATCATGGTCACATTCACTCCCCCTAACACCCTAAAAAACATGCTTGATTCTGCTAAGGATTCAATTGACCCGAAAAATCACAAAGGAGTTTACTCTATCCCATGTTCATGTGGAAAGGTATATATAGGTGAAACAGGGAGATCAGTAGGCATAAGGATAAAAGAACACATAAATGACATCACAAAGAATAGGTCGGAAAAATCAGCCCTAGTAGAACACGCATAATCCTCACACTACATTTGCATAGAACATGCTAAATTAATTCACAAGGAAGATCATTATCTAAAGAGATGGGTGAAGGAAGCCATTGAAATAGAAAAATCATCAGGAAACATGAATAGAGATGACGGTCTTAAACTAAGTAGTTTATGAAAACCCTTACTAAGAATTAAATAAGATATAATTAATATTAATACCTAAAAATAAACTACATAATACATTAAAATAAAATGTAACATACATGTGTAAACCTAAATTAAAAATAGTAATTAATTAACCTATAAATAATATTCTTAATTAACATTAAGATAATCTACATTGAACGTTAACATATAACATAAAATATACACTACACAAAATAAAACTACACAAATTAACCTACACAATACGTTAGAATAAAATGTAACATACATGTATAAACCTAGATTGAAAACATTAATTAGTTAACCTATAAATAACATTAATAATTAACATTAGGATAATCTACATTAATCATTAACAAATAACATCAAATACCAATCGTTTATATAGTTAAGATCAATAACTTATAATTAACATTAATAATTAAAACTAAAAAATAAAAATAAAAATAAATAAATAAAATGACAATTTAAAATTCATTAAACAACAAACATATTATAACATTAAAATACAAAATAAAAATAAAAATAAATAAATAATAAATTTAAAAATCATTGAACGACACACACATTATAACATTAAAATATACCAAACCCTTATATCTAGTTCTGATTAATTAAATTAGGATATTAAATAGTCTTAATTTAGACATATTAGTAGTTAAACATATTAACAATTAAAACAAATAAACAGTCGACATTTATATTCTTATCATTAAACCATCAACTATCAACTATTAATAGCTCCATGCATCCACACTCTCTCTTCTTAAACTTGCAATTGACAACCTTAATGATAAGCTTACCTAGTTAGTCTGAAACATTGGTTTCAACAGAATAACAAATTCTTCCATGCTTCTCAATTGTCAACTCAACCAATCTATATAGAATCACTCTTTAACAACATTAAAATATACAATTCCTCATAGTTTAGTTTTGTTGAACTAGACAAATGTTATAATGATATATACATAGCATAATATGACTATTCTTGATACCTTTCCATAATCATTGATGCTTTATGAAAGATAATATTGCATACAACTAAGCTATCATCTAACAACTTCATATATACCTTAACTCAACGTATAAACCTAAATAATTATACAATGTAATTAAACTCGTTGTAACGAGCATAACAATACTTTTTCAAATTGGAAAACAAAGAACCAAAAATTTGCATACATTCCTAAAGCTAACAGATTTATAAAATTAAGCTAAATTAATTATAAACTTCATGATTCAAAATATTTGAATTATTTTAATATCATTTGAAAAATTTGAGCTACTTGAATTCTTATGTTAATGTCCTTTTTATAATTTCCTCATAAACCTTTGTCTCTTTGGTGGACGTAAACAGTTTGAACGTTGTTTTTATTACGTGATTAAGTGACACCATTTTCAAAATTTTTAAATTATTAGTGTAGATTGGGCTTAAAGTGACTGAAAAGAATTTTCAAATATTTGAAATTATCACTGTCGATTTACCTTAAACAAATATCTAATATGATTTGAGAGTGACCCAATTTTTTTTATGTAACCGTTTCTATATATATTTATAATTTCGTTTCTATTTATATTTATAATTAATTTCGTTTCTATTTATATTTATAATTAATTTCGTTTCTATTTATATTTATGGTTTAAATTACAGTGGTAAATTTTTTATAGAATATATTTATTAAAATGATTTTTTTTATTTTTATTTTTTTATTTTTTCTGGATGAATTACACACATTTTTTATTATTCTTATTAAAAAAGTACTTGATATTTTTTATTTTATTTTTTAACTTTCAATTAATTTTTATTTCTTTGAATATTAAATATTTATTATATACAACATCAAAATATTTACCTTTCATACATATTTATATATGAAGTTGAGATTCATATAAATTAGTTAATATATGTTTTCAAGTTAATATATGTTTTCAAATAATTTATTTAAATCTATTATTGAAATACTTTTGAAAAGTATAAAATTTATATATATAACTAATATTGCTTTTTTATTTTTAGAATATTAATTTTTATTTTGAAAATTTATCTCGAAAAAAAATAAAATTACACATCACCATGATACTTGTAAAATAAATCTCTCTACTTAATAAAAAAACCTCATCTAGTCCAATCTCAAATATAACTTGCGCATCAAATTCTATCCTCAGATGCCACGACTTCAAAAGATATTCAATATGAATTGTATCATCAACATTTTCGCGTATGTGTAGTTTTTGTAAACTTATAAATATTTTTCTACATCAAATTTGGGAAAACATTAAGTAAACTTTCTCGTAGTATAAGACTTTTCTTCAATCTTGAATTACATAGAAATAAATCTCATTAAATCTCATTAGTAAATTTTTAATTTCATTAAAAAAACATATATAATAATTAATTAAGTTGATAGTTAGATTTATAAAATTATATGGTAATTAAGATGATAGTAAATCTTATACGAATGTTTTATAATTGCCATGATAGTTAGGTTATATAAGTATTTCTATAAATGGAAAAATAAATCACGTATTTTTTTTAAAGTAAACATGACACCATTTTTTTATCTTCCTAAGTGACACTCATTGAACATTGAAGATAGGACATGGTATCCTTTGAGCATACAAGATTTTTGTGTTAGTGTCCTTGTTGGTCGTCCCACCGAAAGTTTTGCTTTCTCCGTGAACAATTCAAATTATTTTTGTTTGAAGTTCAAATCGATGGGAAAGTCTTGATAATTTGAAAGATTATAAGAATTCTTATCTTAATGGAAGTTGGTTTTGAGTGTGTTTATTCTTTAATAAATTTGAGCGTGGTATTTACGAGTAATAAAAATTTGATAGGTAATTATTTTAATATTAAATTTATTATTAGATTTTTTATATAGTTTTTTTTCTTATGAATTTTGATATATATTTTTATAAGTTGATAATCAGTTAATATTGACAATATTAATTATCTATTCCTATTTATATTAATTATCTATTTCTATTTATTAATGTAAGATAAGTTATTATTGTTAACCAGAAATATTATAACAAGATAAGTTATTATTGTTAACCAGAAATATTATCAGCAATTAAAATTATTAGTCCTTGTTGTCTTGATATGGAGTATAGTAATCGGAAATGATCACTTTAGCATTATTAGTGCTCCTTTTACTCCTCGCTTATCAACTATAAACCAAGTTTGTAGACACATATTGATAAATCATGTTATTCGGTGTAGGTAATCCGAAGCTAAAGCATAAGTTATAATTTTGTCTTTACTTGAAACTCGTAAAAATACTACCTAATCTAATACTGACATTAGTCGACGACACTAAATGTTAAGTCCGCTATTTTGGATTTCCATGGACTGCATGGTATAATAGAGCAACCATCAGCCCTTGCTTGTACGCCAGGTACCCCTGCCACCACTACTTATCACCGCTTGTACGCTTGCCACTCCCGCCTGCCACAACTTCCAGGTGCCATCTGTTTGCATGTAACCAGGGGTCCATTGAAAGGATGAAGACATTGAAGGGATGAATATTGTTCATGTCAAACTGGGCACAAACACCTCCTATGTAACAAAACACCTGGTATGTAACAAATATTATTGCAAGACTGGCAGCACTGGAAGCTCGCCATACAGGAGGGATGATTCATGAAGAAAGGGAAATGAATAATGAAGAAAAAATACATAACCAAAAATACAGAAGTTACCTCCTACTTCTACACATCACCAGCGCTGTGTGATTAACCCTGCTCAACGGCTCAATGCAACCCTGCTCAACTACTGAATTCTTTTACAGTATTTTCGTGTTATCCAGCTTGCATCCCTGGAATAAGGGTTCATCTAATTGTGTCATCCTTCTAAAGCTCTACAACTTTGATTAGTACAGGGTTTGCTCTGAAACTCTTGCAGTTACGTTAGGCCTCTTTAGCGTTTCACCTTTTGCCATAACCTTGTAACCTATAAATTCCACCTTCAGTCATCAACAGCGAAGGAAATCCCACCACAGAAGAAGAAGGAAGGAATAAGCCTTTACCCGTGAGCCTTTCACATTCTGCCTTCAACTTAGAACCCCTCTACACACAATAACCTGCGTCTGCTTCGCATCTCCTTAGGCTTCCATTAATGGTTGCCCACTCATCATCTGAACAACCAGGAAGGGCAGGAAGGCATTTAGAATGAATGGCTGACTTGAACCACATCTATCAATTTCAGAATCTGCATCTCAAAGGGATTACTGTTCATACGCATAGGGGGTTTCTGTCAAGCATTGAGTTAGTGAGGGAGGAGAGTTTGCAGAGGTTCCCACTGGAGAAAAGGAGTTTGTTCTCGCTCATAAAGGGGGACATTGGGCTAATAGCTTATACTGTCAATGAAAAAGATGGACGCAATGGTGGTGGCGCTGGAAATGGCAATGGCAATGGTAACAGCAACAACAACAACCCCTCTGGGCTCAGACTCGTTGAATTCTATGCAGGAGAAGAAATTGGAAGTGAGGCCTGCAGTGATGCATATGAGTAGTCATAGTCCTGGTATGGGTTTCGTTCCCAGACCCTTGGCACGATCATCCAATGGATTTTGCACTGAAGAAAACTTATCCTCAACTTGGTAGTGGTGGTGTAGGAACCACGATTTCAGATAAGACAGGAAACACTTATGATCTGGTAGAGCATATGGAGTATTTGTATGTTCGGGTCATGAAGGCCAAATATCTCCATACTTCTGACACTTGGGAAGCATGCTCTTGGCATGGCAACATCTCTTTTTAATTTAATTTAATTCACTTTATTATTTTTATTTTTTAACATTCTCGTATCCAAGGGCTTGGTTCGATCTTCATGGGGCTTGCTTATGGTTTCTTCTTCGGGCATGGCCTTGCTTCTGGTGGTCCTCATGCTCAGTGGGGTATGGACTTTGAACGACCATGATTGAAAACTGGTGAGCTGCTGAATTCTGCTTTCTGTCACAAATGTAACAGCAACGGTATTTTCTTTCCCAAAGAATTCGCATGAAAATTCACCAGAGAACATTTTCAAAAGATGATGCTTCTCAAAATTCTTGTGACTGCAATTTCTCTGCTCGAAATTCTTTATGTTTTAAACCTTTTGAAGACTGAATTTCACTCAATTGCATGCACTGACAGATAAATTCACGTTCTAATAAACCTTTTAAACTTAAATTTGTCCTTCCTTTGTAGAGAATTTGAATATTTTCGCAGCAATTACAGACTGAGGGGAAGAAAGCCTGGTTATTTATAATGGCCGAGATTTGAAGTTTCCTTGGCATTTTTACAGGAGTTAAGGCTCAACTTCATTTCTGTTTTTCGGGAAACGGACAGGGACGCATTGTGAGGAGCACTTTACTATGTCTCGGCAGGCTGCAGAACCTGTTTTCCCCAGCAGGCGGCACACAAAGACAATTTACGACAATGTTCACCATAGTATTCACATAGACCCTGTATGACATTTCTTTATTTCAACTGAATGTTTTTTGGCCTTTAAGATATCTGGATGGTCATTTCTTTTTTAAATTGTATTTGTAAGCATTTATTATTTAATTAAAGTAGGGGAGGGTCGCCATTACATGTGCGCCCTCCCCGCCACGTCAGAAAACCACGCGTAAAAGCACATGGAGCCGGTATGACACCTGTCCACCGTCGAGCTCCATTTGTTGGCTACCGTATCAACCCATAAAACTTTGTGTTCGTGCCATTTCACAGGTTCGTTTTGGGTCATTGCTGCGATGTATGAGTTTCCCTTTGTCTTTCTACTCGGGGTCGGTTGTTGGGCGAAGCCCCCCCGCCGAAGATGGCACGGGACGGCCCCGGAACCTGCGCGCTTCGTTGTTTATTCGTGTGCTGTTTGAGGCTTTTGTTCGGTTGACAGGGTTTGTGGACCTACGTGCTTCGCCTGGTATGCAGGTGCTGGTGTGAATGTTTGCTCGAGTTTCAGGGTTTGTGGTTGGCACAACGCTTCTGCTTTTCTTGTGCTTTTCCGCCTGGAGTTCTTGGTCATTTTGGAATGCCAGTTGTTTAGCATTTCTCTGTTGCTGGTCTTATTCGACGATTTTGTTGTTTGGGGAGGAGTCGGTCGTTGTTTTACTGAGCTCGAGGTCAAATGGTGTTTTGCTGTTAATTTGCTATTTTGTGGTGGTGTTTTTGTGGTTTTCTGTTCCCTAATATATATTTTTCTTCTCATTGCAGGTGTGCAGAAGGTCGTTGCAGGTGTGGAGAAGGTCTGGCGAGCTCCGAGGAAGGTGGGGGAGGTCGGTGACCATGTATCCGGTAGGATTTTAATCTTACCAGCATTCTCTATGTTTTTCAACACAAGCATCTTTATTTTTGGATATTTTGTAAACTTTTATGGCATTTTATCGCATTTTTTTGAGGATTTTTTTTCGAGGGTTTAGGGTTTATGGGATATTTTGATGCTGTTTGTTGTTGAAGGTTTAGGGTTTATCTGAAATTTCGTTGTTTTCCCTGTTATCCTAGGCCGTCCCATGCTATCCTCGGCCCTCCGGTGCCCTCGCTGTTATTTTTTCTATTTTCGGTGCTATCCTAGGCCGTCCCGTGCTATCCTCGGCCGTCCCGTGCTATCCTCGGCCGTCCCGTGCCCTTGCTGTTATTTTTGTTGTTTTCGGTCCTATCCAAGGCCGTCCCGTTCTCCTCGGCCGTCCCGTGCCCTCGACCCCTGAGCAGAAAGACAAAGGGAAACTCGAACATCATAGCAATGACCCCAAACGAACCCTCGAAACCCTTTGTCGTTGCTCTCAATTGACTTGCATAACTTATCTTCTCCTCGTCCGTGAAAGCTTCTGTCAGGAACTTCACTCCTTGTATTTGAAATGAAGCCTCGAAACCCTCTGTCACTGCTCTCAATTGACTAATTTGAGTATATTTACAGTTTAAGCAAATTTGGGGTTTGTTTGGTTGCACTGAAAATAACAAATTCTTTAATGGCCATATGTATGGGGCAGTATAAGTCTACCATTGTAGTTATTTAACTTTGGAGGAAGAGAAGTCTTGTTCGTTTCTTGAATTTGTTACTCCTGGTTATTAATTTTGGTGCTTTTAGCTATTTTCCTGAACCTAATGTATATGTTTTGCAATATGGATATCTTGTATACACAGTCCTTTTTGTTTCCATGCTGACACTGCTCTCAATTGACTGATTTGAGTATATTTATAGTTTAAGCATGTTTGGGGTTTTTTTGGTTGCGCTGAAAATAACAAATTCTTTAATGGCCATACGTATGGGCTACCATTGCAGTTATTTAACTATGGAGGAAGAGAAGTCCTGTTCGTCTGTGGAATTTGTTACTCCTGCTTATTAATTTTGGTGTTTTTGCTATTTTCCTAAACCTGATGTATATGTTTTGCAATATGGATATCCTGTATACACAGTCCTTTTTGTTTCCATGTTGACGCTGCTCACAATTGACTAATTTGAGTATATTTACAGTTTAAGCAAATTTGGGGTTTTTTTTGGTTGCGCTGAAAATAACAAATTCTTTAATGGCCATATGTATGGGGTAGTATAAGTCTACCATTGCAGTTATTTAACTATGGAGGAAGAGAAGTCTTGTTCGTTTCTGGAATTTGTTACTCCTGGTTATTAATTTTGATGCCTTTTGCTATTTTCCTGAACCTGATGTATATGTTTTCGGACCTTTGACATTTGCCTTTCCTCGAGATGTCTCGGACAGTGGCTTTCATATGCCACCCTTTTGTATCTTATGATGTTTTTTATATTGTCAATATAATCTGTGATGCTTTTTTCTCTGAAAAAAAGAAGGAGTTCACACATTTTACAGTCGATTCCAAAACCGGTTACTGATGGTTACAGAGATAAGAGAATAAATATTTTTAGTAATGAATTATGTTCTCATACATAAAATGCATTTCAATAACTAACCCTTCTCGGGCTCCAACGATAAAACCTTACTGTATCAATGACTTTTCATTTCAATTTAATTAAGGACGTGGATCATGTAAATGAGCAAATATGACTTATTCCTAGGTCCCGCTGATTCAATTGTTCACTTCAAAGTTCTAATATAAATTAGTATATCATATAATAGTTTGCTCATTGTGTGAATATCTGAAGTAGTCTCTGTTTCCAGCCCGTCTTAGGGTTCACTGACTAGCTATTACAGAATACAATGGGTAGAAATTGCTTTGTAAGCATTATGGTTGAAGCATGAGCTATCAAGTTGAAGGATGTTCCTATAGATAACGGTCCACTTATTGGAGCCATAAGTGAGTTTAGAGCTTTGTACAGTGCTGCATATTTGATGCCTTCAATGTTGAGATCGAAGGCTTAAAAAATACAATGTATAAAATGCTCTTAGAGAAAAGATCATCCAAAGATTAATGGGTTGACTGTCAAACCCATCTCTCCTAACATCTGATGTCAAAATTTATTGACCACATGAAAAGCCATTGAGCCATTGAGGTGCGAACTATCCACTAAGTAGAAGAACCGAGACATATTAATATGGAACCACATATAGAAATCGAAAGAATGTTCAATACGGGATGATCAAGAGTATCTGTCTCAGGGTTTCCATCTGATTGTGAGGGAGTTGAGTGGATAAAGCTATACTTATCCCTCCTTCACTTCCAGCGAACAACATCATCCATCCAATTTCTCCCAAGAATGGGGCTTGCAAATTCAGTGGCGTTACTTTTCATTTTAATTTAATTAAGGATGTGGATCATGTAAATGAGCAAATATGACTTATTCCTAGGTCCCTCTGATTCAGTTGTTCACTTCAAAGTTCTAATGAAAATTAGTATATGATATAATAGTTTACTCATTGTGTGAATATCTGAAATAGTCTCTGTTTCCAGCCCGTCTTGGGGTTCACTGACTAGCTATTACAAAATACAATGGATAGAAATTGCTTTGTAAGCATTATGGTTGAAGCATGAGATATCAATTTGAATGATGTTCCTTTAGATAATGGTCCACTTATTTAGCCTTTTTCATGCTCAACTTGATAATGAGAGCAACTTGATAATGAGTGCTCTCAATTTCTCAAGTGTCCCCTCAATGAATAAAATTATTAGTGGCTTTTTCACATTTAATAAAACTTATTATGAGGTACATTGCATCCTCATTGATTTTTGTATTTAGCCTTTTTCATACTCAACTTGATAATGAGTGCTCTCAATCATAATAAGATTGTCTGGTCATTTGATTTCTATATTTAGCCTTTTTCATATGCAACTTGATAATGAGTGCTCTCAATTTCTCAAGTGTCCCCTCAATCAATAAAATTATTAGTGGCTTTTTCAAATTTAATAAAACTTATTATGAGGTAGATTGCCTCCTCATTGATTTCTATATTTAGCCTTTTTCATACTCAACTTGATAATGAGTGCTCTCAATCATAATAAGACTGTCTGGTCATTTGATTTCTATATTTAGCCTTTTTCATATGCAACTTGAAATGTTATTATTGAATTCCCAAACATCGCAGAAATGACCCCAAACAAACCTGTGAAATGGCGCGAACACAAAGTTTTATGCAATGATATGATGGCCAACACATGAGCTCCATGGTGGACAGGTGTTGTACCGGCTCCATGTGCTTTTACGCATGGTTTTCTGACGTGGCAGGGAGGGCGCACAGAATAACTTATAGAAATAGTTTTATCATAATTAATATTTTACAGAAAGACATATTCCATTGAAAATTTCTTATCAACACACAGTTAGGTTGCCACAAGAAATAACTACTAGGTTGTTAGCCAAAATGTTTCTTGGGACAAGAAAAAGATACAATCTAGTGTTGTAAGCCAAAATATTTCTATGACAAGAAAAAGATACAATCTAGTGTTGTAAGCCAAAATGCTTCTATGCCAAGAAAAAGATACAATCCATCCAAAATCCACATCATAATGTGGTTAGAACCAAAAACATATGGCACCCCTATTCTTTATGGCCCTGAGAATCTTCAGTGCCAAAACTCCCCGAGTTACCTTCTTGAGCCAGGTAGGTTGGCCTACCAGTCAAGGGCTGATTAGGAAATGGTTGATTGATTCCATATGATTGATTCCAATTTGCAGCTTCCAACCATGGAGGTATTGAGTACCCATACCTCACATTTTCCCTACTGACCCCTGCATTAAGTGGAGGTGTGTAATGAGCATACAGAGAAATGACACCAGCTCTGGTAGGAACAAGGCAAGTGGGTAAACCCTCAGTTTGATAGTGGGGCACTTGAATGTTTATGAGATATTGGAATAATGGTGTATTGTCTGCAATGGAGTCCAGTGAGTTTGAAATAATGCTGGTTTCATCATCTATTCTTGTATCGTTGATCATCCCTTGTTCCTTTTCAAGCATTTGTTGTGCCTTTCGTTTTTCCTTTTCCTGTCTTGCCATTTTCTTTTGTTGGTCCTTAACTTGCCTTGCTTTATCTCTTTCAATCCTTTCTTTTGTGCGACGTTGTGCTGCAACAATCCTTGCTACCTTCTTCTCCTTGACTATATCCTTCTTTTTCTGTTTTAATTCTTGCATTTCAAATTTCTTTTTTTCTGACTCAACTAACAGGTTTATATAGTCCTCTGAGGTGAGTAAGTGTGAGCTTCGCCCAGACGAAGACTACCTGGTGCACCTTGCTTTTTTTTCATTGATACTCTCTCTACTGGTAGCTTTAGGAACCGTCCAAGTGTCTTCTCTACCCCTCCCACCTGCATGTCATTGCTTGGTACTTCCCTTTCAGTGTCTGTTGGAACTGATTGAACCATATCATTATCTTCATTTGATGCCTCATTATGTCCTTCATCTTCTTCCATTGATCTATTGTCCACAAAAAAATGAACAATTTCACTGTTCAATTTTGCTGGTTGTGAGGGCATGTTCTTGATTTCTTCATTGGTTGCTGAGACACTATGTGAACTCATATTGATCATTGCTTCTGCTAGCCATGAAGGTGGGGTTACTTGGCTTGGCAGTGTCAATTGGTCATTGTCAACTGCATGTTCAACAATACCATTAGAAATATCAGCAACAAGAATTTCATGTTCTTGAGTTGGTGGAACAATCTCCATGTTACTAGGAATTTGTTCATTGTTATATTGTGTTTCACATACAGTTTCATCATCTTCAGCATATAAGTTTCCTTGAGACAGGGAAATCATATTACCAGCTGCAACAACATCATCTTGGTCATCTACTTCTTGCACTTCAACACATGTTTGGACATTCCCTTCTTCCTGACCATCCACATGAAATGCTTGGCTACAACCAGTATCATGCATAAGTGCATCATAGCTCAGTGGCCAGATTCATGTCCTCCTAAAGCCGGCCTTGATATTTGATGGTGTCAAAGCCCTTTTAAAAGCTTTACTTGCAAGCTCTGCTAGCTCAAACCTTTTCACCTCAACCCCTGGATTCTTTGCCATCCATGTAGCACGCTCCGACCTGAAATAGTTCTTGAAAGGGCCAAACACACTAACATCAAGGGGTTGTAGCCTATGAGTGGTATGAGTGGGCAATGTCAACAGGTCAATTCCTAAATTGTTTGCTTCCTCAATTGTTTGTACAGCTATGTGGCTCCCATGGCCATCTAATATCAAAAGGTGTCTGTTATTAGGCGAGACGCCACCTGGTACCGATGCAGCAAAGTGAAAAAGCCAACTTAGAAACAGTTCTTTAGTCATCCATGCATGGGGATGTGCAGCCATGCATGCACCTGGTTCACTATTCTGTATATAGTTTTTCAGTTGATTTTTACCTTTGAATAGATAAAATCCTGGGATTGAAGTACCAATTGCATTAACACAACATAAAATAGTTATCCACTCACTGCTCTTGGGAAAAATATTTGGCACATTTCGGCTCCCTCTCTTGGCAATTACCCGCATGCCACAATTCCTCCCTGCCTGTAAACCTGTTTCATCACAGTTCCATATATGGTCTACTCCATAAGAATGTTTATCGTAAGCAATAGAAAGTGTGTCATAGAATTTTTGCACAACTGCAGGGCGCAAATTTAATGCTCTGTCTCTGTCAAGGCCCTCAACAGTACGCAATACAAGTTATGAATGCCTTTTTTTAAACCCAAACCACCATGATTTACCAGGAAACCCATCTTTGAATGGGTTTGGCCTCCCTTGACAGATTTGAGCAACTATTGATTTGAGTTGTATCAACTCTAGCCCATGTCCCAGTTGGGCCATCTCTTTACACCACGCAACCACCTCGGCCTCCTCCTCCTTAGTCATAACTGTAAGAGGCCCTCTACGTTTTGTATGAGTCAATCCATTTATCCAATAATGTATTGATGAGGGAGGAATACCATGTTTTTTTGCAAATGCCCGAACTGAGTATCCATTAAACTCTATGTCGTCAATTGCAAATAACATTTGTTATTTTGTCCATCCTCTTATAGCACTGATATTTTTAGTTGAGCTTGCCCCTTGGACTGTTGTTGATGGTGGTTCTGTGGCTGATGGTGTGTTAACATCAGCGACTGTCACATGGTCATCTTCAACAATGTTCCCTGGTGCATTGCCAGCATTGACATCAGCTGGCCTGTCATCATCAGACGATGTGCATCGCAACTGCGCACCCCCTGTCACTCTCTTGCCACTTCTCCTTGTACGAGCAGAGTAACTTCCTTTTGCCATAGATGCAACAACCTGTAAAATTATTGCATGCATTTAGACATTAGAATATATGTCAAATTATGCTTTATTACTTCTGAAAAAATTACTTTTCCTCTATTACAGGAAATTATCAACATGTATGTTGCATTTAGACATTAGAATATATGTCAAATTATGCTTTATTACTTCTGCAAAAATTACTTTTCCTCTATTACAAGAAATTATCAACATGTATGTTGCATTTAGACATTAGAATATATGTCAAATTATGCTTTATTACTTCTGCAAAAATACTTTTCCTCTATTACAGGAAATTATCAACATGTATGTCCCTGTTTTCATATATCATTTTCCATTTACTTTCAACAGCTTTATAGAGCTAAACCAATGAGGTATGTAAACATGTATGAATTACGTCATTCTCCTTATATCTGTTAAAGATTAGGGAATACAGGTAATAAGTAGGTCTATTCAATATGTACTTACCCTATAGAGTAGAGTGTAATCATTACTAATGGTTGAATCAGTGCCATAAGTAGAACCATGCAAATCAAAGTAATGAGGAAACAGAGCTTGTTACATTAGGATATGCGTATACAGTGACTATAGTCTATCCATATGTATTACATTAGGATATGCGTATACAGTGATTACAGTGTATCCATATGTATTGATTATGTAATACATTAGGATATGCGTATACAATGATTACAGTCTATCCATATGTATTGATTATGTATTACATTAGGATATGCGTATACAGTGATTACAGTCTATCCATATGTATTGATTATGGAGAGAACGGTACTATATATAGCAATAAGAAAAAAGGTATTTATATAAAATGAATGACTAAGAGTGAGAACCTCGGGATATCATGTTGTATATGGATTAGCTTGTCACCTTTGTACCTTATCTAAGCTTATGACAAGCTATGGAATTAGAACACAGTAGTTACACATGACTCTTTATAACCATGCTTGTTTACCTAATCACTTGCTTGTCTCGTTCTCATAACACTCGGCAAAAGTAATAGCACAAATATTTTATAAGTAACATCATCTAAAGGTTGACCTATCAGTACTAACCTAAGAAATATATGTATAGATATGATAAAGTACCTGTATCACAGGTTGGTTATCTCCCTAATAGTTTGGATTCAGCTTCAATATACATATAACATATGTAATTATACAGAGCTTTGTTCTAGCTCACTCATAGATAAGGGTGAACTGAAACCATGCTTAGATACTAATACGAGCTTTTTAGTGTATAGAGCTTAATAGTGATAAGATGAATGAGATGTATTCAATAGGTTCAATTCCTGTAAGCTAAGGTCCAATTCCTGTAAGCTAAACAAGCTATGACTAGAGTACTAACACGGCATATGTAAGTTGTAATCACTATCACATTTGATTCTATGGTCTCCTAGGTGTCATAGACAATTGGTTTTACTTCATTTTAATCGAGTTTCGTTGCAGTCATTTATTTTTTATATTTTCCATATAATTTATTTAGTTATTTTGAATTTATTTAGTTATTTTGAATATTGAGAAGAACAATCTCTACTCCAATATTTCTCTCCATTTTCTGTGACTTAATTTACAGTGCTAAATTAAGTAAATCCCCATTCCTTTGGTCCAACTTTTACAACTCCGTATGGCTTGGGCTCTCCATACCCTAAGGTCTCGAGCTCAACGAGGTGAAAAGATATGAAGGCCAATAAGACTGTCATCTGCTATGTTACTTTTAATTGTGTTTTCTCATTATCTAAAATCTTGCAGTCATCTAATCCAATAAAGAGTAATGGTCATCTACTCGGGCTTCCATTCTAAGAAACCATTCCTCAGTTTTATGGTCCATTCATCAGTAGTAGAAATTCACTTATTTGCATTCTTTCGACTCAATATCAAAATTTTTGCTTTCTCAATAGCTTCATGCTTCTGAAAATACATGTCTTTCGATTATGTTTCAATGTGATGTCTCAATGATGATTGTCAAGGTCTGAAAATATGTGAAAAATTACTAAGTTTATTAGAGTCATTAAAGTTACAATTCGTTTTTGTTCTATGTTTTAACTCATTCTTCATAGAACACAAGCCATAATAATCGCTCAATTCCTGTAAGCTAAGGTTCAATTCCTGTAAGCTAAACAAGCTATGACTACAGTACTAACACGACATACGTAACCTCTGTGATATGTAAGCTGTAATCACTATGAAGCTGATGATCAAATAATTCCTGTAAGCTAAGGTTCAATTCTTGTAAGGTAAACAACTTGTGACGTTGATTAGATGGATACGACTGTATTCAATAGGTTCAATTCCTGCAAGCTAAGCTTCAATTCCTGTAAGCTAAAAAAGCTGTGACTACAGTACCAACACGACATACGTAACCTCTGTGATATGTAAGCTGTAATCACTATGAAGCTGATGATATAATAAGCTAGAACACATACATAAACTCTGTATAAAAAAGGTTAATTGTAACTGTATAGGTTAACCATAACCCTATGGACAGAACTGTAATGTAAGAAATCTGATAAATGAAAACAATGAAAACAAAACTATAAGAAGAATGAGTTGTAATTCATATAACTAACTTGAATATATTGGCCACTGTTTTGTGATGTTGTCTTCAAGTTTGCTGAATAGTTTGAAAGCATAAGATGCAACTTCAACAGTGGGTGGACTTCTTTTATAGTTTTGGGGACTTGATTTTAATTGGTGGACATGGATGCACATGGATTGCAATGGCTTCATTTTGAATGTGTGGTGTGGATTTAATTTGATGTGATCTAATGGTTGGGAATTGTTTATTTGTTGATCCATGTGCTTTGATCTGTTTTAATGAGAAATAGAGTGAGTTGGGTGTCATTTATTGTAGTTATTGGGTCTGGGTGTCATTTATTGAACAAAGTGGATTTAATTGTTATTGGGTTGGGTGTCATTTATTGAACATAGAGTGTTTAGTTGTTGAACAACACAACAGTTATGGATGACATACATTCCTTTTGTTATGTGTAGGTAGGCATATTTATTTGGGATGCAAAGTTGCAGTTCTGATGAGTGGGCGTTGAAGTGACTGCTGTTTTGTACTTCTGGAATAGACCAGTTTGTAAGCCTTTATGGCTCTAGCTATTTTCTACTTGGGTCAATATGTTTTGCAGTATTAAGTAGTAAAATACTATTTATGGACAGTTGTGGGCCCAGTCAATGTATGGGTGATTTTTGGACATAATTTAATACTTATTTATACATAATGTTATTTATTTCTGTTTAAATTTTGGTTTCAAAAGTCTCAATCACTAGTGGTTTGGTGGGACCAGTACTATATCAATTACTAGTCCCTGCACAACAATAGGAATCTCTCCCCTAGCTTTTGAATTGTAATTTTAGAGCTTCATCACTCAATTAATGTGAAGGTCCTTTCTCTTTTTAAATTGTGTTTTTCGGCATTTATTCTTCAGTTAAAGTTGCGTTGACGTCCGTTCTTATCCGCATAAGAATTATAATCTAAATCGAGCCATAGTTTTACAGTATTAGCAAACGAATAAATCTAAATTCAGGCACGGTTTAATTGTTTTATCCTCAAAATTCGCACACAAATATGGTGAAGACTTGTTTTTGGAATATTGTCAAAGTTCTTTGGTGTTCTCATATTTCTTCAATGACACCTCACGGAGTATAAAAGAAACTCAAGCGGAGGTTGTAAGCTGTTAAGCTGTGAAATATAATGCCACAATAAGGCCCGCTCACACGGGAATCTGAAGACGCAACTAGTTACCTATTTCTCTAGTTGAAGAAAAAAAACATAAATTTACCCAAGACCACGTCCAAAGAAGAGTTTTATCTGAAGATGCGAATTCCTTGGTGGTACTCTATTTAACAAATTGTTGAAATAAAATTTAATTTGATTCATGGCCACTTCTTCTGCCCCTTCTGTGTGGCTGATAATTTATTCTTTCATTTTCCAAGTAATTCAATAGGATGATGAAAAATACAGGACCCATTGTATATGGATTATTTTCCCCATAATTTCTGGAAAAATGTTGTTGTCCAACGTTATTTTATGGCAATTGCTTGTAAAACTTCTCGCTGACAGAATTTATGTTTTGTATTTTATTTAATATTCTTTTGGGGGACTATATAACCATGTATAAGAAACCTTTGGAGATGGAGGGTAACCAGGGTAAATAGCCAATGCCTAAGTTCCAAGCACTTAACTACAGAGGAATCAAGAGAGTCTAACCTGATCTTATGCTTGCCCAATGACTACTTGAACTAACTCTTGACATTAACATGTATTTGATATCATATTCACACGATAAGTAGTAAGTCATTTATGAACAAATTGTTGCTAATTTTTTATTTTACCCTAACTACCATAAAATAGTGTTCCAAAATTTTACTTTTCCCAATTTTATTGTTATATGTAGAATGATTTTTCTGCTTTATTTGGATATTTTGTTTTGTCACTGATGGGGAAACTTACTTTTACCACATTTACTATGAAATAATGTTCCCTTTGTGTCATGTTGCAAAAACAGGCTTTCTACATTTGGTAAAAAAATCAATTCTAGTTTTTCTGAGAACAACTTCCCTTTTTGTTTATTTAAAATAAATAAAGAAAAAACATTGCCACTATAGAAAGCTCAGAGCTAGTTTAAAAATATAGTTATCAAATTGTTTCAATGTGTCTTATCCTGCTTGCCCTGCAAACGATAGATTCACAGGTAGCTTGTATGTTTGATCTTTCAAACACGCCGCACCCCACAGATTGTGTTGGTGACCTAACCTAATCAACTTCATTGTTGCCTAGATTCTTCAAAAGATAACAGAATTGTCTTTCCCACATGGCCACTATGTTCTTGTAGTATTCTTAACCTCCCACATGGCCACTCTATTCTTGTAGTAGTCTTGACATTTTCTATATATAGAAGAAGACATATGTATAATTAAGCTGATTATCATTGGTGAAGTCTCTATTATGTGCCATATTTTATGGTGACTATCTTTGCAATCATGTTGCAGGGTGATCAAACACAACAAAGAATTTTTCTTTACTAGCATTGATGTCTATCATCATGTGCTACTATTAAAGGTTTTCATGCACTGAATTCTGTAGGAGTTTAGTAAAGTAGCATTAAATTTGCAAGAAATTTGGTATCTGGGACTTTTACCCTCAATGACTAGATGGCATACAAAGATGATTTGCAGACAGGAAATAGGGCTCACAATAGAGATGTAAAGAAGTCTCTTTTAGGAAAAAGAAGTAGCCAACGTATGCGATCAAAATCTAGTCGTCCTAGTGGTAAAGGGGCTAAAAGTGCAGATTTTCAAGCCCTCCAAGGGAATTCTCTTGTTGCAATACTTTGTACATCTATTGTTGTCTTGGGGCCTATTGATGATCTTGGTTTAAACTTGTCTCAATTACACTTTCACTGTTAGAAGATTTTTAAGGGCATGCCTTTCAGTTAGAATTTTATGAAAAATACACATACAATCATACATCTCCTCAGAAATTCACGGACCTATTTAATATCTATTTAGTCGTATTTACTATTGTCCAACACAATCAGTCCATACGTTATAAATGCTCCCATAAAAGATTCAATTGTTGCCTACTAAGTTATAGTGGTTGATCTTTCCCAATGGGGCTACAGAAAAGCCCATTGTGACATAAAACATGTTGAATTATGTGTCAGTTCTCTTTATTTGGATCCTTATCAAACGTAGGAGCCATGGTGGGTGCAATAGTTAGTGGACAGGTTGTTGATTATATTGGATGGAAAGGCGTAAGTACCTTTAATATTCTATGTTTGTATGCAGGCATTATTAGTGGCTGCTATTCCAAATATTATTGGGTAGCTTGTCATTTTCTTTGCAAACAGGGTTTGGAGTTGGGATCATATGATTTGTTGTAACTAAGACCTTTCTCACAAGGTTGGGAAAGGGCTAGTAGTACCTCTATACATATCTGAGATAGCACCAAGGCACCTTTGAGGAGGTCTTAGTGCAGTAAATCAGGTGAGATTTTTTTTATTAGTAATTTTAGTAACATTTAGTCTTGTTACTGTCTTCTGAAGTGCTAGAGTAAATATGATTGTGCATAAATTTATATATTCAGAATCGCTAATGGTGATTTACTGAAAATCCATAAGAATAATATGTTTGATAATAACTATTGATTTTTTTAACAGCTCTCAGTGGCAGTTGGTATTATGATGGCATACTTGTTTGGGCTATTTGTTTCCTGGAATCACCAAGATGGTTGGTGAGTTAATATCACATTCAAGCATGTACAGTGAAATGATATGACCCTTTTTGTTGGTGTCCTTGTCACTGATTTACTATGATCCATTATCAACAAGGTCTCATTCTTTATGCTCATAAGCATGCAGGAAAATATTGGTAATAAAAGTTTTGAAGATTCATTGCAGGATCTTCAAGGCTTTGATGCCGATGTTTCAATTTTTTGCAGAAAATGTGGTCATTCAATTGTTTATACTTTTCCTTCTATCTGTATGCTTTCCCAATCATAGTTTGTACACAATAAATGGTCTGGGTGATCCAGGCATAGTTTTTACTTTCACAAGCATAGTCAGGCTTGACCATGATTATACTGAGCAGTGCAATGATACTATTAGGGTATAAAAATTACAATCATGCAGTAAATATATTTATTCGAATATATCGGTTTCCTTATTTTCTTCGTATTCTGCAATTCGACTTACAACAAACACATTTGCTGAAACATTCCCCTGTAGTCAATTCAATTTTACATGGATTTGTTGAATACAGTTGTTCCTAAAGGGAAGTAGTGGATGAAAAACATGTGGGTAGTAAAGAAGCCCTAGAACTACTCAAAACTCTACATCTTCCTTTGGATTCTCCTTGGACTAAAAGTACTTGATCCCCAAGAGGCTAGCAAACAAAGAGAGCTACGAGGAAGTGGATTCCATTTTGACAAGGGAGGGTAGCTCATCAAGGACTGAAGAGCAATTAGTTAAAGTGCCACCTAGATTTTCCTTCTTTTCTTCATATCCAACAATTCGACTTGCAACAAACATATTTGCTGAAACATCCACCTGCAGTCAATTTCAATTTTACACAGATCTGTTGAAAACATGTAGGCTAGTTTTTAGGTATCTATCTCAAACACAAGCTTGCTCTCTCACTACGCATTAAACTACTCACTCTGAGTCCATAACTACCCCACTCAAGGTGGATGCCATTTTGACAAGGGAGGGTCGCTCATCAAGGACTGAAGAGAAATTAGTTAAAGTGCTACCCAACTTTTCCTTCTTTTCTTCGTATCCAACAATTCGACTTATAGCAAACATATTTGATGAAAAATTCACCTGTAGTTAGTTTCAATTTTACATGGATCTGTTGAAAACATGTAGGTTAGTTTTAAGGTATCTATCTCAAACACAAGCTTTCTCTCTCACTAGGCATTAAACTGCTTGCTCTGAGTCCATAACTACCCCACTCAAGGTGGATGATATTTTGAAAAGGGAGGGTATCTCATCAAGGACTGAAGAGAAATTAGTTAAAGTGCCACCCATCTTTTCCTTCCTTTTCTTCGTATCCAACAATTCAACTTACAAGAAACATATTTGTTGAAACATTCACTTGCAGTCAATTTCAATTTTACATGGATCTGTTGAAAGCATGTAGGTTATTTTTCAGGTATCTATCTGAAACACAAGCTTGGTCTCTCATTGGGCATTAAACTGCTCGCTCTGAGTCCATAACTACCCCACTCAATGCAAGGACTTGTTGCCTCGCAACTTCTCTTGTTTATTTATAATTTCAAGAGAGTGGAACTTCCTTTTAAGATATCTCTACTTCTTAAATGTTCAACCTATCTCTTTGGTGTAGATTAACTTTTATACAATTAAAAATAGATTTAGGTTTTATTTAGATATAGATAATTGGTTTTAGTAAAAAACTAATATTTATAAGAAAAAACAATATTTAACACTCTCATTGTTATATATATATATATATATATATATATATATATATATATATATATATATATATATATATATATATATAGATATATATATATATATATATGATGCAGGAGCATCCTGACACCTCAATGAAATAAAATTAAAGGAAGAAGACACGTGGACGATCACGTGGACAGCCAGGCCAACCACAACTGAATTCTGTTCAAGTAACTAATTTTAGTTAAAAAAATCAGTTACGACTATGTATAAAAAACTTAAAGAACTTAAAGATTCCGGAGTGAATCAAGAAGAAGAAGAGAAGAGAGGAACCTGTGCGTATGAGAGAGTACAATATGTAGTTGCTGGAGAAATTCCGGATTAAGGCTGAGATGCCTTAAAACTGTAATCTAAGTTTGTGCATAATACAAATATGTTTTTGTGAATTTATATCTGTATTTTTTTTGTTTTGAATGGTTTGCCAGCGACTTGGATTTTCTAAACCATGGCGTGTGTGTTCAACGGCCACCAACCAATGTCGTTACGCCATTGCCAATTCTGATGTTGGGTGATCTTGGTGAGCAGTGCGCGAATGGAAACGGAAATGGTTTCTTTCTGTATTTGTTCCGGAGAAATTATCTTCATTTAGTGTGCATTTTCTTGAGGATTGTGCAGGCAGCGCAGCCTATTTATCTTCTTCTTCCATAAGGATTTTGCAGTGTGCTCTTTTGGGGAGGCGGCCAAGATGCAGATTGGCGAGCAGTATGGGCTGGCGGAGTTGCAGCAGTTGATGGCTGGGCGCGGTCATATGCTCACGCTAGCCCAAGAAATGCCTCCAGAGATTCAACTTCAATACCACCATCACCAGCAGCAGCAGCCGCCGCCTGTAAATGTCAATGTGAACGGCGTGCCGAGGAAACAGCAGACGTTTGAAGATTATGATGAAGGGTTTGACGAGGGGGACAGGAGCGGCAGCGGAGGCGTTTTGGGCCCATAACCCACAGGTCCCAAGATCAGACTTGTGAAAATATTGAAAACGAAGAGACCCAGACTTCGTTTTCATCAATATATATATATATATATATATATATATATATATATATATATATATATATATATAGATATACATATATATATATGAAATCAAATATCATTTTTAATTATAGTTTTTTAATAATTTAATATAATAGATATATTATTTATTTTAAAATATCAATTTTATTTTATTAGGATATCTTTATTATTATTATTATTATTATGTATGGTTTGAAAGCACTCATAATGGAAAATCTTGTAACTATATAACATTTGAAAACGATGCTAGTGAGTTAAATGTTTCTAATCAACTTGGAAAGCTTACTAAAAACTTCTAAAAGATTTACGAATTTTTTTTAGATGTTGATCATTACACATGTTAATGAAAAATATATTATTTACGTGGAAGAAATTTAATGATGGTATATATTTTTTATTATAGTTTTTATTTTTTATTTTATATATAGGTTTTTTAATAATATATATTATTTTTTTAAGGGTTTGGAAATTTATAATTTTAGGATAAATTTAATGCTCATAAATTAAGTACAATAAAATGTATAATATATATGATAGTAACTAATATTTATTTTTTAGCTTAATGGCATGTTAGGTCTAAGGTTTGTGGACAGAGATATGTAAGAGTATATGATGAAAATAAATAAATAAAATTTCTAGTGAAAGTAAGAGAGGAATGTTTACAAAACAATTTGTTTAATTTTGTTAGGGAATGAAAAGCTGAGCTATATTCTCATACCCCAAAGCATTATCCTTGATTATGGGAAAATACGACCTACACACATAAATGATTTTAAAGATTCATTTTAGTAAGCATCATGTAATGGACACGATAGGGTAATCTACCTCCTCACCTACACCTCATCAAATGCAAGGATGGTTGGATGGCTCACACATAATTTGGATTGTGGATATAGGATGGCAGAATTTAGAGTGAGTGAAGGGAATTAATCTCTGAATGGTTCCTTATTTTTAGGGTATTATGAATCTTGGTGATTTAGATAAGGTGATGTGATGAAAGACCAAATCCACTTTCCAATAAAAAATAATTATCCAGCTACTCAAGAGTGTTGGCATACCTAAAATTGGAGGAGAAGTGTTTGGAGGTAAAGGATATATTGAGATAATATTTATACAACCAATGATACCATCATGATTTATTAAAATAAAGAGGAAAGCATAGCCCATATAGTCATGGAGGAAACTCAAATAATAGACTTTTAACCCATCCAATGTTACTAGGCTAGAGCATGACATGATTCAATATGCAAGTGATATCCTTTAAGGCTCCCCCAGAATAGGCAAAGAATATATAAATTATATGGACGAGGAACTAAAATGAAAATGTTGAGAGATTGAAAAAAAAAGAAGTGCTCATGTAAGTGGAAGGATGGGTGTGCAACCCATCTAATGCAGGGAGTACGAAGACCAAGAGACCAATGTTTTTCATCTAGTAGAGATGTCTTTGGCGGCTTATCAAGAAATTTATTCATAGAAATAGGAAATTATTGACCTCAATGTTCACTTTAGAATATTCAAAGGAAAATTTGAAGCCTTTATGAAAGGGTTATTTGTGGTAGGAATGCATGTCAAGTGGGTCAATGGTGAATCCTTGAGAATAGGGTAAGGAGAAGGCTCATGAGGATCTAGTGGAAACCCATGATTACTCTATTGTTATCTTGAAGGATTCTCAAGTACTAGTTCCTCAATAGGTAGAATATTCCAAGTCATAGTTTGAGGGAAAAGGATGATAAGAGGTAGCAAGTAAATCATCATAGATAAAATCCATCAATATTTATTATTTAATTACGATTTTCATTAGTTTTTTGTTGGTTAGGTCCAATTATGCGTTTACATAGTTTATTTGGTTGTTCGGTCTAATATTTTGACACTAACTCCTAAACTCTCTATTTTAATTATGAATATTATCATTACAAATGGCGAACCAATAGGTAAACTCTAGAAAATAATGATAAAAGAAATCATGGTTTTTGAGGTGAATGTTCTCCTATTAATATTTATATTATTATTTTTATATGATATTACTTAAATATTCCTTAGAATACATATGAATTTTTTAATTGGAACAATAATTTCATATTAATAAAAATGTGCATTGTGAGTACAAGAATTACATTAGAAAAGGGATATTTTGATTAACCATATAATAAACATGATTTTCCAAGTAATCCCCACTACATCAAAAAATTTTGTTTCTATGATATCTAAGGTATTATGGTAGTAAGAGAAAAATGCCAAAAACTTTTAAAAAATTACAAAATTTGCAAAACAAACTACTTGAAAACTAAAGCCATAACATCCCCAAACCTTGAACCCCCAAACTAGAGGATATCAGAACAATTAAGTATAGTAGTCCTTGTTCAATGGATTTTATAGAAAAAGAGGGTTCCAAATATTTCTTAGTGATGGATGTTCACATCACTTGAATTTTCTAAAGAAGGACTAACATGTGATCCTAATTTCTTTGCATGATAGTTCAAGTATCAACTAAGAATTCCATGGATGTGGTCACAAAAAATGGTTTCGAAGGGTTCATGGTATAATATTTCCTCCTCTCTTGCCCAATATTATAATTTTCCTGGTGAAAACTAAGTCTAGTGAGGTCCATTACCTTTTCCTCTCCCTCATTTGGAATGCCTGATTTTCTAAGTGGTACGTATCCAATGTTAATGGTGGTGGATGGAGAAACATCTAATGGAGGAAGGTGAACCTACATATCAAACTCTTGGCATTGCTACTATTTTTGGATATCTTGCTCAACTTTCTTGTTGATTTCCCCTGGTTGTCCCTTCATCTCCTCTTCCATCTACTTTCTCTTATCCTCTTCATCATTCTTAATTTGTTCTTCTTCAATCGCTTTCTTCTCTTTCTCTTCATCCTCCCATTTTATTTTGAGTTCTTCCTCATGTCTTTATTTCCTCTCACGCTCGTCCCTATATTGCCTTTTCTTGAGTTATTATTACTCCTTATTCCTTTTCTGCTCTAGTTCCCATATTTTTCATTCCTCTTCTTCTATCTTTAATTGTTCTTCCTCTCCCTATTTCTTTTATTCCTTTTCCTATTTTTGTTGTTGTTGGAGATATCCAGGCTACTCATCTCCTGATTTCTGTGACTGCTTCATCTCATCCTCCCTTTCCTTCCTCAATTCTTGTTTTTACCTGGTCAGGGTAACATTTATTTCTTCTAAGCTTTTAGTATATTCATCCTCCTCTTTCTCATCTTACAGGTCTTCTGGTTAACCACCTTCGTGCCTTTTATATTTTCCTCCTATCTT
The DNA here is from genome assembly GCA_031772625.1 of Pinus tabuliformis. Classification (NCBI taxonomy): domain Eukaryota; kingdom Viridiplantae; phylum Streptophyta; class Pinopsida; order Pinales; family Pinaceae; genus Pinus; species Pinus tabuliformis. The sequence goes on along the minus strand of CM062811.1, from coordinate 1,059,506,324 downwards.
TTGTTTCTCTTCTTCCTTTTGAACAAGGCTGACCTGGATTGCAAGATTATTTTTTTTGTGACTGCTCGACATGCTCATCCTCCTTTTCATGTTGCTCGCTTGGCCCTAGTTTTCTAGACGGATTATACCAGTTCCTTACTTTTTCTTCATGGTAGTGTTTGTTGTGTATGTATGACCAGTTCAGTCCTTCTTTCTTGCAATGTGTTACTTCCATCCCCTTGGTGTCATACCCACATTGTCCTAGTTTCAAACAATGGAATCCATTTTTTTCCTTAGCTTCTACTTGTACTTCCTTAAAGCTCTCAATGGTATAGGTCCCAATAGTGAAATGGAATGTAGGTCCCAATGGTGAAACAAAATGTGGGCCAAGGATTTTTCTTGCCTTTGCTTAGTGTTTTGGAGAACCCTATAGTAATCTAGTAACACACTTCTTGTAGAAGCATCTTATCTATCACAAACTAGGAGAGAGCATGAGGTTGCTTGTATAAGATGTAGACTCAGATGAAGGTTCCCTATTGAATAGGGAACCAGTCTGCCACTATGATGATTATCTCTTTGGCCCTCTTGTACATTCAAGGGTCCTCCTCGACAAAGAGTAATTGATATGGAGCGATGAATGATTCATAGGTGGGCTCATGCATACCTTTATAACTTGGGTCTTAAAATATATTTTAATGAAAATGCATGGGGTCTAACAAATACGATGTCCAGTTGTAGCTCCAACCATTAGAATTTCATCTTGCACACACTGTGTCTAATAGGTATGATTCTGTAGATAATTTCAATGGCTAGCCTTTCTCTAGATTCATTATCGCATGTATGTTGGTCATAAGTGATGAATCAAGAATGCTTTCCCAGTTGAAGATAGTGCCACTATTAGCAACAATGCATATAGTAGGTACCCAAGTTTCAAGAAAGGTATTAGTATGTGGCCTAACATACAACTAGTTCATCATTGCAGCCATTAGTTGGTAAACCTTCCTTAGTCCCTCTATCATGTAAACTAGATCAACCTTCACCAAGAATTTAGAGGGGTCTTGCCACAACGATATTAGAATGTTATTAGTCGCTACTGGTGATGTAGGAGCATCCAACTCAAGGAGGTCATGGCTAGGAGTTTGTCTCTTCTAACAGTTTGAGTTTCGTTAGTTTTCATCTTCATTTACATTTCTAGGAATGGCTATCTCAGCCAGTGTTATTGTTTTTCTTACGTGTTCTTTTTTACTCTTTATTTTTATTTAAAATTTGCTTTTAGTTTACAACACAAGAAAAGACAATTATTCAAAAACCACTTAATGTAACCACATAATGTAACTACTGGAAGTTTGTTAACTGTCTAGTGTCCTCTACAAAACAAAAAGAGAAAACGACTATTGTAATATTTTGACCATCATAGCACTGAATGAAGAAAATGCATAGAAGCATTTTGAAGAAAAAACACATCTGAATCCATTCATATTACAGTTGTAGCATCTTTTCTATGAAATAAAACTACATTCATTTTTCTTTTCTATAAACACAATGATGACAGATAGTGAACAATAAGCACCCAAGAGAGGAGAGTAGCCAAACAAGTCAACAACATAACAGAGCAAGCCTATGGAAGAAACAAGAGAGCCACAGTCGGAGGAATACCAAGAAAACAAGCTACAAGTACATAAACGAATGCATAACCATTTTCCTTTGCAAGTTTTTAACAATCGAAACTACTATATCTATATATATATATATATATATATATATATATATATATATATATATATATATAGATATGTATGTATGTATGTATGTATGTATGTATGTATGTATGTATGCATGTATGCATGTATGCATGTATGTTTGTATGTATGTATGTATGTATATGTCAAAGTCGAGCATCCCCATTTCACTGTTCAGAGACCAGAAAATAAGAAAGAGTTGACAAAAATATAAACCATCGCGAGGTCATCACAGGACCGTATTAATACAACCATGGTTACAATACCAGAGCAATAAAAAAAAATATACAGTAAAGCTACAGGCATAGTGACGCTAGGGCACATCAAGGTCGAAGCCAATCTCAACTAAAGACCCATAAAACCCTACAACAAAACCCTCAAACAGTCAAACATGAAACACACCAAGGAGTAACCCTACCTGGTTCAGGCGTAGGAGATGAGGTGAGAGGACAATGAATGAAGCCTATCGCTCACCTGCATTGGTCAACAATCAGGCCATTAGAACTGAATAATGAAACCATAGTTACAAAATACAACCAAAAGCAGAGGAAAGGGTTATTACGAAACTCACCGGGGGAGATTCAAGCATGTGCGAACTAGAAGAGAAGCCCCAGATTAAGGTTACGGCCACAGAGGTGCTCACTACCCACAAGGATCAGATAATGTTAGCAACAAAGGAAAACGAAGCAGAAATAACTAGCATCGAGAGAGAACTTACCTTTCAGATGATCGCCAAGTGAGAGAGAAAGCCAAGCCACTCCACAACTGGAACCCGTGTCAAGAAAAAACCAAATAAACAGTGAAACTGTGAAGCAAGCGCATAGAAGATAGTAGTGTATAACCAAAGCTACAACTGGAAACTTAACTAGAACCGAGCGAAACTGACAACAGAGACCAATACCAAGGGTTCCGGACCTAGAGCCTCAAAACCAAGCATGGGATAGGAGGCTTTGACAGTAAATGCAGGTGTAAACCCTCGCAGAGTTGCCCAGGCATAGTGAAATGAAACATTAGCAAAGTGAATAGAGCAAACCTTCATTTCACGAAACCGCGGACCTCGCAAGTAGAACAATGAAATAACAATCGAATGAACTAGTTTAGGGTTTTAGATAATAGTAAGAGCGGGAAGGAATGAGCCACAAGGCCAGGACACATGTCCTCATCACCATCAAACCATAGTACAATATCATAAAGGTCAACTAACTGCATAATTAATAAAAATCAATCAACAGTTAAATTATTAGCTCGTAGATATAAAGGGCTGTTCCCATCAAAATTTGGTATCAGAGTAGTTACAATTAACTGTTTTTCTTTATAAAATGAAAGATGGAAGAAGAGGTCATGTCAGAGCTATTCGAAGAGTAGTAGATGAAGGATTGAGGGAAGATATTAGGATCCTGAATGCCCATTTAGCGGCAACAAAAGTAGGAAGGAGAAGGGATCCAGAAGTAGGGGAGGACAATGAAGAAGAAGTTGTAGTTACAACAGATGGATCACATGAAGAAGGACTTGAAATCAAATTTTTAAGGTCATTTTTGTTGGCTAGTAGTAAGCCAAAGCCTGAAATTTTGAACTATGATGGCAGTTTGTCCACAGAAGAGTTGTTAGACTCGATTAGTGAGTTAGACAAATATTTTGAATGTGAGGAGGTCAGTGAAGATAGGAAAGTTAAATTCACTGCCACAAAGCTGAAAGGACACGCAACCTTATGGTGGGACAGTGTCCAAGTAGAGAGGAGAAGATTGAATAAGCTACTCATTAAAAAGTGGACCAGAATGGTCACCAAGATGAAGGGTAAGTTATTACCCAAAGATTACCAGATTGCTCTGTATCGGCAAGTGCAAAATTTGAAGCAGAGAGGAATGACGGTGAAAGAATATACTGAATAATTCTATCGGGTGAATTTGAGAGATAGTTATACTGAAGACGCCCCAGAAAAGATAGCAAAGTTTGTGAAAAGCCTAAGGCTGGAGATGTTGTACGAGATAAGTATTCTTTCTCCAAAAACCATAGAGGAATCATACTAGAGTGCCTTATAGGTAGAAGAAAAGATCGCAAGAAAGCAAAATCATAGGATAGGACCAGGAACTGGCAGAGGGAAAGGACAATCCTTTGGCAGAGGAAGAACTGCCAACAACAGTAAATAAGGCATCAGTTCAAAGACCTAAAGGACAACATAAAAGGAAGGTAGCACTAGGGGAGGAAGGCCATACCATAGAGGAAGGTGAAATGGCGGGGGCAGAGGAGCTGCCTACCATTGTTACAAGTGCCACAAGTGGGGGCACAGATCCTTTGTGTATCCTGAAGGAGAACAGGCTAGTCAAAGAGGAGCATATGTTGCTCAGACAGAGGAAGCAAAGGCACCACCTCAAGAGGTAGATAATGTGCCAGAAATAGGAGAGTTATTAGTCTTGAACAAGGTACTGCTAAAACTGGCAAAGGAAACAGCTTAACAAACCCAAAGAAAGGCATTATTCCAGACTATGTGCAAGTCACATGGAAAATGCTGCAAGCTGATTATAGACAGTGGAAACACTGACAATCTCGTTGCAACAGAGATGGTGGAGAAATTTCGTTTAAAAATATTGAAGCACCCAATTCCATATAAGGTGTCGTGGTTACAGAAGGGTCACCAACTGCTAGTTGATGAGAAGTGTGAGGTGGAGTTCCATATTAGCAAGTATAGGGACAAAGTGATTTGTGAGGTCATGCCCATGGACTGTGTCATATTCTGCTAGGTAGACCGTGGCAGTATGATTGAAAAGTTATTCATGATGGGAAAATAAACTGTTACAATTTTGTCAAGGATGGCATTAAACATGCGCTAGAACCCATCAAGGAAGAAGAAACAATGGAGACTAGTCAGACAGAAGTATTGCTAGTGGGTGGAAAATAATTTCTAAAACAGATTGAAGATGACAAGGTAAAGTATGCTATAGTAAGGAGACCAAGAGCAGTGTTGTTGCACACTGAAATTTCTGACTTACCTGCAGAAATCTAGGAAATGTTGCAGGAATTTAGCGACATTGTGGTGGATGATTTACTACATAAATTACCACCAAAGCGAAGTATCAGTCATCACATAGATTTCATCCCTAGATCTTGTTTACTGAATAAAGCTGCTTACCGGATGCGTCTCGAGGACAACAAAGAGATCAAGAACCAGGTACAGGAATTGTTGGAGAAATGCTTGATATGGGAAAGTTTAAGTCCCTGTGCAGTTCCGACAGTTTTAGCTCCCAAGAAAGGAGGTGAGTGGCGGATGTGTATAGATTCACGAGCAATAAATAAAATTACTATCAGATACAAGTTTCCATTGCCACGAATGGATGACATGATGGACTGCTTGAGTGGGGTAGCATATTTTTCGAAGATAGATATGAAGAGGGAATACCACTAGATTAGAATCAGAGAAGGGGACGAATGGAAAAGAACATTCAAGACTAATGAAGGGCTGTACGAATGGTTGGTGATGCCATTTGGGTTGAGTAACACCCCTAGTACTTCCATGCGCCTGATGAACGAGATGTTGAAGGAGTTTATTGGGAAATTTTTGATTGTGTATCTTGACGATATACTAATTTTCAACAAGACTAAGGAAGTACATTTTCGACATGTGCAATATGTTCTAGAGAATTTGTAGCAAAACAAGTTACTAATGAATCTAAAAATATATACTTTCTTTCAGAAGGAGTTAGTCTATTTAGATTTCATGATTGCAGAAAATGAGCTAAAATGGACCTAGAAAAGTTGCATCTATACTTAGTTGGCCATCCCCTAAGAGTCTATTCATAGTTCGAATTTTTCATGGGCTGGCAAGTTTCTATCACAATTTTATAAGGATTTTAGTGGAATCTGCGCACCTATGTTGGATACAATAAAAAAGGGAAGTCAACCTTTTCAGTGGACTGAAGCTAGAGAGAAGAGCTTCCAGATATTGAAGAAGAAGATCATTGAGAGGCCAATTTTGAGACTGCTTGATTTCAACAAACCTTTTCAAGTTCGTTGTGATTCCAGCGGTATAGCCATTAGAGCCGTACTTAGCTAAGAAGACAAACTAGTAGCCTATTTCAGCGAAAAATTAAATGAAAGTAGGCAAAAGTATATATCTTATGATAAGGAGTTTTATGTCGTCGTTAAAGCCTTGAAGCATTGGAGGCATTATCTGTTCGGTAATGAGTTTGTATTGTTTTCTGATAGTTCTTCATTACACTATGTTATGCAACAACATAAGCTGAATCACAAACATGAAAAATGGGTGGAGTACTTGCAGAGCTTTACATTCGTATTGAAGCATATGAATGGTCAAGTGAACAAGGTAGTAGATGCACTAAGCATAAGAGTTCTACTCTTGCAGGAGAGCACAGTAGAAGTGTTGTGATTTGAACACTTGAAGGACTTGTATCAAATAGATGCAGATTTCAAGGAGGCTTATGAAGCCTATTAGAACCCATTGTTGAGGAACAATAGTCCATCGTTAGACTATAACTTGCAGAACGAGTTGTTATTCAAGGGAGGATAGTTGTGTATCCCAGAATGTTTGATGAGGGAGAACATCATCTGGGAAAAACATAGTGGAGGTCTAGCTAGACATTTCGGCATTGATAAGACCTTGGATCAGCTTAGTCATTTCTATTACTGGTGAAAGATGCGAAGGGACGTGCAACAATATGTTACTAGGTGTAAGATATGTCAGTTGGCAAAATGGCATAGTTAGAAGACGAGGTTGTATACAATGTTGCCTATTCCAAATAGACCGTGGGATTCAGTCAGTTTGGACTTTTTCCTGGGTCTGTCCAAAACACAACGGGGTTTTGATTCCACCATGGTGGTGGTGGACCAATTTTCGAAGATGGCACACTTTATCCCTTGCAGAAAAACTAGTGACACTATCCATGTAGCACACTTGTTTTTCATTGAAGTCGTTAGACTGCACGGCTTACCGAAGTCCATTATTTCTGACAGGGACGTGATTCACAGGGCGTTTCTAGCGCACCTTGTGGAAAAAGATGGACATGAAGTTAAATTTCAACTCCATTTATCACCCACATATTGATGGGTAGACAGAGGTAGTAAACAAAAGCTTAGGAAACCTGCTGCAGAGTCTAGTTGGAGAAAATTCACGAATGTGGGATCGTGTACTTTCTCAAGCGGAATTTTCTTACAACGATTCACCAAATCAAAGCACTGGAGGTAGTCCTTTTTAGATCTTGTATGGAATGCATCCCCGAGGAGTGCATGAGCTACAAGATTTGGGACAGTTAGAAAGGAGAAGTGCTGATGGGAAAGACTTTGCAAGAGCAATTAGCAACCTACATGAGCATGTGAAGACAAAATTATAGGACAACAGTCAAAGGTACAAATAGAAAGAAGATCTGAAATGACAGGAGGTACAATTTAATGTAGGAGATCAGGTTCTAGCGCATTTGGATTCTCCGCAAAAAAAGATTCCCTAAGGGCGAATACAATAAGCTGAAATTCAATAAAATTCGACGTTGTAAAATTCTGCGTAAGTTTTCTACAAATGCTTATGAGCTGCAATTGCCTCCAGGTATAGTAATATCACCCATATTTAATGTGGCAGATTTATTCCCATACACTTCCAATCTGGAAGAGGACAGTTCAGCGCAGCCAAAGCGGGACACCCAGGAAAGGAGTAGTTCATGGATGAGACAAATGCCTTCAGCTTAGCCACTTGAAATCGAAGGAATCCTCGATACACAGGTGGCCAGGCAGACTCGGAGAAAGGAGTACCTATAGTACCTCATCAAGTGGAAGAACCACCCTATTGAGGACAGTTCGTGGCTTGATGCAGGACAGATACAACGTGTAGGGTATTCTATCAAGGAGCTCATGGACCGGAGGCATGAATTTTCACCTACCTCGAGATCCTGATGTAGGAGCATCCAACTCAGGGAGATCATGGCTGGGAGTTTATCTCTCCTAACGGTTTGAGTTTCGTTAGTTTTCATCTTCATTTACATTTCTAGGAATGGTTGTCTTAGCCAATGTTAGTGTTTTTCTTATGTGTTTTTTTATACTCTTTAGTTTTATTTAAGATTTTCTTTCAGTTTACAAAACAAGAAAAGACAATTATTAAAAAACCACTTAATGTAACCACATAATGTAACTACTGGCAGTTTGCTAACTGTCCAGTGTTCTCTACAAAACGAAAAGAGAAAACAACTATTGTAATCTTTTGACCATCATAGAACTGAATGAATAAAATGCACACAAGCATTCTGAAGAACAAACACATCTAAATCCATTCATATTACAACTGTAGCATCTTTTCTATGAAATATAACTACATTCATTTTTCCTTTCTATAAGAACAATGATGACAGATAGTGAACAGTAAGCACTGAAGTGAGGAGAGCAACCAAACAAGTCAACAGTGTAACAGAGCAAGACTACGGAAGAAAGAAGAGTGCCACAGTTAGAGTAATACCAAGAAAACAAGTTACAGGTATAGAAACAAATGCATAACCATTTTCCTTTGCAAATTTTTAACAATCGAAACTACCGTATATATATATTTGTCAAATCCGAGCATCCATAGTTCACTGTTCAGAGACCAGAAAATAAGACAGAGTTGAAAAAGCTATAAACCATCGTGAGGTCATCATAGGACCATATTAATACAACCACGGTTGCAATAGCAGAGCCATAAAAAATATATACAGTAAAGTTAGAGGCACATTGAGGCCAGGGCATAGTAGCGCTGAAGCCAATCTCAACTAAAGACCCATAAAACCCTTAAATAGTCAAACTGGAAAAACACGAAGGAGCGACCCTACCCAGTTCAGGCGTAGGAGATGAGGTGGGAGGATGACGAACAAAGCTTGTTGCTCACCTACATTGGCCAACAAGTAGGCCATTAGAACCGAAGAAGGAAAACACAGTTACAAAATTACAACGAAAAGTAGAGGAAAGGGTTATTAAGAAACTCACTGAGCCCCTATGAATGAGAAGAGCAACCCTAGATTAAGGTTACGACCACAGAGATGCTCGTTACCCACAAGGAGCAGAGACTATCAGCAACAGAGGAAAACAAAGCAGAAACAACCAACATGGAGAGAGGGCTTACCTTTCGGATGACCGCTGAGTGAGAGCGAAAGCCGAGCCACTCCATAACCGCAACCTGTGTCAAGAAAAAACCAAATAAAAAATCAAACTGTGAAGAAAGCACATAGAGGACAGTAGTGTATAACCAAAGCTACAACTAGAAACATAACTAGAACCGAGTGAAACTGACAACAGAGACCAATACCAAGCATTCCAGACCCAGAGCCTCAAAACCAAGCATGGGACAAGAGGCTTTGATAGAAAATTTAGGCGTAAACCCTCGCAGAGTTTCATCGGCACTGTGAAACGAACCCCCAGCAAAGTGAAAACCCTGATTTCGCGAAACCGCAGACGTTGCAAGCAAAACAGTGAAATAACAATGGAATGAACCATTTTAGGGTTTTAGAGAATAGTAAGAGAGGGAAGGAATCAGCCCCAAGGCCAAGAAACATGTCCCCATCACCGTCAAGCCGTAGTACAATAGCATAAATGTAAATCAATCGCATAATTAATACAAATCAATCAACTGTTAAATTATTAGCTCATAGATATAAAGGGCTGGTCCCATCAATTTGGGACACTTACAACCACCTAGTATTGAAGGTCTCCCTCTTTCCATTGTAATAAGAAGCAATATCCGTGGAAGAATAATGGAAAAAACTTTGTCTGTGTGGCTCGTTATTACCCATCGAGTTGTATCAATATTCAACAATATCTAGTCAATAGTCTCTACACACAAGAAGACAGGTGGGCATGTGGCTACTTTATGGAGCGAAGACCTATTGATGTTAATATATACCTTAAAATCATCCTCACCCTAAGGATTTTTTTCCTGGAGAACTCAGAATACATATCAAACCATGAGAGGTTGTTGACCTTATTGATATTACATGTTGTGTCCCAATAGATTGGTGGTAGTGATTCCTCGAAAAATTCTTGGCTACTACTCTTAGCACTCTTGTTGGAGGACCTGACAACTTGAGACGTCATTTCTCCCAAGAAAGATGATATGGATATACACTCCAGATTGTCGTCAGCTGGAATATAAAAGAAATAGTCGCAAGATGAGAGGGAGGACATAAATAATATGAATCGACAAAAAGATTGTAAAAAGAACTTTGAAACTTGGGGAATGAGATGAACAATTTTTGGATTGGGTTTAATTTTGAAGGAGGTCATTGAGTTGCATAAGAAAAGGGGTCACAAAATGTGAGACTATAAAATAGTGAGTTGGCGACTAGAGGTTACTAGGTCGGAAGCATGGGTAGGTTGTAGGGTTGCAAGTATGTGAAGGTCACACAGTCTGAGGATTTGAATGTTCACAAGGTCACAAGGTTTGGCCTATCATTTTTTTTAATTGTGGAACTTATCCCTATCGAAAGCTTGGAAGAAATTATGAGGTTTAAAATGAGAATTTGGGCTTTACTAGACCCTGGGAAACCTAAGTAATTGGGAGAAAAAGGGGAGTGGGTCTCAGGTTGGTCTCATTTCTTTTGAAATGAAAATTTAAATAAATAGAACACAAGAATGGAGGGTTTCAGGGTGGAATGGGTTTGAGAATGGTTGAATGTGAGATAAAAACCCACCAACAAGGAAGGTGTAGGTTTGGTATGTGATCTAATATTCACACTATGAATGACATCAATTAAAGATTTATTGTTTTAAAAGTATTACAGACTCATGTGTTGGTCTGTGTGTTCTTTGTTATTGAAGCAACGGATCGATCAGATTGCCAATAAATAGATAGTAAAATGGAAAGAAAACAAAGAAATGCAGTAAGCAAAGACAGAAACAATTTTTAATAAGGAGTTCACCCTATTTTCCTTGGGCTACGTCTCTGGTCAAGATTTTAGTGGTGGCCTTGTTTTTTGTGCCTTTAAGAAAAGAATTACAATGCAGGGACTCAATGTGAGTTCTCCTAAAGCAGGTATGCTTGGCAGGGTGGTTCTTGGATTCCCCAAGCCACTAGAGTACACATACTCTTTTCATTCCTACCAGCTCTGTGACCTTCTGGTCCATAGTGGCAAGAGCCCAATGTGGTGCTCAGCCCGGGCAGATCCTCTATGGGATGGCTCAAATTCCTCAAGCCTCTGGTGCTTGATGCTTCCGCTAGTCAGCTCGGCCCTCTGTCCCTTCCTGCTTTTCTCTTACTTTACTACCTTCTCTCTATGTATTTCATCGTCCTCTCGGGATTCTAGTCTTTCCTCATCTCTCCAACTTCGCTCTCCTTTATGTTTCATTGTTCATGGTTTTTAGCCATTCGAATTCATACTAGTTTGGTTCCTCTTCTACCACTGTCGATTCATCTTCTACGGCTACGCTTGGAGTTCCTTGTTAGGCGTTAGCATGAACGCTCAGGAAGTGGCCACGTGTCCTCTAAATGGCTCTAGCCTGCTTCGTCAGTTCATTTCTTTCAATTACGTCATGGATGCATTCTTCCTCCACGATGGTGGTCAAACGGTTTCCAAATCTTCACAAATCACAGTGTAATCCCTCGTCGATTCGGCTTCCTCCATTGGATTTGATCTCAGCCATCTGATCTGGGGGCATCCAGATCTAATGCCATATGCACGTCCTGCGAGGTTGACTTACTCGATTGATAACGCGTGACCAACGATGGTTTTCTCTCACCTCCGCTTGTTAGGCATCGATCAATGAGTGGGATCGCTCCATCCTCATCCTAAACCATTGACTATTTGAGGGCACCCTGATCAATACCATTGGTTTCCAGAGTGCAGGTCCCGCCTTATACGTTTAGCACTTTTGCCTTTTCGCCTACGGTTCTCTGGTTCTCGAAGTGACCAAGTGCTCAGGCTTCTTCCCATTATGGCCCTGTTTGCCTAGCGATGGCGCTAATCACACATCAAAATCCACCTTTGTTTCCCGATCCTGGCCTCCAAAGGGCTAATTCGACCTCCCTCACAGTCTCCATGGGGCTCGGTCAGCGCGCTTTGACCGAGGTCCTCATCGTTCCATGCTGGCTACAATTGCCACTAGTTTAGGGGTGTTTTTGATCACGGTTCTGAATTCTTTGAGATTTATCCTGACCCGATATAGTCATGGTTCTTTGACAGTTCTTGATGGATCCGATTCGAATCATGGCCTTCCCACTGAAAAAGCTTTTGGACAACCAAAAGTTGGTTTTCTTTCAAGCATCGACTAAGTGAGGATATTGTTGTCTCACTTGTCCAATCTCAATCCACTTTGCACTGCTTGGCTTCAAATCTCTGAGTCCAATTCTGAGGTATTCAACATCGCCCCTACGCATTGTCCTTACCTTCCTGTCCAACAGGATGTCTTCCTGCAATTCATTAAGATATTCAGGTACGAGGTCATCAATTGAAGGTAATTGACTTTGTTGTTCAGGGTCCTCAATCATTGAAGGTTAAAACAATCTCAATCAATCTGCATTACGACTGAGTAGATGTGCATGTAAGCTGGTAGATCAAGGTGAAAATCATTTTCACCAATCTCCTCAAGTATATTGAAGGGTCCATACCTGATAGGCTTTAGCATTTTACCTTCACCTTGCATCCTATCCTTGCTGATATATAACCAGACCTAGTCTCCAACTTGAAAGCTATGCTCCATCTAATGCTTATCATGCATAGCCTTGTACTTGGCTTGGCTCTTTTCCAGCTGTTCTTGTACTGCCTAGTGGATCTCCTAGATCTACTCAATGAACGTAGTTGCCTTGTCCATGTCACTGTGTCCATCAACCATGGTATCTTTACCAAAGAAAAAATCCAAAGGTGACCTTGGTATGAAACCAAAACAGGTCTCAAAAGGAGATCTCTGTGTAGAAGAGTGTTTGACCGTGTTGTAAGCATGTTGAACATAACACAAATGTTCATCCAAAGCTTAGGATGTTTGCTGCAATATCCTCGAAGTTACTGGATCACTGTCCTGTTAACTACTTCTATCTGGGTATCATTTTGTGGATGAAAAGTTGTGCTTCTCTTCAACTTCGTGTCCATCAGTTCCCATAGAATCGACCAAAACTTCCCCACAAATCAGGTGTCTCAATTAGATATAATGGAAGTGGGTAATTCAAAATGAACCCGTACATGTTCAAAGAATAATTTTGCAGTTTGTTCAACTGTAATTTGTTTATTATAAGGTATAAAAATACACATTTTGATGAACCGATCCACAACCACATATAGATAATCATGAGCTTTCCTATATTTAGGCAATCCTCCAACAAAATCCATGGAAACACTTTCCCAAGGTTGAGAAGGAACTGGTAAAGTAGTGTACAAGCCTAGTTTTTTGTTTCCGGGCTTTCTTTTTGCACACATAGTACACCCTCTTACATATCTAGAAACAGTCTCATTCGTTTTCGCTCAATAACAGAACCTTTGCAGCTATGCAACTATTTTACTTACCACAAAATGACCTGATATCAGAGAAGTGTGTGCCTCTCTAATTATCTTTACTCTCTCTATTTATGGAATGAAAAGTTTTCCACAATGATACAAGAGTTGGTCCTTCACATGATAGTCCAATTCTTCTACCTTTTTTCCTTGACTCGAAGTTTCATATGCATCTTTAAAATCCATATCCTGAGCATATTGTTCTATATAGCTTTCATGTAGTACAAAATTATGCTTAAGTATGGTAGATGCATTTATAATAGGTCTAGATAACATGTCTGCAACCTTGTTATGTATGCCCTTTTTATATCTGATGACTAAATGAAACTATTGTAGAAAACCCATCTAACTGTAATGTCTTGATTGTTGCAACTTAGTTTGGGAGTGTAGATATTGTAGTGGTTGATGATCAGTATGTATCACTGTCTCTTTGCCCATTAAATAATGTCTCCACTTTTTCACACTCTCAACTAATGCATACAGTTCTTTATCATATGTAGGATAGTTTACTACTGCAGAATTAAAAGTCTCAGAATGATAACATATGGGTTTACTGTGCTGTGTCAACACTACTCCCATGGCATAATCACTGACATTTGTTTGGATTTCAAACGGTCTTTATAGATTAGGCAGTGCTAATACAGGTGATGTACTGATCTTTTATTTCAGGGTGTCGAAGGCTTTCTTCAATCCTGTTAAAGCATTTAAGGGAGCTACAAGTGAGGAAAAATCAGAAATGAACTTCCTCGAATATTGTGCTACTCCTAAGAAGCTTCTCACTTCTATAGCAGACTTGGGTTTTGGGCAACTTACAATGACTGCCACTTTAGACGGATCTATTTTCAGTTCAACATCCCCTACTATGTGACCCAAATAGTTTAGAGATGTTTTCCAAAATTCACATTATGAGAGTTTAGCATAAAGTTTTTCTCTTTTCAAAACATCTAATGTATCCTTAACATGCTTTAAGTGTTATTCCCACGTTTTACAAAAAATCAGACTGTCATCCAAGTACACAATAACAAAATCATCAAGAAAAGGTCTATTCATTAATCTCATGAAAGTAGCAGGAGCATTGGTGAAGCCAAAAGGCATAACCAACCACTCATACAATCCCTGCTTTGTTTTGAAAGCAGTGTCCCATGCATCTTGCTCTACAACTATGACCTGATGGTATCCACTCTGCAAATCTGGCTTGGTGAAATAAACAACTTCCTTCAATTGATCTAAAAGATCATCTATTGAGGAAGGGGATAATGATTTTTTATTGTTATCTTATTCAATGCTCAATAATCAATGCACATTCTCCATGAGCCATCTTTCTTTCTCACCAGAACGATTGGTGATCCACATGGTGATGTGTTAGGCCTGATGAACCCTTTCTTAAGCAACTCCTGCACCTACTTCTTGATTTCAGCATTCTCTAAAGAAGAGAACCTGTACATCCCAATGTTACGCAATGGAACATCTTGCTACAAAATAATATCATGTACTATTTCCCTTTTGGGTGGCAGACCTTTAGGTTCCTGAAATAGGACATCATACTATGAAACAATGTTTTCTATATCAGCTTCCTGCTGAGTATTATAGCCCTCAAATACATTGGTTTTATCAGGTTTCTTTTCCTTTACAACCATTAGTAAGAATTGTTTGCATGAATTTATCATTCTTTTCATTTGCCCAGAATTTATGAGAGTATAATTATTCTCGAGCTTATGAGCTCTTACAAAGTATTCGATTCCATCCTTAACAAGAAGATAATGGTTTTCAGCTCTATAGAAAATAGCCTTTCTATCATACAAGTAAGGACTTCCTAAGACAATTCCACATATATCCAAAGGAATTATGTCTAACTCAACCTCATCTACAAATGCTGACGCAAAAGAAAACTTGAGTTTACACTGTCTAGTCACTTGCAGTTGTGCTTTATCATTCAACCATCCTAATGGATATGGTTTCTTGTGAGGTGTAGTTTCTAATCCCAATTTCTTTACAATTGCTTTAGAAATCAAATTTACTTGAGAGCCACTATCAAATAAAGTATCAATTTTTTTATGTTTGGAAATAACTCGAATATGGAAAAGCTCATGTCTTTTTCTCTCATGTTCTTCATCAATAATACTTTGAGCAGAAATACTAGTAGATGCTTCAAAATTCTTACCTTTCATACTTGTGGCTGCAATAATTGTTTCATCTCCCACGTTTGACCCCAAATCTTTTTGAATAGCTGCAGCAGTCTTCTTCTTCTTGCCCTCAGACTTCTTAAGTCTCAGCTCTGGATGCAGAATCCAACAGTGCTCATCATCATGCCCCTACTTTTTACAGTGAGTGCATGAGGATTTGCCTTTTTGTGCAGTGTTAGCCTTCCTTGCTTTCCACTTCTGTTTTCTTTTCTCCTTGCTCTTGCTTACAGTGGGTTGGGATGGTCCCCCAACTTCTGCATTCCCATACTTTCCTCTAGCTTCTAGATGAGTAGCTTGTATAGATACCTCATCTATACTAGTGGGATTAAACATGAGGATGGTATCCCTCATGTCACCGTGTAGACCACCAATGTACTTCAAAAGAGTGTCTGGTGAGTCTTATGAGATACCCAACATCAATGCTCTCTTTCCAGATTCTTGAGTATAGCCTTGCAAACTTTTCCATTTCAACTGTCGAAGAGTTTGCCAACTCATCATGGCTTGTTGCATGTAGGCCAATGGATAGAACTGCTTCTTGATTGCAGAAACAAATTCACTCCAGACAGAGATGGTCTTGCCATGTTTCTTCATATCAGTTTGGGTTCTGCCTTCCCACCAAACCAAGGCAGTGCCTCCTAGGCGTAGGCTTGCCAGCTGAATTTTACTCTTGTCTGAGTTGATGTTTTGCACTCTGCAATACACATCAATTTGTCTAATCCAATTGTCCAACCTATCAACATTTAGCTCTCCATCATATATAGGCAAATCAAATTTAACATCTAGCTTAATCAAAGATGCTTTCTTATTATGCACAGGGCTATTAGGAGGTGTGAGAAAGCTTTCCTCTTTCCCTTCTCCTTTGGAGTGGTCATGAGACTCATATTCTTCTTTATCTTCTTTAGAACTTGATGAATCTGTTGGCATTATGTTTCAAGTGTTGTCCTTGATGGCAACTCACTTAGAGGTTGGTTCAGGTGCTCAGAGGTTGGTACAGGTCATGGCAACTTAATCACAGGACAGATCTTAGTACAACAGGCCAAGAAAGTTCATACACGCAGGTTCATTAAGTCCAAGTCGCGTGTACACGCAGGTTGGCTTCAGCAAAAGAGCGTGTATGTGGAAAAGTACCTTTGGTCCATGGCAGTTAGTCCTTGGAAGTTGTGCCTATGGTTTCGGACCATTGTGTCTCGACGGTCGTGTCGATCCCTAGTTTTGAAGTTGATGGTATTATGTTACTATGGTTTTGGCTCTTGGTATTGAACAAGGCCTAAGGATATATAAGGAGAAGATCATTAGGCAAAGAGGGTAGCAATGTGTGTGTGTGGTGAAGATCTGAGGTAGTGTGTTATCCAAGTGTTGGTTATGGGTTGGTGATCTGAACCAAGGTTTCACTCATGAGGAGGATGATGAATGATGGAACGAGATCTCAAGGGTTGGAATGATTATCTTCATATGGTTTGACTCTGGATAGACTAGATCTACTGACGCATGTTTATTATTATGATCTGGGTATGTTTTGATGTCTGGTATAGCTACAGAGTTTTATGGTTGAATTTACAGATCTGTACGCGGGTTGGTTTTGGTAAAAGAGCGTATACACGCAGGTTGGGTTCATCCAAGTAGCGTATACAATGTGAAGTATGATATTTGAATATGGAGTTGGATCTGGTTATTGCTAGGTTATCTGGTTGTTGTTGACAGGGTTACAGTGATTCAGAATTGGGTGTTTCAGTGATTGATGATGCAGGTTGTACTACAATGATGATTGTCTTATGGATCCAGTATGAAAATGTATGAAACGTGGTCCCGGGTAGATCGTAGGCTGACACCTACGTACTGGTAAACATATCAGCCAGTACAAGAGCCAGGGGGTTGTAGCTCCCTTCCACTAGCAGCTGAAAAACGAGTAAAGAAGCATTTTGTAGGTAGGCACCTACGTACTAGTAAATGGATCGGCTAGTACAAAAGCTAAGAGGGTTGTAGCCTGCGTGCTGGTAAAGGACTGCACCAGTACATTGTAAAAGAAGTTTCTCATTAAAGAAGAAAGAGACAAATTGCAGCAGGTGGTTTTCACCCACATTGGGTTTCCACCTTATATCATGGTGTTCATGTGTGTGGCTTTTGTGTGATGATCTATTCTGTTATACTGCACCTGTTTACTGTTAATATGCTTAATGATATTCTGATGCATTAACTGAAGATAAGATTAACTGAATCATAAGATCTCTGCATATACGCTAGTTGCTTTAGACACAGTCGCGTGTACACGCGGGTTCACTTAACTGAAGTCGCGTATATGTTTCTGAGCATGAAATTGAAAAGGTTTTACTGATCTGATAATACTGATTCACCCCCCCCCCCTCTCAGTATTATTTCCAACAATTGGTATCAGAGCAGGTCCTTCAGAGAAGCTTGATCGCTTGAAGGAGATTCGTAGAACAATGGGGAAGAAAGCACGTCAGAAGAAGAAGACAGCTCAAAGGAACAATGACAACCTACCATTAAGTGGAAGCAAGTACTCAGATCCTGAATCACCTCAGATTGAATATGGACAAGCAAATGAAGCACCAGATCAAATCATAGATCTACCTAGCAAAAGGGAGAATGCCCTCAAAGAAGAAATCATCATATTAAAAGATCAGTTGGAATGTGAATCCAGAATTCGAAAAATTCTGCTAGCGCTGAATAAAGAGCAAGAGAACGAGATCCTCAAACTAAGGCATCAGTTGGATGAAGGAAGGAAAGCTGAAGAGACCTTGAAGAAGCAATGTCTGGAAAAAGAAGAACAACATCAAGTTGAGGTAAATATCTTGAAAAGTAAATTAGAAGAAAAGGATAAGCTTTTACGATTTCAAGATAGCTCTAAAGTCTTGGATGATATTCTTAGTAGTCAAAGGTCCCCTGCTATCAAAACTGGACTTGGTTTTCATGAGTCTATTGAAGGTGAATCTGGTTCACAAAGTAAGACAAGAAACTCTAATGCAAAGTCTGAAAGGCTCATCAAGGAGATGAAAGGACAACTCCATCAACAAACAAGGAAAGAGGCTCTTCAAAGAAAATCTTTTACCCCTCCCATGAATAATGTTGAATGTTATGTATGTCATAATCTTGGACATGTTGCAGCCATATGTAGAAGAAGAAGGTTTCAAGACCATCATGCAGAAAGATCACCACATTCAAGGTACTTTAATGGATATTGCTTTTCTTGCAATAGGTTTGGCCACAAAGCTGCTGATTGCTACAGGAGGAATATGAAACATGTAAGATGCTATGCATGTAACAAGTTTGGACATAAAGCAAGAGATTGCAGGAACAAAGCTCATGATAAGAAGAAATCATCAACATGCTTGAAGATATGGAAGAAGAAGGAAGTTCAGTCAGAAAAATATGGCACAGCACAGGGTACTCAGCACAGCACAGACATAATAGACTCAGGGGGAGCTGAAGGTGTAAAACTTCAGTGTTCTAATTCTCATACGCAAGTTTCATGAAGGAAAGGCGCGTATATACGTGAATTTCACACTGCAAAGTCGCGTATATGTCAGTTTGTGAAAAAGCAGTGGGGACAGACTCAAAAAAAGGGGTCTGATATAATCCAATCCAGTATATGCTCTATTGGTTAACAGTTACAGTCTGCTGAGGATGTCTGGAAATGTCTTGATACTTATGGCACAGGCTCAGGGGGAGCATATACTTCAAATAATGCATTGTTGGCATTATGGTTAGAAGTTGTTGATAAAGTCTATGAAGCTAAATGATTAGGAATGGTATTGCAGGCTGATGCTTATGGTACAGATCATGATGCTGCTGGTGGCTTTCATAAGTCTTGGTCTAGATATTTCATCACTATGTCATGTATCTCTTTTATGATGTCAAGGTCATGTAACGGCCTATGTTGGTTTCCCCACTATGCCTGGGATGAATGATGAAATGTTCATGTATCTCCACATGGTTAGGTGGATGAGTCAATATTGGTATATCCCCACTAGGTTGGGTGATGAATGTATGTTGAGTCTTTTGGTGATAGGAAGGTCTTCTATGATGTATAAGTCTTTGTTCTTCTTGAAGAACATCTTTTGCAGATCTTGCCTACAGTCAAGGGGAGCATGAACAACACAATTCAGCAAGAGCAGGATGGATAGATTGGTACACTTTGGCATACACAAAGGGGGAGCACATTTGGAGATTTCAGTAGGTACTCGGGGGGAGTATGGACAGCAGAAGGTATACCAAAGAAGAGAATATCTTGGTCCACCCTTTGCCCTTGATGTCAAAGGGGGAGAGTGACTTGGTGTGGTGGTTGCCATCAAGTCCAAAGGGGGAGATTGTTGGCATTATGTTTCAAGTGTTGTCCTTGATGGCAACTCACTCAGAGGTTGGTTCAGGTGCTCAGAGGTTGGTACAGGTCATGGCAACTTAATCACAGGACAGATCTTAGTACAGCAGGCCAAGAAAGTTCATACACGCAGGTTCATTAAGCCCAAGTCGTGTGTACATGCAGGTTGGCTTCAGCAAAAGAGCGTGTATGTGGAAAAGTACCTTTGGTCCATGGCAGTTAGTCCTTGGAAGTTGTGCCTATGGTTTCGGACCATTATGTCTCGACGGTCGTGTCGATCCCTAGTTTTGAAGTTGATGGTATTATGTTACTATGGTTTTGGCTCTTAGTATTGAACAAGGCTTAAGGCTATATAAGGAGAAGATCATTAGGCAAAGAGGGTAGCAATGTGTGTGTGTGGTGAAGATCTGAGGTAGTATGTTATCCAAGTGCTGGTTATGGGTTGGTGATCTGAACCAAGGTTTCACTCATGAGGAGGATGATGAATGATGGAACGAGATCTCAAGGGTTGGAATGATTATCTTCATATGGTTTGACTCTGGATAGACTAGATCTACTGACGCATGTTTATTATTATGATCTGGGTATGTTTTGATGTCTGGTATAGCTACAGAGTTTTAAGGTTGAATTTACAGATCTGTACGCGGGTTGGTTTTGGTAAAAGAGCGTATACATGCAGGTTGGGTTCATCCAAGTAGCGTATACAATGTGAAGTATGATATTTGAATATG
This sequence comes from Pinus tabuliformis, assembly GCA_031772625.1. NCBI lineage: Eukaryota > Viridiplantae > Streptophyta > Pinopsida > Pinales > Pinaceae > Pinus > Pinus tabuliformis. The sequence goes on along the minus strand of CM062811.1, from coordinate 1,059,485,912 downwards.
GAGTTGGATCTGGTTATTGCTAGGTTATCTGGTTGTTGTTGACAGGGTTACCGTGATTCAGAATTGGGTGTTTCAGTGATTGATGATGCAGGTTGTACTACAATGATGATTGTCTTATGGATCCAGTATGAAAATGTATGAAACGTGGTCCCGGGTAGATCGTAGGCCGACACCTACGTACTGGTAAACATATCAGCCAGTACAAGAGCCAGGGGGTTGTAGCTCCCTTCCACTAGTAGCTGGAAAACGAGTAAAGAAGCATTTTGTAGGTAGGCACCTACGTACTAGTAAATGGATCGGCTAGTACAAAAGCTAAGAGGGTTGTAGCCCTCTGCAGGTTGTAGCCTGCGTGCTGGTAAAGGACTGCACCAGTACATTGTAAAAGAAGTTTCTCATTAAAGAAGAAAGAGACAAATTGCAGCAGGTGGTTTTCACCCACATTGGGTTTCCACCTTATATCATGGTGTTCATGTGTGTGGCTTTTGTGTGATGATCTGTTCTGTTATACTGCACCTGTTTACTGTTAATATGCTTAATAATATTCTGATGCATTTACTGAAGATAAGATTAACTGAATCATAAGATCTCTGCATATACGCTAGTTGCTTTAGACACAGTCGCGTGTACACGCGGGTTCACTTAACTGAAGTCGTGTATATGTTTCTGAGCATGAAATTGAAAAGGTTTTACTGATCTGATAATACTGATTCACCCCCCCCCCCTCTCAGTATTATTTCCAACAGAATCCTCATCCTTGTGCTTTCTAAAGTCCCTATACATTTCTTCTACCATAGAATTGATAGCTAGGAAACTCTCTATGAATTGACGGTCTAGCCCCATACAACCTTCCTCTGACATTGTCTTTTGAGTATATACTCTCCCAATATCAGGATTAGTTTCAACCAACTCTCCTTCTCCTAATTTAAGCTTTGATCTAGTGAGCATTCAACAACTAAACCAACACAAGCTTGTCTAACCTTACAGCCTAGAGCTCTGATACCACTTGATCTGATATTCACCCTATGAGTGACATCAATTAAAGATTCATTGTTTTAAAGGTATTACAGACACATGTGCTGGTGTGTGTGTTCTGTGTTATTAAAGCAACAGATCGATCATATTGCCAATACACAAACAGTAAAATGGAAAGAAAACAAAGAAATGCAATAAGCAAAGACACAAACAATTTTTAATAAGGAGTTCACCCTATTTTCCTTGGGCTATGTCTCCAGTCTATCTTTCTGTGGTGGCCTTGTTTTATTATGCCTTTAAGTAGAGAATTACAACGCAGGGACTCAATGTGAGTTCTCCTAAAGTAGGTATGCTTGGTAGGGTGGTTCTTGGATTCCCCAAGCCACTAGAGTACACAAACAGTTTTCCTTCCTACTAGCTCTGTGACCTTTTGGTCCATAGTGGCAAGAGCCCAATGTAGTGCTCAGCTCAGGTACATTCTCTATGGGATGGCTCGAATTCCTCAAGCCTCTGGTGCTCGATGCTACCGTTGGTCAGCTCGGCCCTCTGTCCCTTCCTGCTTTTCTCTTGCTTTACTGCCTTCTCTCTGTGTATTTCATCCTCCTCTCGGGATTCTGGTTTTCCTCATCTCTCAGACTTCGCTCTCCCTTCTGTTTCGTTGTTCATGGTTTTTAGCCATTCGAACTCATACCGATTCGGTTCCTCTTCCGCCATTTTTGATTCACCTTCTGCAGCTGTGCTTGGAGTTCCTTGTTCAGCGTCAGCATGAACGCTCAGGGAGTGGCCATGTGTCCTCCTCTAAAAAACGTCAGCGTGCTTCGTCGGTTCATTTCATTCAGTTACATCATGGATGCATTCTTCCTCCATGGTGGCGGTTAAAAAGTCCCAAATCTTCACAAATCACGATATAATCCCTCGTCGATTCCGCTTCCTCCATCAGGTTTGATCTCAGCCATCTGATCTGGGGGCATCTAGATTTGATGCCATATGTACATCCTGCGCGCTTGACTTGCTCGATTGATAATGCATGATCAATAGTGGTTTTCTCTTACCTCCACTCACCAGGTGTCGATCGTTGAGTGGGATCACTCCAACCTCATCCAAAACCGTTTACTATTTGAGGGCACCCCGATCAATACCGCGAGTTTCCAAAGCGTTGGTCTCGCCTTGTACATTTAGCTCTTTTGCCTTTTTTCCCACGGTTCTCTGGTTCCCGACATGACCAAGTGCTCGGGCTTCCCCCCATTGTGGCCCTATTTTCCCAACGCTATGCGAATTGCACATCAAAATCCATCTTTGTTTCCTGATCTAGGCCTCCCAGGGGCTAACTCGAACTCCCGCGCAGTCTCCATGGGCCTCGGTCAGTGCGCTTTGATCGAGCTCCTCGTTGTTCCATGTTGGCTGCCATTGCCACTAGTTCAAGGGTGTTTTTGATCAGGGTTCTGAATTCTTTGAGATTTGTCCTCACTTGATACAGTCATGGTTCTTTGACAGTTCTTGATGGATCCGATTTAGATCAGTATGTAAAGTAGGATGAATGGAAAGAAAAATGATTACTGAGGAAGGGGAAGAGACACCTATCTATAGGGAGTCGCATGCCTTACCCAGTTTCCCAGTCACTTTATTGCTCAAGCACTGTAGTAAATTGAGCAAATGAGTAACATGGTGAGTGTTTTAAATAGAAAATGGTTAGACGTGAAAAGCTTTGAGAGGTCGCCAAGATGTGGGTCAATCCATGTCACAAAGTCGATGTCCAAGTTACTTGCAACCTAGTGAACTATCGACCTTTAAGGTAAAGGTTGCAAAGTCGTGAGGCATGAGGGGTCAAATATCCGTAGGTTAGGTTTGTACCTATGGTGTGACTTAGCACCTCAAAGTTAGAGGTCGCAAATTCACAAGACAATAGGGGTCTCAAGTTTGGGGGTTATATGTTTAATTATTGTGGGACCTTGCAATTAGCCCAATGAGAGTTTAAGTTTGGAAAAGGGAGGTTGCAGGTCGCTAATTTTAGCTTAATTAAAGTCCATTTTATGGAACATGTGACTTAGGGGAAAGATAAACATTAAGGCTTGAAATATTTGATTTTTTCAAGGGGTTGAAGAGAACTTGTTATGCCAACAGGATGCAGAGACAAACTTAAGAGGTAGCTGGAGGATAACGCTTAGTCAAGCGGGGCTCCAAAATTCTATAAGGGTAGAAATTTTGGGGATTGTTGTAGCGGCTACAACATAATTTATTATTTCTAATTTGAGAGGGACATGTGTCAACTCCATGTTAAGCACAGACATAATTTCACATCACCCTAATATTGGGCTGTAGAATGAGCTTCTCCACTCAATAAGGAGTCTCATTCTGTCAAATCTGAAAGAGGACTTTCTTAACCCAAAATGTAATGAAATTTTACTCCTAAAATAAATAATGCTTCTAGCGAGGGTCATGTCAATCAAGAAACATAAAGATTGGAATGTGCTCCAACCCATGATCTAGAAAGGGTTTATAAAAATTTTCGTTGATGCAATGTTTTTGGTAATCAAAGTTGGAGTTAAATTAGTACGATTATATAAATTAAAAGGCTAATAAATATTGATAACAATTAAATTAGTTATATGTTATTTATAAAAGTGGCATAGAAGTTGTAAATAGGAAAATGATTTAGAAATATTTAATTTCATAAATAGTGTATATAGTTAAGGACATTCTCAAATTACTAAATCTACACCATTCATAATTTTTTATTTTATTTTTTTTTAAAGAAAGAAAATTATGAGACCTTTATTTCGAAATAAATAATATCTATTAATATAATTAGGTTAACACTCATTTTTGTTCATCATAAAAAACCACATTGAAAAATAATTTGAAATCCATATTTAAGTGGAAAAACAACTTTGGGATCAATAGAAATATCCTAATTGTTTTTTGTCCAATCAAAATAAACCACGTTGAAAAATAATTCAAATTCTATATTTATGTGGAAAACCAATTTTGTGTTTGAGATAAAATGCTTGAGAACTACTGCCATGAATATATATCACATGAAATCCTTAAAAACCATTGTTGCTCGTAGATGTCCTTATAGCAATACACATCAAATTCATTGAAAAAATAACTATCAGTGAGAAAAAAAATGTTGTAGTCACATCAAAAGTTTTTTAATGTGAGTTACAGTTAGTGTTGGTGGGCACCATATCGACCAGCAAGAAAAAACCATATTTCATATCTTAATTCAAGTTCTAAATAAAGAAAGAATTGAGAAGCATTTTCTTGGATCACCTCAAAATAGATTCGATGTGAATCGTATCATCAACATTTTCATGAATGCGTAGTTTTTGTAAACTTTTAAATACTCTTGTACATCAAATTGTGGAAAACATTAACCAAAATTTCTCATACTATAAGACTTTTCTTCAATTTTGAATTAAATAGAAAAAAAATCATTAGTAAATTGTCAATTTCATTTCCCCAATGGGGTGAACCTTAGTAGAATGTTACTAAAAACAGGCATGGTTTCCATGCCCAAACGAAGATTTGTGTGAGGGTTGGTGATTATAGAATGCAGACCCATCCCTACCACTTGGCCTTTGGAATCCAACCCTTGGTGCCTATCGACAATATAGTTATCGGGCCTATCCAATGAGTCCCATTGATATAAATGTAAATATATGTTAGGCGTTATGTGGAAGTACAATGACACATTTTTCTCGACTGTTACTCATGTAGTTTTAATGGCTTATATCCTACTAGATTGATTTGCGGATGTTCACGGAACCCCTAACATCATAATCTTTAAACTCATTAATGATCACATGATGTTTGGGTAGTTGACAGGTTTTGAAGGGTGTGCGAGGCATGCCAAATGTCCCTTCAGCGACCCGATAATCACAAGTATCATCCCTTAGGTGTTGGTATTTATATTATCACCAGACCCTTATAGGTGCATGAAGGTCACTTGAGGGTGGAAAAGTGTTTACGTATGTTGGGGTGACAAAGAGGATATTGCTAAAAATTTTCACCTCTGGTATATGCCTCTCCCTTACGCTATTTCATTATGTAGTTGGATATTTTATGCCACATATTTAGTTTTTAAGTTTTATGTTTCTGTCACGCTCCCTCTCTCTTGGAGCTTAATTGTTGGCTTCACAAATATTTAGGTGGGTCAATTTTTTTTGTGTTTTTTCTTCATAATATTGGAACATGCCCCTCCTTTGAATTGGTGGCAATATTGTCCTTGTCATTGGTCGAAGGCTTCTACCCTGCCAACATATCCTTCAATTGTTTGGTCTTGTTATGTGGGGTATAGTACCCAGGTTCATTCTCGATCTAGTTCTCATAGGGAATTATGGGAATTTTAGGTATAAAATGGGATTTCTAAGGAAGTTATAAAATAACAGTAGAAATAATAAAATAAGATTAGATTACAAAATTAAATTTTAGAGTGAAAAAAAAGAGAAAACTATTTTTTCAACTCGTATTTTCAGCTTATATCCCTATGGGTTTACTCAAATTTTGAGAGAAAACACTTGTTGGATGTAGAATTTGATTCCTCATCCAAGGAGTACTCATGTTGCATACTTTTGATGGACCTTGCTACATGAAAAACGAGAAATAAATGAAAGAACGTGATTGCAATCATGCTTTTTCATTTATTTATTATTTTTCGTGTAACAAGGTCCATCAAAAATATGCAACATGGGTACTCCTTGGATGAGAAATTAAATTTTACATCCAACAAGTACTCCCGCTCGAAACTTGAGTAAAACCTTACGGAGATAAATTGAAAATACGAGTTGAAAAACGAGTTGTATTATTTTATTAATTTTTAATCTTTTTACCTTTTTACTCCAAAAATGGTGAATCATCCGCCATGTTTCACAACATCATCTTGAATCCTATTGGTTCTTATAAAGTTTATTTTGGTTGTACATTTTTCTTAGGAGGCCCATCTTAGATCCCAAAATTCCCATAATGGTGAGTCAGATCTTGGCCCTCATGGGTTCTACCTTTCCCGATTGTGTTTTTGGAGGCTAATTATAGAAAATTAGTTGAGTTACTCATACATTCTATGGAGGTGTTGAGTTTGAAGGGTCCACATTGTTGTGAGTTGATTTTCATATCCCTGCTCCTATTGACACCCTGCAAAATTTTTCCCTACGCTCATTTCTGAGCCTTCCTTGGTCTTGTACATTGTTTTCATAAACATTGAAATTCATTTCATGTGTTTTCTTGAGGTGTTTCAGTCTCTTTCCCAAGATAGAGAAAAAGTCATCTTCTCGCTTGTTAGTTGTCGTACAATGTGCATAATCCTCTTCTAGGGGTTTCAAGAGGTCATATTTGTGTAAATGAGTTTTTATAGCCATGTAAATATCTGTCGCACCCATTTCCAAAGATTCAAGCACTATCCCACAAGTTTCTTCACTGTCGTTGCAAAGTGTATCTTTAGCGTCACACTTGTTGTAGGTTTTCATAAAATTGTCACACTAAGGGAAATGCACTTTTTGTGTGTCTTGTATGATATTTCTTGTTATGTTATAAGGTATTCTAAGTGTGTGGTCACAATCGAAGTATAATGACTATTCACAACAACCTCCTTGATCCCACACTTAGACAATTTATGAAAATATTCCTGACCAAGAAACCTAGCATCATTTTCCCTCCATGAACATCGGATTACGCAGTCTCAATCCTCTATATATGACCTTTATTATTTAGACTATGCAGTACATAGTTCCTTCCTTCCAGGATTGTTGCACTGCACAATTCTAGTGCTCAAACCTTGACCTTGACTCCTAGAGTAGTGCAATACATCTTCCCACCTAGGCCTCAACTTTGCTTTGTGAAATATCTAGCCTCAAGTTGATCCCTTGAGCCCCTGAGTTGCACAATGGCCCAACCTCTTCTGTCTCTTGAAACTACATAGTATTCTCATCTAGTTCCCATCCCCTCAGCCTATCATACTAACCTCGAAAATTGCATAGTTTTCTTCCTCAATCTAGCCTGGACTATACACTATGCAGTCTCAATGCTCAAGGCTCACCCATAATTACTTGAAATATGTAACTTTGCAGTCACTGAGCCCTTCTCCTATCCTGTTACCTAGCTTTGGCTCTGCCAATGGATCAATATGCACTATATTAGACTAGGGATTTTTAAACTAATGTCGTCTCGTCATGAGTGAATTACAGATACGTGTACCTTATCATACCATGGCGGGATAAAGAAGAAGAAGAAGAAGAAGGTAAACATGTAAAAATACATATTTGTAGCTGAGTATGCAAGTTGATCAAAAACGATAAGGTAGAGGGACACCAATTTCCGATTACAAGCCAAGAATTGAGATCATTGAAGATTCCTTATTACCAAGCCATGAATAGGTGGATTATGTAATTTATATTTCTAAAACTTATTGTAAATTGAAAGTCTGATGGACATGTATGGAATATGAAGAGTCATGTAAAGCTGAAAAGTCATAGGAAGTCAAAGAGTCATGAGGGTAGTGAAAAAATCATAAGGAAGGTAAAGCATCACCTCCTCATTGTTATATATACATCCTCATTGTAAGAGAAAATGAATTCTCACCTTGTCTCCTCCCATAAGGCATTAGAGAGACAAGCTAGTTCTTTTGGGGAGAAAGGAGTGGCTCGAACGCTCCACTATTGGAGCCAGTGGTGTTGACTGTATACATGTGTCTTTGAGCTTTTACTTATTTTAGGAATCATTATGGGCTAGCACAAGTTTCATGCATGGATTATGGATATTTGTAAGACTATTATGTGAATGTTTGTAATTCATTTTTCTTTCATATGTGCTACAGTAGTTGAACTATTTCGGTTATTTTGGTGCTTATCATATTTGAGAATGTGTTTTAATTGTTATTACTGCTATCGCATCCTCATGGACTATTCTGCTCGATATTAGATAGATCTTCCTTGTTACACCGGTTGTAATGACCATTGCATCTCTGTGCAGTAGTCCTCTTGATGTTGTATGAATCCTTCTTGTTTATGTGTGTCTCTACTAGGGTGGTACTACTAAATCTCTCTTAGAGGTTCAATTCTCCTCCCCTCCATAATGAAAGAATGTTGACACATATATGATTGAACACTCACCAGGCACATGTCCTTTGTTATTCAAGGAACATATGCACTCCCATCTCTTGATGATAGTTAGATCCAAGGTATATCTTTAGGATACCCTATAACCAGGACATTTTATGTATGGGGCTCCTATCCCAAATTATCTGAGGTCTAGTTGGGTCCACATATCGGGGAGACCCGTTAAATGTTGGCAAGTCCAACACCGTCAATATTTCTATCACTAGAAGGAGGAAAACCATATTTTTATGGCTGTTAACCTCACCAACCGCAACCTTACATCTTCCGGTCAAGGCATAAACATTCCCAGCACCTCCCCTACACATATTTCTTAAGTTTGTAGTCCTTCTCAACCTGATACTGTACAAACTTGTGAAATATCTTATGACTAGATCCAATCCATCTGTCCTATGACGTGCAAGATTGCAAGAGTTATTGGATTGATACCCAGATTACATAATATTCCATATTTTCCAACGAATAACCAACCCACTCCCATTGAGATAGTGATATCCACAATCAAATATTTGGTTCTTTCCATAGTTAAAGAGTTAGCACACTCTGAATATAATGGAGGAAAGCTAGAGTAGCCTCCAACCTTCGAAAATGGTGACAGTGACAACATGCTAATCTTGGGCGATACATTTCACAGGCTAGGTGGTGAAGAAGAAGAGGAAGAAAACCAATCAAATTATGATAAATAATGGGAAAATGGTGACGAATACATGGTGGACCAAGATCTGGACTAGATGTCTCTGAGCCCACTTGGACAGGTGGTTTTTCTACACAAAATGCCAAGACATCCAGACAAGCTACTAACAAAGTATCTCCTTGACAAAGCAATAAAGACAGAGGACCATCTTGACAACTTCCACCTACATATGAAAATGTTAGAGGTACATTCTGATGATGTTGCATGTAGACTTTTTCTGCACCTTAGATGGCAAAGTAGTTGTATGGTATCATAGTCTTCCTCCGAATTCCATCCAGAACTTGAAGCGGTTTAAGAAGATTTTTCTTGAAAAAATTGGTGATGACCAAAACCCTGCCATGTTGTTGGAAGAGACGGGAAATACCAATATGGAGCACAAAGAGAAAGTGAAATATTTCAATCAGAGGTTTAACGTATTCCTAAACAAATTTCCAACAGATACAAAACCTCATGACTCCATCACTATTGATTATTTCACATCTGCCTTACCAGCAAGCATTGGACAATTTGTGAAAATAACTATGAAACTGACTTTGGCTGAGAATTTTAAAGAGGCGATCACTATTTAAAAGGATTTTCATGCGATCAGAGTCATTGCAGATGACAAATAGACAAATGACTCCAAAGACATAGGGAAAATGTCACAAACCTTCCTAAGAAAGGCTAGGGAAGAATCAATTGATCTTGAAAGCTTGACCCACACTAAAAAGTCTCTATCCAATGAGTTGGAAAAAGTGAAACAAGGGTGAGGAAATACCACTGTGAGTAGCAAGCCTCCTTAGTTCAACTTTCTTAAAAGGATGGCTAACTCGAGAAGTAGCAACAACTAGTTAGCCAAATCTGCATAAAGTTAGAACATTGTGCTGAAATTTGAGAGTATGGGCATGGATCAGTACTGTTCGTTTCACCAAGAATATCATTTGGAAGAAACCTTCCCGCAATAGAACCACGTCATGAATTCTGTTGTTGTGAATTTTATCGACACAAATTTTTTTGACAAGCAGACTGAGCCTGTGAAAGAAAAGTCATAAATTGGTGCGACTGAGGAAACTCCAAGCGTCGGGAATGCAGTGAAAAAATTCAATTTCATACTCGTAGATAGAAATAACATTGCCTAAAAGTTTCCACTAAGTGATGTCCCGACCCATAAGAATAACAACCAGTATAATTTTAGAAGCCAAGAGTCGGCCACCGAACAAGAGTTAACGAAGCAAAAATTGAAAGAGCATTTTTAAGGAAGATTAGTTTGCTCGTCAACTCAATATAGAAGACCCATAGAAATTCTTAAATGTAATCATGGAGAAAAGTAATTTTGAAAGTAGTAAGTGTAAGTACATCAATACATAAGTCACTGACCAAGTTACTCCTCCATACACATCAACAATCTCTCCTGCACTAGATTACATCATAGTTAAAGAGATGAAGAAGGATCAAGTGAATATTTCACTTTTTCAACTAACGAAGATTGCGAGCCAGTGGGAAATGTGCATATGATCACTCAAACACTCCATATTAGGTAACGACACTTCTTCAAAGAAGGGTTTGGGTATGTCCTCTGTTCTCTTGAATCTGCACTTAATGCTTTAACATTAGAAGAAAACACACTCGGCCCTCCATTTTTGTTAACATTTGAAATTTTCAATTATAATGTACACAATTGCTCAATTGATTCCAGTGCATTGATAAACATAATGACTTTATCTGTCGCAAAGAAAATCAATGCAAAATGGGATAAAATATATGCACATATTATTCATCTTGACAGGAGTCTTTTCCATGCAATTGGTGAACTAAAAAATGTGTTAATATGCTTATCATCCGACCAACGAGTTCACCAATGTAAAAATATAGTAACTATGGAAATTCTAGAAGCATATGTTGTATTGTTAAGTAGAGACTGGTCCAGCAAACTACAAGGGTATTTTTCAATGGATTGGTCACATTTGTGGCTTCCTTACAAGGGCATAAACAATCAGATCTAGGTCAACTTAGAGTGGCACATGAAGCACATCATAACTCCATTAGAAGGTCAAAAAGACCCAATATCTTTCATAGATCTCACCTTTGGAATTTTTTTTCTTGGCAAGTGATTTGGGGTGTTATCTCACTCAGTCACCCTAAGTTCCTCCAGACGCACAGTTGGAGCTCCTTCCTAGTCCAACTAGTGAAAATGACAGATGTACAATTAGTAGTAGTAGTAATAGTAGTACTATTATAGCACATAGTTATTATACATATGATATTTGTACATTGTATTTTGATGGTTCCAAAACGCAGGAGATCCCTCGATCTAGTTGTGGTTTAGTAGACCTACAACAGTGAAAACATCTGATCTCTAACCGCTTGGAGTTTGAGTGCATGAACAACATCGCAAACTGCGAAACACTTATCTTGGGTTTGCAAAGAGCCATGGACCTCAACGTTGTGGTTCTGAAAGGAGTAGGTGACTAAAAAATTTCCATATGATAGGTACATGATACTATATGATGAGCCACAGTATTGCAATAAGAATGTTGTAACTCCCAAGGCTACCAACTTAAGTTACCAACCTGGGGTTCGTACAAAGTTAAGAGGTTTCGACACTATATGAGCAGCATATAATGTGTTCTTATTTCGTTTATCTAATGTAATGGAGTATATTTCATGAATCAAAGCCTAAAATAATTGCATAAATGAAAATGTTACTTTGAAAGGAAATTAATCCTAGGAATGAACAATGATTTGTAATTGAAATCCTAAGACCATGAAGTCAAATAAATAAGCCTAATCTACTTTGTAAAAAGGCATATCCTATTTGGTTTTTATTCTTCCTCAATCATGTATTTATACCCTATGGGCTATGATTGAAGCCTGCAAGACAAAAACCAAGATTTTGGAGAAAATATGGTCAAGTTTACATGTGTTACAGGAGGTTGCTACATGCGAAACAAAATTTCTAAATGAGGAGATAATTCATCGAATGACCAAGTAAATCAAAAGAAAATAGGATCATAATTTTTTATTATTAATTATGATGTCTTAGGACTCCATTACAAGTGCATTCCTTCCAAAATACCTCAATTAACATGTGCTAAAAAATAGCATAAAATTACTACTCTAAAAGCCATAAATTCAAGAACTAGTGAGCTAGTTGACCTAGCAAATGCCTAACCTAATCAAGTGAAAATGAATTAGGGTAAAATTTGTTGTTAAATTTAATTTTTTTATGACCAAATACAAGTGTAATAAACTAAGTTGAAGCTCATTAAAATTTTCTACAAAATAGCATAAAATTACTACTTTTTGCTCCAAGGGACTTCTAGAAGTTTTAGATTTGTGAACTAGTAAACCAATCCAAGTAGCTCAATGATGAATAGGACTTTTAAAATATACTATAAGGATAAATAATTATTTTGAATCTATAAATAAGCTGCAAAGAAAGTCACTTCAATCATTTAACCCAATCCTACAACAAAAGAAGCATCAATACTAAATGCGGAAATATGAAAAATAAGAATAAGAGATGCATGTGAATAAGAAGTGAAAATAAGAAAATAAAATTATACAATAGGGCTCTAAGGCTCTTTGGATGGTCGAATCCAAGGATACTTAGAGTCCTATGAAGGAGACCAAGCTTTAGAAGCTAAAATTTCACCAAACTTCAATATTTGAATCAATCCAGGTACATCCCTACTAGAAATGAAAGTGGAGATGCTAAAGAACAAGTTTTCTCAACAATAAGACTAATACGTAGATCCCTATAGAGGAAAATGCAAATTTGTAATTATAAGAAATGATGAGGAAGCATTCTCCTTGAAAGGAGGAAGCTTTCCTCCAAAATCCCTCAAATAGTGGATCTGGTTCCTAACACTAGGAATCTGCATTAAATGAAATGACAGGGAACACAGTCCTAGATTTTATCAAACGCCGGAGCTCTATAATTTGTCAATTATTTCATGATATTTTGATAATTTATTATCCAATACTTATCCACCTATATTAGGGATAAATTTCCTAAATTATCTCATCCTCCAAATCTTCATAATTTTCCCAATATTCTTACAATATTTTACAAAAATAAATAATATTAGCCACAAATACGAAATATTCTCTAAATCTTTCTAATGAACATATTAAAGTTAAAAATATGTCATCTAATGAAAAAATAGAGATTTGATGTGCTTAAGGATGGTGAGGTGGGCCTTGATTTATATCTAATTTAGTGGCCCATCATACCCCCTTGCTAAAAGTGTTGCTCATCTTATGAGCAACATAGTGATCTAATTGTGCCTCACTCATGGTCGTGGTGGCTTCCTTAACATCTCAAGCTACCTCAAAAGGAATCTTGGCACATCTTATCTTGCTCCATCCTCTTCCTCTTATTCCCCAAATTCTTCTTTTGCTTCTTCTTCTGGTTGTGGGCAAGGCAATTCTCTGCTTCTAGAAATAGTTGGAATTCCTTTTCTTATGAGGCTAAATTCAAAGAAAACATCCACATTTCATCTTTTATTCGTAAAATTTTATAACAGGTTTCCCATAAGTTATATTATTAAAAAAAATGAAAAAATTTCAAGCTTCTTGTTCACATATGGCAAGGAGAAATATGTATTTAACCTTCCTTCGGATGTTGTCCTTAAAATCCTAGGATTTCATGGTGAAATTGCTCAAAATCAGGGTCTTTTGCAGCTCACTACAATTTCTTGTAGCACTATGTCTTCTCCTGTAGAAAATTCCTCCTTTCCTATAGAAACTATGTTTCTCCTATAGCACTTATATTTTATCTTGTATAAGGGCATAATCCTCTTGCAGATGGTTAGTCTTGGCTCACCATGTGTCTCTCCTTCTCTATGAGGCTTGGGGCTATTTTCCCTTAGCTTGGAGGGAGGTTACTCCTTCAATTTGCTCCCTATTTCCCTTTAATTCTTCCTCTTTCTTACTATTGTATTCCTCAAGTTTTATTGGGGTTACTGAGGGAGGTCGAGGTTTCCCTTGATTGAGTCTAATGCTTCTCCTTCTTTTGAAATAGAAAGGACATTTCCTTGGCTTCCTTTCCTTGGGCTTGGTTGGTGTGCCCAAGGTTGTTAGAGTGGTAGCCACTTCTTTCTCAACCTTTTCCTTTGAAAAAATCACTTGTTTCTCCTGTCTCCTTTTTTTTCTTAAGGGCTAGATGCTTCTTAAATGATCTTGGAGGCTCATTGTTCCCCCTTTTTATCCTCCTTTTATCTCCTATTTAGATTTCTCATTTGTATTTTTTTCTATTTTAACCTCCTTTTTCACTCCCTGCCACCCTCTTCTTCCTCTTCTTCTTCTGCAGAACCATCCCTGTTTGTCCCTTCAAGTTCCAATAGGATTTTACCTTGTGACTCCAGGAAATCTCTTCTATCTATGTCAACAAAATGTGTTCATGCCACATGGAGTTGAATGTGTTCTCAAGGTTTGTGCAACTGAACCCTAATGCCAATTATCAATTTCAGAGCAACTTATGATTTCAACTTATGGCAAGAGGACGATGAGTTCTTCCTGTTGATGAGTGAGGTATTCCAATTTCAAAATAAGTGTATTCTCTTATCATAATTCTCATACTCACAACAAAACTCCAAACTTCAAATTTTGTATTGTTATGCTATAGGATGATTAGTGGAGGATTTTTTCAAAAATTCATAGAATGTTTGTTTGTAAGAGGCGAGATATCAAGTACTTAATCCTTCCTTGGATACCCCTTCAAAATTATAGGGTTTGTACCCAATAATTCTCAATATAGGGCCACGTTTTACTGCTTGGGTCAATCCTGTAGTAGTCATACCGTCTCCTGTCGTACCCACTATGTCTCATATAGTAGTCATGTTTCTCCTATAACAACCATGCCTAATCCTGTAGCACCTGAAAATCAACTCTATATCTCTTATGTAGCATTCTAGACAACCCATGGTAGAATCTAGCTCAACCTTCGAGGTCTTAATATGCCTCTCTAACTATTTTGGTAATGAGCATGGATACATCTGAAGTTGCTCCTTGTTCTTGTATTTATTTCTATGGTAGTGGGATTGGTGCACTTGGTGATCTGGTCCAATTTCATTGTAACTATCACTTTATCTCATTTGGCTTTTCCACGTTTAATGAGTGAGGGAGTTAGCCACATTTAACTGGTCGAGGGTGGCCGAGACTGTTGAATAATCCTTATCTTAGAAAGCCTCATCTCCTATGCATTGACAACAAATTTCTAAACATAACAAACTCAAGAGAAGAGGTGAAGAATATTGCATACATGTACCTACCAGTGATGTCGATTTGTTGGAGATGGTTTCATGTTGGAATTGCACGTCATAATATGATGATATTGAAGATGTTGGTTTCTTTTGTTTGCTTCCACATAGGTATTCTTAGTTTGATGACCCTTTGAGTCATAAAAATGTTTTATGTGTAGGTTTATTCTATGTGTCCCATATGTTGGTGGTGGAGTGGATGGAAAACTTCCTAAGGAGGATTTGTCCCTTCTGAACTTTAGAAATCACTTTGTGATGCTCAAGGTGGTTAGATTTTCTACTCTATGTGTGGAAAAAAATTGGTGTTGAGTTTTGTTGTAACTGCACAGGATTCTACATGAGGAATACTCCCTATAGGAGCCATTTAATTACTTTTCAATATCTCAATACTACACGTGGGATTAATGGAAAGTCATAGAAGGTATAAGGACATGGTTAGAATCATCAAGAGGTGGTGTAGGTGGTGGAAACGTTGATGACAAATCGTTTTTTGATTTTTTCATGTAAGCCATAGCAGAATTTCAAGATGAATCTTGGGTAGATGGAGTGAATGAGCGATGGAAGTGGTTTTTAGTGAGCTCTGTCAACCTTCCCTAAAGAATACATACCTTTTGACCCTTGCCTACAATCAGATTTTCCTCCTATAGCAATTCTAGTCCCTCGTGTAGCATTTTTGCACAATCTCTTGTAGCATAATTATTTTATCCATATCTCTCAAATGGTATATTGGATTTACCTAAAATATTTTTCTCATGTTTCCATCATCCTTATGCACCTCCCCATAAAACATCTTGGCCAATGGATGCACGAATATCAAGAATAATTAAAAATCGCTCTAGGTAATCAAGGTCAATTTTTCAAAAAGTGTGCACTGGAATTTGTTCAAAATTCGTAATCATTTTATCATCGTCCATATGGATCTCCCCATGAAACAACTCGGAAAATGGATGCACGATTTTCAAGATATGATTAAAAAAATTCTCAATGTATTTTGGCCTCATGTAGGAAAACAAAGCCCTCCTGTAGCATTTTAGGACAACGAGGAAAATGCATGAGAAAGACTTAGGAATGATGGGAAATGTCATGGAAATAGTTTAGGGTGATGGATTGAAATCTGCTTGGTCCTTCTTTAGCATTTTTCACAGAAGATAACAAGCCCAAGGTTGATTTTTTTTCACTTTTTGCTTTCCTTATTGCTCATTTCTTTCTATTTATCTTTTTGTGGCACTGACCTATTTATCTTCCTTATGCAGGTGGAGGAGAGCCTACATGCAAGTACTTATATGCAACTGGAAAAACTGATCTTTTTTATTTCATCTCTTTTCCCTTTTTTTCTCTTTTTTTTTTTCATTTTTTTTTTCTTTAGGCCTACTAGTTGCCTCGATGAGGTTTTCAACTAGTAGGCCTTCTTAGGCACTTCAAAAGAGGTTTTCACCTAGGATCTTATTTATTTTATATTTTCTTCTCCTTTTCAAACACATTGGCCACCTCATGGAGGTTTTCAATCAATGAGCAAATCTCAAGTGCCTCAAATGAGTTTTTCACCTACGATTTTATTTTTCCTCTTATTTTTTTCATTTTTTATTTCGCTTGCGATGCATTTATATGTGTTTATCTCAACCTGTTTCTTTTTTCATAAGATTGATTATCATTTCTATACGAACAACAATTGAGTCCTCTGATATTTTATGAGGGTCAACCTGACTTACATACACCTACAATTCATGTTCTATTTGAATGCATTCCATCCCCAAATTTTCAGTATCCCCTCCCACAAGTAGAAAACTACCTCCTGATTTTGATCCCCTGCCCAAAAAGGACCCAAACCTTCCAAATTCATCTCTAGATTTTCCATTTAGCAAGAAAATTGTACCAATCCTGCCTTATTTTCACTATCAAGGCATCATTAAACAAACTCTCCACCTTTGGGATCATCAACACATGTGTGGAACTTTGGAGAGAGAGATAACATATAATAACTAGTAAAGAGCATTCAAATACATGTAAAAAAGATTAAGGCATGAAAAAAAAAACAATGATTGTAATCATGGATGTAAAAATTGTAAAAATATGCTGAGCCAATGGATTTGTTGGTCAGAGGAAATTAATACCAATAGAGGAAGTTTCACAAAATATAAGGGATTTCCACCTTGCATGAGTAAAGAAAAATAATCCATCGTAGAATCAATAAATGTCATAATTATTGAAATCATTTTTTTACCACGGATGCAATCTAGAGGAAAAACTGTTAAATATTTCTCTATATTACCTTCTCCAAAACTTCCAGCTCCCTTCTTCGATCTTCACAGAAAACAACTTCCTACTTGAGTTAATAACTCCCCTAGATTAGAAGCAAGATCACCAAATTCTTAACAAAATGTTATAAGTTCTAAGAATAGTGTAGGAATCAAATGATTGCTACCTAAGCTCAACTTCAGTTATTTCAATGGCTGCATGGTGTGGAGAAGGTTCCTTGTCAATATCCACTCGAACATTCATACCTCTTTGCATGGAACCTTTCTCTACATTGACTAAGAAGTTGAACCCTAGGTCAAGTCTAGGGTGTTTCCTTTCTAGTTCACTTTAGATTCCTATGGCCTTGGAAGATGTAATTGTATCAGCAAACTAGATGACTAGTTAGAGACCATAATAACCATCAAATAACAACAACTAAATTTCATCACCTTAATAAATGGTCAAATATTTTAGCTTCAAAAGTAGGGTTACCACAAAGAGGACCTATCAAATTTAATATATGGAATATTACTTCACTTGCATCCCACTAATCCACCATATTGTTGGAATTTTAGTATAAGGGGCACTAGAGAAACTTTTCATATTCAAAGGGCGGTCTGGAATTTGCTAGTTGCCTATGATATCTATACAAGTGCACTGACTTTCTAATCCATGCATATTTAATTTCGTAACTCTATAACCTGTGAAAGCATAGAAATCGAACACCTTAAAGTTGTGAAATGTAGATTTATTTACATGGGAAATTTAGAAAGAGACACGATCATTATATAATATAGAAGAATCAATCAAGAAAATAAAGGAAATACCTTCTCGTGAATAAAGCAACATCGGATATTCAAAATAGCGTAAGACAAAAATACCATAATAAGGGCACTATTTTCAAGAAGTGTTCTCTGAATGGTAGGTTGATTTTCATCTAATTTCATATTAAGTTTAACCAACCAGAGGAAGCACTTATGTGAGAAATATTTCAATGAGCAACTTCTACTATTGTTCACTAAGAAAGGGAAACTCATGAGACAACTATTTCATGGGTATGTTTTGTATTCTTAGCTGAGGGAACACCAATCTGAAATCTTTTTAATGTTTATTGTGTGCTATTTTGCACTATAATATTTCTAAGTATGGAGGGCTCTATATTTAAAAAGCATCCTTATAATTTTGGAGATGGTGTTTTTCTTCTTTTTCTAAAGCAAGCTTCCTATTTTCATAAAAGCAGTTTCGATACGCTCAATAAAAAATATTGCCACCATCCTTGAATAAATATTTATATGGATATAAACAAAAAGCACTGATTTTTTTAGATGCTAATATTTTGGAAAAAATAAAGTTATCTATTTTTTTAAAAGTAATATCATATTTGAAGCAAAACAATCTTTGGATAGAAAGAAGAGAAAGGAAGCAATTTAATCTATTAGTTTTCAATGTCCTACATATTCCTCAATGTTTCTCTTATCTTCTTTCTACATTGAATTTCTAAGCCTAAGGCCATTGTTAAGCATCCTCATAGGTCAGCAAAGCCTTGAGTAGATAAAATAAGATAATTTTATTAATATAACACAAATGACCACAAAAGTAGGCCAATAAGACTGAATGATACAACTACTAAGAGCATAATATGGGAGAACACGTGCATCTCCTCGAAATTTTGAAAAAAATATAAAGAAAGAAACATATATTGACGCAACCTTAGAACACATGTATAAAACCATGACATGGGTACAATGATATAAAATACTTAGTGAGTTTTTCCAAGATTGGAAAAGTGGGAAACCCAACAGCTAGTCCAAACAGAGAGAGTGATGGAGAGAGATCTAATAACAAATCCAATGGCACATAGGTCACTTGAGTTTGATTATCGAGGGAAAGTAGAATGAGCTAGGAAGTGGCTCCCTGTCAAAATTCTATAGAACAATCAAGGGGTCCATATATATGATCATGGGGGGGATATATGAGCAATGTATACTCTTAGCACCCATGGTCCAAAGGAAGAAACTCTGCGTGAATATGTGGTTGCTCCTCTGGCACTAGGAGGTAATTTGATAGGCAGGAGGTGACCTACTCTAGATCTGTCAGGAGTTGAGAAACTTTAACTAAGTCCCCTTTGTTTCCTTGCATACACTTGATTTGAAATTTTATCAAAAATATATACTTTGACATATTTGATTAATGGAAGAAAGTTTACCCTGCTTACGTATATGGTTGATCATTAATAATTCATTCAAAGATAATGTTCTGTATGCTTTAATCATATAGAGTCAAGAGTTGGGATCTTTCTATTATTAAGATTAGATTTCAAATTTCCTTCTGGATCTTTGGTTATTTAATTTTCTCCATCCACCAATTTGTCTTTGAACTAATCACTCATGCATAGTTGGTAAATCATTTTCACAGTTTTCAAGGGTTGATTTGATATATTTGTTTCCATATTTGAAGAATTTGACTGAAGATGCCACACGGGGATTAGCATGCACCATATCCAAATAGAGAAATTTGTTAACAGAAAAAGGGACAACAAATTGAGATGTTCTCAGACCCCCTTGGAACTAATTTCCTTGAGGAACCATTCTATGTGATAAAAATTTTGGTGCCATTGTTGTAGAGCGAAGCGTTGTTCCTTGAGTGTAGTTAGCTCTGGTTGCATGTGGTGTATGGCAAGATACTTTATGAAAGAGAAGACATATGTATGGAGAATATTCTTAGTCTCTTATTGCAACTCCAATTTGATAGATCTCATCACATGGGCCAATGGAAAAATCAAATGGGTTGGCAGTGAGGTATTCTCTACTAAACTCCACTAGAATACAAAGGTTTCCTTGTCCACTCCCCAGTGGAAATTGGTGTTGTGAATCCTATCCTAGGTTTCAAGTTTTATCATCTTTCACTTAAGCAACATATTAGGTATTTTGATTGATTTTGTAATTGTTTTGATGTTGAACATAATGTATTGACGAGGCTTTTCATGATGTCCCTGTAGTGTGATGCCAGGAAATGGCATGAGGATTATCCACTAGTTAGTCATTTGTGTTTACGGAATCTCCCAAAAGAATTTTGCAACTCGGAAGATCCCAATGAGGATGATGATATTTCCAATGATTGTTGCACATCTATAATATTTGATGATACTGGAAAAGATTCTTCATGAAATGAAGGTTTAGATAATGATGGTGTTTGTTTGTATGCTTCCTATAGGGAAGGTCATTCTTTCTTTGATTGGAGAGAAAGAATCAGGATTTGGAGAAGAAAAATTATTTTCCCCAACCAATGCTTCCATGGATTCAACTATAATTTACAATGATGGAGATAGTCTACATGCTCATATTAACTAGAGAAGAGATAAAATCAAAATCATATCACTTGTCCCTTAGTAGTTGTATCTCCTAGTTTTTGAAATGCTTCAAATTGTACATGAGCATCCAAATCCAATTCCACAACAGTAAAAACATCTCTAAATAGGGCCTTTACCTTATTTGAAAATCTGAATCAATTGAAAATGTCTGGTAAATAGTTCACGAGCATTCAAAAATATGTGAGGATATGTATATTTCCATTGATTGCATTTATGACGAATAGAAATGTTTAGTGCCTACAATACTCGATTTCCTTAACCGATGTTCTAGATTTGAATCTAAAACCCCTATGCCATGTGAAGAAGTGCCTTTGGTTCAGGATTAACATGAATTTTCTCACTACGAGGATGTGATAGTGTTGGTTTACTTGGTTGCTATAGATTGTTCTCCATTCCTTGAAGCAAGTAGACCGGTGCTTTCTTAGCTTCTTTCATTATCTAGAGAAATGGTGCATTATTGTGAGCATTACTTAAGTGATTTATTTATTTGGAGAGATGGTGCATTATTGTGAGCATAGATTATTTGATTCAAGAAGAGAAAGCACTTGGAGTGAGAGGGAGCCTCATGTATGGTGCAACATGATATACAGATTTGGTAGCTACAGATTCAACAACAATAGACTTAGTGAAGCATACATGACTCAACCGAGTTAGATGCTTTTTGAGATAGAGTAAATTGAATGGATTAGGGAGAATTTCTAGAATTAGGTAGGATGTTGTTTCCAAGGATAGAAAAGGAATGTGCACATGCATTTACACTTCTTCATTGGGCATGCTATTATAGAAATGTTTCCCATGCAAGTTGGGTTCAATATCCTAGGTAGGGTTTGGGTTGATACACTCAAACTAGATGCTTTACGTGCGCAGTCAACATGCATTGCAAACCATATTCTATCTTATTCTATAAAGGAGAGACAGGCGTAAATTATTGAGATATGTCTTAAAAAAACCACCTTTACAAGAGAAGTTAGAAGTGAATTCAGTGTTAATCCACTATTTGATAATACAATTGTTGAGTGAGAAGATTGTATGTGATACCAAGCTATATATTTTCTCTTTCTAATAGATAAAAGCAAGGAATGCGATAGCTGCTACAAAGTTCTAGTATACTGCTTGAATTTCCAGATTGTTTTTTATGTATATATAACCTTTATTTTTTCACCAATTTGATCTAATCTTGAGATATGAAGTGTCTACACTCTTGTTTTTTCATACAGTATTTTGGTTAAGCATATATGTTTGTTTTGATAGGTGTTTCCTATTCTTTAGTTGTTAGTTGCAGGAATTAATTTTTGAGTGCAGAAGTGATTATCATGAGTTGAAATATTCAACAAATAGTCGCTATTACTATTTCCAGACAATGAGGGAAATGTGTTTTCAGAATAAATTTTGTGCTACCAAGTTGTGTAATTTCTCTTTCCCATAGATAAAAGCAAGGAATGTGACTATTGCTACATATTTCTAGTTATTTTGTCCTGAATTTCCAGATTATTGTTTATGTATATATAACTTTCAGTTTTCCACCAGTTTGATATAATCTTGTGATATGCACTATCTACACTCTAGAGATTTCATATAGTGCTTTGGTAACATAGATCTATTTACTTTGGTAGGTGTTTCCTAATCTTGAGTTGTTACTAGTTAGTTTTATAAATTGACTTTTGAGTGCATATATGATTATCATGAGTTGAAATATTCAATAAATAGTCGCTATTGGTATTTGTAGACAGTGGGAAAAATATGTTGATATGGTAATGGCTTCTCAATTTGATTTTATTTTCAACACCTATTTTTTAGTCTAATCATTTCCTGGATTGTCGGAGTTATGTTGACGTAGTAGAGCAAGGGATTTGTATGTAGACCGGAGGTCAACACAAAAAAGATCTATATTTTTTACCATATTTGCAATTAGTGAGCATTTTTCTATGAGTTTCACACTAGAATGCTTTCCCTGACTATCTGTTGAACACATGGAGACATTTGATGGAAGTAATTTCCTCAATCATTGGTTGCAATGGACCTTAGATAATTATGAGTGGTTTCATAAGACTTAACCAATTGCAAGGATGGTTACGCTGGATTGGTTAGTGAGGTTTATTTTCATTAAGTCTAGTGTGATATCTTTGAAATTGTACGTAGGTATAGATGGTTTGTTGGTTGAGGTTTAAGTTTTAACTCAACTTTCATGTCTCAAGTCAAGGATTTTTAGAGTGTTTCAAATTACAAGTATCATAGTGGAACAATCATCATAATTAGAGTTGTTGGGTAATTATCAGAGGAATCTTACTCCAATATATACATGTTGTACTCATAAATCAATATGATTTCATGACTTAAGTCGCCATAAACATCAAAAACTTGCATCTTAGTTGGTCTTGAAGAAATCTTAGAGGCATAGTTTTCTGGTCTTGTGTGGTTTCTTGTAGTTTTGTGGCTTAAGGATGCCTTTAGTGTCTATTGTTATAATTTCAAAATTTAATTGAAGTTCATAGTCACAATTCAAGTTCATTCTTTGCATGAACTTCAATCGTTGCAAAATATGGACATCTGGATTTTCAACATTCCACAAGGGAACATTGTCTCCAAATTGAAGATGCCATTAACACTCACACCTGCACCTCATATCAATAGTGTGTGTTAGCCATTGTAATAAATTTTCCAACATTCCAGAATATCGTATCACCTTAGAGAAGGGTAATTTTCATGAGGGAATCATTGGAAACATGAAAAGGAACATAATCCCCTCTTGTATGCTGCTTTGCAGAGACAAATCAAAGTGTTTTAGTGTTAGTGTGAGACATATAAACTATCTTTCAAAAGATATCAACATTGGATTTTCTTTATGTGACGTTGTTTATTCTATAAGATAAGTCTTGGATGTGTTCATATGATGGTGTTACCAATGGGAATTTCTTGGTAGTTACACTTTAAGCAAGGTTGGATATGCCTATATGATGGGGATCAACATGAAATGTGGGATACCATATGGAAAAATGAAGAAAATTCAGGTTTGGTAGGTCACTGGGAAGTGCAGTGGAATGCTCAAAAAGGACAGTTAGTTGAGACCATGATTAGAACGAGGCATCAACAAGATTCCCTAGCTTGAAACCTAGATAAACCAAGAGGAAAGTCTCTTTGGGTTACAAAACAATTATTCAATTAGTAGAAGGCATAAATTTTGTTAGTTGTGGGAAATATTACATCATGTCGAAAACTAAATTTTGACCATATTTATAATGGGACATTTTTTCCATCAAACTCCATCACTAGTGCATGGTGTATGATTTCATATAAATGGGTATATCTCACCTTTAGACACTTGTTCAATCCCCATAGACGGTACCAATCTTCTGAAACCAGTTAGGTCAAACTCTGTTGATGCCTTCCCATGTTACAAAGAAATATGCTATCCTATTGATAAGTATGAGAGGAGACTAAATTAGGAATGGAATATCTAATTAAAAATAGGAAATAATTGGAGGGTTGAATATTGAAAAAGTGATCAAGTGTACATGAATTTTGGATGTGGAGAAAAACTTCTCTCACAGAATATCTAACCTACAAAGTAAAGGAATAGAATCCTCCATTTTATTCTTGTTATTTTCCATTATCTTGAGTTGATGATGAAAATTCAAACATAGAGTCGCCCAAAAATATGAACCAAAATGAATTTTTTTATACATAGGCATGTTACAAGGAAGAAGAAATGAAGGACGATGAAGTAGGAGAAACCATTGTTCATGTGATATATTTTTTCTATTGCATTCCTTGTAGTGAGAGTAAATTTGAGCTATGTAACACCCGCTTGAACTTGTATTTCGTTTCTTCTTGTGGGTTGCGTGCCAAAATATAAATATTCATAGGTTCGTAAACATTGAGGTGCTATTATCTATCAAGGAATTTCCACTTACACTAGAGTACCTTCACACAATAAGGGTTGTCATTGTAAATATCAACGGTTGTTAGGGTAAATTAAAGAGCAACAACATTCAGACTGCTATACATATTGGTGGTATAAAAGGGTTGTTTTTGCGCTGTCATTATAAGTGGAACACATGGTTTTGATATATCAGGTTTAGGAATCCTCAGAAAGGAGTTATAGTCTTGGATGCTAGTATCCAAAGAGATGCATTGGATTTTAAAGAGCCTGGAAATGGTTAGGATCTGATTAGGTTAATTACGACTTTATTGTCACATAGGTAGAAAACTATTTTAATCCCAACCATTGTAGGATTAAAAACATCCAAAAAAGGATTTCATAAATGGGTTTATAACTAATATGTGTTGAATATTCAAGAAAGTGGTTATTATAGAGAATATTTGGTCATCCATAAAGGCTATAATAAAAAAAATAGTGAATATTTAATGTAACATTGTAAGATGATTTATGGCGATAGTTTTTTCAAAACAAGTCAGGATGCCAATGGGCCTATCTAGAAAAATTGGAAATAGTCCTAAATGACATGCTTCTTTAAGTACATGGCCAAATAATTTTGTAATGAGATCCAACCTTTTATTTTCTCTTGCATATAGGCACAATAGAAGATGGTTTTTCTAGGACGTGGAAATCAAGTGAGTTCAAATATGTCAGGGAAACTGGAAGCCTACTCTTTCTTTACATTCATGTGTTGGGAATACTAATTATCAAGCATAAACTATCATAAAAATATGTACTTTGGTATACAATAATTTTGGATGGTTGTTGCATGGCCTAAAATGAAAGATACAAAGGGCTCAGAATGATTTTAGATGCCATGGGGCATATTTGGAATGTTTGCAAATAATACTATGGGAAATCCTTCTTTGAGAACAGGATAAAAGGATCATATGATAAGACTCATTCCTTGATATTATATTTGTAGAGGGTTAATAGAAGATGGCTTTAATAAGACAAATAAATATAGCGAATTAATTTTTTTTAGGGAAACTACAAGGAAACTCTTTTATTAAATCCATGGTGGTTGTGTGGATGATTCTCGAGAATACCCTACCACATAAAGACAGATAGAATTCATCACACATGACTTTTAAAAGGTTTTTACATGATCTAAAAGACATCTCTCATGCAATTTCAAGACAAGTCGGATGTTCCAGAACTAGACTTTTGTAGATTGTCACATTCTATTTGTTCCTCCTCTTGATTGGAATTTGGAAATCTAATTGAGAGAACTATTGATGAAGCTTTACAATATTTTCTAGACAATGACGAGGTAAACGAGACTCATCACTCTACCTAAATTTGTCCTTTACGAAATATTGTTGAGAATAAATGCAACCTCTTCCAAGAAAAAATTGTCACACCAAACATGTTCTTCTATAAATTTTAGGCAACATACAAGTACTAATTACAGGTGAAAAAACCAATATAGGCAAGATATATTTCTTATGTGGATATTTCTTAATGTATAAGTTGTGGCTTTTTCAATGGGACCACTCATGCAAATCCAAGACCTAGAGAAGAAAAAGGTGTTCTATAGTTATAAGAGTCTCACAAACTCCTTTATGGGCGTGGTATAGGAAGGGGTCCTATATTATAATAATGCTACTAAGTTATGAGCTGCCAAACTTATGATGACATTAACACTAGAAGAAGGTTTGAGTCAGCTACAATTTTTTAGGGATTACAAATGAGTCATTTGTTGGATGGAGGGATGTATTCAAACTTAAAATCTAAACTTACAAGGTGATACTCACAAATGCTAGATTTGAATGCTACTTTTCACTCATTCGCATCCGATCATGTGCTCAGGGAACACAATCAAGCATGTTGTAAGAATCACGACCCTTTTCATATTGATAGGTGGAGAGAATATGTTGAATAAACTCTTTCCCCCAAGACATATTTACTATTAACTTTACTCTTTAAGAGCTTGTAATAATGCATTTTTTGTTAGAAATCAAGATTCTTTGAATGGATGTGTGATTTTAGCACTCTGATCTATGCACAATAAAGCATAACGTATAATGTGATTACACTCCATAAAACATACATGATGTTGGGAAAGATATCATGAATTCTTAGTAGTAATGCCCACAGTTGATGTTGGACAAGTTATCCTAGCTCCATAGCAGCAATGTCCCCATTCATGGGTGTCATTTCATCAGGTATCTTGTTAATTCAAGGAATGGAAAACGATAGGTATTTATAGTGGGAAAAGAAATAATTGTAAGGAAAAAAATATAGCTGCAAAATAAATATAGGGAATGTACCTATTATATCAACCTCACCACCATAACCTTCGTGTATGGCCACTTACTCAAATGCAAGAGCTTCATCTCCTAGATAACGTACCAAAATTTTGAAACACCTATGTGGAGATAATTCAGACAATGCACATCATGCTCCTCCACATGCCAAGAAAACCAATTGAGCAATATGTAAATATAAACCATTGGTGAACTAAATCGGGTCACCTCGTTGAGAATATAACAAAGCAATGACCCTTGTGATCGTGAGGAAATCTGCATATTCCAAGCATTGTTTGAGAGGTCTAAATATGAATTAAAAGAGCCCACTTTTTTCCTGTTTTTCCTTTGGTAATGTACTCTTCTCCAATGTTGTGGAGATGATGGTGGTAGAAATTTCTCATTGGGCTCCCCAAGGACAGTTCCAAAGATATAATTGGCACCCTCTACAATAATAGGCTTATCATTAGCTTCCCTCTAGAACAATGTTTCCACCACGAAAGGAGCATCGTCACTTGAGGACTTCATTCTAGATCTTGCGAACACCTTCGCCTTGGCGTCAAATTGTTCTAGTGTGTAGGTCTCCCCACTCTCCCATATTGATTTTTTCACCATGCTCTATAGAGGGCCTCCTCTATTTTCCATGGGAATTCATCCTATTTGTTGTTGGGGAGTAGTGAATTTCACAAGATTGGTTCCTTTGTTAAATTCACTAGCATCTTTATAAGTGTTGGACCCTTGAGCATTTCGGGGTTCTCCTATAACAACACCAATTGTATCACTATTTTAGTTGTTGCTTTGTATCTTCCCCAAATAATGATTTAGATTTGCAATGACAACTCTCTTGGGTGCCTTGGGTATTGGATAAATTATCTTTCAAATGTTGTACTAGATAACTTCTCTATCTTCAAAATTTACCCAATTGGATCAACTAATTGAGCTTCTATGGGATGGTAATCTGGTCCCAATGGAAATGCCTTCAACCATGGTAGCACTTCAACATCGGCCATCTACAACCTAAATCCAAAAAAAAATATTATTATCTATTCAATTTTATATTTCAAGATGAAACACCACAACAACCCAAAAAAATACTATTATCTATTCAGTTTTATATTTCAACATGCAACGCCACAAGAAGAGATAGCACAAAAAAATAATTCATCTATTACCTTAAACTTACTCTCACTAGAAAGTTTTGAAATAGAATACACAAACCAAACCTTCATTAGCATCTAAGACTATAGAGTGCATGCGAATCAAACAATGTTTGTTTTACTATTAAACCTCATAACTCGTCTATATCAGTTTGAAACTCCTTTTCCTGTAACTTTTTTCAAAGAGAGTATAAAACTATTATATATTGTAAATGTATACTCTATATTATATGATTTTGTTGTAATTTTAACATTATAAAGGGATTCATAGACCCTTTTAAGAGGTCGTTGAATCTATCAACCTAAATTTTAACATTGCAAACTGATAAGAGGGTTTCTAAAATTTAACATTGTAGATGGATTCAGAGACCCATTTCTCTAAATTTTAACACTATAAATGCCTTTTGCAGTGTTAAAATTTAGTGAAATGTAACACTTTATTATCAAAATGACAATTTTCCATTTCCGGAGGGACACGATTAAAAATGACTAGCACAAATGACTAATTCATATACTTGTTAGTTGGTCATATTTTTCTTCTTGGACTATAGTAGTCATTTACATTAAACTTTTTAATTTTGTCGCTTATTATCTAGTGATATGTTTTAGCCCTAGACTAAATTAGTGATTTAAGTTAGTCCTTTTTAGTTGAGTCACTTATTGTCTTGTTGTATATTCTATCTCTAGACTAAATTAGTGATTTAAGTTAGTCATTTTTATTTGGGTCACTTAAAATTGCTCAAATCTAGTAGTAATTCACTTGAAATAATTGTGGTCACTAATGTTTTTAGTCATGTAGTCACTAATTTCTCATTTTGTACATGTGAATATGGAGCCTATGGTTGGGTGAAAATTCCTTCTTCTATAGCGAATTTATTGACAACTTCTAGATAAAAAAGTATTCATAAATGTGCCTACAAATTATTCAGAAATAATGTTTTTTATATCATGGATTTTATTACTTCTTATTTTTTTTAGATATATCTACATCACTAAATGATTAATTATTCCAACATAAGTTAGCATTTTCATACATATGTTAGTTGATGAGTAGAAGGAGAATGAGGAAAGTATTAAGAAATAAAATTGTAGTGGGATTAATAATTTTAATAATTACCTCATACCTTTAAATTGCACAAAGGGCATTTGGTATATTATCATTCAATTAATGGATTTATCGACTCATTCTAACGAAGTTCTCTTATTATTCAAATTATGGGATCATGGCACCTAGTTTATACCTATTTTTCCATTTCTTCTAGATCCTTTTGCTTTTCCCATTTTGTAAATTAGAATATTTTTGTTAAAGTGTTATGGTTTCTTCCAAAATCTCACATGTTGTTGGTTATGATTGGTTAGAATACTCAATATTTTCTATTATACCATCATCGTAAATTAGATGGTGCACATATAAGTCACCAAGTACAAATATATTATGCATTAATATGTTTGTATCTTTGATCACCATTTTCAATCTACCCATGATATTTGGGTTCAAATATTATATATAAGTCATCTATGGAATCATGTTTAAGTGTATAGAGTAAATTGGGAAAATATACATGCATTTATCTGGCCCCTCAACCTTGAGAGACTATACAATATAATTTATTCATCCAAAGAAGTTATGGAAATTGAGAAAACAAAGGACTACATGTATTTATAAAATCTCAAACCTGAAAAATTTATGAAACTGAAATAAACTAATTTTGAGTCAAAGAAGTCAAGTACTTAGAGAGATTTTGATCAAAGAAACTAATATAAAGTGCATTTTTTAATAATGTCATAGTAAATATTCTAAGGTCGGCATGTGGTAATCTTTAAGCTTTTTGGGTTAGTGTTAGTATCATTGTTACGCTTTACTTCATAAACAATTTTTTTTTATTTGACTTAAAAATAGCTTCGAGTTTTTTTAATTTAAAGATTATGTCTTAGAATGGTCTTCACATTTCTTAAAGCATTACCAATATAATTCATCAAGTCTGTCTAACCTATGGATGTAGAGGTAATTTTTATTCTAGTGAATAACTGAATTAGGCTTGATTAATATCTTGTGTGCATTTAAACATAAGGTTGAGTGCATTTAAGCACAAGGCAGAGAATTTATCCATAAACAACCTTGATACATAAGTAAATCTTGAAACTAACATTAAAATATACAATTCCTCATAGTTTAGTTTTGTTGGACTAGACAAATGTCATGATGATATATACATAACATGATATGACTATTCGTGATACCTTTCTATAGGCATTGATGCATTATGAAAGATAATATTGCATAAAACTAAGTTATCATCTAACAACATACATACCTGAACTCAACTATTAAAATCTATATGTAAGTATAAACCTAAAAAATTATACAATGTATTTAAAATCGTTGTAAGGACCACAACAATCAACTATTAAAATCTATTTGTAAGCATAAACCTAAATAATTATACAATGTAATTAAACTCGTTGTAACAAAGATAAGAATACTTTTTTCTTCTTCCTTTTTTGTCTGTATGAAAAAAACCTGATATTATATTAAAAACAAGACAGGCATCGAATACATATTTTACATATAATTGGCAGAAGCCAACATCTAAACCTTGTAACAAAAATATAAGCACTGTAACAGTCAGCCTCAAAAACTGTTACATCAGTAGTATGCTAAAAAGGAACCAGGGAAAAGATGACAAAGCAAAAGGAGTATGTCAGAATTCAAAAGATATCCAAAGATATAGCAAAATCATGGCGATAGTAAGATAGTACCCAATAGATAGGAGAGAGACCTAAACTCTCGTTTGCAAAGTGCAACAAGCCAGAGAGAACCAGAAGAAGCAAGTTACGTACCAGGGAGGAGGAAATCCACAATCTGGTAAGTAGTATCCCTCAGAGAAATATCCATTTTCCACTTACCAGATTGAATTAGAAGTCCTTTCTTTGATAGACTGTCTGCTTGAGTATTCTGTGACCTCTCAACATGTTGAATAGACCAGTCCTTTTTCCTTTCCCAGTAATAGTCGATTTTGTTCATCCATCCAGCCAGCTGGGTGTTTTTAATGGGATATTTGCCAATGACATGATCAATGATGATTTTTGAGTCCCCATATATCTGAAGAATCAGAATGCTTAGGAAAGTGCTGATGTGAAGGAGGCCCGAAAGTGCCATGGCTTCTGCTTTGTTGTTTGTTCCTCGCCCACCATTCCAGTGAATAGAAATATTTTGTTCCTCATTTACAGCAATGAAAACACCACAGGCACACTTTCCGTTTTGCGCTGCTCCATCAAAAAAAGCTCTAGGGAAAATCATCTGTTTGAGATTGTCTTTCACAATTTCATCTCCTTTTTTATGATGTATGGTCTTTTGTGGTAGAGAATTGTACAAAGATATGATCTGTTCAAAAACTAACTGGAAATCTTTCTGCCTATTTTGGAACAAGAGTTTGTTTCTCCATTTCCATATTGTCCAAAAGACCAATTGTGGTATGGATCTCCATGATCTTTTCTGTGTACCCCACCATTCAAGTGCCTCTTTGATAGAAGGATGAGAAATATAGGTAAAACCAAAATAAGAGGATAGGTTCTTCCATAGCTGATGAGTGAGATTGCAATTTAGAAACATATGATAATTATTTCCCCCCCCCCCTTTTACAAATTAGGCATATACTCGGGCCCATCCATTTCCTCTTCTGCAAATTTTCCCATGTGAGATTTTTGTTGTGGTAGACCAGCCAAGAAAAAATGATAATTTTGCTTGGGGCACCTGATTTCCATAGCCGATAAGGGAAAATGTTATCTGGTGGAGGTGGATGCCTTCTAGTCAAGGAAGAATAGATATCTTTTACACTTATGTTATTCTTCCCCCTTTTCCCTTTCCAGGTGAGAAAATCACAAAAATTTGTGCGGCAGAAACCAATACTCCTCATGGTCATTAGTATCCTATGCCATTGATGAGCCAGTGAACCATTAAGGCCCAGCTCATGGGCTTCTTTCCAAATGGGAGAAGGGCCCTGCCAACCAGCAATGACTTGACTCCATACAAAGACCCCAGATCTTTGGAGGGCAGTTTTTATCTGTGGTGTAATAAAAGAGTCATCCTCTGCTCCCAATATAGGATCATACCCTATATACACCTTGTTCCCTTTTTGCAAGCTCCAAGATAGATTTTGGAGGAAAAATAGTTCAATTTTGCGGAAACTATTCCAAATTGCAGAACCATAAGAGGATCCTATGGTACCTTCCCTGTACCAGTAAGATAAGTCTTTATTTCCCATGTATTTATTCCTTATAGTTCTGCTCCATAAGCTATCTCCAAAAATACTCCTCCAAAGAGATTTGCATAACAGAGCCATCCCAAATTTCTGAAGGTCCATAATCCCCCATCCACCAAGTTCTTTTGGGAGTGTAATACTTGAAATTTTTGACAGATGATATTTCCATTTTTCTATGCTTCCACCCCATATGAAGTTTGTCGTCATACTGTTCAGTAAAGAGATGATGCTAGCCGGGATGTAAAACAGATGGGCCCAATATACAGTTAATTGCGCTAGTACCGATTGTGCTAGTACCGCCCTGCCCCCCATCGATAGGCACTTATTTTCCCATCCTGCTATCCTTTTATAGTAGCATTCAGATATCCATTGCCAATCCAATTTCTTATAGCAGGAAGGCTTTAAGTGATATCCAAGGTATTTCATGCCTTCCTTTATGCTTTTTGCATCAATTTTAAACAGATTAGTCAAATATTCAATAATCCCCATATCGGGTTCTCCATAATAGAAGACGGACTTGCTTTCATTTACTTGTAGGCCTGTAGCTTTTTGAAAATTCTACAGTACGTTGTAAATACAGCTCCAAGTGACACGGCATAGCATTGCAAAAATCAGTATGTCATCCACAAATAAACTATGAGATATGGAGTTTCTTCTGCTAATCATCATGGGGCGGCAATGCTCTTCCCTAACAGCTCTTTTCAAATGCAGGCTTAGGGAATCCATTGCAAGAATGAAAAGGAGAGGGGATAGGGAGCACCCCTGTCTTAACCCCCTCTCTGCTGAGAAAAAAGTAGTAGGGTATCCATTGATTAGAATTGCAAAATTCACATTTTCAACACATGCCATTATCCAGTTTGATGCTTGATGATTCAGGCCTATTTTGGAGAGTAGACATCTAAGAAACCCCCAGTCAAGACAATCATAGGCCTTCTTGAGATCAATTTGTAGAATTGCAGCTTCCAACTTTTTTGTATGTAAGGAGTGCAAAGCTTCCTGTGTGTTCACCACCGCATCATGTATATTCCTGTCTTGGAGGAACCCATGTTGTTCCCGAGAGATGAATTTGGATAGGATGCCTCAGATTCTACCAGCAATGATCTTGGAGACGATCTTATAAATAACATTACACAGAGAAATTGGTCTGTAATCCAGGAAGGAGGAGGATTTTTCCTTTTTTGGAATGAGGGCGATATATGTTGATGTAATGTGCTGGTGAAACCTGCCCGATATTCTTGATTCTTCCACCATTCCTAGTAGGTCCTTCTTGGTAAGCTCAAAGAAGTGAATAAAGAACTCTATCGTCCATCCATCTGGACCAGGACTTTTGTCCTTTTTAAAAGATTTCATTACCAAAAGAAGTTCCTCCTCAGTGACAGGCTTATAAAGAAAATCATTTTGTTCATCATCGAACATGGTAGGGAAAGGGTCAATTCCCCAGAATATATCTTCCACCCTGCCGGGTTCATTCCTTGAGTATGAATTTTTAAAATAACTTACAGCCGCATTTGAGATTCCTTCTTGAGAATGAACTATATTTCCCTCCTCGTCTTTTATCTCCCAAATTGAATTAATTTCTCGCCTTTTGTTTGCATATCTGTGGAAGAATTTGGTATTCCTATCTCCTTCCTTTAACCATATTGCTCTGCTTTTTAATCTCCATGAGGCTTCTTCAATAGCCAATAATCTGTTTTTCTTTGATTCCAACTCCTTTATACGATGGCGAAAATTAAGGGGTAGACCATTCTCAGACAATTTGCAAGCTATTTCATCCAATTCCTTTTGGATGTCATTCAGCTCTCTCCTATTGGATTTCATCTTGTTGCTTTGCCAGGCTTTGACTATGGACTTAAGGGAAGCTAGTTTCTCTAGTAAAATCAGAGAGGGGGAAGAGGAGTCCAAAGGGGAATGGCTCGGCCAGGATTTTAGAACAAGGTCATTAAAGTCTGAATCCTCCAGCTAGACTCTATTGAATTTGAAGGGAAGACCCTTTCTGATACCATTCCTTTTCCACTGAAGAGAAATTGGCCTGTGATCAGAGATAAAACTATTAACAGTCTTTGAAACTGGCAGCCCCAGGCGATCTAGCAGCTTATCATGAAGCAGGAATCGATCAAGTCTTTTAGCTAAATAAGCAGAGTCAGATCTTCCATTATCCCAAGTGGGATCAATTTTTGAAGGGTAGACATCAATGAAATTATGATAGAGAATAGCGTCTTTGATAAGTCCAGCCAAAGGATCGATCCTCCTGCCTCTACCCCAAACTTCATCAATGTTGAGGGTACAATTCAAATCACCAGCAATTAACAATGAGTCCATCTGCATGATTTCTGATGAAAGGAAACGGTTCCAAAAAGAAAGACGGTCCTTGTAGGGGGCATAAACATTAAGGATGTGAATGGATCCTGGAATACCATGAAACTTTGCACTTAGCAGGATACCAGCAAAACAAGTGAAAGCTTTTGCCGATATCCATACTGGATCCCATAAGACAACCAGTCCTCCTGAGAGACCATTTGACTCTGTAGCTGCAATATGCCAAGAAGGGAACATTCTTCTGAAGTATGATATGGTATCAGAACGTCCATGCATAGTCTCTTGAATAAGAAGAAGATTGGAATGAGAAGATATGAACAAATCCTTTAGGGCTAAAAATTTGGGGTCCACCCCTAGACCCCTAATATTCATGGACATTATATGAGTCATGATGCTTGGTCATTAGGCTGACTTGCTCTAAGGGGCCCTTTTGAAGAAATATCAATTATGGGAATATCAATAAGAGAGCAATCCATACTTAAATTCGAATTAGAATTCTTCCTCCCCCGAAAGTGCCTGGATGCTCTATTATGCTTCCTTCTAACGGTTATGTTTCCTGCCGAGGTAGGACTTATGTGAGGAGAAGAAATCAATAATGGTTTATGGACGATGAGTGGATGAATTTCAAGAGATGATTTTTTAAGGAGAAAGTCAAGGTCACTTCCCACAGAGTTATTTGGAGATGAGGTGGGAGAGTTCAGAGGAGTGACCGATATGCAGGGTTCCTTTCCCTTTGATGAATGGGAAACTCTGATAGGGGAAGATGATGAGGATGGAATGTAGGTGATATGGGAGGAGGATGGAATAGAGAAATGGGGTGGAAGTATAGGAGAAGGGATAGGGATTTCCTTACAGGGAACAGGTTCCGGAGGGGGAGATGTAGCTGGAAGAGTAACAACTTTCCCAATTGATGCTACAGGTTTACGGGGGGGAATGGGTGAAGGAGAGTCAGCCTTCGGAGATAAAATCCTTATGGAATTAGAAGGAGACAGCTGAGGGGATGAAGTTTTTAAAATACCTGGTGAATTGGACTTTCTGGCAGGCCTCCTCCTTTGAGCTTCCTCCTCCTTTCGATAGATGCCAGTAAAAGAATTATATGCGTTTTCCTGGAATTTCCTTCCATGATGCCGGCCCTCCAGGCGAAAGGGACATCGCTCCTTAATGTGACCAATTCTGTGACAAAACGAGCATCGAAATGGTACCCCCCAAAAATCTAATCTCTGCTAAACATAAATATCACCCCAATGAAGATCAATATGGTCTAGAAAACCTCCCCGATACTCCTTTTCAATAAGAATCCAGGTGACTCTTTTATCCTTTGCCCCCAGGCATTTCGGGTCCACATATACAAACTTTCCTATTGCATTCCCTATATCCGTGAGGGTCTCCTTTGTCCATAATTCAATCGGAAAACCAGGTAGCTTAACCCAAATAAGCTTGTTAGATGGGGTATTGTACAATGGATTATATCCAATATACCAGTGATGAAGAGCCAAGAAACTCTTGCCGTGAACCCAAGGAATGTTACGAATTATTTCTAGATCCTCGACACTCAGGAAATGAAAGTTGTACCAGTTCTTCATAAGACGGACAATCATTGGAATGTATCCGAGAAAGGATTTCCATTTAGAGCCCAACCAATTCCTCATCTGTGAATCATCCATGTCAGGAAAATACCAATGTCCAACAAGTGCCTGTTTCTGTAAGCTTGCAATTCTATCAGACAGGAAAAAACTATCCAGGTTGATGGCTGAGGGTGGCGGAATGGTGTTAATAGGACGTTGTTTCAATTTACGTCGAGGTAATTCATATTCACCACCATGATACTCACGTGCCAAGTGAGTTGATGGAGAAATAATTAAATCCGCTAGTGTGGACTGCCAGTCATCCTTGTGACATCGTCCACCATGGAGCTTCTCTGCTTCAATGGTAGCCCACACCATCGCAGATGAGGCAGACACGTCAGATGTTATCTCCATCATACCGAAAAA
Organism: Pinus tabuliformis; assembly: GCA_031772625.1. Taxonomy (NCBI): domain Eukaryota; kingdom Viridiplantae; phylum Streptophyta; class Pinopsida; order Pinales; family Pinaceae; genus Pinus; species Pinus tabuliformis. Next base: position 1,059,449,378 of record CM062811.1, on the reverse strand, counting down.
GGAAAGTCAGAGCATCAGCTACCCTAACAGATGAAATAAAGGCTTGAATGTGCAGGAACAAGTACCAAAAGATGTCGGTTACAGGAACGGAAGGCCAGACAGTCACTTCCAGATAAGGATGGGAAATTTCAAGTGAAGTGAAAAATCTAGCTATTTAGAGAGACTGACAGAATCTAGGAAAACATCGTGCGAGATCAGCGAAAAGGGAGAAAAACATCCGGGCTGGTACAATTTCTGACAGGATCCTTATGGGAATAGGTATGGGGAATCAGAAAGAAACATACAAGCCATTATGGACGAGGAAAATGGCGGTGTGGGCCAAATCTTCGCATGCTATCATCTGCCGGTTGATTTTACTACAAGCTAATCTTCCCTCCACCCCCATGGAAAACAAGGAAAATTGACCAAGTGAAACCCGTTGACAGAAACCCGAGGAGGAGGCCGAAATCACCGATAACGGTGAAAACAACACAAACAGGACACATGAACCCTAAAAAATAACCAGACTGGTTTGGGGAAAAAGTAGCCAGGAGCCCTGAAAGCTCCAGAAAGTGCTTCAGGCCATAAACAGAACAAGAGCTAACAGAGCTCTAGTCTGAGAGAGAGGAAATCCTAATCAAAATCTAAGCAACAACAAAAACAACCATGACATTTAATCCACCATTTCCCAATTCGACAGCTGAAATCCAAACAAGGACGGGAAACTATACATACACTTGGTAAAGGAAAACAAAAATTATTAAACAATTTTATCTCATAAATAATGGCTTTCAGGCAAGCAAGAACCTTATTCTCAGAGCATAGAGACATACGACTTCTTGAAATCTATAGAAAAACAGGGTTACCCGAGAAGAAAGCAATGATATCTTTGTTATTTCCCTTTTCTTAACCTAAAGCCATTAAGAGTAGATGAAGAAATAGTCTGCATACCTTATTACAGAAGACATGAAGCCACCAAAACGAGCCCGCCGAAACCACCATTTAAGCCACCCGAGCCGATAAACCAAGTACCTTTCGATTCCCATGTGGTAACATAACATTTTGAACTATAAATAACAGAAGGAAACCATGGAACTATACCGGGGCAGATTTGCAGGGACCTAAAGAATGGTATAAGCAGGAAATGACCCTGAGAAAGAGAAGTTTAATACGAGACTCCTCACTGGTTACAGAGGAAAAACAAGAATAGAAGGTCAACTCCTGGTAAAAAACAAGCATAGATGGTCTGAAGCCGAATGGATTTTGACATGATACAAAGTTCAGACCTCCTTCGAAGGTCCGAAGGAGACGAGAGCGAAAAAGCTGGTGCGCCTCATGAGGGAGCCATGCAAGAGCATGCAAAAGATATTCGTGGCGTTTAGAAGACTCGGGAACGGCTCGGTGGGGAAACAAAAATAGTGAAAAATTAGGCTTAGGTGTGGATCCGAAACAGTAAGAATCTATGCCCCGACACGTATCAGGAAAACTCTGCTTCTAGGATCGGAATAACCCAAAATTTAGCTTGTTAAAAACCTTGATCAATGCTTATACCAGTTGTCCCACTTCTGGCCACGTCCCAGTTGCTATTGTTCATCGTCTCAGTGCCTGTCTCAGCTGTCTGGGCTCAAATCAAATTGAAAAACAAAGAATCGAAAATTTTCATACATTGCTAAAGCTAAGAGATTTATAAAATTAAGCTAAATTGATTATAAACTTCATGATTCAAAATATTTGGATTATTTTAATATCATTTGAAAAATTTGAGCTACTTGAATTCTTATGTTAATGTCGTTTTTATAATTTTCTCATAAACCTTTGTCTCTTTGGTGGACGTACACAAGTTGAACGTTGTTTTTATGAGAAGATTAAGTGACATAGCATTTTCAAAATTTTAAAATTATTAGTCTAAATTTGGCTTATTAGTGTCAATTTACCTTAAACAAATATCTAATGTGATTTGAGAGTGACCCAATTTTTTTATTTAACTGTTTCTATATATATATATATATTTTGTTTAAATTATAGTTGTAAATATTTTATAGAGTATATTTATTAAAATGATCTTTTTTCTAATTAATATTATTATGAAAATTTTCAAATGTCATACACTAATATTATATTAAACATTGGATGAATTACACATATCTTTTATTATTCTTACTAAAAAGTACTTACATATTTTTATTTTAATTTTTAATTTTCAATTATTTTTTATTTCTTTGGATATTAAATATTTATTATATACAACATCAAAATATTTACTTTTCATATATATTTATATATGAAGTTGAGATCCATATAAATTAGTTAATATATATCTTCAAATAATTTATTTAAATCCATTATTGAAATACTTTTGAAAAGTATAAGGTTTATATATATATATATATATAGCTAACATTGTTTTTTTATTTTTAGAATATTTATTTTTATTTTGAGAATTTATCTCGGAAAAAAAAATTACACATCATCGTAATACTAGGTTGTAGAATAAATCTCTCTACTTAATAAAAAACCTCATCTCAAATATAACTTGCTTAAATTATAAAATTTCTGCTTATAGCATACCATTAAACCCAAAATTGTAATATAACTTGCTTAGGTTATAAAGTTCCCACTTATACCATACCATTAGACTCAAAACTATACTACATTTTTCGGCTTAAAATAAATAATTGTTTTTAATTATGGTAGTGCCAATTAGAAAACATAGATATTGGTAAGTGCTCGGACCCATGATCCTAAAAGGGTTTCTTAAATTTGATGTTTTCTTCCACCATGATCCTAAAATAGTTTCTTAAATTTCATGTTTTGATACAATGTTTTTGTAATCATAGTGGAGGTACTAATTAGTATGATTATATAAAATAAATGGCTATTAAATATTAATATTAATCAAAACAATTATATTTCAGAAAAATTGAAATTTATATAATAAATGGCTATTAAATATTGATAATAATCCAAATAATTATATTTTAGAAAAAAATGAATTAAAAATGGAAAATTTATTTAGAAATATTTAATTTTATAAAATTTGAATATAATTAAAAATGTTCTTAAATTATTAAATCTAAATTAATTATAATGGTTAAAAAAAAAAAAATTCTAAAACCTTTATTTTGAAATAAACAATATATAAAAATAATTAGCTTCACACTCAGTTTTTTTTATTAACACTCATTTTTCTGGATCACAATAAACCACGTAAAAAAATAATTTGAAATGTGCGTTTATCTGGAAAACCAACTTTGGGGTTTGAAAGAAAATGCATGACAACTGTAAATGTGTTAGAAAACCTACACAGATGAATCTAGCTAGTAAAGGTTGAACACACAGCTTTGCAGAGCAAAAACACTAAAAGAAAATCGAAAGAAGAAAAGAATGATGCATTCGAAAATATGTTACAATGCTCATTATATAGCATCACTGGGTCAAGATCCCAAGGTAATGCACTATAATGGTGATCAATGAGAAGACTCAACACCTACAACAAGTTCCGGAGATAACTAGTGAGTTGCGGAGTTAAAGAAGGAGAAAATCAAGGAGTAAATCATGCAAAAGGAATCTTGCATGCAATCCCATGCTCTAACTAATAGTCCGCATGTAGGTGTGTAGTAGTTCCAACATGCAAAAGGAATCTTGCATGCAGTTCCATGCTCTAACTAAGAGTCTACATGTAGGTGTGTAGTAGTTCCAACACCCCCCCTGAACACCACTATGGGGAAAAATAGAAAATGGGCCCTGGCAACTAAGGCCAAAGGTCACCCAAAATACACTGCAACTTGTACTAAAATTGAGGAAAGAGGGAAAACCTCATGGGAAAAACCCTCCCTCAAAACACAATCTAATCAAAAGAAAAGAGGAAGAAAAATACAGTTGCTAAGCAATCGTGTCCTTCACTCCAAGACGATCGCGCAAAGAGAAAAACTTATGCTCAGTGAATGTCTTGGTGAAGATGTCTGCAGTCTGTTCTGCTGAAGGACAGAACTGTAAATCAATGACCCGATCATGTACTAAGTCTCTGATGTAGTGCATATGGATCTCTATGTGCTTCGTCCGCTGCCGCTGTACTAGATCCCTGCAAAATTTGAGAGTGCTCTGGTTGTCACACCAGATGACAATGGGCTGGTGGAACTGGACGCCCAACTCAGTGAGGAAGTGTTGTAGCCACAGAGCCTGAATGGTTATGTTGACTACTCCTTGGTACTCAGCCTCAGCTGAAGAGAGATCAATAGCAGCCTGCTTCTTGCTCGACCAACAGATAGGGCCAGATCCTAGACTGAGTGAATATCCAGAGGTGGACTTGCGATCAATGTTGTCTCCCGCCCAATCAGAATCTATGAAGCCAAGGAGATTCAATGCAGTGCCTGCTGCATAGTGAATCCCGAAGGTGATGTTGCCCTGCACATATCGGAGGATGCGCTTGGCACCATTCCAGTGTAGCTCATGCGGCTCCCACATGTATCTGGAAACTACCCCTACTGCATATGAGAGATCTGGTCTGGAGTGGGTGAGGTACAATAAGCTCCCCACTAGCTGTCGGTAGAGAGTGTTGTCAACTAATGGAGTGTCACCTCCATCCTCAAGGTGGAACCTAGACAGAAAAGGAGTCGGTGCTGGCTTGCAGTTAGTCATGCGAAATCTCTCGAGGAGATCCCGTGCATACTTAGCCTGAGAGAGTTTGATGCCTGTGCCATTCTGGCTGATCTCAAGACCAAGAAAGAAGTGTAATGGACCCATGTCCATCATCAAGAACCTATCATGTAAGGCCCTCTTGACTGTAGCAATGGTTGAAGTCGAGCTGCCAGTGATTAGGAGATCATCTACATACAAAACTAAGATAAGAAGAGAATCATGTGTCCTAAGCATGTAAACATTCGGATCAGACTTACATCTTTCAAAGTTTTGTGATAAGAGAAAAGAATCCATCTTCGCGTACCAAGCTCTCAGGGCCTGCTTAAGGCCGTAGAGAGATTTCTTCAGTCTGCAGACCAAAGATGAATCTTGAATGAAACCGTGTGGCTGCTCCATGTAGATCTCCTCAGATAGGTCTCCGTGAAGAAAGGCATTCTTCACATCCATCTGATGTACTTCCCACCACTGGGCAGCTGCAATGGAAAGTGTAAGGCGTATGGAATCCATCTTTGCTACTGGAGCAAAGGTCTCGTCATAATCAATGCCATGCACTTGTTGGAAGCCTTTGGCTACTAGCCTTTCTTTTCGTCTGGTGATTTGCCCATCTGCAGCACTCTTGGTCCTGTAGACCCATTTGCAATGGACAAGTTTCCTTCCTGAAGGAAGGGGGACCAGATCCCAAGTCTGGTTCTCGAGGAGGGAGTTATACTCCTCCTCCATGGCGGACTCCCAAGATGGATGCCCAGCAGCCTCAGCATAAGACTGTGGATCAGAAGACTGTACCAAATGACAATGCCAGGAGGGCGATGGTTCAGTGGTAGTGAGGACAATAGGAGGCTCAATAAACTCTGAGCTAGTCCTCTGCAGATCATAATTATCCCCCACAAGACCATTTCTAGCAGCTAGTTGGTCTTATGCATATATCTCACGTAAGCTCCTTGTTATCTGATTTATGACAGGGAATATGATTCAATGCTGGAAGCTCGATGTGGGCTTGGATGTGGATCATCATTTGCATGCACTAGATTTGTATATGAAGACTCTGTCTTTGCATCTTCATGCTCTTCCTCGGCATCTGCATGATCTGTATCTGCATCTGAGTGCACTGAGTCATCATCTAGGACATGAGGTAGATAAAAAGTGTCTGCATGTGGCGTTTGAGGTGCATGTAAGAGACTTTCCTCAAATTTGACACTTCGCTCAATGATGAGCTTGTCCATAGAGTGAATCAGTAGTCGATATCCCTTCACACCATCAGGGTATCCAACAAGGATGCACTCAATGCTCTGTGGATCAAGAGCTTTCCTCTTTTCAGAGGGGATCCGGGCCCATGCTCGAGAGCCGAAAACACGGAGGTGAGTGACCTCTCGTTTAGTGCCGCTCCAAGCCTCAAAGGGGGTCTGATCCTTGACAGACCTATGAGGAGATCTGTTCTGGATGTAGTTAGCACAATTAAGTGCTTCTGCCTAGAGCTTATGAGGCTGTGACTTGGCATGCAACATGCAGGAAGCCATCTCTTTGAGAGATCAGTGCTTTCTCTCACCAACTCCGTTCTGTTGTGGAGTGTATGGAACTGTGTACTGCAACTGTATGCCGGACAGAAGGCAAAGGTTCCGAAGTGCTGTGTTAACATATTCCCCCCCATTGTCTGTACAGAGGGCTTTGATCTTTCTCCCTGATTGTGTCTCAACTAGTGCTTTGAAATCTTCAAAGTGCTCAAAAACTTCAGATTTGTTCCTGAGAAGATACACCCAAGTATACGGTGAGAAATCATCAATAAATGTAAGCACATAACTTGCTTTGTTGATGGAAGGATGAGGAAAAGGCCCCATGAGATCACTATGGATCAGATCTAGAGGAGAGGATGCTCTGTGAGTCTTGCCGGTGTCAAACTTTTCTCTGGGATGTTTGTCAAGAATACACCCTTCACAAACTCCTTTGGAGAAACTAATATTTGGCAAGCCTTCCTCCATCTCATTCTTGCTTAGCTGCAATATATACCTGTAATTTAAGTGACCAAACCTCTCGTGCCAAAGCCTACTACTATCATCAACATGTGTAAGCAATAAGGAGGATTCAAATTCAATAAATTCAGAAAATGTATACAGTCTGGCTCCATTGTTTACCTCACCAGTTGCAATTTTGGCATTGCTATGTAGAACATATATGTTCACTGCATCTGGAGTGAATTCCACTCTCTTTCCGGTGTCGGAATGAGTGATCTGATAAACTCAAAGCAGGTTTACCGAAAGTTTTGGAACATGAAGCACATCTTCAAAGCTTCCGTGTAAAAGTTCCACTCTAACTTTTCCGGTGACCTCAATAGGTGAGTCATCTCCCATGAGGATGGGAGGTCCTTTGCATGCATCCAAAGAGGAATAGACTTCTTTTGCAATAGCCATATGATGTGATGCACCAGAATCTATAATCCATAAATCAGGAGAAGAATTATTTGCAACTAAAGCATGAAAATCGTTACCTTTCCCGTGTGGCGGATCCTTAGTTTTCTTCTTGGTGCCCTGAGGGATGTGGTCCCCAAGGCTGTGCTTCTGAAGGATTTCTGCCATTTGGTCAATTGGTTTCTTCATGCAAGAGGATTCTGGATGGAATCCTCTTTGACAGTAGGTGCATCTGTTTCCTTCCCTTTCTCATTTCTCGAGCCGGAGGAGTCATTGAAGGGCTTGGTGTACCCTTCCTTCTTTGGATGGGAATGTGCTTTTCCTTTGTCTTTTTGCTGCTGATTTTTCTTATTTGAATCAGATCTGTGATTTTTATTGTGGCTGCCATCATGCACAACAAGTGCATATGCTTTTGGAGGTTTGATTTTCCCCATGCCAATGAGTTTATCTTGCTCAAAAATAAGGGACTCCATAAATTCTTTGAGAGAAGGCATAGTGTAGGATTTACCTGTTGCGAGCCTTACTGAATGAAATGTAGACACAAAGACAGAGTATTCCGGTCTTTGGTGAAGAAGTCTTGAACTTTGTCATAGTTCTGTGGATCCGATGATAGTAGCTCCACTTCGAGCAAATGTCCTTTCATCTCATCCTGTTTCCCGTAGAGATCTTCAACCTTTTTCCAAATCTCATTTGGAGTATTGCAGGCAGATAGATGAAACTGCAACTCTGGACAGATGCACATGCATATGGATCCATGGGCCTCATCCATACGACTGAGGTACTTGGATTTCTCTATGGCTGAAGTGGGTTCCACTTCTGTAGCCATGGTAATCCTGTACAACCATTTATGACGAAGGTATCAAGCCATTTGGTCTTTCCATTCCTGATATTTTTACGGTGTTAGGATCGATGCTTTGGGAAACTCCATTTTTCTGTCAATCTTCGATCTCCAATCTGTAATACTTGCAAAATAAACTACTGGTGCACCTTTTATCTAGCAACCTGTGGGCTCTGATACCATGTAAATGTGTTAGAAAACCCGCACAGATGAATCTAGCTAGTAAAGGTTGAATACACAACTTTGCAGAGCAAAAATACTAAAAGAAAATCGAAAGAAGAAAAGAATGATGCATTCGAAAATATGTTACAATGCTCATGATATAGCATCACTGGGTGAAGATCCCAAGGTAATGCACTATAGTGGTGATCAATGAGAAGACTCAACACCTACAACAAGTTCCAAAGATAACTAGTCAGTTGCGGAGTTAAAGAAGGAGCAAATCAAGGAGTAAATCACGCAAAAGGAATCGTGCATGCAATCCCATGCTCTAACTAAGAGTCCGCATGTAGGTGTGTAGTAGTTCCAACATGCAAAAGGAATCTTGCATGCAGTTCCATGCTCTAACTAAGAGTCTACATGTAGGTGTGTAGTAGTTCCAACAACAACTTCTGCCACAAATAGATGTCACATGAAATCCTTAAAAACCATTGTCAGTCGTAGATGTCCTTGTATCAATACAGATGAAATTCATTGATGAAAACAGCTATCAATGAGAAAAAAAATGTTGTAGTCACATCAAAAGTTTGTGGGTATGCCAAAGTCAATGTTAGTGGGCATTATATCTACAAACGAGGAAAACCAATTTTTCATATATTAAATCAAGTATTAAATAAAGTATTAAATAAAGGAAAAAAACATAGCATCAGGATGGAATTTCAAAACAGACATACTTGTTAAATTTGACGATTTCTACACTTCTCCACAATTTTTTTTGACAATTTCAACTCAAAAAAATTAAACGATTTTACAATATTTTTTACTTATATTTAACTAGAAAATGACCCCATAATAAGAAATTTGGGCATCAAATTCTATCCCCAGATGCTACGACTTCAAAAAATATTCAGTGTGAATTGTATCATCAACATTTTCGCGAATGTGTAGTTTTTGTAAACTTATAAATATTTTTATACATCAAATTTGGGAAAACATTAACTAACTTTCTCGTAGTATAAGACTTTTATTCAATCTTGAATTACATAGAAATAAATCTGATTAAATCTCATTGGTAAATTTTCAATTTCATTAAAAAAGAAAAAAACACATATAATAATTAATTAAGTTGATAGTTAGATTTATAAAATTATATTGTAATTAAGATGATAGTAAATCTTATACGAATGTCTTATAATTGCCATGATAGTTAGGTTATAAAAGTATTTCTATAAATGGAAAAATCAATCACATATTTTTTTTAAAGTAAATATGACACCATTTTTTTATCTTCCTAAGTGACACTCATTTTTAAAGTAAACATGACACCATTTTTTTGAGCATACAAGATTTTTGTGTTAGTGTCCTTGTTGGTCGTCCCACCGAAAGTTTTGCTTTCTCCATGAACAATTCAAATTATTCGAAGTTATTTTTGTTTGAAGTTCAAATTGATGGGAAAGCCTTGATAATTTGAAAGATTATAAGGATTCTTATCTTAATGGAAGTTGGTTTTGAGAGTGTTTATTCCTTAATAAATTTGAGCGTGGTATTTACGAGTAATAAAAAAAATTAGATAGGTAATTATTTTAATATTAAATTTATTATTATATATATATATATATATATATTAATTATGAATTTTGATATATATATTTTATAAGTTGATAATCAGTTATTATTGACAGTATTAATTATCTATTCCTATTTATTAATGTAAGATAAATTATTATTGTTAACCAGAAATATTATAGCAGTTAAAATTATTTATTTATAATTTCAAGAGAGTGGAACTTTCTTTTAAGATATCTCTACTTCTTAAATGTTCAACCTATTTCTTTGGTGTAGATTAACTTTTATACAATTAAAAATAGATTTAGGTTTTATTTAGATGTAGAACATTGTTTTTAGTAAAAAACAAATATTTATATTGAAAAACAATATTTAACACTAAAAACAATATTTAACACTATGATTGTTATATATATATATATATATATATATATATAACGTATGGGAAATCAGATATCATTTTTAATTATATTTTTTTAATACTTTAATATAATAAATTTATTATTTATTTTAAAATATAAATTTTATTTTCTTACGATATATTTATTATTATTATGATGTATGGTTTGAAAGCACTCATAATCGAAAATCTGGTAATTATATAACATTTGAAAACGATGCTAGTGAGTTATTTTTTAAGATGTTGAACATTACACATGTTAATGAAAAATATATTATATTATTTATGTAAAATATATTATATTATTTATGTGGAAGAAATTTAATGATGGTATATTTTTTTTATTATAATACGCAGGCTTTTGAATAATATATATTATTTTTTTAAAGGTTTGGAAGTTTATAATTTTATGATAAATTTAATGTTCATACATTAAATACAATAAAATGTACAATATATATAATAGTAAGTAATATTTTTTTAGCTTAATGGCATGTTAGTCTAAGGTTTGTGGATAAAGATATGTAAGAGTATATGATGAAAATAAATGAAGCAAATTTCTAGTGAAAGTAAGAGAGGAATGTTTACAAAACAATTTGTTTAATTTTGTTAGATAATGAAAGGTGGAGGTATATTCTCATAGCCTAAAGCATTATCCATGATTATGGGAAAATACGACCTACACACATAAATGATGTTAAAGATTCATTGTAGTAAGCATCATGTAATGGACACGACACGGTAATCTACCTCCTCACATACACCTCATCAAATGCAAGGATGGTTGGATGGCTCACACATAATTTAGATTGTGGATATAGGATGGAAGAATTTAGAGTGAGTGAAGGGAATTAATATCTGAATGGTTCTTTAGTTTTAGGGTAATATGAATCCTGGTGATTTAAATAAGGTGATGTGATGAAAGACCGAATCCACTTTCCAATAAAAAATAATTATCCAAGAACTCGAGAGTGTTGGCATACCTGAAACTGGAGGAGAAGTGTTTGGAGGTAAAGGATATATTGAGATAATATTTATACAAACAAGAATAGGCTTTCAACCCATCCAAGGTTACTAGGCTAGAGAATGAAATGATTCAACATGCAAGTGATATCCTTTAAGGATCCCCCAGAATAGCCAAAGAATATATAAATTATATGGATGAGGAATTAAAATGAAATGTTGAGAGATTGAAAAAGAAGAAGTGCTCATGTAAGTGGAAGGATGGGTGTTCAACCCATATAATGCAGGGAGTATGAAGACCAAGAGACCAATGTTTTTCATCTGGTAGAGATGTCTTTGGTGGCTTATCAAGAAATTTATTCATAGAACTAGGAAATTATTGACCTCAATGTTCACTTTAGAATATTCAAAGGAAAATTTGAAGCCTTTATGAAAGGGGTATTTATGGTAGGAATGCATGTCAGGTGGGTCAATGGTGAATCCTTGAGAATAGGGTAAGGAGAAGGCTTATGAGGATCTAGTGGAAACCCATGATTACTCTATTGTTATCTTGAAGGATTCTCAAGTACTAGTTCCTCAACAGGTAGAATATTCCAAGTCATAGTTTGAGGGAAAAGCATGATAAGAGGTAGCAGGTAAATCATCCTAGAGAAAATCCCTCAATATTTTAGTATTTAATTATGATTTTCAATATCTTGTTGTTGGTTAGGTCCAATTATTCTTTTACATAGATTATTTGGTTGTTAGCTCCAATATTTAGACAATAACTCCTGAACTCTCTTTTTTAATTATGAATATTATCGATACACATGACAAAGCAATAGGTAAACTCTAGAAAATAATGATAAAAGAAATCATGGTTTTTGAGGTGGATGTTTCCTATCAATATTTATATTATTATTTTTATATGATATTACTTAAATTATTCCTTACAATACATATGAATTTTTTAATTGGAACAATAATTTCATATTAATAAAAATGTGCATTGTGGGTACAAGAAGTACATTAGAAAAGGGATATTCTGATTAACCATATAATAAACATGATTTTCCACGTAAGCCCCACTACATAAAAAAAATTTGTTTCTATGATATCTAAGGTATTATGGAAATAAGAGAAAAATGCCAAAAACTATTAAAAAACTACAAAATTTGCAAAACAAACTACTTGAAAACTAAAAGTATAACATCCCCAAACCTTGAACCCCCAAACTAGAGCATATTGGAACAATTAAATATAGTAGTCCTTGCTCAATGGATTTTATAGAAGAGGAGGGTTCCAAATATTTCTTAGTGATGGACGTTCACATGACTTGAATTTTCTAAAGAAGGACTAACATGTGATCCTTATTTTTTTTGCATGATGGTTCAAGTATCAACTAAGAATTCCTTGGATGTGGTCACAAAAAATGGTTTCGAAGGGTTCATGGTATAATATTTCCTCCTCTCTTGCCTAATATTATAATTTTCTTAGTCAAAACTAAGTCTAGTGAGGTCCAGTACCTCTTCCTCTCCCTCATTTGGAATGCCTAATTTTCTAAGTGGTCGGTATCCAATGTTAATGGTGGTGGGTGGAGGAACATCTAATGGAGGAAGGTGAACCTACATATCAGACTCTTGGCATTGCTACTATTTTTGGAGATCTTGCTCAACTTTCTTGTTGATTTCCCCTTGTTGTCCCTTCATCTCCTCTTCCAACTGCTTTCTCTTATCCTCTTCATCATTCTTAATTTGTTCTTCTTTGATCCCTTTCCTCTCTTTCTCTTAATCCTCCCATTTTATTTTGAGTTCTTCCTCATGTATTTATTTCCTCTCACGCTCGTCCCTATATTTCCTTTTCTTGAGTTATTCTTCATCCTTATTCCTTTTCTACTCTGGTTCCGATATTTTTCATTCCTCTTCTTCTTTCTTTAATTTTTCTTCCTCTCCCTATATTTTTTATTCCTTTTCCTATTTTTCCTGATGTTGGAGATCTCCAGGCTATTGATCTCCTGATTTCTATCATTGCTTCATCTCGTCTTCCCTTTCCCTCCTCAATTCTTGCTTCTACCTGGTCAGAGTCACATTTATTTCTTCTAAGGTTTTCATATATTCATCCTCCCCTTGCTCATTTGACACGTCTTATGGTTAACCACCTTTGTGCCTTTTATGTTTTCCTCCTATCTTTTGTTTCTCTTCTTCCTTTTGAACAAGGCTAACCTAGATTGCAGGATTATTCTTTTTTGTGACTACTCGACCTTCTCATCCTCCTTTTCATGTTGCTCACTTGGCCCTGGTTTTCTGGACGCATTATACCATTTCCTTACTTTTTCTTCATGGTAGTGTTTGTTGTGTATGTATGAGGTCAGTTCAAGGCCACTTTCTTGCAATGTGCTACTACCATCCCCTTAGTGTCATACCTACATTGTCCTAGGTTCAAAAAATGGAATCCATTTATTTCCTCAGCTTCTGCTTCTACTTCCTTAAAGCCTTCAATGGTATAGGTCTCAATAGTGAAATGTAATGTGGACCAAGGATTTTTCTTTCCTTTGCTTAGTGTTTTGGAGAACCCTATAGTAATCTGGTAACACACTTCTTGTAGAATCATTTTATCTGTCACAAACCAGAGGAGAGCATGAGGCTGCTTGTATAAGATGTAAACTTGGATGAAGGTGCCCTCTTGAATAGGGAACCAATATGCCACTATGATGATTATCACTTTGGCCCTCTTGTACATGCAACGGGCCTCCTCGACAAAGAGTAACTGATATGAAGGAGTGATGAATCATTCGTAGGTGGGCTCATGCATATCTTTATAGCCTAGTTCCTTAAATATCTTGTAATACAAATGCATGGGGTGTAACACATCCGATGTCAAGTTGTACCTCCAACCATTAAAATGGCATATTGCGCACACTGTGTCTAATAGGTATGATTCCATAGATAATTTCGATGGCTAGCCTTTCTCTAGATTCATTGTTGCATTTATGTTGGTCATAAGTGATGAATCAAGAATGCTTTCCCAGTTAAAGATAGTGCCCCTCATAGCAACATTTCAAATAGAAGGTACCCAAGTTCTGAGAGAGGTATCAATATGTGGCCTAACATACAACCAGTTCATCATTGCAGCCATCAGTTGGTAAACATTCCTTAGTCCCTCTATCATGTAAACTTGATCAACCTTCACCAAGAATTTAGAGGGGTCTTGCCACCACGATCTTAGAATGTTCTTAGTCACTACTAGTAATTACTACAACCACCTAGTATTGAAGGTCTCCTTATTTTCTAGAAACTTGTAATAAGAAGCAATATCTTTGGAAGAATAATGGAAAAGGCTTTGTTTGTGTGGCTCTTTATTACCCATTGAGTTATATCGGTAGTCTACAATATCTAGTCAATAGTCTCTACACATAAGAAGACAAGTGGGTATGTGTCCACTTTATGGAGTGAAGACCTCTTGATGTTAATCTATACCTTAAAATCATCTTCATCCTAAGGATTTTTTTTCTTGGAGAACTCAGAATACATATCAAACCATGAGAGGTTTATGGCCTTATTGATATTACATGTTGTGTCTCAGTAGATTGGTAGTAGTGGTTCCTCCAAAACTTCTTGGCTATTGCTTTGAACACTCTTGTTGGAGGACCTGACAACTCGAGGCGTCATTTCTCCCGAGAAAGATATGGATATACACTTGAGATCGTCGTCAGTTGGAATATAAAAGAAGCAATTGCAAGATGAGAGGGAGGACATAAATAATATAGATCAACAAAAATATCGTAAAAAAAGCTTCAAAACTTGGGGAATGAGATGAACAATTTTTGGCATGGGTTTAATTCAGAAGGAGGTCATTGGGTTGCATAACATAAGGGGTTGCAATGTGAGACTATCAAATAGTGAGTTGGCGACTAGAGGTTACTGGGTCAGAAACATGGGTAGGTTGTAGGGTTGCAAGTATGTGAAGGTCACACAGTCTGAGGGTTTGGGAGAAAAAAGGGAGAAAAAATGGAGTGGGTCTCAAGTTGGGCTCATTTCTTTGGAAATGAAAAGTTAAATGAAGAGAACACAAGAATGGAGGGTTTCAGGGTGGAATGGGTTTGAGAATGGTTGAATGAGAGATAAAACCCCACCAACAAGGAAGGCGTAGGGTTGGTATGTAAAGCAAGATGAATGGAAATAAAAAATGATTACTGGGGAAGGGGAAGAGACACCTACCTAGAGGGAGTAGCATGCCTTACCCAGTTTCCCAGTCGCTCTACCGCTCAAGCACTATAGTAAATTGAACAAATGAGGAAAATGGTAAGTGTTTTAAATAGAGAATGGTTAGACGTGGAAGGCTTTGAGTGGTCGCCAGGACGTAGGTCAGTCCAGGTCACAAAGTCGATGTCCAAGTTACTTGCAGCCTAGTGAATTAGTGACCTCTAAGGTAAAGGTTACAAAGTTGTGAGGCATGAGGGGTCACATATCTGTAGTTTAGGTTTGCACCTATGGTGTGACTTAGCACCTCAAAGCTAGAGGTCGCAAATTCACAAGACAATAGGGGTCTCAAATTTGGGGGTTATATGTTTAATTATCATGCGACCTTGCAACTCAGGCCAATGGGAGTTTAACTTTGGAAAAGGGAGGTTGCAGGTCGCTATTTTTAGCTTAATTAAAGTCCATTTTATGCAACATGTGACTTAGGGGAAAGATAAACCTTAAGGCTTGCAATATTTGATTTTTTTCAAGGGGTTGAAGGGAACTTGTTATGCCAACAGGATGCAGAGACAAACTTAAGATGTAGTTGGAGGATAATGCTTAGTCAATGGGGCCTCCAAAATTCTGAAAGGGTAGAAATTTTGGGGATTATTGTAGCGGCTACGACATAATTTATTATTTTTAATTTGAGAGGGACATGTGTCAACTCCATTTTAAGCACAGGAAGAATTGCACATCACCCTAATATTGGGCTATAGAATGAGCTTCTCCACTTAATAATGAGTCTCATTTTGTCGAATCTGAAAGATGACTTTCTTAACCCAAAATGTAATGCTAATAAATAATGCTTGTAACGAGGGTCATTTAAATTAAGAAATATAAAGATTGGAATATGGTCCGACCCATGATCTAAAAAGGGTCTATAAAATTTTGCATTGATGCAATGTTTTTGGTAATCAAAATTGGGGTTAAATTTGTATGATTATATAAATTAAAAGGCTAATAAATATTGATAACAATTAAATTAGTTATATGTTATTTATAAAAGAGGGATAGAAGTTGGAAATAGAAAAATGATTTAGAAATATTTAATTTCATAAATTGTGTATATAGTTAAGGATATTCTCAAATTGTTATATCTACACCATTCATAATTTTTATTTTATTTTTTAAAAGAAAGAAAATTATGAAACCTTTATTTTGAAATAAATAATATCTATTAATATAATTAGGTTAACACTCATTTTATTTCATCATAATAAACCACATTGAAAAATAATTTGAAATCCATATTTAAGTGGAAAAACAACTTTGGGGTCAACAAAAAAATAGCCTAATCATTTTTTGTCCAGTCAAAATAAACCACGTTGAAAAATAATTTAAAGTCTATATTTATGTGGAAAGCCAATTTTGGGCTTGAGATAAAATGCATGAAAACTACTACCATGAATATATATCACATGAAATCCTTAAAAACCATTGTCGCTCGTAGATGTCCTTATAGCAATACACATCAAATTCATTCAAAAAAGGTAGCTATCAATGAGAAAAAAAACGTTGTAGTCACATCGTAAGTTTTTTAGTGTGAGTTAAAGTCAGTGTCGGTGGGCTCGATATCGACCAACAAGGAAAACCCATATTTCATATCTTAATTCAAGTTCTAAATAAAGAAAGAATTGAGAAGCATTTCCCACATCACCTCAAAATAGGTTCGATGTGAATTGTATCATCAACATTTTCATGAATGCGTAATTTTTTTTAAACTTCTAAATACTCTTGTACATAAAATTGTGGAAAACATTAACCAAAATTTCTCATACTATAAGACTTTTCTTTAATTTTGAATTAAATAGAAAATAAATTCATTAGTAAATTGTCCATTTCATTTCCCCAATGGGGTGAACCTTAGTAGAATGTTACTAACAATAGGCATGATTTCCATGCCCAAATTAAGATTGGTGTGAGGGTTGGTGATTATAGAATGCAGGTCCATCCCTACCACGTTTCCTTTTGAATCCAACCCTTGGCGCTTGTCGAAAATATAGTTCTCGGGCCTATCCAATGAGTCCCATTGATATAAATGCAAACATATGGTAGGCATTATGTGGATGTACGATGACACATTTTCCTTGACTGTTACTCACGTAGTTGTAATGGCTTATATCCTACTAGAATGATTGGCGGACATTCGTGGAACCCCTAACATCATAATATTTAAACTCATTAATTAGCGCATGATGTTTGGGTAGTTTACAGGTTTTTAAGGGTGTGCCAGGCATGCGAAATGTCCCTTTGGCGACCCGATAATCACAAGTATCATCCCTTAGGTGCTGATATTTATATTATCAATAGACCCTTATAGGTGCATGGAGGTCACTTGCGGTTGGAAAAGTGTTTACGTATGTTGGGGTGACAAAGAGGATATTGCTAAATTTTTTCACCTTTGGTATATGCCTCTCCCTTACACTATTTCATTATGTAGTTGGATCTTTTATGCTACATATCTAGTTTTTAAGTTTTATGTTTCCGTCACGCTCCCTCTCTCTTGGCGCTTAATTGTTGGCTTCACAAATATTTAGGTGGGTCAATTTTCTTTGTATTTTTTCTTCATAATGTTGGAACATGCCTATCCTTTGAATTGGTGGCAATATTGTCATTGTCATCGCTCGAAGGTTTTGACCCTGCCACCATATCCTTCAATTGTTCGGTGTTTTTATGTGGGGTATAGTACCCAAGTCCATTCTCGATCTAGTTCCCATAGGGAATTAGGGGAATTTTTAGGTATAAAATGGGATTTCTAAGGAAATTATAAAATAAAGGAAGAAATAATAAAATAATATTAGATTACATCATCAAATTTTAGAGCACAAAAATAAAAAAATATTTTTTCAACGCATATTTTTAGCTTATCTCCCTATGGGTTTACTCAAATTTAGAGAGAAAACACTTGTTGGATGTAGAATTTGATTCCGCATCCAAGGAGTACCCATGTTGCATACTTTCGATGGACCCTACTACATGAAAAATGAGAAATACATGGAACAACGTGATTGCAATCATGTTTTTTCATGTATTTATTATTTTTCATGTAGTAAGGTCCATAAAAAATATCCAACATGGGTACTCCTTGGATGAGAAATTAAGTTTTACATCCAACGAGTACTCCTGCTCAAAATTTGAGTAAAACCTTTGGGAGATAAGTTGAAAATACGAGTTGAAAAACTAGTTTTATTATTTTATTATTTTTAATCTTTTTACCTTTTTACCCCAAAAATGGTGAATATCCCCCATGGTTCACATCATCATCTTGAATCCTATTGGTTTTCATAAAGTTTATTTTGGTTGTACATTTTTCATAGTAGGCCCATTTTAGACCCCAAAATTCCCGTAATGGTGAGTCAGATCTTGGCCGTCATGGGTTCTATTTTTCCCGATTGTTTTTTTGGAGGCTAATTATAGAAAATTAGTTGAGTTACTCATACGTTCTATGGAGGTGTTGAGTTTGAAGGGTCCACGTTGTTGTGAGTTGATTTTCATATCCCTGCTCTTAATTAATATCCCTATCACATTACACCCTCCAAAATTTTGGCCTACGCTCATTTCCCAGCCTTCCTTGGCATTGTACATTGTTGTCACAAACATTGAAATTCATTTCATGTGTTTTCTTGAGGTGTTTCAGTCTCTTTGCCAAGATAGAAAAAATGTCATCTTTTTGCTTGTTAGTTGTCGCACAATGTGCATAATCCTATTCTAGTGGTTTCAAGAGGTCATATTTGTGTAAATGAGTTTTTATAACCATGTAAATAGCTATCGCACTCATTTCCATAGTTTCAAGCACTGTCACACAAGTTTCTTCACTGTCGTTGCAGAGTGTATCTTTAGCGTCACACTTTTTGTAGGTTTTCGTAAAGTTGTCACACTAAGGGAAATGCGCTTTTGTGTGTCTTGTATGATCTTTCTTGTTGTTTTATAAGGTATTCTAAGTGTGTCATCACAATCAAAGTATTATGACTATTCACAGCAAGCTCGTTGATCCCACACTTAGACAATTTATGAGAATCTTCCCGACCAAGAAACCTAACATCATTTTTCCTCCATGAACTTCAAATTATGCAGTCTCAGTCCTCTATATATGACCTTTCCTCTTGAGACTATGCAATTCATAGCTCCTTCCTTCCAGGACAGTTGCACTGCGCAATTTTAGTGCTCAAACCTTGACCTTGACTCCCAGAGTAGCGCAATACATCTTCCCACCTAGGACTCAACTTTGCATTATGGAATATCTAGCCTCAAGTTGATCCTTTGAGTCCCTAAGCTGCACAATGGCCCAACCTCCTTTGTCTCTCAAAACTACGTAGTATTCTCATCTAGTTCCCATCCGCTCAGCCTATCATACTAACCCCCAAAATTGCATAGTTTTCTTCCTCAATCTAGCCTGGACTATGCAATGTGTAGTCTCAATTCCCAAGGCTCACCCATAATTACTCGAAATATGTAACTTTACGGTCACTAAGCCCTTCTCCTAGCTTGTTACCTAGCTTTATCTCTGCCAATGGATCAATATGCACTATCTTAGACTAGGGGTTTTTAGACTAATGTTGTCTCGTCATGAGTGAATTGCAAATACATGTAACTTATCATACCATGGCGAGATAAAGAAGAAGAAGAAGAGGAAGAAGGTAAACATGTTGAAATACATATTTGTAGCTAATTATGCATGTTGATCAACTGCGAGAAAGCAGAGGAACAACAATTTGAGATTACAACTCAAGAATTGAGATCATTGAAGATTCCTTATCACCAAGCCATGCATAGGTGGAAAGAAAAGCATTGTCAGGAAGACACTCAACACACAACATCGACAGTGGATTGACATTTCCACATCATCAATCAGTCCATGGTAGCAGTGTGATGTCATGAGTTGTCAGATGCTACAATATTACGGTGGATTATGTAATTCATGTTTCTAAAACTTATTGTAAAGTGAAATTCCAATGGACATGAATGGAATATGAAGAGTCATGTAAAGTTGAAAAGTCATATGAAGTCAAAGAGTCATGAGTGTAGTGAAAGAATCATAAGGAAGGTGAAGCATCACCTCCTCATTCTTATATATACATCCTCATTGTAAGAGCAAATGAATTCTCATATTGTCTCCTCCCATAAGGCATTAGAGAGACAAGCTAGTTCTTTTGGGGAGCAAGTAGTGGCTCCAACGCTCCATTATTGGAACTGGTGGTGTTCATTGTATACATGTGTCTTGGAGCTTTTACTTATCTTAAGAATCCTTATGGGCTAGCACAATCTTCATGCATGGATTATGGATATTTGTAATACTATTATGTGAGTTTTTGTAATTCATTTTTGCTTTCATATGTTCTAAAGTAGTTGAACTATTTCGGTTATTTTGGTGCTTATCATATTGAGAATGTGTTTTAATTGTTATTACTATTATCGCACCGTCATGGACTATTCTGCTCGATATTAGACAGATCTTCCTTGTTACACTGGTTGCAATGACCATCACATCTTTGTGGAGTAGTCCTCTTGATTTTGTATGAATTCTTCTTGTTTATGTGTGTCTCTACTAGGGTGGTACTACTAGCTCTCTCTTAGAGGTTCAGTTCTCCTCCCCTCTGTAATGAAAGAATTTTGACACATATATGACCGAACACTCACCATGCACATGCCCTTTATTTTCAAAGGAACATATGCACTCCTATCTCTCGATGACAGTTAGATCCAAGGCATATATTTAAGATAGCCTATAGACGGGCCATTCTCTATATGGGGCTCCTACCCCAAATTATGTGAGGTCTAATTGGGGCCACATATCGGGGAGACCCGTTGAAAGTTGGCAAGTCCAACATCGTCAACATTTCTGGCACTAGAAGGATGAAGACCATATTTTTATGGTTGTTAACTTAACCAACCCCAACCTTACATCTTTCGGTCAAGGCATCAACATTCCCAGCACCTCCCCTACACATATTCCTGAAGTTGGTAATCCTTCTCAACCCGATACTGTACAAACTTGTGAAATATCATATGACTAGATCCAGACCATCTGTCTTATGACGTGCAAGTTTGCAAGAGTTATTGGATTGATACCTAGAGTACATAATCTTCCATATTTTCCAAAGAATAACCAACCCACTCCCACTAGGATAGTGATATCAATAGTCAAATATTTGGTTCTTTCCATAGTTAAAGAGTTAGCAGATTTTAAAGAGAATGCAAGAAAACTAGAGTAGCCTCCAACCTTCGACAATGGTGACAGTGACAATGTGGTACTCTTGGGCGATACATTTCACAGGCTAGGCAGTGAAGAAGAAGAGGAAGAAAACCAATCACATTATGATGAAGAAGGGGAAAACAGTGACGAATACATTGTGGACCAAGATCTAGACTAGATGTCTCAGGGCCCACTTGGACTTGGTTGTTCTGCACAAGATGCCAAGACATTTAGACAAGCGACTAACAAAGTATATCCTTGACAAAGCAATAAAGACGGAGGATCATCTTGACAACTTCCACCTACATATGAAAATGTTAGAGGTACGTTGTGATGATGTTGCATGTATAATTTTTTTGTGCACCTTAGATGGCAAAGTAGTTGTATGGTATAATAGTCTTCCTCCGAATTCCATCTAGAACTTGAAGGGATTTAAGAAGATTTTTCTTGAAAAATTTGTTGATGACCAAAACCCTGCCATGTTGTTGTAAGAGATGGGCAATACCAATATAGAGCACAAAGATAAAGTGAAATATTTCAATTAGAGGTTTAACGTATCCTGAAAAAATTTCCAACAGACCAAAAAACTCATGACTCTGCCACTATTGATTATTTCACATGTGCCTTACCAGCAAGCATTGCACAGTTCATGAAAATAACTGTGAAACTAACTTTCGCTGAGAATTTTAAAGAGGTGATCATAGTTTCAAAGGATTTTCATGCAATCAGAGTCATTGCTGATGAAAAATAGACAAATGACTCTAAAGACATAGGGAAAAGGTCCCAAACCTCCCTAAGAAAGGTTAAGGAAGAATCAATTGATATTTAAAGCTTGACCCACACTAAAAAGTATCTATCTAATGAGTTGGAAAAATTGAAACAAAGGTGAGGAAATAACACTTTGAGTAGCAAGCCTCCTTAGTTCAACTTTCTTAGAAGGGCGGCTAACTCGGGAAGTAGCAACAACCAGTCAGCCATGTCTGCATAAAATTAGAACATTGTGCTGAATTTTGAGAGTATGGGCATGGATTAGTACTATTCGTTTCACCAAGAATATCATTTTGAAAAAAACTTCCCACAATAGAACCACATCATGAATTCTCTTGTTGTGAATTTTATTGACACAATTTTTTTTGACAAGCAAACTCAGCTTGCGAAAGAAAGGGAATAAATTGGTGCAACTAAAGAAACTCCAAGCATGGGGAATGTAGTGAAAACATTCAATTGCATACTCATAGATAGAAATAACATTGCCTAAAATTTGCCACTAAGTGATGTCCTAACCCATAAGAAGAACAACTAGTATAATTTTAAAAGCCAAGGGTCAGCCACCAAACAAGAGTTAACGAAGAAAAAATTGAAAGAGCATTTTTTAAGGAAGATTAGTTTGCTTGTCGACTCAACACAAAAGACTCATAGCAAGTCTCGAATGTAGTAATGGAGAAAAGTAATTATGCAAGTAGTAAGAGTAAGTACATCAATACATAAGTCACTGATCAAGTTACTACTCCATACACATCAGCAATCTCTCCCGCACTAGATTGCATCATAGTTAAAGAGATGAAGTAGGATCACCCGAATATTTCACTTTTTGAACTAACGATGATTGCGAGCCAGTGGAAAATGCTCCTACACACACTAAAAGACACCATCTTAGGTAACGACACTTCTTCAAAGAATGGATTGGGTATGTCCTCTGTTCTCTTGAATCTACACTTAATGCTTTAACATTAGAAGAAAACATACTCGGCCCTCCATTTTTGTTAACATTTGAAATTTTCAATTATAATGTACACAATTGCTTAGTTGATTCTGGTTCATTGATAAACATAATGACTTTATGTGTCACAAATAAAATCAATGCAAAATGGGATAAAATATTTTCACATATTATTAAGCTTGATAGGAGTCTTTTCCATGCGATTGGTGAACTAAAAAATGTGTTAATATGCTTATCATCTGACCAACGAGTTCACCAATGTAAAAATATAGTGACTATGGACATTCTAGAAGCATATGTTGTATTGTTAAGTAGAGACTAGTCCAACAAGCTACAAGGGTATTTTTCAATGGATTGGTCACATTTGTGGCTTCTGTACAAGGGCATAAATAATCAGATCTCGGTCAACTTAGAGCGGTACATGAAGCACAACATAACTCCATTAGAAGGTGAAAAAGACCCAATACCTTTCACACATCTCACCTTTGGAATTTTTTTCTTGGAAATTGATTTGGGGTGTTATCTCACTCAGTTATCCTCGGTTCCACCAGACACACAGTTGGAGCTCCTTCCTAGTCCAACTAGTGAAAATGACATATGTACAGTTAGTAGTAGTAATTGTAGTACTATTGTAGCACATAGTTATTATACATATGATATTTGGACATTGTATTTTGATGGTTCCAAAATGAAGGAGAGCCCTCGGTCTATTTTTGGTTTAGTAGAACTACAACAGCAAAAACATCTGATCCATAGCCGCTTGGAGTTTGAGTGCATGAACAACATCACAAGATATGAAACGCTCATCTTGGGTTTGCAAAGAGCCATGGACCTCAACGTTATGGTTCTGAAAGGAGTAGCTGACTCAGAAATTTTCATATGATAGGTACATGATACTATATGATGAGCCCCAGTATTGTAATAAGAATGTTGCAACTCCCAAGGCTACCAACTTAAATTATCAACCTGCGGTTCGTACAGAGTTAATAGGTGTCGACACTATATGAGCAACATATAATGTGTTATTATTTCATTGATCTAATGTAATGGAGTGAATTTCATGAAATTAAAGCCTAAAATAGTTGCAGAAATGAAAATGTTACATTGAAAGGAAATTAATCCTAGGAAGGAACAATGATTTGTAATTGAAATCCTAAGACCATGAAGTCAAATAAATAGGCCTAATCTACTTCGTAAAAAGGAATATCCTAATTGGTTTTTATTCTTCCTCAATCATTTATTTATACCCTAGGGGTTATGACTGAAGCCTCGATACAAAAACCAAGCTTTTGGAGAAAATCGGGTCAAGTTGACACATGTTACAGGAGGTTGCTACATGTGAAACAAAATTTCTAAATGAGGAGATAATTCATCGAATGACCAAGTAAATCAAAAGAAAACAGGATCATAATTTTCTTTTTTATTAATTATGATGTCTTAGGGCTCCATTCCAAGTGTAGCTGCTCAGAAATACCTCAATTAACATGTTGTAAAAAATAGAAGAAAATTTCTACTCTAAAAACTCGAAATTCAAGAACTAGTGAGATAGTTGACCTAGCAAATGCCTAACCTAATCAAGTGAAAATGCATTGGGGTAAATTTTTTTATTAAATTTAATTATTTTATGACCAAATACAAGTGTAATAAACTCAGCCGAAGCTCACTAAAAGTTTCTAAAAAATATCATAAAATTACTACTTTTTGCTTCAAGGGACTTCCAGAAGTTTTAGATTTGTGAACTATTAAAACAATCCAAGTAGCTCAATGATAAATAGGACTTTTAAAATATATTATAAGGATGAATAATTATTTTGAATCTATAATTAAGCTACAAAAAAAATCACTTCAATCATCTAACCCAATCCTACAACAAAAGAAGCATCAATACTAAATGTGGAAATAGGAAAAATAATAATAAGAGATGCATGTGAAAAATAAGTGAAAATAAGAAAAGAAAATTATACAATAGAGCTCTAAGGCTCCTTGGATGGATGAATCCAAGGATGCTTAGAGTCCTATGAAGGAGATCAAACTTTAGAAGCTAAAATTTCACCAAACTTCACTACTTGAATCAATCCAAGTACATCCCTGTTAGAAATGAAAGTGGAGATGCTAAAGAACACATTTTCTCCACAATAAGACTAAGACATAAATCCCTATAGATGCAAATGAAAATTTGTACTTATAAGAAATGATGAGGAAGTATTCTCCTTCAGAGGAGGAATCTTTCCTCCAAAATCCCTCAAATAGTGGATATGGTTCCTAACACTAGGAATTTGCATTAAATGATAGGGAACACATTCCTAGATTTTATCAATCACTGGAGCTCTATAATTTGTCAATTATTTCATGATATTTTTCTATTTTATTATCCAATACTTATCCTCCTATATTAGGGATAAATTCCCTAAATTATCTCATCCTCCAAATCTTCATAATTTGCCCAATATTCTCACAATATTTTACAAAAATAAATAATATTAGCCATAAATATGAAATTATCTCTAAATCTTCCTAATGAACATATTAAAGTTAAAATATGTCATCTAATGAAAAACAAAGGTTTGATGTGCTTAAGGATGGTGAGGTGAGCCTTGATTTATATCTAATTTAGTGGCCCATCATACCCCCTGCTAAAAGTGTTGCTCATCTTATGAGAAACATAGTGACATAATTGTGCCTCACTCATGGCTGTGGCGACTTCCATCACATCTGAAGCTACCTCAAAATGAATTTTGGCACATCTTATCTTGCTCCATCCTCTTCCTCTTCTTCCCCAACTTCTTCTTCTACTTGTGGGCAAGGCAATTCTCTGTTTCTAGAAATAGTTGCAATTCCTTTTCTTATGAGGCTAAATTCAAAGAAAACATCCACATTTCATCTTTTGTTCGTAAACTTTTATAACAAGTTTCCCATAAGTTGTATTACTAAAAAAAATGAAAAATTTTCAAGCTTCTTTTTCACATATGGCAAGGATAAATATGTATTTAACCTTCGTTTGGATGTTGTCCTTAAAATCCTAGGTTTTGACGGTGGAATTGCACAAAATCAGGGTCTTTTGCAGTTCATTGGAATTTCCTGTAGCACTATGTCTTCTCCTGTAGAAAATTTCTCCCTTCCTGTCGCAAATATGTTTCTCCTGTAGCACTTCTATTTTCTCTTGTAGAAGGGCATAATCCTCTTGCATATGGTTAGTCTTGGCTCACCAGGTGTCTCTCTTCTCTATGAGGCTTGGGGTTACTTCCACTTGGCTTGGAGGGAGGTTACTCCTTCAATATGATCCTTATTTCCCTCTAATTCTTCCTCTTGCTTACTATTTTATTCCTCAATTGTTATTGGGGTTATTAAGGGAGGTCGAGGCTTCCCTTGCTTGAGTATATGGCTTCTCCTTCTTTTGAAATAAAAAAGGACATTTCTTTGGCTTCCTTTCCCTGGGTTTGGTTGGTGTGCCCAAGGCTACTAGAGTGGTCGCCACTTCTTTCTCGACTTTTTCCTCTGAAACAATAACTTGTTTCTCCTGCCTCCTTTTTTTCTTAAGGCATAGATGCTTCTTAAATGATCTTGGAGGCTCCTTGTTCCCATTTTTATCCTCCTTTTATCTCTTATTTGGATTTCTCATTCGGATTTTTTTCTATTTTAACCTCCTTTTTCTCTTCCTGCCACGCTCTTCTTCCTCTTCTTCTTCTACAAAACCATCCCTAGTTGCCCCCTCAAGTTCCAATAGGATTTTACCTTATGAATCCATAAAATATCCTCTATCTATGTCAACAAAATGTGTTAATGCCATAGGGAGTTGAATGTGTTCTCAAGGTTTATGCAATTGCACCCTAATTCCAATTATCAATTTCGGAGCTACTTATGATTTCAACTTATGGCAGGAGGATGAGAATTTCTTCCTGTTGACAAGTGAGGTATTCCAATTTCAAAATAAGTGTATTCTCTTATCATAATTCTCATACTCACAACAAAACTCCGAACTTCAAATTTTTCATGGTTATGCTATAGGATGCTTAGTGGATGATTTTTTTAAAAATTAAGAATTTTTGTTTGTAAGAGGAGAGATATCAAGTAGTTAATCCTTCCTTGGAGACCCCATCAAAATTATAGCGTTTTGTGCCCAATAATTCTAAATATAGGGCCCTTTTTTACTTCTTGGGTCAATCCTGTAGTAGTCATACTATCTCCTATCACATCTACTATGTCCCATATAGTAGTCATGTTTCTCCTATAACAGCCATGCCTAATCCTGTAGCACCTGCAAATCAACTCTATATCTATTATGTAGCATTCTAGACAACCCATGGTAGCATCTAGCTCAACCTTTGATGCCTTAATAAGCCTTTCTAACTATTTTGGTAATGATCATGGATACATCTGAAGTTGCTCCTTCTTCTTTTATTTCTTTCTGTCGTAGTTGGATTGGTGCACTTGGTGATCTGGTCCAATTTCTTTGTAACTATCACTTTACGTCATTTGTCTTTTCCACGTTCATGAGTGACGAAGTTAGCCACACTTAACTGGTTGAGGGTGGCTAAGACTACTAGCTAATCCTTATCTTAGAAAGCCTCATCTCTTATGCATTAACAACAAATTTCTAACCATAACATGCTCAAGATAAGAGGTGAAGAATATTGCATACTTGCACCTACTAGTGATGTCAGTTTATTGGAGAGGGTTTCATGTTGGAGTTGCACGTCATAATATGATGATATTGAAGATGGTTTCTTTTGTTTGCTTCCACATAGGTCTTCTTAGTTTGATGACACTTTGAGTCATAAAAATGTTTTGCGTGTAGGTTTATTCTAAGTGTCACATATGCTGGTGGTGGAGTGGATGGAAAACTTCCTAAGGAGGATTTGTCCCTTCTGAACTTCAAAAATCACTTTATGATGTTCAAGGTGGCTGGATCTTCTACTCTATGTGTGGAAAAAAATTGGTGATGAGTTTTGTTGTAGCTGTACAGGCTTCTACATGAGGAATACTCACTATAGGAGCCATTTAATTACTCTTCATTATCTCATTACTACATGTGGGATTAATGGAAAGTCATAGAATGTATAAGGACATGGTTAGAATCATCAAGAGGTTGTGTAGGTGGTGGAAAAGTTGATGAAAATTCTATTTCTTATTTTTTCATGAAGGCATAGTGGAATTTGAAGATGAATCTTGGGTAGATGGAGTGGATTAGTGATGAAAGTGGTGTTGAGGGACCTCTCTCCACCTTCCCTAAAGAACACATACCTTTTGACCCTTTCTTGCAATCAGATTTGCCTCCTATGGCAATTCTGGTCCCTCGTGTAGCATTTCTGGACAATCTCTTGTACCATAATTCTTTTATCCATACCTCTGAAATGGAATATTGGATTGACCTAAAATATTTTTCTCATGTTTCCATCATCCTTATGCACCTCCTCATAAAACATCTTGGCCAATGGATGCACGAATATCAAGAACAATTAAAAATATCTCTAGGTGATCAAGGTTGATTTTTCGAAAAGTGTGCACTGGAATTTGTTGAAAATTCTTGATCATGTTACCATCATCCATATGGATCTCCCCATGAAGAAACTCAGAAAATGGATGCATGATTTTGAAGATATGATAAAAAAATTCTCGGTGTATTTTGGCCTCCTGTAGTAAAACAAAGCCCTCGTGTAGCATTTTAGGACAGCAAGGAAAGTGAATGAGAACGACTTAGGAATGATGGGAAATGTCATGGAAATTGTTGACGGTGATGGATTGAAATCTCCTTGGTCCTTCTTGAGCATTTTTTATAGAAGATAACAAGCCCAAGGTTGATTGTTTTTTACTTTTTTCTTGCCTTATTGCTCATTTCTTTCTACTTATCTTTTTGTTGTGTTTTCCTATTTATTTTCCTTATGCAGGTGGAGGAGTACCTGCATGCAAGTACTTATATGCAACTAGAAAAACTAATCTTTTTTATTTCATCTCCTTTCCCTTCTTTTTCTCTTTTTTCTTCATTTTTTTTCTTTAGGCCTACTAGTTGCCTCGATGAGGTTTTCAACTAGTAGTCCTGCTTAGGAACTTCAGAAGAGATTTTCACCTAGGATCTTATTTATTTTACCTTTTCTTCTCTTTTTCCAACCCACTGACCACCTCATGGAGGTTTTCAATCAATGAGAAAATCTCAAGCGCCTCAAACGAGTTTTTCACCTGCAATTTTATTTTTCCTCGTATTTTTTTCATTTTTTATTTCTTTTTCTATACTACTCTTCTTAAAAAAAAATCTCTTTCAAGTATAATAATATTTCCAATGGAGGCATGTGGACATCAATATGACATATAAACTCATGTGTAGGATCAAAATATATGCTTTGACATGTACCTAAAATTTAGACACCAGATGCTTTGACTTTGATGATAACAAGTACTATTGATGAAGAGAGTAATGCTCCATCTTGTTGATTTTCTGGAACCAAACCTCAATATAGATTTGATGCTCTTGGTTTTATTTCCCATTTGGATCATTCTTCATGTATTCTTCTACCATGACATTCGAATATTCCTCTTTCTACAGATTATTCTCTTGAACACATAGAGGTTTGGATGGTAAACATGTGGGAACTTTCTCAATCTCTGAATTTGATGTTGACTTTTCATCAATTGTAGCCCATGATTCTTTGGTCTTTACATTTGAATCTTAATTTTCTAAATGTTTTCTTTCAATGACATGAAGAGAATCTCCTTTTTGCAATACTCTTCTTGAGTTAAGATGAATACCATTGAGATCAGGAGGAGATATTAGGAAGTGTTGTACCTCAACATTGTAAGTGGGATGAGCTACTTCCTTGTGTGGGTTTGGAAATGGTAGTACAAGTAGTTGAGTGGGAGTGGATGTTTGAGATGGATGTGGTGGAGGTGGATGGTAGGTATAACATTGAGTTAGGTATGGATGATATTGCAGAAAATATTAAGGATATTGTGGATTGCTCCGAGAAGGTCCTTCCCAGGATTGGTTTTTGAGTTGAGATGGCCAAGGTTGCCAAGGAAAGGGTGTGCTCCAATTATTTTGAGATAGATGTGCATAACCTTGAAATTATGAATTAGTGTTATGAAACCAGCTCAAGAAAAGATAGAAAAGATAGATCAACGCCTTAGAATTCAGCCTCTTCGAGGGGGCAACCTCCTTTACATTACATAAATGAACAATTCTTGGATGATTCAAATGACAAAACCTCCTTTCTATATATAGTGGTCTAAGGAGTCACAATATAATCCATCCGACCTAACAATAATAATATAAAGCCACAAAAATAACAATAAAGGGATTCTATGGGGCACAGAAATAAAAATATGGAGGTAATAGGGGCACAACAATATAAATAAGGGGTATAACTACAATAGTAATGGGGTAATCACTAGTATTATAGGGACCCAACATGCCCCTCTCCTTCAAAAAATTGTTGTCCTCAATGCTTTCGTAGTTCTGGATACTTCTGCATAAAATTATCATCCTCCCATGTGGAAGCTTCAGCGGATAAGTTCTTCCACTTGATAAGATACTCTGAAATTGATCGATTTCATAGTTGTCAAGTTCTTGTTTCTGTGACTGCTTCCGGTTCCAATATAATTTTTGCTTCCTCGTCAAGTTCTGGCAATATTTTTTGAACTAGGAGCTTGTCGCCTATAACCTTCTTTAAACATGAAACATGGAAAACTGGGTGCAATTGAGAAGCTGCAGGAAACTCCAATTTGTATGCCATAATACCAATGTTTTGCAACACCTTGTATGGACCATAATACTTTGGTGATAATTTATTATCCTTTTTAGCTTACTTTAGGGACATTTGCTTATATGGTTGTAGCCGAAGGAATACCCAATCACCTACATCAAAACTTCTTTCACTGCGATGTTTATCTGCCTATTGTTTCATTCTATTTTGTGCCAACACGAGGTTATCCTTTAAGAGTTGGAGGACTTGTTGTTGATGTTCGATGTGATGTTCCACTGCCTGAACCTTAGAATTTTCTCTTAAATATGATGTGATGGATGGTGGTTGATACCCATAAAGTGCCATAAATGGGGTCATTTTTGTTGTTGTATGGAAGGAAGTGTTATACCACCATTCAGCTAGAGGCAACCATTTGACCCATTGTGTCTGTTTATCAGATACAAAGCAACAAAGATATCCTTCCAAACATTTGTTTACTATCTCAATTTGCCCATCAGATTGAGGATGATAAGATGAGCTATGAGCTAACTAAGTACCAAGACAAGAAAATAATTCTGTCCAAAAATTTCCAGTGAAAATAGGATCTCTGTCACTTACAATAATCTTTGGGTTTCCATGTAGCTTTTGAATTGTTTCCACTATATTTGCTTTAAATGGACGTGATAATGCACAAAAGTGTGCATAATTGGTAAGTCTGTCAACTACCACCATGATGACACTCTTTCGCTCAGACTTGGGTAAACCTTTGACAAAATCCATTGAAACCTCCTCCCAACGTTGGCTTGGAATGGATAAAGGTTGTAATAGACCTGGTGTCTTAATTGTTTCAACTTTATTTTGTTGGAAATCCAAACATTCTGCCACAAACTTTTGAATATCTGATTTAAGGCGATCCCAAAAAAATTCCTTCTTAACCTTGTGGTAAGTTTTTAAAAATCCTGAGTGCCCTCCTAAGGGAGAATCTTGCAATTCCATAAGAATCTTTTGTTTTAGCTGGGAATTCTTACAGAGGTATAAGCGATTTTTGTACCATAACGAATAATTTTGCTAGCTAAATGTATCAGATGTGTTGGAATCTTGTTGTAGCTTTCGAATAAGTTCCCACACTTCTTCGTCATTCTTCCATTCCTCCCTTGCTTCGTTTATCCAATCCGGTTGGATAATAGAAATGGCGCACAACAATGCTTCCACATCCTCGTCCTTTCTTGAGAGTGCATCTGCCACCACATTTTGCTTCCCTTTTTTGTAAATGATTTCAAAGTCATAACCCAACATCTTTGTGACCCACTTTTGTTGCTCTTCAGATGATAATCTTTGTTCTAAAAAGTATTTAAGGCTATCGTGATCCTTTTTTACCTTGAAGTGTCTTCCCATTAGGTAGGGTCGTCATTTCTTAAGTGCATGGAGTATTGCCAACATTTCCTTATCATAAATAGCTTTGCTTAAAAACTTTCCCTTGATAGGACGACTTTCAAAAGCAATGGGTCTTTCATCTTGCATTAGAACAACACCAATTCCATTTCCTGAAGCATCACATTCCACAATAAAGGTTTTTTTCAAGTCCGGTGTAGCTAAGACCGGTGCTTGGCACATTGCCTCTTTAAGATGTTCAAAGGCCTTTTATGTTCAATTTCCTATTCCAGATAGACCTTTGGATATGGTAAGTGTGGACTTTGTTTTGGGTTTACTGAAAACTCAAAGGGAACATGATTCAATTTATGTAGTATTTGACAGAATTTCAAAAATGGCACATTTTATTCCATGTTATAAAACGAGTGGTGCTACTCATGTTGCCAACTTGTTTTTTAAGGAAATTGTAAGGTTGCATGGGTTACCTAAGAGCATTTTTCAGATAGAGACACCAGATTTGTTGGTCATTTCTGGAGGACCTTATGGAAGAAACTTCGTACTAAACTGAGTTTCAGTTCTTCTTATCATCTTCGGACTGATGGGCAGACTGAAGTTGTAAACATAAGCTTGGGTAATCTTCTAAGAAGTCTTGCAGGTGAACATCCAAAACAATGGGATCAAGTATTGTCATAGGTTGAATATGCTTATAATGATTCTCCTAATAGGAGTACAGGGCATATAGTTTATGGAATGCACGCAAGAGGAGTGTCTGAATAAAGAGATTTGGGTAAAGTTGAAATGAGGAGTGCTCAAGGAGAAGATTTTGCTTCAGATATTCAAGCAATACATGAACAAGTAAAACAACAGTTATAGGACAGGAACACAATGTACAAGAACATAGTAGATTTGAAGAAGAGACAAGTTAATTTTGAGGTTTGAGACTTGGTTTTGGCACACCTAAGGAAGGAAATATTTCCAAAATGGGAGTATAACAAGTTAAAATTCAAGAAGATTGGACAATACAGAGTTTTAAGGAAATTTTATACAAATAAATATGAAATTGAATTACCCCCTCATATTGTAATATCTCCAATTTTCAATGTTGTTTATTTATATAGGTATGAAAAGGGACAAGCAGCTGACACAACAGAAGAACAAGAGATGGTTTGGGTAAAACAGTTACATACAACAAACGCATTGGAACCAGAGAAGATATTGGATAAAAGAGTGTTTAAGAAGATAAGGGGATAGGAGTATTTTCAATAATTGGTCAAGTGGAAAGATCAACCAATTACTGATGCTACCTGGGTGACAGATACCATGCTATAGAAGTTGGGTAGTTCAATAAAAGAGCGCATGGAAAGGAGCCCATGAAGATTTTTATCCTCAGGAGTCCTGATGCAGGAGCATGAGGCTTGAAGGCAAAAGACTTCATTTTATTCCAAAAATCCAAAAGAAAATTACAAGCAAAAGAGTGGGATCCTTTAGCTGTCAAATTACAAATCTTTCTAAGATACGAATTGAGCTAGAATATAGGTATTTGAATGACTTTGTAATTAATTCAAGTACTTAAAACTTAGTTGAGATTCTCGAGGAGAATATCAAGCAGTTTAGGTATTTATCTAGGATTAGATAGATTCAATCCATTGATTGAGGATCAAATTGTTGGATGTAAACTATTTATGTAAGTTTTGAACTATTGTAAGAGGATTTGGTTGGATTTGGCTATGGAGAATTAGACTGTAAAAGAATTGAAATATTACTGTATCTCTTTGCATCCTACGCATGAATGGTTAACTCCTAGAGGTTGAATTCCTTCGGAATGTCTCTGTGTAATGTTGAATTTCAGTTTGGCTTGTAAACTTAGTGTTGTGTATGATCTGGTGTTATCGTGTTTAATTTCACTATATATTAAGTTAAGTCGAATGTGTTTCGAACTAGAGAGCTTTAGTAAGCTAAGCTCTGAATTCCTTAGAGAAGGTCTAAGCTTGGTGGAAGCACTAAAATCATAGCAACGGGAGAAAAGTCTGATAAAATCGCGAGGAAACCTGAAGAGGTCTAGAACCATTTGATCGACAGAACCGTTAGATCTATGGTAGTTGCATGGAAACAAGCGTCGCAGTTAAACAGAGGAGTAAAGCGGTCTTCATAAGCAAAATCTATTTTTGCACGAGCTCAAGGAGGTAAGTGATATTTTGAAATAGTCGCGCAATGCCATTTAGCAACCGACACGTAGCACGGAGAAACTGCTTTTCTCGCGTGTTCTCTATAGGAATTTACAGGGTAAGCTCCTCAGATAGAACACCAAAGGACACCGCTCACAACCAGATCGCAGATCAATACACCCGTATTTTTGATGTGGTTAAAACCCTCAAAGAGGGAAATAATCCACGACCTGAGCCAACGCGGCCACTTCAGACAATTTATTAATAAAAAAATGAAAATTTACATAAGCTTCTCTCATGCACGGATTACCCTACAAATGACCCTCCATGCGCTTTAAATAGAAATCATGGACCAATCGGGGGTCAAGCCACGAATCAAGTGTCGGTAATACCGAGGAGAGAATGAACCGTTGGATCACTACATATCGTGACCGTCAGATTGTAAGTTACAAAATGTACAAGGTAAAGAAGCACACTTTACCTAACTCTTTACCTAACTCTATACTGGACCAAGTTGTACTTAACTATTTCCTATGTGTCGGAATATCCTAACATCCCCCCTTAAGAACAACTTGGGACATGATTGAAGGATTTACAAATATGACACAATAGGAGAAGGAAGGAGGCACTAGAGCCTATCCCCCCTTAGTGACAACTTCCTGAACTCCAACCATAAATTGAAGTTAGTGAACTTCGCCTCTGTGACAGCCTTTGTGAAGATGTCTGCAACTTGATCATCTGTTGAACAATATTGCACTTCAAGAACATGGTCATGGATGAGCTTTCTGATGAAGTGCATGTGCAGTTCAATGTGTTTGCTGTGCTGATGTTGGACTGGATCTTTGCATAGCTGAATGGCACTTTGATTATCACACCAAAGTGTAGTTGGATGCTGCTGCTGAAAGCCAAACTCTGACAGGATCTGACGAAGCCACAAGGCTTCCTTACTAGCTTCTACTGCACCACGATACTCTACTTCTGCTAAAGAAAGAGAAATGGCACCTTGTTTCTTGCAGGTCCATGTAATAGGTCCTGAACCAAGAGTGAACACATAACCTGCAGTAGACTTCCGATCATCAGGGTCACCAGCCCAATCGGAATCAGTGAAACCAACCAATAGAGGTGATGCTTCGGCACTGTAATGAATCCCAAACTAAACTATACCTCGAACATAACGAAGTATTCTTTTAGCTGCTTTCCAATGACTTTCACTTGGGTTTTGCATAAAATGAGCAACAAGGTCAACGGCAAAGGAAAGGTTAGGTCGAGTATGGGTTATATACAAACATTTTCCTACAAGTTGACGGTATAAGGTAGCATCAAATTCAGGAGAAGTACAAGTGACGGAAAGTTTGACCCCAGACTGGAAGGGAGAAGGGGCTGGCTTACAGTCTTCCATGTGAAAATGGCGTAGAATATCATAGGCATACTTGGATTGGGAAAGGGAAATACCCTCCTTGGATTGCAAGACTTGAAGACCGAGAAAATAATGTAAGTGTCCTAAGTCTGTCATTTCAAATTTCTTTTTAAGGCTAGACTTCACATGGTTTATAAGGTTGGGATCACTACCGGTAAGGATAAGATCATCAACATAAATAACAAGAATGATAAGAGGCTTGCCCACTTTCTTGGTGTAGACAATATTGTCAGAATGACACCTAGAAAAGCCAGATTCTAAAAGAAAGCTATCCATTTTGGCATACCAAGCTCGAGGAGCTTGCTTGAGACCATAAAGGGATTTCTTAAGCCGACATACAAGGCTGGAGTTTGTTTTTATGAAGCAAATGGGTTGTTCCATGTAGATTTCTTCATGCAAGTCCCCATGCAAGAAAGCAGATTTAACATCTATCTGATGGACTTCCCATTTGAACGAGGTAGCAAGGGAAAGAACAAGGCGGATAGAGTTCATTTTCGCAATAGGGGAGAAGGTTTCAGTGTAGTCAATGCCTTCAGCCTATGAAAATCCTTTAGCAATAAGACGAGCTTTATGTTTATCAATTTTCCCATCTGTCCATACTTGGTTCTGTAAACCCATTTGCATCTAACAAGTTTTCGTCCCTTTGGTAGAGGAACAAGATCCCATGTATCATTTGCCAATAATGAATTATATTCTTCATTCATAGCTTCTTCCCAATCTCGATGGCCCGAAGCTTCTGCAAAGGTGTCAGGATCATAATTTACTAGAGCTTGAGCCAGTAAAGAAGAGGCTCTGTCAAACTGAGAACGTGTGCGTCGCTGATCTGTAGGATCACTGGCAAGATCACCTTCTGCATCTCGAGTAGCACGAACCCATTTTGGAAGATGAGGAGCTGAAGGAGGATCCTGAGATGGTGGGGGAGAATTTTCATCCTCACTTTCATCATCTAAAGAAGAAATGTTCTCAAAAGTAGAAGAGATAAGGAGAGGTGGCACATTCGCCAGACTAGGCTCGCAGGCCGATATATTTTCATCAAATTTTACATCTCTTCTAATGATAACATTTTTGGACTTAAATGGAATAATTCTATAGACTTTGACATCTTCAGAATATCCAACAAAAGTACATTTTTCACTCTTAGGTTCTAAAGCTTTATGCTTTTTATCTGGAATATAGGCCCACGCTTCACTTCCAAAAACACGAAAATGACTTACATCTTGTTTGATTGAGCTCCATGCTTCTTCTGGAGTGATATTCTTTAAAGCCTTAGTAGGAGTGTGATTTATTATGTAATTTGTACAGTTAATTGCTTCTGCCCAAAGACTAAGACCAAGTCCTTTAGATTGTAGCATACAATTAGCCATTTCCTTTAAGGTGTGATTCTTCCTTTCACCTACACCATTGTTGTGGAGTATATCGAATAGTATGTTGCATTTGAATTCCATTCTCAGTGCAAAAGTTGATGAACATGTTTTTAACATATTCTCCGCCATTATCAGATCTTAGCTTAAGAATTTGATGTCCAGATTGTTTTTCAACAAAGGCTTTGAAGGCCAAAAATGTGTTAAATACTTCACTCTTGAGTTTTAAGAAGTATACCCAAGTGAGTCTGGAGAAATCATCAATGAAAGTTAATAAATACTTGCAGCCATAGAATGAAACAACAAGAAGTGGACCACATAAATCACTATGCACAAGCTGTAAAGGGGCTGAGGCGTGCCAAGAGGCACGTTTTTCAAAATTGTCCCGATGATGTTTTCCGAGTACATATCCGGAACAAACAACATCTCTGCAAGATACCATAGGAAGACCTGTCACCATATTTTCTTTACATAGATGCTGAAGGGAGCGATAGTTTAAGTGACCAAATCGCTCATGCCAAAGTTTGCTCACTTCATCATTATGAGCAACAAATACTGAGGGAAGGTTTGATGACCCAAAGTTGTGAAACTTATACAACCTTGTAGAATCATCAGCAATGCCAGTAGCCAAAATCTTTTTAGGCTCTCTTAAGTCCTTGATTACAACATCATGAGGTGAAAATTCAACGATTTTACCTTCACCTGAATGAGTTATCTGATATACAGATAGAAGGTTGCAGGATAAGGTTGGAACACATAATACATCATTAAACTGACCATTGTCTAGATGAACAGTTCCAGTCCCTACAACACTAAGAGATCTATCATCACCAACATAAATATTTTTGGTGTTACAATCATTTAAAGAAGAAAACATGGCTTTGTTTTTGGCCATGTGATAAGAAGCTCCAGAATCAATGAGCCACTCATGAGAATGAGAAGAAGAAGATACATTTAATGCATAACCAGACCGAGATGATTGACAACCACATGCAGAAAGTGCCATTCCTGAAGATGAAGTTGAAGGTGAAGAATGATCCAAATGGATGTTATGTTTCTTCATCGCTACTTCCAAGGCTTCCATCTTCTTAAAGCATTTGGATTCTAAGTGGCTATCTCGATTACAAAAGTTGCAATGTCTATCAGTCTTCTTCCATTTGTTTTTATTTGTCTTATCATTTTGTTGAAATGATTTTTCATTTTGAGGCTGAGATTGCTTAGGACCCTTGTTGGGTTTAGGACCATTCTTTTTAGGATATGACTTTTTAGGATTCTTTGAATTTGGTTGTTGTTGGGCGGCTAACTCTTTCTTGGAAGAGTTTCCAAGTTTAAGAAGACCAAGGTGTAAGAGTTTTTCTTGTTCTCTTATTAAAGAATCACAAAAAGAGTTAAAGGAAGGGTACTTGTAGTCTATTCCTTGAGAAATGAAGGCTTCTCTTGTAGAATGGAAGTTGGAAACAAACACAGAGTAGGCTGGTCCCAACTTAGAAAGAATGGAATAGATAAGCTTACTATCTTCTTTCTTAACCTTAACACCTTCCAAGAGATATCTAAGGGTCTTAAACTTGGACAAGAAATCTTCAATGCAAGAAAAATTATTAGGGTCCAATGTAAGCAACTCATTTTCATGTTGATGGGCTCTAAGTTCATTTTTAATCCCAAAAACTTTATTGATTTGTTTCATTGCTTCATCGGGAGTATCAAGTTCTGCAATATGGAATCTAAGATCTGGAGAAATAGACATCCCTATCAATCCACGTGCTTGATCTTGCCTATTTTCCCATTTAGCGGCCTTATCTTCATCCTTCGGTTTCTTTTCTTGGCCTGAGGCTATTCTATAGAGACCTTTACTTCTAAGTAAATCCTCAATGTAGGACAACCATTGGAAGTAGTTGGTGCTATCAACGGTAACTTGGTATTGACTTTCCATTTCAATGGAAACTGAAGCTGAAGATGTTGAAACTAAGTGTTCCAATGGATAGATATCGAAAAATTAGGCTGGTTTAAAAAAAACGGCTCTAAAAACGGCTTCCGGATGAAGACGTTATGGCTTTTTGAAAAAAAGTTGTTGAAGTTGCCGACGAAGTGCAGGAATGTGCGGAAATGAAAAAATCCGCAACCCAAAAAATGGAGATTTGAACCCAAGACCTCTACTCTCTTAAAATAGCTTTGAACCAATTGAGCTATACAAAAAATGTGAGAGAGAGCAGGGGGGGTGATGCTTTGGGTTGCATGCTTGCTTTGAGAAAGCTCTTTTTTTCTACAAAACAAAAAACA
This sequence comes from Pinus tabuliformis, assembly GCA_031772625.1. NCBI lineage: Eukaryota > Viridiplantae > Streptophyta > Pinopsida > Pinales > Pinaceae > Pinus > Pinus tabuliformis. The sequence goes on along the minus strand of CM062811.1, from coordinate 1,059,410,039 downwards.
CAAAACCCAACACGGACATGCAAAGAAAAAGAACCTTACGGCTCAAAGTTAGCTTTACCCAAAAAACTAAATATTTTTAAAAATGAACCTTGCAGCTCAAAGTTAGCTTTACCCGGAAACTAAATATTTTCCTCAATGTTTCTGATTTTCCAAGATGACCCTAAGGCATAGGGAAAAGAGCATATGCATGAGAAAAATCCTTCCTTTCTGTTTCTGATTTGCCCAGATCGCACAGAGTCGCAGGGCAAGGAGCATACGCAGAAATGAAAGGTATAGATCCGGTAATAGAAAAAAACTAAATAAACCGAAACCAAAATAAACAGAGAGAAAATAACTATAAACTGCAAATAAACATTGTATACCTCCAGATCTTAAAAATGACGCAGCTAGGGCTACCGAAAACCTTTTCGCGTGAAACGAAAGGGGTTCCTCACTGGAACAGATGCTCCCAACACAACAGAGCAATCCTCTCGGCCCGAAAGCAGTCAGAAACAACCGATCTAGGAAACGGCAATCGGATGCAGTTCTACCGGCTTCAGATTTGGATCACCAACGGACGTGGCCCTCAAATAGCTCTGATACCATGTAGGAATTTACAGGGTAAGTTCCTTAGACAGAACACCAAAGGACACCGCTCACAACCAGATCGCAGATCAATACACCAATATTTTTGACGTGGTTAAAACCCTCAAAGAGGGAAACTGTCCATGGTCTGAGCCAAAGCGGCCACTTCAGGCAATTTATTAATAAAAGAGTGAAAATTTACATAAGCTTCTCTCATGCACAGATTACCCTACAAATGACCCTCCATGCACTTTAAATAGAAATCATGGACCAATCGGGTGTCAAGCCATGGATCAAGTGTCAGTAATACCGAGGAGAGAATGAACCGTCGGATCACTACATATCGTGACCGTCGGATTGTAAGTTACAAAATGTACAAGGTAAAGAAACACACTTTACCTAACTCTATACCTAACTCTATACTAGACCAAGTTGTGCTTAACTATTTCCTATGTGTCGGAATATCCTAACATTCTCGGCTTGATAAAAATCGGCAAGAATTACACACAATATTAAGTGTCAACTGTTGGATCAATTTGGCTTGATCAACGGTGGAGGATCAGCCAGCTAGTTTGTGAGGAGGGAAAGTGTCGACTGTCAGATTAATGAAAGAGGATCGATGTTGTAAAATTAATGCAATAAAGTTTAGGAGAAAGGCGGATGCGATAAGTTTATTAACAGCAGTGTCATTTTCCTTTTGGTTTCAGAGTAAGTGAAGTTCTGCTAATTTTCGGGCAATTTTAGTAATTTTGTTGTTTTAGTAGAATATCTAAGTTTGGAGGCGGATGACTGAAACTCTAAGGAAAATAGTAGAAGAACTTCCACCTGCACTTGAGGAGATCGTTTCTGGATTTTAATGATTATCCCTTACGCTTGCAACTAGACCACCAGCTAGGGGCCCACAACTCATTTCATCCTACCATTGTGTAACAACTTGAGCTCATCCCCTCTAACTAAACATGAAACCACTATCTTATTCACACAAAAATATAGATGTATAATTAAACTATGATATTTGCAAATGTATATAATCCATAGAAAAGAAATTTAGACTTCATTAATTTAACCACTATACTATTGCATGGCACATTAGCGAGTCCGATATTCATCCAATTGACAACAATTTACACACATGTTTCCAATTTTTAAACAAAAATGAATTAACTTGGATCTCTTTGGATCAATGATTTTCTCCATAAAGCTCTCAACATAATCTATAGGATCTCTCACAGATGTGATTTGTTAAGATTTTAATCATTTACAGAATAGATATTACCCTCCCTTTTTTATAACAACACCTTTTGGAAAAAAAAAAAATTGTTGCTTTCTCGGAGAATGAGTTTATCCTCCTTCATCAAATTTCCAAGGTAAAAAAATTTATCACCTCTTGGGCATATGCTTTCTAATTTTCTTGTAACAAATTTAGCTCATAATCTACAACATGCCTTTGCAGTAACAAGAATCTACATTGCTACATGATACCCCATCAAACTTTCTCTTGGGTTTGGTCTTCTCACATCTTCCTAGTTCTTTCCTTTGGAACCATTTGAGCACCCCTTTATCTAAGTTACTACAATTATTCTCACCATCCTTTATTTTCACTTGTATAGAGAAAAAAATATCTTTCCAAATCTTCAATGAACTTGTACGTTCTTTTGTTTCTTCTCCTCAATAGTATACCAAGGAATATTTTATGCTCTAAAACGACTTGATGAAAATGATTTCTAGGGTCTTCGATTTTCGAGTTTTTTTAATTTCTCTTGATCCTCAGAAGTATGGGTTATGGTCCCACAAATCAGTTCATCCTACCACTGTTTAGGAACTTGAGCCCAATCCCTCTAACCAAACATGAGAAAACAAATTTTTTCACACAAAACGATAGACACATAACTAAACTAAGAGATTTCCACATGCATAGAATCCACATCACATAAATTTAGACTTCATTAATTAACTCATTATACTATTACATGGTGTCTTGGAGGGTTTTGTATTCATCCAATTGACCATAATTCATACACACACAAGTTTACAATTTATAGAGGAAAATACATTGTATTGGATCTCTTCAGATCCATGATTTTCTCCATAAAGCTCTCAACATAATCCCTAATATCCCTCATGGATCCGGTCCTTCAAGATTTTAACCCTTTACAAAACTGAATTACCCTTCCTTTTTTATATTTTCACCTTTTAGAACATTTTTTTAATTTCCTTCTTAGAGGATGAGTTGATTCTCCTGCATCAGAATCCCAACATACAAAATTTGCTAACCTCTTGGCCATATCTTGTAATGTCCCCTAATAATAATAAAAATAATAATAATAAATCAAATAATATAATAAATGATAAACAATAAATAAAAGATAATAACGGTAAATAAATAGTAACAATTAAAGAAAATATAATTATTGTAAATAAAAAATAAATAATGACGAGAATATAATAATAATAAATAAATAAAATAGTAAATAATAATACTGGAGTTCTAAATAAATATATATATAATTAAATTATAAAGTTAGAAAAATTAAGTAAAGTTAACAAAAAGTAAAATAAAATAAAAAAGAGTTAGATTAAGAGAAGTACAAAAATAGTAAAAAATAAGTAAAGTTATCACAAAGTAAAAATGAATAAAATAATAAAGAGTTAAATTTACAAAAATATTAAATGTAGTAAAGCTTAAAATAAATAGATTAAAGTTGCATGTGGACCCTTTTCATTGATTGGTCTATTTAATGGACAATGAGGAAGATGTGATTTATCATTCCTTCATCCAATCTCTTGGGAGAAAATTATTGTGAGACAAAGGATTCCCTGGTAGTAGTACGTTGATTAAGGGCTCTTGTTGGCCAGATGTAGAAATAATACATGCAGTTGAGCCTACGGTTGCATGGAGAGTCTTCGCCAAAACTTTGCTGAAATTAGTGGGATTCAAATAACATTCAACTCCGAAATTACAAGTAAGGAATATCATCGCTATAGGTAAGTTGTCTTTGCTCATATTTTTAAAAAAATCTATGTTAATTAGTAAAATAATTATGTGTTGATTAATCACATGATTGATCTAATTAGTTGCATATTTTAATTTTTAGGTTGTTACAGATGCTTTCTAATCTTTTCATAATAACTTCAACTTGTGAGTTGTAACAAGCCTCTACAGTAACACGTCTCCACCTTGCTACATGATACCTCATCAAACTTTCTCCTAAATTTGGGATTTTGGCATCTTTCTCGTTATTTCCTATGGAACCATTTGAACACTCATTTCTCTAGGTTGTTGTAAATATTCTCATCTTCCTTTATTATCACCTACATAGTGAAAACAAATATCTTACCACATCTTCAATCAACTTTTACCTTCTTTTGTTGCTTCTCCTCCACACTACATGAAAGAATATTCTACGCTCTCTGTAACACCTCTCCCTTGTATACTACATTATTATAAACCTAAAATAAGTTAAATCTAGGTATGATATCCTCCCTTGTGTGTTAAAGGTTGTAGACCTAAGGTGAGGAGAGCTGGGTTTGATGCCCTCCTTTGTGGGTTAAATTATTCTACACCTAAGTTGAGGGAAGCTAGGTGATATGTAACATGAAAAGCAAATGTATTATTAAATAAATTAATATGACTTCTTGGAAGTCTTTATGGGCCAAAAATTGATTTTAGTCGATCGGGTACGCTGGAGGATCCTGCCCTACAATAGTGTTCGAGGACATTCTTATCTTCATTGCTTGTTTTAAGAATATTCCAAAAACATTTTGAATTATTAGACAGAACTCCTCTTCATAATATTTTAGAATATTCTCAAAACAAGCAATGAAGATAAGAATGTCCCTGAACATTATTGTAGGGAAGGATCCTACAACGTACCCGATCGACTAAAATCAAATTTTTACCCATAAAGTCTTCCATGAAGTCATGTTTATTTATTTAATAAATGTGTACTCTTCTATAGTTTTGTATGTAATTAATTCAAACCGCTTTCCATATTCTCTTTGCATGAACATAAAAGAGATATTACATGCAACCCGATTTGACCCGTAAAATTGTATCACTTAATTTAAACTTTTATTTAATAAGGACTGTATTCATAAAAACCCTCTTATACATATGTTATTGATCCTTCAATAACCATGGTTATGTTTAGATTCTCTTTTAAAGAAATCCTAATTTCCTTCGGTGGAGAGAAATCATTATGAATTTGAATTTCACGAGCTTAAATTTCCTAATAAATTTTGGGGTTATTTTTCTCTAGAGGCAGATTGGCCGATAGGCCGAAAGGTTTGAACTTGACACTCCGATACTATTTATAATGAACCTCTTTATCCTACCCAGGAAAAACAACGTTTAGACCCCATAATTTTAGATTTTTGTCTTAGCTACAGTTAAGAGTTCACAGCCGCCATGAATTTAGTCAACTGAGAATCATAACTACAATGAAAGATCAAGGTGGAGTCATATATCCTGGGTGTGAAATCACATACTCTCGTGACATGCAATCCTTACAATATCTTTAATGTCTTCATGCGACAATGAAAGAACCTTTTCTTGTATCTACTTCTACTAACATGGGCATGTAAAGCTACCTCTGTCTTGTCTAACATGCACATGCGAAAATATCTGCACAATTCCACATCCAGTACCAAAGTGGAAGCATAAGGTATTACTTTGGGTTATTACATCTAATCTAGTTATGAAGAAGATTATAGATATAGCTCACACGAGGCATAACCAATACTATATTATTATTCAACACAACTTTTAAGCTCTCTAGCTGAATGATCTATCCATTCCAACTATAAGAGATAAGAAATCAACCATCAACTTATCTGAGCTAAATGATTTAACTCATAGTAAGTACAGACTAAAATAAAACCCACATCATGCTAATGAATCTCATCAGAATAGAGGAAAGTACCATTAAATATATTAACACATAAGCATAAGTAATTCATGCAACATTCCCATAGCAAAGAAACATAATAAAATCTTCACATAATCACATGCAACTAAAAGAGAGTAAGAAAATTTCATACTAAACATTCCATGTAATTGACACCAACTAAACCTCACCTCGAGGGAGGAGCACCACCACCCAACAATGAATCACCTCTGATTCCTCCTGAGCCGAAGATCTTTCCAAGCGTCCACTCCCCCATTGATCGATGCAATGGGTATTTAATACCCTCTTTCATGATTTAGTTACCATTAGCGGCGTCCCACTTTATGGATTTTTCCATTTGCCTAGGTCTTATCTGGAAAAGCTTGTCTTTATCTCCCACAACGCTTTTCCACATAAAATCTTGCCTTTATCTCCCGCAAAGCTTTTATGTCTGATGGATCTTTATCTCCCATCCATCTGATGGATATCCAATCCATCCAAGCTTATCTAGAATCACATCTAGAAGCTTATCATGAAAGATTCATCTCTATCCCATTCCTCATGGGATTTGGCAATCATCTCCTCTCTCTTGGTGCTCGACCCTCCAAGTGATTTATTTTATTAATTTATTTAATAATACATTTTCTTTTCACATTACATATCACCTAGCTTCCCTCAGCTTAGGTGTAGAATAGTTTAACCCACAAAGGAGTGTATAAAACCTAGCTTTCCTTATCTTAGGTCTACAACTTTAACACACAAGGGAGGATATAATACCTAGATTTAAATTAGCTTAGGTTTACAATAATGTAGTACACAAGGGAGGGGTGTTACACTCTGATACCACTTGATGAAAATGATTTCTAGAGTCTTTTATTTTCAACCTTCGAGCTATGGGTTATGGGCCCATAACTCAGTTCATCCTACCACTATGTAGCAGCTCGAGCTCAACCACTTTAAATATACATGCAACCATTATCTTATTCTCACAACAATATAGATGTATAATTAAACTACGAGATTTCCATGCATAGAATCCACATCACAAAAATTCAAACTTCATTAATTTAATCACTATATGATTACATGGCACCTTTGTTTCTCTGATATTCATCTCAACATAATCCCCAACCTCCCTCATGGATCTAATTTCTCAATCCTTGAATCCTTTATAAAATAAATATTACATTGCTTTTTTGATAGTTATGTCTTTTAGAACTTTTTTTCTTTGTTTTATCATAGGATGAGTTGATGCTCCTACATCAGGAATACTAAGGGAAATTTGACACGACATTTTTGTTCCTATTATTCCTCAAGTGTATACATTTAAAGCAATTCCTAAATATCTTGTTTCAATTGTTCACTACCTAAATATGATCTTGTCAAATCCAAGGTGTATTTTGTTGTAGGTGGAGTTCAAACTAAATTTCTAGAAGAGAAAACACCCACTAATTGTGTTGCACAAATCGATGAGATTACTAAAATGTTGTTGTATGTGAGAGATGTTGATGTATAGGGTTCTATTTTTTTTACTCCTATATTTAAGTCTACAAAGCAAGATTTTAATCCCTTGTCTCAAATGAGTTTACCTAGGAATAAGAATCCTTGTATTTATGCATTCAAGTCATTACAAAAATGACATGAAAGTCTCAAACATGCACTACTTTCAACCATCAAAATTTATTGTCATTGGACTGATGGATGGTCATGGAATCATTTAAGAAAATGGGGATGGAAATATCAGACGTACAACATTCATATTTTTTGTTGTTAATTTTAGCTACTATGGAAAATTTCTATTTTTTTTCATGGGGAGGGGTTAATTGTAAAGCCCCAAAAATTGTTGTATTTAATATATATTTTTTCCTCCTTGTGCCCTATTTATTCCCTTGTTTTACCCTTTTTTACCCTTTACCTCTCATTTTTACATTCTGTTTTATGCAACAGTGAAGATTTATGTTCCATTTGCATTTTATCTGAAAGTTGGAAAGTGAAACTTTATTTTTTATTAAATACCTTCACTTATGAGCAATTTCCAAGATTTTTGGTTGTTTATAAGTCACAAACAAAGGTTGCATAGTTCCTATTCTATGGATAGAGATCTTCCAACAAGGAAATGGATGAGTGGACTACTTTGGTCATTGAAGTACGCCACTAGGACTAGTGGTTAATCATTATTGTGTGAACCTGTCAGATCTTTTTGGACTTAGATCAAGGTCAAAGTGCACCAAACAAGAATGAAGTTACTTCATATTCAAGGAAAAATGAACTATTTTCCAATCTCTCCATGCACCAAATCTGTGATATCTTCGATTAGTTTGTTGTTGTGCCATCGATTAGTTTGTTGTTGTGTCATACCTCCTTTCGGTTGCAAATTATTAAAATATTTTCCCATTTCATTTGTATTAGGCTAGTTCAAATCGGATATGTGATTGTAAAATATATAAAAGGAGCCATGGCCCTATGCCCGGGGAATATTCCAATTAAATTTTTATGCATTTGGTATAGGTTCTTGTGGTTGATCTCTGTTTCATAATGGGTTTCTGAGCAATAATCTGTAGATGTAAGACTGAACAATGATTCAATGAAAGAACCATGTGTCAGGTTTTAAGTTCTATTGTTTTTATATTTGATTACTTATTGATTTGGATCTTCTCTAGGAGGCATGAGTTGGTTGGTTAAGCCCACCAACCAAGCTCGTTGCCCCCTTCCTCTTGTTCATATGCTTGTATAGGTTATTAATCTTCTATTTATTAATTGGTATTTTAAAAAATTTCGTGTGCAAAATTTGTATTTTTATTTTCAGATCTCGAAATCGTTGCATGTTAATCGCAATTGCATGCTCTTCCTTTTTCGTTTTTCACACTTGGATTTTATACCTTTATTAAAAGGCCATCTAGAGTTTTTGCTGATTTGTGACATGAATTGCATTCAATCTAACAATTTGTAACTTGAATGATAGTCGAACCATTGAAATTTAGTCTACTGTGAATTGCAATCTAAATCGTAATGGGTCCATCATGACCCGGGGTTTTCTTTTAATGAATTGCAACATGATTTGCACTAAATTTGTGAAGATTTTGGAGCCATATAACATTATTCATGGACCCATTATTTCCTACACTTTGAAACAAAATATACATAGTTCTGGAATGACGTTGCCTTAAAATTTGTGATCAACATTAATATCACAAAACTTCAAAGAGGTTTGATCCTTAAAGTTCCCATTTGATCTTTATATGACCTCTTGTAGATTTACATCGTAGGGACATACTATCTAAATATTTAATTTATGAAATTTGAAGGCCCGCATCAATTGTATTTGTATTGGGTTTCGTTAAACATTTGATATGCACTAGTTTCACAAACCTTTCAACTTAAAGACTATAAGCATTAAACCACGTCTCTATAGCTTTTCCAAAGTGAATAAATAAGGTGACATTTATATTTTTGTGGTTGCAGGACACTTCAAATGTTAGCCTGTGTTTGCACATTGATCCAGTTTATATATATATATATTTTTCTCCCTCACATTGGATAGCATTTACTTGAAGCTCCCCCTCTCCTCGGAGCTTGGGAGCTGATTGGAAATGTTCCAAAACCTCCACGAGCTTTACTGCAACTGATTTTTGACGTTTTGGGAGCTTCACTGCAATGAATAAGTGCAAAATTAGGTGTATTTGAGGTTGCACTATGCGAAGGGAAGGGTATGCTGCTCGGTTTAGATTTGGATGTTTAAATTTGGATATGGGTCTAGAACTAAGAGAAACAATGTGATTATGGAAAGCCTTTCTATCCAAATGGAGATGAGGTGTCTAGCCAATAGTGATGTTTGTGATTGGAAAGCTATTCATTCTCCTCATATAAGTTGATGGCGGATGGATTCGCTCATGGATATAAAAGAATTTAGGAAGATTGTTGGCCACTGGGAAAACTATCCGGAGCTGAATGGACAAAAAGCTGAATGGACAAAAGATGGAATACTAAAGAAGAAAAATAGTTGAAATTATAAAATATAAATGTTATGAAAAAAACAATTTTTAATTCAATTTTCAGTATAAAATATATATTAACTTGGAATTTTATAAATTTATTATACAAAATCTTTTTAAAATAACATTGGATTTAAACTCTATTTTTTTAGTTTTTTTTAATTACTATTAATATATATTTTATTTTTTCTTATCTCTATTATAATTACATATAATATATATATATATAATATTGGTGAGTTTACATCAAGGGCAAAGGAATTGAACCAATGAGTTAACATATAGCGTTGCATGAAATTACCTAATAATTGATTAATAACAGCTTTATTCCGGTTTGGGAGTTCTGCCAAGAATTTGATTGAGAAATTGTCAATGGATTAATATTTTGAATTTTTTTTGCGATATTTCAAAGTTTCTTTGCAAGATGAAATTTGATTGGCAAGTTTTGGATAGAAATAAATAAGCTAATAGAGTTTAGGCTTCTGTTATCCATATTAAGTTAGAGAAAGATTTCGGCGTAAATCACATGGAAAGTCATTTTATAAATAAATAACTTATTTTATTTTTATTTTTAATATATATTAAATTTTAATATATTATATTATTGTCACTCCCAACTTAACATTTACTATAAATTTGATTAATACTTCTAACCCTGCGGAATATTTTTCCTCCCGGATATTGTTCCTATTGTTCCTGCATATTGGAAGTACCCGCTTACCTGATACAAAATTTCCCTAACTCTTGTGGTACACACGAATTTAAATTCAGGGTTTCTTAGTAAAATGATCAACCTTGTAGCATCTCCACCTAAATGAGAATAAAATAATGATTTATGCCTTAAAGATTACAGAGTTGTTTGGTTTATGAGATTTGAAGTAGTGATGATTCAATATAAAGGTTGCCTAAGCCCTTTTAGCATAGTCTTATAAATAAAGTAATGATTTATGTTTTTACGGTTATAGGGTGTGCTTTTGAGATTCAGGTTTGAAGAGTGTTAATATATTCCCACAGTTATGATGTATTGACTACATCGTAGCATATTTTGTACTGATATGTGTTGAGCATATTTTAAAACGTGTATATTATGTCTTACTACATAGAAACGTGTATATTATGTCTTATTACATATAAGTAGTTGGCCAAGGAAATAATTATAATAGATTTGGTTGTTTATTTTGGAGTGTTGATTATGTTTAAAATCTTTTTGATGGTTGTCCAGGAGTTAGAGTTTACAGTTCATAATTCTAATAGTTAGGGTTTATTCTTTATTTAGAGTTTGTTATTTTATTGTTAATAGTTAGGGTTTTCATTTTAATTATGAGTAGTTAGTGTTTGCTTTTAAATGTTATTAGAAATGTAGGAATAGTGTTTGCAGTATTTAGGATTTTGCTTCTAATGAATACATTTGATTATAAGATTAGAAGTGAGGATTGATTAGTGTTTGCAACAATTATAAGATGTGATCAGATAGGACGAATTAGTATTTTGGTTTTGCAAGTTTTGAGAAGTCTTTCTCCTTTCTCTGACATTTCTAGTGTTATGTCTTGAAGTCTACAAAAGTGAGTTTGATATTAAATTTTGGTCCATTAATATACTATATACTACATCCAACATTGATAATGATAGCAAATGTTGTTTCTTTTTTGTCTAGCAATTTTTTTAATTAGACCTTACTCTCCTACTATTTGTTGTAACTTGCTTTGTAAAATTCAGGTTATTTTATTTTATTGGTGTGATGGGTATGATCTTCATAAATCTTCGTGAGTGTTATAACGCATATGAGCCAATTTTTCCATATTTACAAACCCCATTTTTCATTTGGTTGTTGATGGCATTGCTTTAGTTTAAAGGATTTGCTATGGTTATTTAGTAGCATCTTCTTTTTCTAAAACATTTATGAGGAAATTGTTAGTGTTTTTCGTCCTTGTTCCTATGCAACATCTTTTACTTCAAACATCAACGAATCTCATTGATGTTCTTTGGCTCTCATATTGGTGATTTTTGTGCACCTTGGTTGGAGCTAGCTTTTGTTTTTGTCATTCAATAAATCATTATGGGATCTAGGGTTTCAAATGAATACTTATCTAAACCCCATAATATTTTTGTCATTCAATGAATCATTATGGGATTCAGAGTTTCAAATGCATACTTATCTAAGAAGTGGAATAGTTCTCTCTTTCAGAAAGAAGGTTTTTTTCCTACATATTTAGTTTGTATATGGGTATATTATGATGCCTCTTCTATAGAAACCAATTTCTCTTTATGTAAACTTTTTATATTTCACTTAAGGGAATTGTTAGTGTTGTTCTTTTATAATTCTTGTGTTTTGCATGAGCTACTTATTCTGAGTTGTAAGCTCATGTAAAATTGTTATCAATCTAATTGTCATAGCTACCTTTAGCTAACATTAAATATCCTCTATAATTATAAATGAAATATTTTTCTATATTTTATTAAAATATTTATAAATAATTAAAAACTCTTAGACATATATTACTAATTAAATTCGAATAGAAAACGATGTATGAAATATATATATATATATAAAAGATGACGTATAAGAAAATAATCTTAAAATTTAAACTATATAAAAAGTTTTAATACAGGGGGTTATCAAATATTGATATGTCAATAAGTAGTTCATGAATGGATTTACGCAAGATGAACCTACAATTTATAATCTATTTTCCCTGGCATACCCAAGCTTCTACAAAATGTATATTAATAATATTTTAATTTTGGTTGTAGTATTGAAATTAATCTTGAATCGTAAATCTTCAACCACAAACCATGGCAATTGAATGTAATATTTGGATATGTTTTCATTATTCACGCACTATCAATATCATCATAAATACATGGAAGTATATTGTTGGCTATGGTGTGAGCGCTCAAGCACTCCCAACGAGGCTGGTAAGTTGCCCCTCGGAGAAAGAATATTTCAAGGGGAAACAAACTAAAATAGTTGAAGCTAAGGAGATGCTTCATGTTGAATTTAGGCTAGTGATTAGGGCCCCCGATCACTTGTATAATGAAGTTAAATTTTATTACCTTGTTTGGTTACCACTCTCTTGCCTTTCCTTTGCTTTGCTAGCACATTGACTGGTTAAAACACAACTGCCGGGAGTGATACTGAAACAACTGATGCCTTTGCTTCATCAACGTCTAGCTCCGGGCCTGTAGACTCTGGGACATCAACTACGACCCATGTCTATATCTTCGCTATCGATTGGCCAATTGCAGAGTATGCAAGGGTGAGTTCTCTCTACTTTTTCTTTCGTCTCTTTCTTCATTTCTTCTTCACTGCGAACAAACACAACGTTCCTTTATTTCACCCTCCTGCCGGGGATCTTATCTTGCTTCGTCTGTGGGGATTTTATGATTTTTTATACAAAGATATATCATACCGTGTAAGGGTAAGATATGCATTCCATGAATATCATACTTATGTGTATCGAGACTCCATCTTTGAAAGCTAATAACCTCACACTTGGCAGATTATCCGATTTAATCCCCTCACACTCGGTAGGTTATGTGATGTAATTGAGTTATTGGCCAGGAACATAAAAACTTTGGCATGTCGAGAAAGAAGTGCTCTGAATTCTCCCATACGCATTACCACAGTAATTTATAAAATTTAAATTATTTTGAATCTAACCAGAGAGATTTAGATTGCTTCAAAAAAATGAGCTAGCCGCATGATACTTCTTTCATCTTTCCCCATGATACTTCTTTCATCTTTCTATCTGACACTCTTTGAACTTGTTCCATGGTACTTTTGTAGGTTATTGGTTTTTAATATTAATGCCTCGTTAATATTCTTACTTAAATATTTGAAGTATATGGATTCTAATTTTATGAAACTGGGCTTTCAAAGGGATTTAATAATTGGTTTTTTTTTGAAGAAAAAAAACTTTTTCCTTTCATTAATAAAAAGGAGTACATGTTTTTTATCTATTTAAAAGCTTTTTTTAACTCCTAAATCTCTCATGTCTATTTTTTTTTCGAAATATTCTATGTGTGGTCTTCCCTATATTGATCAATATGAGAATATATTGCATATTACCCAAAATAAACAAAATTTACAGCATGTGAATCCAAAATATTATTACCCGAAATGCCTATAGCATATTTTCCCTTTTGTTGTTAGATCATAACCTCGGTCATCTCCTATGCACCCAACATTTGTCATTACTGCGTGAATAAAAGCTACGAAATGAATCTTCGCATGTTCCTTTGTGATGCAACTCTTTGAGAGTAAATTGGCGATTTGATTTTGTTCTCTGTATATGTGACTGAAATCTATATGTTGGAAAGTACTTACAATGATCTGCCTCATCCATTTTGATAAATTAAGAGGATTAAAGATAGTGTAATCCTTGACCCATTCAATTATGCCCTTAGCATCACAAAATACATGTAGTCTCTCTAGTCCCAAAGAGTTAACACCTATGAGAACACACCATAAAGCAATAATTTTAGCTCTACTATTGGTCCCATGACCCCCCTCCCACCAAAAATGATAATAGTTGTGTGACTCCAATAGAATGACACCACCACAACCAACAAGCATGCCTCATCAAAAAACCCCACTTGATATACTTCGAGATATCCCTGAGCCTCATATTTTTTTTTGCCTCCCTTCTTTTATGTAAACCTATTTCTGCAAAATAGGCCATAGATTGAATGATAACTTCCCTTACCACTGCATATTTATGTTCAAAGATGAGTGCATTCTCACACCTCCAGATAACCTAAATAATGTAAAAGGGAAATGAATGATACTGAGTCTCTAAATTGATCCACTGAAATAAGCATGATTTCAATGATTATTGATTCCTAATGGGATCAAAACCGAAAACATCCAAAATCCCCTTCAAGACCACCATAACAAATGGACATCGTATCAACAAATGATCAACATCTCCATATCCATGCTTTCACATCAAGAAAATACCGAGACCAACAAAGCCCATGTTTTGTAGATTCTTCTAGGTAAGAATGTGGTCGTGAAGTGCCAACCAACAGAAACATTTGATTTTCTATGGCATCTCCCATTTCCATGATTCCTGAAAGCACAAGAAGAAATCAAAATCCTTATTAACCAAGGGCATTTCATGATATATCTCTTTCACCATCAGCTGACCTTTCTTAATCACCACATCCCATACCATCCTGTCTAATTGATGTGTGATAATTATGCCAACATAGCATAATTGAGAGATGTACTTCTCTGATTCAATAGCATGCCATTCATGTAATCTGATCTCATAAGCCTTGATCTAGGAATGACCATGAATGGTGTCATGATGAAAGAGTTGGATCTATTGTAGATAATATATTCCTCTGACATGTAGAAGATTGATCAGTGGAATTGAAAGAGAGTGATTCCTAGTGAAGCCCATGAGCACATGTAGACCAATCTCTATTATGGATCCATCCCCGACTTCCCACAATAAGAATGTCATCAACCATTGCAGAATTGTCCACATGCAACTCCAAATAATCGATGAGCATTATTTCCTCCTAGCCCCACATTTGATCCAAGTAGAAAATTGTTTTCGGTACTAATCCAAACTTATGCAACAACGCAACAAAATATAGAAATACCCATATACAAAGAGATGCAGTAAAAATAAAATTTCAGTTCATTAATATCAAAGAACTGAAATATGCTTACATACATAAATAAAATAAAACTAGCTCAGGCGATGGTAGCTTATCTCTGAGAAGAGATGTGGTGGCTACATGACTCTGAATTGTGTTACAATGAGAAGTGTTGATTATGTGAGAGAAAGTGCGGAACGAGAGCTTTGTTGATTTTCAATGTCTTTCTCTCATTTTCAAAGCTTGACTTGAAGAGCTGAGGTCTGAGACTTGCTTAGGAGGACAGTACAAGTGGTGATAGACCCATACTAACTACAAATAATCATGGTGACGATACTTTTGTGTAACACTTAGGAACCTATTCTTGTGATTTAAGATAATGTACTATGGGATCCAAAAATGTACCCACACTAATTCAAAGAAGATATTAGCAGTGGCTTTTGTTGTGATACTCTTCTTGCAGATCGCCAAAATGGTCATCTTAAATAATCTGTCGATGACCATGAAAATGCAGTCGTTTCCATGCTTAGTAAAATGAAATCCCGACATGTAATACATGGAGATAGATTCCCAAGGTAGACTAGGAGTAGGGAGAAGAGTATATAGGCCTTGCTTCTTGATGGTTGGTTTGTCAATGGCACAAGTAGTGCAGGATCTAATGTACTTCCAAACATCCTATCTAAGGTTTAGCCAATAAAAATACTTCTGCAACACTGCCATTATTTTGTCTACGCCGAAATGTCCTGTGACCCTACTATGGTGCGCCTCCAAAATCATCTTGGCATGCTCGCTTGAAGGAAAAAATATGTGTCCTAGGTGGTATAACAATCCATCCTGAAGGTGAAAATTTGGAACTACTTACCTTCTAGAAGTGTCTGGTATGTGTTGATAAATTCTAGATTACTCTTGTAAAGATGTCGTGAGCCCACAATCTCGTTCCCACAAGAGTCGAGCACATTGCTCAGCACCATGACCAGTGGTCGGTTGAGGCAGTATGCAACATTGTTGGTGCTTCCCTTCTTGTACTTAATGTTCAAATGGAACTTTTGCAGGTATGTGGACCATTTCAGATGGTGATCGTTCTACAACTTCCATTATACTTGTATGAAATACAGGGGTCTGTCGTCTATTTGGATGCTTGTTTCCTTCCCCATAATGTAAAGCTTCCATTTTTGGCAGGCCTACACAATGGAATACATCTCTTTTTCATAGATAGGATACTTTCAACTTGTGTCTGAAAGTATCTCACTGTGATATGCCACTGGATGCCCCCGTTGAGTAAGAATTGCACCAATAGTATAGTCGAAGGCATATGTCTCAATCTCAAATGGTTGTTTCAAGTCTAGTAATTTGAGTATTGGTGCAGAGGAGAGATGATGCTTCAACACCGCAAATGCCTTCTGTTGGCATTAAGACCAAAATAATTTTTCTTTCACTCCGCCCTTGGTGACTTGACTTAAAGGCCAAGTGATATGAGAGAACCCCAACATGAACTTGCAATAGAAATTGGAAAGACCCAAAAAGTTGTGGAGTTATGTTAGAGTAGTTGGCACTGGCCAATCCTGAATGACTTGTATATTGGTTGGGTCTACATGCACACCCTGCTCATTAATGATGTACCCCAAATATTGAAACTGGGTCATGCCAAAGGTGCATTTCTCTAAATTGGCACACAACTTGTGTTGTGGTAAGATTTGAAGGACTTGTCGAATATGGTGGAGGTGCTCTTCCTAACTCTAGCTGAAGATCAAGATTTCATCTAAATACACTACCACGAATGCATTAGTGAAGCCTCGCAATACTTCTTTCATTAATCTCATGAAGGCTTTGGGGGCATTTGTCACCCTGAAAGGCATGACCAACCATTCGAAAACGGCCTCCTTGGATTTGAAGGAAGTATTACACACATTAGAGGGTTCGATATGCACCTTCTAATAACTGGATTCAAATAAATCTTGTTGAAATATTTGGCCCCTTGAGTTGGTCGAGAAAGTCATTAATCTGTTGGATTGGGTGCCTATTCCAGACAGTGATCTTGTTCAGTGCCCAATAGTCAATATAAAGTCTCTAGGTCCCATCCTTCTTCTGTATCAATACAATTGGGCTCTGACAGGGTGAAGAGATTGGCCTGATGTGCCATTTCTGCAAAAACTTCTAAATCTTCCTCTTGATCGCATCGTTATCCAAAACATAGCATTGATAGATCAATCCATCGTGTAGTATAATTCTCAGGGTCATATCGATGGAGTGCTTGACCTGACAGTGCAAAGGTACCCCTGTAGGTGAGGAAACAATGTCCTTATAATCCTCCACGATCTTGTCCATCTGTTGCTTCTGTGTGGCAGATCCATTTCTAGAATATGTGGCCACAACATTTTTCTTTCCCTAAGGGTGAATCATAAGGAAAAGAAATTTCATGTTCATGGAAATGATCTTACTGCATCGAGTTGCAGTGATCAAGGAGATGGAAGTAGGCAGAACTACCTCTGGTATCTTATAAAACTTATCTTAATAATACATCACAAACTTCAAGAGGAGAAACATCACATAGTACCTCATTCATGAAGGGCTTGATGTTGTAAGGAAGGTGAAACTGTTGGCTGAAGCGAAGATCTCGTCCTTGGTGAAGCCACCTGATGGTGTATAGTCACAAATGTGTTGTATTTGGTAGGCCAAACTGCTTCATGACCTCTTCTGAAATGAGGTTCTTTTCAATTCCGCTATTGACAATGAACTGTAGCGGAGAACCCTTCACCCACATTTATGATTGGAAGAGGTGTTCCACCTCCTGTGGATCTTCAGGCTCATTCTTCTCGATATTAGTGGTGGCCACAATGACACTGGGCTTTCTGTCAATGATCTCCTTCCCTTTGCAATTCCCCTTCTTGGGTTTCGACTCAGTGTCGGAACATGTGTCTCATTTCGAAGCCTTCATCTTGGCCACCAGTGACTGCTTGGCCCGACACTCACTTGTGTTGTGAGTGAAGCTCTTATGGAACTCACACCATTTCCCCGTGTCCTTCTTTGTCTTTGTGGTGTTGTTCTTTTTTTGTGGCTTCAGCGTGTTGTCTTGAGTCACCCCACCTTGGCCTTGCCTTTTTCTCTATGGTTTGGGTGCACATTTTCCTTGCTTTGGATTCCTAAATCAAAAGTATCGCTTCTTCTATTTAAAATTATGCTCAATATTGACATCGTATTGGTATGTCGTGCCGAGTGAGGAGATGTCCGGGAACTCCATCTCCTCCTCAATGTACTTCTATATAAAGAAGAGGTAGCTGACTACCAAATGTTGCTCAAAATCCTTGATACCTATCTTCATGTGAAGGGTATGGAAAACATTTGTAAACTCCAACACATCTTGGTCCCTTCCCTGTTATAGCATGGTTCACTTTCTATATTTATCTTCATAGCTCCCGATAGGGTAATATTGTTCCTTCATGGCATCCTAGAAAGAATTCCAAGTGGGTGTCACTGAAAATAGTGAGGATTCCATCTCATCCTTTTCTTCATAGTAGGTTTCCCACAAGTCCTTGATGTGTGGGGCGGCTTTGGTAAGTGCAAAAGTAATTTTTTACCAATTGGAAAAGTCATGAACTAAAAAATATCCTTCCCACATATTTAACCATTTATCTACAACATTTGCATCTATTTGGCCATCAAATATGGGAATATCAAAGTTAACTTGTACCTTAAAAGGACTGACACCTCCAGAGTGGTTGCTAGATGAAGATGCATCACTTGTGGATAGTCGTCGAAGGATCTAGGCAAATTTATCCACCATCGCATTCCTCTGTCACTCGAGAGCCTCCTCGAGTAGTTTTTTGAAAGGATCTCATACATCTTTGTCTTTCTTTTCTTCTGCCATGGGAGGTTGTTTGGTTTTGCAAGGCTCGTCTTGCAAAGGATCAGCTAGATCGAGCCGTAATTACTTATACCTTGACCTCGTTGAGGACATGAAAATAAAAACAGAGAAGGAGCAGACCACTGCTCTGATACCACTAATCTAGACTTATGCACTAACACAACAAAAAACAGAAATTCACATATATACTGAGATGTAGTAGAATTAAAAATTCATTTATTTAATATCAAAGAACTCAAATATGCTTACATACAAAAATAAAAATAAAATAGCTTGGGCAATTATACTTTATCTCTGAGAAGAGATGTGGCAGCTACATGCCTTTGAACTGTGTTACAATGAGGCTCAAAGGCCTATTTATTATTTAGAAACAATGGAAAACCCTAAAAATCCAATATTGTGGGCCTCGTTGGGAAAATTAGTACATCAACTTCCCGTGGTTGTAACTTTGGCATATGATCTTCCTTTGGCTATCATAATACCTTGTTTCAAAGATCTCGAAGAGGAAGAAAAAAGAAAATTTGTTAGATGATTAGGGGCTTTCTCGTTCTCACTGTTTTCCCTGAAAACATCTTTTAGTCCCTCAAAATGGCTCTGGAAGTTTAGGACCTGAAAAAATACAAAAAATAGTAAGTTGTGCTACAATTAAGGAAACTGAAAATAAATAACGGTGGGGGTCCAAGTGGAATAGGCGAGTGGCCACCAATATCCACCTAGATCACAGACATATATTTCGCTCTGACTATTTGTGACCAAATACCATTCCATGACATATCCCTACAACGTTTTTTAATAATCAAGGCGTGATTAAAAGTGCAAGTGCCTTGAATCCCCCAGCCACCCTCAACAATTTGTCTAGCAATAACTTTCCAGCTAACTAGGTGGATCTTCTTTGATTTCCTATTTCTTGTCCACACAAACATAGCCATAATAGACTCAATCCTATCAGTGACCTACCTAGGAAACTAGAATAGATGCATCCAATGTACATATATGTTTTGTAGCACTGATTTAATAAGGATTAGGCAACTTCCAAATGATAACCACATATGCTTTCGTCCACATAGCCTCTTGTCAAACCTGTCAATCAACCAATCCCAATTGTGAATAAAGTATTTGTTTGGCTTTAATCTAAAACTCAAATATACAAACCCAACATCATAATTAGTGGGGCCAATATCAAAGAGGCTGCAAATCTCCCTAATAATTGTCTCCTCACATTCTCCATGAATCAAACTGGATTTAGATTTATTCATGGAAAGCAAAAATGCCTCAGTAAATGTCAACATAATCTTGTGGATATTATCCCATTCAACAAGTTATGCCATACCCCTAAATAAGAGATCATCCATGAACATCAAGTGTGTGATCATATTGTGTCTAGAGATGTTAATACCAGTTATCCGACCCATGTCCCTTGCCTCCCCCAGCACAAGACTTAGAAAATCAATGATAAGAAGGAGAAGAGAGGATAAAGGGCACATCCTTGTCTCAGTCCCCTATATTCCCTAATGAAACGAGTCAGTAATCCATTAATAATAACACCACAATCAGTTGTGTTGATGCAATCCATAATCCACTTAATATTTTGTAAATTAATACCAATTTTGTGCAATACCAATATCAAGAATTCCCATTCTACACAGTCATACGCATTATTCAAATAAGCTTTAATAAAACATGCCTTCATACTCTGTGACTTCATAGAGTGAAAAATCTCTTGTGTAATGTCATGGCATCCTGAATCTGTCTACCTTCTGAGAACCATAATTGTTCAGGTGTGATGTGCTTCGACATAGTCCATTTTAACCTATGTGTGATTAACTTGGATATCATATTATACACTGAGTTGCAAAAGGTGATACGTCGGTAATCGGAAAAGGTCTTGGGATTCACATTCTTAGAGATGAGAGAAATGAATGTAGCGTTGAGGGCCCCAAATATTAATCCAATAGACCTTGACCTTTCCTCAATTTCCATAAGATTTGGCATAATCAACTCAAATAAATTAATGTATAATTCCACCCCCAATGATCAGGACCTGAGATTTTCTCCTCTGCACAATGCTTTAATACCTCTAGTAATTCCTCCTTTTTGACCAGATGACCCAAGTGTTAATTTTCATCCCCAGATAAAATCAAAAGTAATTGTGGAATACACTCTATCTAGGCACTAAAAGTCGAGTCATGTTCCTTATATAAACAAATAAATTATTTAACTATCACCTATTCAATATCATATTGAGAATTGTAAAATTAACCATCATTGTCCCATATGCCGCTAAAAGTATTGGCTTACTTCCTAAGATTAGCATCCATCTAGAAAAATATAGAGTTCCTATCTCTGGAAGCCACCCAAGTGGCCTGATTTTTCATTGTGATAGTTTCCTCTTGTGTTAAGAGGATGATCTTCTTTTTCTCCTCCAATTCCATAATCATATTTCTACACCTCACCGAGAAAAATAGTCGGTCTGATGGATCATTGAAATATAGAAGTATGTTCTTAATCTCAGAAAGGGACTTGATCTCAGCCTTTTTAAGTTCTTTAGCCCATAGCTTGACCTCCTTTTTAAGTGATTTTTATTTATCATAGATGGCAAAGAAGCAGTATAATGGGGGGCATGCGTGCCAACTCCAAACTTTTATAGCCAGATCCTCAAAGTCCTTCATTTTCACCCAATGAGAATTGAATTTGAATGGGTAAAATTTCTTATCTCCTAGCCTCTCCCATGTCAACCAGATTGGAAAATGGTCATAGATACATGAAGGAATGTTTGATGATTTGATCCAATCCAAATTGTTCTACAATGACCGAATCATTATGAATTTGTATGGTCTCTTAAATATGCCTTCTAAGCTAGTACAACCATTCCACGAAGTGGGAACCATGGGATCTGGGACAAAATCCTAAAGTGCATTAGAATATGGCATGCCCTTGATGAAAGAAGACATAAAACCTTCCCATGCCTAATCTCCCCAAATCTCATCCATCCCAAAACTGAAGTTAAGATCCCCAACAATAATGAGATATTGTATACCCAACAAACTCGAGGCAGAGACTTGTTCCCAAAAGAGTCTTCGGCTAACATATGGAGCGTATAAGTTTATAATGCAAATTTATGGAGATGAGCTCGGTTGATGGCCGAAAAAAATAATCCCTGCACATGAATAATAAACCTTCAAAGAAATTACTTTTGTGTTCCACATTGCACCCAAACCCCCAGAAAGTCTTGTGGAACTAGTGGAACACATAAACTAGTCTGGAAAAAAACAGATAAGGGTCTCCCGAGTCATTTCTCTAGAAACCATGGTTTCTTGGAGTGTAATCACTCAGAGATTATGAAGCTAAACAATGCTTATGAGAGAGCTAATTTTTTGGGTCGCTTCCAGACCCCTAACATTCAAGGATAAAATGATCATGGGGGAAATGGTACATCACGTATATCCTCTCTAAGGACTCGTGAACCATCAAAAATAGAAGACAAAGCTAGAGCAAAAGAGTAATTTGTGTGATCCCGGTTGAGTGCCTCAATATCCCCTGACTGAGGATAATATGACAATCCTGAAAGGTTACTTAATGTGACCTTTTTATATTTGGGGATCCTCTTGTTCATGTTAGTGATATTCATATGCTTCACCGAAGAACCCATATTAGTTTTGATCTAAACAAACGATTTCACAATATTCAGGGGCATCACCTAACTAGAAGGGAATTGAGAAAGGACCTATAAATAGGCATGTCATCTACCCCCAATTCTGATGTCTGCTTATGTATATGTGAACCTAAGCCATGGGATAAACTAGGACACCTCATATTCTTCAATGGAAAAAAACAAATAGGGCCCTCCCATTCCTCCATCCCATTTGACTGAGGGGAGCAAGGTGGAAGATGTGACAGATACAAATTAATATTTTCCCCACCCGTAAAGGAAGACATTTTCATATCCGGTGCAAACATAGGACAATTTTCTTCTGAAATGCCATTATCACTATGATGAATAAGATGATTATAAATACCTCAATCCACGTCAGATTGTATTAATGAATTTGTTATAGACAATTTTGTGCCTTACAGCAACAGGCATGAATTGTCAATAATCCAAGGGATCCAAAGTTCCCTAAACATGATGTTCCTACCCCTAGAGGAACAAGGTCAGCAAAACAACAGCTCTCAGATCAGTTCTCCACCTGAAAACACTCAAAAACAAGCAATCCTGAAATCAAAGCAGGTGCTCCACTAGGCTTCTGCGCTGAAACTCAGCTCCTCCATGGTGTACCTGCGTTGCAAAGCAAGTGGGACAAAGGCCACCTGCGCTGAGCGAGATGGGACAAGTGGCACACTGAGTCATTGCTCTGGAATCTTCCAAAAATGACACTTGGATCAGGTATTTCGCCTTGTCATGAGTCAGAGGCTCTGTTTCTCCAAGTGGAAGCAAGGTTCTCCAAGTGGACTCAAGAACTGAAGATCAACTGAAGAGAGAGAGGACACAAGGCAGCTACACATTAGTTGCAAGCTGACTCATCCTTTCTCAATTCATCTATATATTGAGCTCTCTCCTATGAGCTCGGGAGGCTGGAATTTTGTGCAAAGTAATGATATGCTGTTGGTTTCACTATAGAGCTATTGGGTGATTGCTTGAGAGAGGTGAAGAGGAGAAATTCTTTCTGCTGGGAGGTGTTGCTGGATTGGGGCCTTCAATGGTTGTAACGCTCTCAGAACCTTTACTTCTTCATTAATAAAAGCTATTGAGGTTCTTCTATATGCTCTTGTTTCAATGATATATTGTGATAATTGTATATTTGGTTTACACTAATCCTTGAACCAGTTATGATTGCATGCCTCTTGTAGTTTCCTTCTTTGTTATTTTGCAGGATCTCATTGTAGCTGGGCCAGCAAAAGAGCAAGGAGCTAGGAGCAAGCGGCCAAAGAAAAGAGTTTGGATTCGACATTAAGCGCAAGGCAACGGTTAGTGCATTTCTCCACTCTCTTTTGCTTTCATAAAGAAGTAAACCTTAAGTAGTTTGCTTTACAGTTGTTGCTAAGGTATTATCACCCTTAGAGTGGGATAGGGTCATCCGAGTCGGATACTTTTCCCTACAACAAACTGGCGACCATACTGGGGAACGTATCCGTTTGATTGTGTTTGTAGTATTTTGCTATTCATTTCCTGAACAAAAGAGTACCAAATCGAAAAGCTTTTGACTATATCAAAAGCGAAGTAGAGGGCAGCTACTCTAGCTCATTTCTGAGCAAGTTCATGATTTGAAGAGCTGGTCTACAAGGATCCTTGTAAGATCTTAGTGATATCTTTTCACCTTCCTTATCATCCCTTTGAGTGTGCTTGACTGATTGCTTTTGATTTGAGCAAAAACTGTGCATTTTTGAGAAAATTATGACCCGGAAACTGTGAAAACGCAACTTTCGTTTTCCAAAGCAGGTAGTACACAGGCTACCTGCTTTGCAACGCAGGTCCTGAAGGGGCTACCTGCGCTGAGAGCCAGACTGGCTGTGCAGCACCTACGTTGGCCCAATTTTGCCTAGTGCTGTTGGGGTTTCCTCCTTTTCTCTTGCCTGTTTTCACTATAGATTTGGCTGCCAGTTACCAGTCTTGCACCTGTTCTGAAACCAACATTACTTGCCATCATTCTGCCTCTGTTATATAACGAAATTGTACTTGTTCTTTTGTATTTCTTACTCATTTACAATTTCCCATAACGAAGAGTAAACTAGTCTTGCTTTTGGCCTCTTAGATCTGAACCTATGTTAGGCATTTTGCTGGTCTAAAGAGTTAGCTTGTTTGCTGTCCATAGCTGATTAGTCATTTTACTTTCGTCATTATGGTTTGATTTCATGTATTTCCAGTGATTAAACAAGTGAATCTTAAGGTGTCTTTTGATTTTGGACAAGCTTGTTTGTTTTCACTTTAAATCGAAATCAAAGTTATATAACAACTTTCTTTTTGTAAAACATCAACATTAAGAAAGGGAAAAGAAAATACATGCATCGTGCATTTTGCATTTGAAAAATTTTGCATGATGATTTAGGAGAAAGTGCATTAGTTGGTGCTGTATGAGCTGTGTGAAAAGAATTTTCCTTTCTTCTCCCTCAGTACTTAAGATTTTCATCAGTCAAAAAGATTTGAAAAAGCTTGCTTCTCATCTTAGGCTGCATTTAGGAATTTTTCATATACATCTCGTGGTGAACCTTGAAAGGAAAACTTTAAAAAGATCAACTTAAAATATACTGAATGAACCTAACAACGCATTGTAACATAACGCAAACATCTAGAGGTCTAGGTAGAGACGTGTTCCGGCGTCGTTAAACATAGTGACTGTCGATCTCTACGAAGGTGGGTGATTCCTCCTGAGAGTCGGTGGCACTAATACGGACTTGTGCTCCCACATACCGTCGCGTATATATTGGGAGACCCCTATAGGCAATTATCCTTTATCCATAGGAAGCCGTGTCGGCCGCCCTACTGATCGCGATGCAGTGAACACAGCATTCACGAAGATCGACCACCCGTACCGTAAAACGTATTCTGTGGTTTCGCGAAAGGTTTGGCACACCCTCTGCCTAGATCTCCAGAGTAGTTTCTTTTGGCCCTTTTCAAACTCTATAACTGAAAAGGTCCAACCGAGCATTTGTCACTTCGGGCTCGTTAATACATCGAAGGAGACTAGAGTCATCTTTAGCTTTTTCTCGACTCTTAAAACATGAAAAAGCAAAGTTATGTTTAAAAGCGTCTAATAAAATTCATTCAAATCGGAAACGCAAATTTTCCCCTTTATATTTTAGTTGATCGAGTAATCTGCAATCGTGGAAGAAAGTCAATTGAATATCCGTCGTTCTCGGAGGCTTGCGAGTCAACCGTCTTTGTCTCCGGAATCGAAAACAATCCGGGAAAAGCGAACTCGTCGAACCAGTTCAAAATCTCCTTTAAAAGTTAGAGCAAGTGTTCCAACAACATCTGAGATTCTGGTTACTCCAAACATTTCCGGAAACCCTGCCTCCATAGAAGAAGTTCAACCGCCACAGAGGGACAGTAATACTGATCCTAGTCTGGGGGCAAATACTTGTATGACTGAACCAGTTCCATCTGTAACCGGTCCAGAGAGTTTTGTTCCTCAAACATCTGTCGCTATCGATACAACCCCTTCTTCGGCACCGGAAATCTTTTACGGACCTGACGGCCTTCCTCTTCCACCTGGTCTCATTGCGATAGAGGAAATTATAGAGGAACCGCAAGTATCCACTCCAACTTATTTTGGAGTAGGGGTCACTCTATTTCCTGCTACAACAGAAGTTTGTCCATCACCAGTGGAAGTTCCTGTAGAATCACTAGGCAATCAATTGGATAGACTAAAAATGTCTGAACAACCGTCGACATCTAGGACTGTGTCAAATGACACGGCGACGGCAGAATTACCTGCTGCAAATCCAACAATGTTCGCCGGCATACCATCTGTCCCAACTAGCTCTCAGTCGCTAGAAGGAGTCCACCAAGAGAATATCTCGACAGTATGGTCTGTTCCTGTTTGTTCCGGAGTAATGTCTGGTAACTCTTATGGTGAGACTCATCAAATTGACCCTTTTGGGAATCTAATTAGGCCATCCAGTCCTCCAAGACAATCAATTGCCTTGAGTTCTGGATTACCACCGTATGGGGGGCAGTATGCCCTTTCATTACCCCCTCCGGGAGGGTACCCATATGGGAGTTCTCAACCTTATTCAAGTTATGGTGGAGTTGCAGCGAGTAGTTGGGTACCTATGCTATCCCAACCACCAAGAGTTGTATATTCTATGCAACAGTGTGTACCTACGACGAACATCCCAACTACACCGGCTATTGTAACCGTGTCGCAAGTTCAAACAATGCATGTTGTATGTCAACCTCAGATTTCTCAGGTTCTCATGCAACAGCCCCTTGACCCTGCGACCCAACCACAATTGCCTACTGGTGGGGCGACACAAGTACAATCGGGTACAATCACCTCACATCTTGGTCCAATGGTTAGTGTAGCGCAACAACCCATGGTATCGCAACCATGGATAGTGCAATACCAACAGCCACAATTCCAACAAGTGTACCAAGGTTCTGAACAGCAAATCTTTGCGAATACTGGACAACCATATATCCAAAATGGTCAAAATCAACCACTTTATAGTGGTCAAGTCCATCAACCGTATCAATCATACCAACATCAACTCCATTATGCTGGTATGCAAAGACCAACTGTTCAGGCGATTCCATCGTATCCTGGTTACGCTTCACCTAACTTGAATCAACAGTTACCATTCGTGGCAACTCTAGAATTGCCAGATCTAAACCGGCTGACGAATGATCCAATTGCTTATGCCCCTTGGTGGCCAGCGATTCCGCATAAACTTCCATCGGACATTCCTAAATTCAATGGAAATCCAGGTGAAGATCCGTCGAATCATGTGATGACATTTCACCTATGGTGTTCATCAAACACCCTGAATGATGATTGGATAAGACTTCGCCTCTTCCAGAGGACATTGACAGGTCCAGCGGCTAAATGGTACATTGAATTGCCAAGAGCCTCTTTCGACAATTTCAGCTCCTTAGCCACGACTTTCTTAACCCATTTTCAATTACCGATAAGGTATGAAACAGGAACAGAACTCCTTACCAACTTCAAACAGACAATGGCCACTCACATATCTGATCATATACATGAGTGGCGACGTCGTCGTAGGATGGTGAAAACTTACGTCCCCGATCAGCTGTTAGCTGAATGGTTTAGAAAGTCGTTACTTCCGGCTATAACGGAAGATGTGGCCAAGGGAGGAGTCGTAACAGAGGAGCAAGTCATTGCTCGTGCTCAATACTTAGACTTAGTATATACTCAGTCAGGCACGCTCTACGGCAAAATACCTGACGCCCCTAGACCTGAATTTTCAATTCCTCCCCCTCCTGAATCGAATACTAACTCTCACGCCAGTAATGGCGTGACTGGCAAACGCAAAATTTCTAGTCAAAATGCAAATGAGGAACTTCTTGCCTCAGAAGTAAATGCCATGTCGACCGACAAGGACAAACAACTGAAGCAACCAGGGGGCAAGAAGAAAAAGAAAAGGAAAGGGAGACCCCCGACAGGGTGTCATATATGCGATGAGGATCATTGGACAAAAGATTGTCCACATATACCTGAGGTTAAGAAACTCTTCAAGAGTTCAAAAACCCCGGCAGTATTGACTGATCCGTTTCCTAATCCAAGACAAAATCTGGTTGCGAATCAAAATGCTTCCCGATCCCAAGTGCTTATGTTGTCCACCTCAAAGCAGCAGAATAATGCTTTGACAAGGAATAAAGGTTACCAGAATCCACAGCGGTCGAATAACAAGGCTGATAAACAACCTAGTAGTTCGACAACAACTTTGAACGAAGTTGTGCCACCCATCGTTCCTAAGCCAATAATAAACTCGCCAAAGGGAGTAGTACACAAGTCGACATTTAATCCTCGTGCAAAAGTAGCACAGAATTATAATATAATAGAGGACCTGACCCAATCGTCGTCCGCTATGTCGACACTTGAGGTAGCACAAAATTGCACCTCCCAAGAGCAAGCTTTATTATCAGCCATAGGTGGGATTGGCCCAATGGATTCCAATCTTGTGGCCTTTGATGATAAAGGATATGACCCTAAGTTACCAGCTCAACTAGCTTTCCTTATTAAAGTGGAAGCCCTCAACAAAACTGTTCATCGAACAATTATTGATGAGGGGGCATCTACATGTCTTATGTCAATGAGTTGCTGGAAAAATTTAGGCTCACCGCCCTTGTCGAAATCGTCAACGACGTTAAAAGCATTTGATGGACGATCATACACTCCATACGGGATTTTAAGTAACTTGCAAGTTGAACTGGGGGGCAAAACAGTAGAAGTTGATGTGGAAGTAATCGACGGAAACCTCGATTACAACATCCTACTGGGAAGGCCTTGGATATATGCCATGGCTGCAATTGTGTCGACCTACTTCAGGAGGATTGTATTTCCTTTTCAAGGAAAAATTACAATCGTCGACCAACAAACATTTCTCCCCAACAGTTCTCAAGTTACGGGAAGTAGCATAATGATCCATGAAAGTAATCAATCACTCCAAAATATCGAAGTAGGTCTCCTAAAAGACCCTGCCTTAATGGGTACTTTTGCCCTACCGCCGGCAGGTAATCTGGCGGAAGTCGCCACAGTGGAAACCTACAATATGAAATCTTCCATATCCAATGGATTCAGAAGGTTCCTAAATATTTTGTCAGCATGGATCGTCGCCCTAATGGAAATACTGTAAATACAGTGGGCTCCGAGGACGGTTCTTATCTCGTGTCAACCTCGTTAAAAAATGAAACAAGGAGTCATGAGGATAGTTCTTTTACTATGTCAACCTCAATAAAAAATGAAACAAATCCCCTTTTCAAAATTCAAAGGTAAACCTTCATTCCAACCACCAAGTTGAATGCAATGAAGCTTGGGGGGCACCCTCCTTTGACATGTGTCATTATGATGCTGGGGGCATGCATAAAATTGAGCAAGGTTTGATCGCTTTCAAGCTCGTTAAGAAATGAAGCCATCATCGAGCAGTTTTAGCAATGTTCATGCTCGTTAAAAAATAAACGCAAGATCCGAGCAGTTTTAGCACATAGTTCATGCTCATTAAAAAATAAACATAAGTTGTGAGCAATCTTCCCCTAGAGTTCAAGCTGACCCAGAAAAATGAACCGGTAAATAACCTTGGTAAATGTAACCTTTGACAGCGATATTAAAGCCCCTAGTCGTGTTCTTGCAGTCTCACCTCCATCCGTTCATTTGGCCAATCGTTCATCTCCATATGTTTGTTTACCCATTTTGAGGAACAGCTGCGAAGAGTGATTTCACTTAGCCATCCTTGTGACACTGCCATGATTGGAAAATTCCAACCTGTACCTGGAATCTGCTGCTATCCCTGTTCACCACTCGTTCCTCAAAAGACGAGTCTTCTTTGAGCTCTTTTCACTGACTCGTAAAATATGAAAAGTTTGCCGAGTTTTGGCCTTCCAGCTCGTTAAAGCAACCGGAAAGCTATCCCTCCTCTAGATTTTAATCTTTTTGGACCTGAGGGATTATTGCACAAAAAGATCGAGTGCTTGTTTTGTTCGGCTCGTTAAAGAAATCGAAAATTCAGAGTATGCAAGGCAAATCTAACTTCTTATTTAGTTTCGTTCAATGCAAGGGTGAGTTCTCTCTACTTTTTCTTTCGTCTCTTTCTTCATTTCTTCTTCACTGCGAATCAACACAACGTTCCTTTATTTCGCCCTCCTGCCGGGGATCTTATCTTGCTTCGTCTGTGGGGATTTTATGATTTTTTATACAAAGATATATCATACCGTGTAAGGGTAAGATATGCATTCCATAAATATCATACTTATGTGTATCGAGACTCCATCTTTGAGAGCTAATAACCTCACACTTGGCAGATTATCCGATTTAATCTCCTCACACTCGGTAGGTTATGTGATGTAATTGAGTTATTGGCCAGGAACATAAAAACTTTGGCATGTGGAGAAAGAAGTGCTCTGAATTCTCCCATACGCATTACCACAGTAATTTATAAAATTTAAATTATTTTGAATCTAACCAGAGAGATTTAGATTGCTTCAAAAAAATGAGCTAGCCGCATGATACTTCTTTCATCTTTCCCCATGATACTTCTTTCATCTTTCTATCTGACACGCTTTGAACTTGTTCCATCGTACTTTTGTAGGTTATTGGTTTTTAATATTAATGCCTCGTTAATATTCTTACTTAAATATTTGAAGTATATGGATTCTAATTTTATGAAACTTGGCTTTCAAAGGGATTTAATAATTGGTTTTTTTAAGAAGGGAAAAAAACGTTTTCCTTTCATCAATAAAAAAGAGTACATGTTTTTGTATCTATTTACAAGCTTTTTTTTAACTCCTAAATCTCTCAGGTCTATTTCTTTTTTTTCAAAAGATTCTATGTGTGGTCTTCCCTATATTGATCAATATGAGAATATATTGCATATTACCCAAAATAAACAAAATTTACAGCATGTGAATCCAAAATATTATTACCCGAAATGCCTATAGCATATTTTCACTTTTGTTGTTAGATCATAACCTCGGTCATCTCCTATGCGCCCAACATTTGTCATTACTCCCTGAATAAAAGCTACGAAATGAATCTTAGCAGGTTCCTTTGTGATGCAACTCTTTGAGAGTAAATTGGCGATATAATTTTTTTCTCTGTATATGTGACCAAAATCTATATGTTGGAAAGTACTTACAATGATATGCCTCATCCAGTTTGATAAATTAAGAGGATTAAACATAGTATAATCCTTGACCCATTCAATTATGCCCTTAGCATCACAAAATACCTGTAGTCTCTCTAGTGCCAACGAGTTAACACCTATGAGAACACACCATAAAGCAATAATTTTAGCTCTACTATTGGTCCTATGACCCCCCTCTCACCAAAAATGATAATAGTTGTGTGACTCCAATAGAATGACACCACCGCAATCGACAAGCATGCCTCATCAAAAAACCCCACTCGATATACTTCGAGATATCCCAGAGCCTCATATTTTTTTTTGCCTCCCTTCTTTTATGCAGCCCTATTTATGCGAAATAGGCCATGGATTGAATGATAATTTCCCTTACCACTACATATTTATGTTCAAAGATGAGTGCGTTCTCACACCTCCAGATAACCTAAATAATGTAAAAGGGAAATGAATGATACTGAGTCTCCAAATTGATCCAGTGAAATAAGCATGATTTCAATGATTACCGATTCCTAATGGGATCAATACCGAAAACATCCAGAATCCCCTTCGAGAGCACCACAACAAATGGACACCGTATCAACAAATGATCAACATCTTCATATCCCTGCTTTCACATCAAGAAGATACCGAGAGCAACAAATCCCATGTTTTGTAGATTCTTCTAGGTAAGAATGTGGTCATGAAGTGCCAACCAACAGAAACATTTCATTATCTATGGCATCTCCCATTTCCATGATTCCTGAAAGCACAAGAAGAAATCAAAATCCCTATTAACCAAGGGCATTTCATGATATATCTCTTTCACCATCAGCTGACCTTTCTTAATCGCCCCATCCCATACCATCCTGTCTAATTGATCTGTGATAATTATGCCAACATAGCATAATTGAGAGATGTACTTCTCTGATTCAATAGCATGCCCTCCATGTAATCCAATCTCATAAGCCTTGATCTAGGAATGACCATGAATGGTGTCATAAGGAATGAGTGGGATCTATTGTAGATAATATATTCCTCTGACATATAGAAGATCGATCAGTGGAATCGAAAGAGAGTGATTCCTAGTGAAGCCCATGAGCACATCTAGACCAATCTCTATTATGGATCCATCCCCGACTTCCCACAATAAGAATGTCATCAACCATTGCAGATTTTTCCACATGCAACTCCAAATAATCAATGAGCATTATTTCCTCCTGGCCCCACATCTGATCCAAGTAGAAAATTGTTTTCGATACTGATCCAGACTTATGCAACAACGCAACAAAATATAGAAATACCCATATACAAAGAGATGCAGTAAAAATAAAATTTCATTTCATTAATATCAAAGAACTGAAATATGCTTACATACATAAATAAAATAAAACTAGCTCAGGCAATGGTAGCTTATCTCTAAGAAGAGAAGTGGTGGCTACATGCCTCTGAATTGTGTTACAATGAGCCTCAAAGGACTATTTATTACTCAAAAACAATGGAAAATCCTAAACATCGAAAAACCTAACCCTAGGAGATGAAGTGCCAAAAATGTCGGCCTTGTTTGGGTAAATTGGTACATCAACTTCCTAGCCTCGTAACTTTGGCATACAATCTCTGTTTGGCTATCATAATACCTCGCTTCAAATATCTTGAAGAGGAGGTTGAACAAAAGACAATAAGGTAATTTAGGAGTTTTCGTGACTCTTTATTTTTCCTAAAAAACACCTTTTAGTCCCTCAAAACGACTCCGGAAGTTTAGGACCCAAAAACATGACAAAAATAGTAAGTAGTTCTATAATTAAT
This sequence comes from Pinus tabuliformis, assembly GCA_031772625.1. Classification (NCBI taxonomy): domain Eukaryota; kingdom Viridiplantae; phylum Streptophyta; class Pinopsida; order Pinales; family Pinaceae; genus Pinus; species Pinus tabuliformis. The sequence continues at coordinate 1,059,377,025 of CM062811.1, read as the reverse complement.
GAACCTGAAAAGGAACAACAATACATCGGAAGTGGAATAGGTGGGTGGACACGGTTATCCATTTGGATTAGTCCTCCCCCCTTAGGAAGCAATGGTTACCATTGCGTTGAGTGGCTCCATGAGATGGGGAAACTTCTGTTGAACTTGCTCCCTAGTGAGCTACTTGCCTTGGTACAGGAGTTAGCCAACTTTGACAACCCAATATAGTTGGATCTTCTGTTTGCGAGTGTTCTTGATCTGTGTGTCCATGATCCGATCAGTTGTGGCTTGTTCCATGCAGTTTGGATTTAACTTTGTTGGTGTGAGTTGTTCTACAATGTCTGATATGTCGAGTAATGGTGGAAAGTATGGTTGAAGGCAGTGCATAATGAACAATGGGTGTAGACCAAGGAATGGTGGGATGATAATCTCGAAAGAATTGTCCCCTATAACCTTAGTGATGGTTTAGGGCCCATATCAGAGTGAGCGATGCTTCGGGTGGGGCCCAGCGAGGTGCTCCTTCTACAAATGTAACCAAACTTTATCGCTGACCTGGAACTTGTGTGGCACCCAATGTTGACCATGACATTTCTTGTACTTATCATTAGCTCTGTCCAATATTTCATGCACCTGAAAGAAGATGTGCTGAATGCGTTCAATGAGGTTGTTAGCCCTGTTAGCTTCAGACTAGACATGAAGTGAATCTTCCTGAGTAGTTGCAAATGGTATGGCCACATCAATGGGACATAGTGGCTACAATACAAACCCCATCTGAAAGGGGTTGTCGCCAATTGAGATATGGAGAGTTATGTTGTAGCAGTTTTGAGCATATGGGAGGCTTTCATCCCATGTGTGTGGATGCTTCGAGTTGTACATATGCATAATGTGTATGATCATCCTGTCGAGTAGCTCTGTTTGGCCATCAGTTTCATGGTGGAAAGTCATGCACTTGGTGAGCTTGGTATCCAACATTGACCAGAGACTTGACCAAAATGTACTTAGGAACCTATTCTTGTGATCTAAGATAATGTACTGTGGGATCCAAAAATGTACCCACACTCATTCAAAGAAGATATTAGTAGTGGATTTTGTTGTGATACTCTTCTTGCAGATCGCCAAAATGGTCATCTTAAATAATCTGTCGACGACCATGAAAATGCAGTCGTTTCCATGCTTAGTAAAATGAAATCCCGACATGTAATACATGGAGATAGATTCCCAAGGTAGACTAGGAGTAGGGAGAATAGTATATAGGCCTTGCTTCTTGATGGTTGGTTTGTCAATGGCACAGGTAGTGCAGGATCTAATGTACTTCCAAACATCCTGTTGAAGGTTTAGCCAATAAAAATACTTCTGCAACACTGCCATTATTTTGTCTACCCTGAAATGTCCAGTGACCCTATTGTGGTGCGCCTCCAAAATCATCTTGGAATGCTCGCTTGAAGGAATAAAGATGTGTCCTAGGTGGTATAACAATCCATCTTGAAGGTGAAAATTTGAAACTACTTACCTTCTAGAAGTGTCTGGTATGTGTTGATAAATTCTAGATTACTCTTGTAAAGATGTCATGAGCCCACAATCTCATTCCCACAAGAGTCGAGCGCATTGCTCAGCACCATGACCAGTGGTCGGTTGAGGTAGTATGCAACATTGTTGGTGCTTCCCTTCTTGTACTTAATGTTCAAATGGAACTTTTGGAGGTATTTGGACCATTTAAGATGGTGACCGTTCTACAACTTCCATTCTACTTGTATGAACTACAGGGGTCTATGGTCTATTTGGATGATTGTTTCCTTCCCCATAATGTAAAGCTTCCATTTTTGGTAGGCCTACACAATGGAATACATCTCTTTTTCATAGATAGGATACTTTCAAACTGTGTCTGAAAGTGTCTCACTATGATATGCCATTGGATGCCCCCGTTGAGTAAGAATTGCACCAATAGTATAGTCGAAGGCATATGTCTCAATCTCAAATGGTTGTTGCAAGTCTAGTAATTTGAGTATTGGTGCAGAGGAGAGATGATGCTTCAACACGACAAATGCCTTCTGTTGGGATTAAGACCAGAATAATTTTTCTTTCACTCCACCCTTAGTGACTTGACTTAAAGGCCAAGTGATATGAGAGAACCCCAACATGAACTTGCAATAGAAATTGGAAAGACCCAAAAAGTCGTGGAGCTATGTTAGAGTAGTTGGTGCTGGCCAATCCTGAATGACTTGTATATTGGTTAGGTCTACATGCACACCCTGCTCATTAATGATGTACCCAAGATATTGAAACTGGGTCATGCCAAAGGTGAATTTCTCCAAATTGGCACACAACTTGTGTTGTGGTAAGATTTGAAGGACTTGTCGAATATGGTGGAGGTGCTCTTCCTAACTCTAGCTGAAGATCAAGATGTCATCTAAATACACTGCCATGAATGCATTAGTGAAGCCTTGCAATACTTCTTTCATTAATCTCATGAAGGTTTTGGGGGCATTTGTCACCCCGAAAGGCATGACCAACCATTCGAAAAGGCCCTCCTTGGATTTGAAGGAAGTATTACACACATTATAGGGTTCGATAGGAACCTTCTAATAACTAGACTTCAAATAAATCTTGCTGAAATATTTGGCCCATTGAGTTGGTTGAGAAAGTCATTAATGTGTTGGATTGGGTGGCTATTCCAGACAATGATCTTGTTCAGTGCCCAATAGTCAATATAAAGTCTCTAGGTCCCATCCTTCTTCTGTACCAATACAATTGGGCTCTGACAGGCTGAAGAGATTGGCCTGATGTGCCCTTTCTGCAACAACTTCTAAATCTTCCTCTTGATCGCATCATTATCCAAAACATAGCATTGATAGATCAATCCATCGGGTAGTAGAATTTTCAGGGTCATATCGATGGAGTGCTTGACCTGACAGTGCAAAGGTACCCCTGTAGGTGAGGAAACAATGTCCTTGTAATCCTCCATGACCTTGTCCATGTGTTTCTTTTGTGTGGCAGATCCATTTCTAGAAGATGTGGCCACAACCTTCTTCTTGCCCTGAGGGTGAATCATAAGGAAAACAAATTTCCTGTTCTTGGAAATGATCTTACTGCATCGATTTGCAGTGATCAAGGAGATGGCAGTAGGCAGGGCTACCTCTGATATCCTGTAGAACTTATCTTAATAATACATCACAAACTTCAAGAGGAGAAACATCACATAGTACCTCATTCGTGAAGGGCTTGATGTTGTAAGGAAGGTGAAATTGTTGGCTGAAGCAAAGATCTCGTCCTTGGTGAAGACACCTAAAGGCTAATGGTGTATAGTCACAAATGTGTTGTATTTGGTAGGACCAACTGCTTCATGACCTCTACTGAAATGAGGTTCTTTTCAATTCCGCTATTCACAATGAATTGTAGAGGAGAACCCTTCACCCACATTTATGATTGGAAGAGGTGTTCCACCTCCTCTGGATCTTCATGCTCATTCTTCTCGATATTAGTGGTGGCCACAGTGACACTAGGCTTTCTGTCAATGACTTCTTCCCTTTGCAATTCCCCTTCTCGAGTTTCGACTCAGAGTCGGAACATGTGTCTGATTCTGAAGCCTTCAGCTTGGCCACCAATGACTACTTGGCCCGACACTCACTTGTGTTGTGAGTGAAGCTCTTATGGAACTCACACCATTTTCCCGTTTCCTTCTTTGTCTTTGTGCTGTTGTTCTTTTTTTGTGGCTTCAGCGTGTTGTCTTGAGTCACCCCACCTTGGCCTTCTCTTTTTCTCTGTGGTTTGGGTGCACATTTTCCTTGCTTTGGATTCCTAAATCAAAAGTATCACTTCTTCTATTTAAAATTATGCTCAATATTGACATCGTATTGGTATGTCGTGCCGAGTGAGGAGATGTCCGGGAATTCCATCTCCTCCTCGATGTACTTCTGTATAAAGAAGAGGTAGCTGACTACCAAATGTTGCTCAGAATCCCTGATACCTATCTTCATGTGAAGGTTATGGAAAACATTTGTAAAGTCCAACACATCTCGGTCCCTTCCCTGTCATAGCGTCGTTCACTTTCTATATTTATCTTCATAGCTCCTGATAGGGTAATATTATTCCTTGATGGAATCCTGCAAAGAATTCCAAGTGGGTGTAGCTGAAAATAGTGAGGATTCCCTCTCATCCTTTTCTTCATAGTAGGTTTCCCACAAGTCCTTGATGTGTGGGGCGGCTTTGGTAAGTGCAAAAGTAATATTTTACCAATTAGAAAAGTCATGAACTAAAAAATATCCTTCCAACATATTTAACCATTTATCTACAACATTTTCATCTATCTGGCCATAAAATATGGGAATATCAAAGTTAACTTGTACCTTAAAAGCACTGACACCTCCAGAGTGGTTGCTGGATGAAGATGCATCACTTGAGGATAGTCGTCGAAGGATCTAGGAAAATCTATCCACCATCCCATTCCTCTGTCACTCGAGAGCCTCCTCGAGTAGTTTTTTGAAAGGATCTCATACATCCTCGTCTTTCTTTTCTTCTGCCATGGGAGGTTGTTTGGTTTTGTAAGGCTCGTCTTACAAAGGTTCAACCAGATCGAGCCCTAATTACTTATACCTTGACCTCGTTGGGGACATGAAAATAAAAACAGAGAAGGAGCAGACCGCTGCTCTGATACCACTAATCCAGACTTATTCACTAACACAACAAAAAATATAAATTCCCATATACACTGAGATGTAGTAGAATTAAAAATTCATTTATTTAATATCAAAGAACTCAAATATGCTTACATACAGAAATAAAAATAAAATAGCTTGGGCAATTATACTTTATCTCTGAGAAGAGATGTGGCAGCTACATGCCTTTGAACTGTGTTACAATGAGGCTCAAAGGCCTATTTATTATTTAGAAACAATGGAAAACCATAAAAATCTAGTACTGTGGGCCTCGTTGGGTAAATTAGTACATCAACTTCCCGTGGTTGTAACTTTGGCATATGATCTTCCTTTGGCTATCATAATACCTCGTTTCAAATATCTCGAAGAGGAATAAAATATAAAATTTGTTAAATGATTAGGGGATTTCTCGTTCTCACTGTTTTCCACGAAAACGTCTTTTAGTCCCTCAAAATGGCTTTGGAAGTTTAGGACCTGAAAAAATGCAAAAAATAGTAAGTTGTGCTACAATTAAGGAAACTAAAAAGAAATCACGATGGGGGTCCAAGTGGAATAGGCGACTGGCCACCAATATCCACCTAGATCACAGACATATATTTCCCTCTGACTATTTGTGACCAAATACCATTCCACGACATAGCCCTACAACTATTTTTAATAATCAAGGCGTGATTAAAAGTGCAAGTGTCTTGAATCCCCCAGCCACCCTCAACAATTTGTCTAGCAATATCTTTCCAGCTAAATAGGTGGATCTTCTTTGATTTCCTATTTCTTGTCCACACAAACATAGCCATAATAGACTCAATCCTATCAGTGACCTACGTAGGCAACTAGAATAGATGCATCCAATGTACATATATGTTTTGTAGCACTGATTTAATAAGGAGTAGGCAACCTCCAAATGATAACCACATCTGCTTTTGTCCACATAGCCTCTTGTCAAACCTGTCAATCAACCAATCCCAATCATGAATAAAGTAGTTGTTTGGCTTTAATCTAAAACCCAAATATACAAACCCAACATCATAATTAGTGGAGCCAATATCAAAGAGGCTACAAATCTCCCTAATAATTGTCTCCTCACATTCTCCATGAATCAAACTATATTTAAATTTATTCATGGAAAGCAAAAATGCCTCAGTAAATATCAATCTAATCTTGTGGATATGATCCCATTCAACAAGTTATGCCATACCCCCAAATAAGAGATCACCCACGAACATAATGTGTGTGATCATATTGTGTCTGGAGATGTTAATACCAGTTATCCGACCCATGTCCCTTGCCTCCCCTAGCACAAGACTTAGAAAATCAATGATAAGAAGGAGAAGAGAGGACAAAGAGCACATCCTTGTCTCTGTCCCCTATATTCCCTAATGAAACGAGTCAGTAATCCATTAATAATAACACCACAATTAGTTGTGTTGATGCAATCCATAATTCACTTAATATTTTCTAAATTAATACCCAATACCAATCTCAAGAATTCCCATTCTACACAGTCATATGCCTTATTCAAATAAGCTTTAATAAAACATGCCTTCATACTCTGTGACTTCATAGAGTGAAAAATCTCTTGTGTAATGTCATGGAATCCTGAATCTGTCTACCTTCCGAGAACCATAACTGTTCGGGTGTGATGTGCTTCGACATAGTCCATTTTAACCTATGTGTGATTAACTTGGATATCATATTATACACTGAGTTGCAAAAGGAGATAGGTCGGTAATCGGAAAAGGTCTTGGGATTCACATTCTTAGAGATGAGGGCAATGAATGTAGCGTTGAGGGCCCCAAATATTAATCCAATAGACCTTTACCTTTCCTCAATTTCCAGAAGATTTGAAATAATCAACTCAAATAATTAATGTATAATTCCACCCCCAACGATCAGGACCTGAGATTTTCTCCTTTGCACAATCCTTTAATACCTCTAGTAATTCCTCCTTTTTGATCGGATGACCCAAGTGTTCATTGTCGTCCCTAGATAAAATCAAAATTAATTGGGGAATACACTCTATCTAGGCACTAAAATTTGAGTCATGTTCTTTATATAAAAAAATAAATTATTTAACCACCACCTATTCAATATCATATTGAGAATTGTAAAATTAACCATCATTCTCCCATATGCCGCTAAAAGTATTGGCTTGCCTCCGGAGATTAGCATCCATGCAGAAAAATATAGAGTTCCTATCTCTGGAAGCCACCCAAGTGGCCCGATTTTTCATTGTGATAGTTTCCTCTTGTGTTAAGAGGATGATCTTCTTTTTCTCCTCCAATTCCATAATCATATTTCTACACCACACTGAGAAAAATAGTCGGTCTGATGGATCATTGAAATACAGAAGTATGCTCTTAATCTCAGAAAGGGACTTGATCTCAGCCTTCTTAAGTTCTTTAGCCCATAGCTTGACCTCCCTTTTAAGTGATTTTTATTTCTCACAGATGGTAAACAAGCAGTCTAATGGGGGGCATGCGTGCCAACTCCAAACTTTTATAGCCAGATCCTCAAAGTCCTTCATTTTCACCCAATGAGAATTGAATTTGAATGGGTAAAATTGCTTATCTCCTAGCCTCTCCCATGTCAACCAGATCGGCAAATGGTCATAGATACATGAAGGAATGTTTGATGATTTGATCCAATCCAAATTGTTGTACAATGACCGAATCATCATGAATTTGTATGGTCTCTTCAATATGCCTTCTACTAAGTGGGAACCATGGGATCTGGGACAACATCCTAAAGGGCATTAGAATCCAACATGCCCTTGATGAAAGAAGACAGAAAACCTTCCCACGCCTAAGCTCCCCAAATCTCATCCATCCCAGAACTGAAGTTAAGCTCCCCAACAATAGTGAGATATTATATACCCAACAAACTCGAGGCAGAGACTTGTTCCGAAAAGAGTCTTCGGCTGACATATGGAGCGTATACGTTTATAATGAAAATTCTTGGAGATGAGCTCAGTTGATGGCCGAAAAAAATAATCCCTGCACATGAATAATAAACCTTCAAAGAAATTACTTTTGTGTTCCAAATCGCACCCAAACCCCTAGAAAGTCTCGTGGAACTAGTGGAACACATAAACTAGTCTGGAAAAAAACAGATAAGGGCCTCTCGAGTCATTTCTCTAGAAACCATGGTTTCTTGGAGTGTAATCACTCAGAGATTATGAAGCTGAACAATGCTTATGAGAGAGCTAATTTTTTGGGTCGCTTCCAGACCCCTAACATTCAAGGATAAAATGATCATGGTGGAAATGGTACATCGTGTATATCCTCTCTAAGGACTCATGAACCATCAAAAAGAGAAGACGAATCTAGAGCAAAAGAGTAATTTGTGTGATCCCGATTGAGTGCCTCAATATCCCCTGACTGAGGAGAATATGACAATCCCGAAAGGTTACTTAATGTGACCTTTTTATATTTGGGGATCCTCTTCTTCATGTCAGTGATATTCCTATGCTTCACCAAAGAACCCATATTAGTTTGGATCTAAACAAACGATTTCACAATATTCAGGGGCATCACCTAACTAGAAGGGAATTGAGAAAGGACCTATAAATAGGCATGTCATCTACCCCAAATTATGACACCTCATATTCTTCAATGGAAAAAAATAGATAGGGCCCTCCCATTCCTCCATCCCATTTGACTGAGGGGAGCAAGGTGGAAGATGTGACAAATACAAATTAATATTTTCCCCACCCGTAATGGAAGACATTTTCATATCCGGTGCAAACATAGGACAATTTTCTTCTGAAATGCCATTATCACTATGATGAATAAGAGGATTATAAATACCTCAATCCATGTCAGATTGTATTAATGAATTCCAAGAAGAATCCACAAGAAATGTTTGAGTCTTGGAGCCTCAAGCAGTCACATTGTGAGAACTCATTTTCTCCATGAATTTCTTGGGGAAATTGGCCAGCAAGTGATCAATATCATGGAATTGGAGACACGTGAATGGTACCCCCAATAATCGATGTTCATTTGGATGGAAAAAATTTTCCATTGAATTTCAAACTCGGAGAGGAAACCACCACCTAATTCCACCTCCATCAATACCCATTCCATCCTCTTATCAAGTTGGCCAAAGTTTCCATCATCCGAGAAACGAAAATTTCCTAACCCTATTAGCGATATTTGTCGATGTGTTCCATAGTTTGAGGGGCAAGCCTAGTAATTTAATCCATACAAAATGGTGCCTTGGAGACTCTATGAATAGGACAAATCATGGCCTCCACCTTTTTGTAAAATGAGATAACCCCGCCCTTTGACCCATGAAGATGACATAATCCTACATGCGTCTTCTGAGCAAAGGAAATGAAAGCATATCCAACAATCAAATAAAAGTTGACTTTCGTCCTGTACTTAACAATCAGTAACCATCCTGATTCAACCAATGATTTTATTCTCTCCCTAGTCATCTGCAAATGGTTACAGTGACCCAACAAAGCCCTTTGTTTCAACCTCTTCATATTTTCCCAAAAAAACTCTGCACCAAGAACTAGTGGTTGAGTGCCCGAAATAGCCTTTAGGGTTTTATTCTTTTTCTTTGCACCACCAACCCCTCTAAAAACCACAGATAGCAAAAGATCAAACACCACCCCTTTAGGTACAAACTTAACAAGATCAACAACCCGATTGCAATTTCCTAATAGTGAAGACTTTGGCATGGAATTAGGTAGAGAATGTGAGTTCTAGAAATGAGGGAGTCGAGAAAGGGCCTCCCATTTAGTATAAACAATGATTTCGATCATGTTTCTTGGTGACAGGGAAGACATCTTGTGCATGATCAACATATGTCAATGAGTGACAATTGACACCAATTCACATTAGCATGTGCATGCCTCCAAATATCTATTGTGAAATATATCATTGTATTTGGAACCACCTAATCCACTTCGACTATGGTAAGAGTATCAACCACATAAAGGAGAATTAAACAAGTAGAAAGGGCCACCTAACTATAGATCTTAATCAAAATCTCGTAGATCATCCTAATCAATTTCTATAAAGGCCACCTTGGGGGTATACGTATAAGCGAGATATCAATATATATCTATGGGACTCCTTCCATGAAAGGGATTGTCCCCCCCATGAATGTAGGTTAGATCCAAGTACATATGGAGCGAATAAAGTCCAAACAACCATTAATACCACCAACTACATTAATGCTCACTGATGCATGACCACTCAGGGCTAAACGATTGGAGAATTAAAATCATGGGAGAAGGGATACATCAAAGTATCAAATCTCCAGACTGTTGAGACAAGGACCCCAAGCTCAGAACACCTCCATTATGTTTCAGTACTCGTATAACAATCCATCAAGGTGGAAGAGAAGCAAATACACTCATATCGCTTCCACCAGACACAAGTTAAACGTTTAAATTTGTAGAGACCCAGCTCATATTCTTAAGCCAAGTTATCCCCTATAACATCGATAATTACCAAAAACCTTCTAAAGCTCAAAAGAAATAAGGATATTAATACCCCTCAAGATGATTATCTACACAACATATGCAAATGTGACACCATCTAAGGTAGATACAAATAAAAAAATAATAGAAATTCCATCCGACGCATTCCTTTCTGATATCTACTTGCTACCCTAGCATTTTTGTCCCCCGATACAAAACATAACAACCATTTCTCAGAGAAAAATGACAAATAACCTCTACATAAATCACGGTGTCCCACCCATTTATGTGTGTGTGTTTTTTTTAATGACTAGAGCTCCATGAAACTCTATTCATCTTTGGCTCCTGTAATGTATCTGTACCACTGAATCATATACTTTGTAAATCCCATTCTTCCTGATAAATTAACCATAAAAAACTATGTCAATCCTTGGATCTGTAGACACCATTAGAGTCCTAGTACATAACTTTCACAATTCCAACTCCACCTCCTACTATACCTGCATATTGTTGAAACTAAAACTATCTCAGACTTTGCGAGCTTGTATCAAATTTGTTCTCTTCACTTGTACCATCGTTCCAAGTCTACTTGGATATTGTTGAAACTAAAACTATCTCATGCTTTGCGAGCCTGTATCGAACTTGTTCGCTTCACTTGTACCATCATTCCAAGTCTTGTTGGAAATATTAATCCCAACCACAACGTTAAACACTCTGAGAACAGCCATACTTGTCAAAAGCATTTTTGCAAGTTGTGATTTTGTTTGCAAGAGGAAGGACTAAAGTCCGAGCATAAGTACAATGATGAACATTCTGCAACACAACAGAGAGTTTAAGGCACTTACTATATTTTGGTAAATACGTATGGGCAAGCATTTAATTCGTGACCATTATCCACACTCCACAACACCTGCAATTTCAGAAAACCATTTATTATGTAAAATTGCACATGATGTGTATTAATGTTTTATTTGTCACAAATTAATGTGTCAAATGTATGTTTTGTATCAATATGAATGTAAAAGTCATTTACAAAGTTGATCAAGTAGAGAGGAGTCGATTGTGTAAGTATGAGAGCTGGTAAGGAGAAAATCATGGAGGAAATATTGGTGGGTTCGTGAAAACCAGTTTTACAGATAGTTACTCTGCAACCCTAGTGAAGTTTAAATCGCAGTAAGTTGTCTTGTTTCTACTTGGAGCTACAACCTCCATTTATCATGTGAATGTATTAGAGCCTAGATTTGCCTCAGGCTGAAAAGACAAGGTTCTAGGTCCACATCAAACCACGCTCAGCCTCATAGCTAGCCCTACGAGGACAGGAGAGGGCTCTCTCCGGGTCAATCTCAGCGAAAGATAATCAATGGGGCTTGAGATGACTGATTTAACAACTAATTTTAGGCTAGGTCTTAAGTACAAGGATTTGTTTTGAGGTTTTTGGGGTTTTGTTGGAAAAAGGGACAGGCAAATTTTGGGTCCGGGGATGAGGCCAGATTTTTGCATAGTTCTAATTGGGGCAAGGAAGGCAATAGATTGATGCTTTGAATTGAATGAATGGGTGGATCAGACCGGTGAGGAGCCAAGGAGGGCAAGAGGGTCTCAAGATTCCTCCTCAAACAGATGAAAACATGAAGAATTAAACAAAATATCCAGGCAGAGCATAGCAGTCCATGAATTCTACCTTAATCACTCATTTGTTTAATTGCAAAAGACAAGAGAAGGGAAAATGATACACAATAACACCAATGAACTTACAAATACATGAAGAAACACACCATCAAACATAGAGCCACAAGGATCCCAACAAGTGTTGCAAAACCCAGGTCTTTCCTTTGCCAAAAGTGCAGAAATGAAATGTACAATAGAGTGCCAAGCAATCCCAAGTATCCAACCCTGAAAATGACTTAGAAATTACATAATATAGACAATCCAAAACTATTCCCTTGCCTCTAGGGGTCGAGCTCATCATTCTAGGAGTTGTTTGAACTAATTCTAAGCAAGGAACTAAAAACTAGGTAGTCAAACAACTTACCGCTATATGCCAGGAAATTGATTTATTCACTCACATTTAACTTTTTGGTGAATGAATCCTCTAGAACAAGTAAAAATGTGCCAATATTAAATCATGGTTGTCAAATTACATCATGAAAATTCAATAATAACATCAAGAAGCAAAACTGGTCAAAACTAGGTGAATTACTAAGCTGAACAGTGAAAAATGGGCAAAAATCCTCGATGCGCCGCGCCTGATTCTCTATGCATCGTGCCACTTTGGAGCTGATTTTGAGGCAGTTACTAAAAACAATGTAAACTTTGAAACGGGAACTATAAACTCAAAACGAGAACTCTGGCCAAAAAACCTCGAAAAAACATCAAAAACAGTGCTAAAAATGAAAAGTGTGTATACTGGAACGATGATTTTATTTTTTAGGGGTCAATTTTGAACATGTTTTAAAAATGGCAGTGACTACAAAATTTTCATGCAAAATATAGCTTAAAAACGAAAGTGATGATACTGGAATAATGAATTTTTTTTAAGGGTCAATTATCAAAATTTTAAAAAAATGCTAGTAAAACCAAATTTTTATGTGCCAAACAAAGTTGTTTATGAGGAAAAAAAACACATTAATGTTTTTGGTAGGATATCATTTTTCTTTCCTAAGTATAAATTAAACATGTTTTCAACCATAACATGCTAGATACAAAAGAAAAATGATTCCAGGAATTGCCCAGCCACCAGCCGGGTGGACGGGCGGGCCGCTGGGGTGGCACCAGCCCAGCCGCACCACCCCAGCGGCCAGCCTGCCCACCCGGTTGGTGGCTGGGAAATTCCGGGAATCGACCAACCACTAGCTGGGTGGGCGGGCAGGCCGCCGGGGTGGCACGACTCGTGACTAGGTGATTCCCGAAATCCCCCAGCCACCCGCCAGGCAGGCTGGTGGGAAGCCGGTGTGGCGCCAGCCCAGACCGCGCCACCTGGTGGGCTCCAGTATTGTAGCAATAATGCTACAACTCCTGGAACTCCCTTATTTAATTTTATCAATCCGGTAGTTCGTAACAAACTTGGAAGCGACGGTGCTGTATGCACAAGTACTAGCTCTTGTCGCAACTGTCACTTGGTCAGCTGGCACAAGTCCGCTAGGGGCTTAAGCCAACTTCTATGAGTTTTTAGAAGAAGCTTGCTAACTGATGGATGAAAGCTAACTCAAAGGAAGCTAATCTACTTGCGGAAAGAAAATGAAAGCCAAGAAGTAACGCAAACCCTAGCAAACCCTAATTCTACCAACTAACCCTACTGGTGCAAAGGAAATGATGCAAACTATTGAAAAAGATGCCATTACTTCTACAAAGGAAAAATGCACATGCCTATGCTATCTCTATCTGAAGAACACATCTTTTTGTATTTTTGAATAAGTTTTTGAATTATCATGTGTGTGCTTTTAACTGGCTTTTTACTGTGCAGGGGTAGATCAAGAGGAGAAATGCTTGGGAAAGGTTGGGAAGGTTCAGAGAGGGTCTAAGGGGTCCCTAACACCCTTCCAGAGAGTTTCACAAAGTTTGGATATCAAGAAACCTCATTTGTGAGCTTCTACAGGAAGTCTGCAGGGGTTCTACAGGATGTTTCAGAATTTCTACAGGATGTTCAGAAATTTCTACAGGATGTTCTACGATTGGATTTTGGATGATGGGTGAGTGAAAGAGGATGCATGAATGGATAGGGAGGTAGGATAGGGGTCTGTAATAACTTAGTGACAGAGAGATGAAGTGATGAGAGGGTGTGGAAAGCTAGCTTGTCTTAAAGAGGGCAGAGGCAATGGAAGGCCAAGAAGGTAGGGTGACGTGGGCAAAAGAGTAGTTGTGAGACGAGGGACCTAACTTGGAGGTGGAGCAGTTGGCCTGGACGAAGCTTAGATGGACGAGAGAGTGATGGAGATGCACCGCACAGTGTATACTTAACCAAATCAACCACGTCCTACACACAATCAAAACATTAACTGATCTATCCTAACTGCTAATGAAACCAATGAACAACAGCTTTATTCCTAAAGAGAACCATGTACAACACTTAAGTAAAGAAACATTCCAAAAGATCTGAACGCTTGACTAACTCCTACAAACGAAAACATTTCACCAAAGATTGCATGAGTGAGCAAACTAGTGTTTTTGTTGGGCAGCAGCGTCTGCAATTCCAGCCCCTAGGAAGAGGTGCAAATGGGAGTGCAGGAAACCCTTTTCTGGAGCTTTTATCAATTCTTATCTCATTACTCTATTCTAGACATCTGAAGCAACTCTATTTTTCAACAATGGCCTACTTAACCACACAACGAAATCCAACTCAACAAACTGTGTTTCAAATGCATACAAGGAAAATCATAATGTTGAAAGGAAAGATATAAATACAAAGAAGGAGGCCCTAGGCTCTCAGGATGGGCCCAACCCCGAGAGCTATGGCTCCTCTAGAAACTCAGAGCTGAGATCAAATCTGACTGCTTCCCATTAAAAAATAATAATCATAAGTCAAGCGTTATGCCAATAATGGCTACAAAAGAACAAAACAGAGCTGGCAGCTCGTAGTGCAGAATGTGCAAAAGTTTTTCCAAAAGTCCCCCTCGAAGGCTGAAGCCTTATCATTTATACATCACGAGGCCCAAGCTGGCGTCCTAAATCTATGGGACTTAGCTGACCAAACTGGGAGTGAACAACTGCTTCCACAAAATCTGTTTGGCTGCCTTCTAGATCCGGTTTCGGTGGCTTTTGGAGCTCGTAGTTGGGGGTGAAGGTCCCGAGGAAGGCTATTTAATGCCGTGGACAACCCCCCTACGAATCCTCAACCCCAGCTTTGCTGTCTTCTAGCCCTTGTCTGCTCGGTTTTGCTCCAACATGTGTCAAAAAATCCTGAAATGAGCACGTGTTAGCCACCTAGGAATAGTGACTACCTTTATACGTACAAATGACATAAACATACTAAAAAATGATGCGTAAGTTATGGAAAATGAAGGATTGAGCAAGGGTAGTTAGGTCAATTGAGCCCAAAATGTTACCAAATTTGGGGCTCATCACCACCCGGGCGGCCCGCCTGCCCAATGGCAGGGTGATTCCCGGAATCACCCATCCACCAGCCAGGCGAGCGGGTGGTGGCCGGGCAATTCCTGAAATCGCCAAGCCACCAGCCAGGTGGGCAGGCGGGCCGTCAGCGTGGTGCCAGCCCAAGCTGTGCCACCCCGGCGGCCTGCCTGCCCGCTCAGCTGGTGGTTGGGTGATTCCCGGAATCACCCAGCCACTATTTGGGCGGGTGGGCGGGCCACCAGGGTGGCACCAGCCCGGGCTGGGCCACCCCTGCAGCCCGCCCGGCTCGTGGCTAGGTGATTCGCGCTACCCTGCTTGCCCGGCTGGTTGGTGGTTGAGTGATTTCGGGAATCACCTAGGCACCAGCTGCCCTCGCTCGCCTGACTCGTGGCTGGGTGATTCCGAGAATCACCCAGGCGACTGGAATCACCAACCACCAGCAGCTCGCCCGGCTGGTGGCTAGGCGACTCCCGGAAACGCCCAGCCACCAGCCAGGCGGGCGGGCGGGCCACCGAGATGGCACCAGCCCACGTCGCGCCACCTCGGTGGCCCGTCTACCCGCCTGGTTGGTGGTTGGGAGATTTCCTCTGCCCGACTGGTGCCTGGGTGATTCCCAGAATCACCCAGCCACCAGCTGGGCAGGGGACTGGTGGTTGGGTGATTCCCGGAATCACCCAGCCACCAGCTGGGCGGGCGGGCAGGCCGCTAGGGTGGCGCAGCCTAGGTGGCACCACCCCGATGGCCCGCCCGCCCGCCCGGCTGGTGGCTGGGAGATTCCGGGCCGCCCCACCCCGGCAGCCCGTCTAGCTGGTGGCTGGGTGATTCCCGGAATCACCCAGCCGGCATCACCCAGCTACCAGCGAGGTGGGCAACTGGTGGCTGGTTGATTCCCGGAATCACTCAGCCACTAGCCGGACGGGTGACTGGTGGCTGGTTAATTCTGGGAGTCACCCAGCCACTAGCCGGGCGGGTGGCTGTGCGGCTGGTGGCTGGTTGATTCCCGGAATCACCCAGCCACCAGCCGCTCGTAATCAACCAGCCACCAGCCGCCTGCCCGGCTGGTGGCTGGGTGATTCTGGGAATCAACCAGCGACCAGCCGCCCGCCTGGTTGGTGGCTCCGCCCGGCTGGTGGCTGGGTGATTCCGAGAATCAACGAGCCACCAGCCGGGCAACTAGTGGCTGGTTGATTCCCGGAATCACCCAGCCACCAGCCGCCCGTAATCAACTAGCCACCAGCCACCTGCCCGGCAGGTGGCTGGGTGATTCCGGGAATCAACCAGCGACCAGCCACCCGCCTGGTTGGTGGCTCCGCCCGGCTGGTGGCTGGGTGATTCCGAGAATCAACGAGCCACCAGCTGGGCAACTAGTGGCTGGTTGATTCCCAGAATCAACCAGCTACAAGTCGGGCGGCCAGCTGGTGGCTGGTTGATTCCCGGAATCAACCAGCCACTGGTCGACCGCCCGGCTCATGGCTGGTTGATTCCCGGAATCAACCAGCCATGAGCCGGGCTGCCGGCCGCCGGCTGGTTGATTCACAGAATCACCCAGCCACCAGTTGTGTGGCGCGACCGGTTGGTGGTTGGTTGATTCCGGGAATCAACCAGCCATCAACCGCGTGGCCGGTTAGTGGCTGGTTGATTCCCGGAATCAACCAGCCACCAGCTGCATAGAGCCACCAGCCGGGCGGCGGTTGGTGGCTGGTTGATTCCAATAATCAGCCAGCCACCAGATGGCCGCCCGGCTAGTGACTGGTTGATTCCCGGAATCATCCAGCCGCCCGCCCAGCCGGTGGCTGGTTGATTCCCAGAATCAACCAGCCGCCCGCCCGGTTGGTGGCTGGTTGATTCCCGGAATCATCCAGCCACCAGCCGGGAGGGGGAATCAATCAGCTGCCCGGTTGGTGGCTGGCTGATTCCAAGAATCAGCCAGCCACCAGCTGGCCGCCCGGCTGGTGCCTGGTTGATTCAGGGAATCAACGAGCCACCAGCCGGGAGGGTGGCTGGTGGCTAGTTGATTCTGGAAATGAACTAGCCACCAGGCGGCCAGCTGGTGGCTGGCTGATTCCCGAAATCAACCAGCCACCAGCCGCCTGCCTGGTCGGTGACTGGTTGATTTCGGGAATCAACTAGCCACCAGCCGCCCGCCTGGACGATGGCTGGTTGATTCCGGGAATCACCCAGCCACAGGTCAGGCAGGCGGCTGGTGGCTGGGTAATCCCGGAATCAACCAGCAGTCGGTCGAGCGGGCGGCTGGTGGCTCGTTGATTCCCGGAATCAACCAGCCACCAGTCGGGCGGCCAGCAGGTGGATTGTTGATTCCCGGAATCAACCAGCCACCAACCGGGAGACCGGTTGGTGGCTGGTTGATTTCGGGATTCAACCGGCCACAAGCTGGCCGCCCGTATAGTGGTGGGTTGATTCCGGGAATCAACTAGCCACCATCCGGGAGGAGCCAACCAGCCATAGGCTAGCCGCCCGGTTGGTGGCTGGTTGATTCCGGGAATCAACCCCAGAATTAACCAGCCACCAACCGCCTGCCCGGCTGGAGGCTGGTTGATTCTAGGAATCAACCTGCCACTAGCTAGGCGGCCAGCTAGTGGTTGGTTGAGTCTCGGAATCAACCAGCCACCAACCGGTCAAAGCACCCACCAACCGGTCAACCGGCTGGTTGATTCCTGGAATCAACGAGCCACCAGCCGGGCGGGCGGCTGGTGGCTGGTTGATTCCGGGAATCAACCAGCCACCAGATGGCTGCCCGGCCGATGGCTGGATGATTCCGGGAATCAACCAGGCACTGGTGGTTGATTCCCGGAATCAAACAGACACCAGGCGTGGTGCGCTCCAGTATTGTAGCAATAATGCTACAACTCTTGGAGCTCCCGATCTCTAATTTTATAAACCCGGTAGTTCGTACAAACTTGGAAGCGACGGTGTTGTATGCACAAGTACTAGCTCTTGTCGCAACTGTCACTTGGTCAGCTGGCACAAGTCCACTAGGTCTCAAGCCAACTTCTATAGGCTCATAGAAGAAGCTTTATGAATGATGGACGAAAGCTAACTTAAAGAAGACTAATCTAGTTGCAGAAAGGAACTGAAAGCCAATAAAGCATGAAAACCCTAGTAAACCCTAATTTGACTAGCTAGACCCTTACAATGCAAAACTATGAATGGAACTACTACCACTAATGCCATTACTTGTAGTGAGCTGAAATACATGCATCTAAGCTACTTGCATTTGAAAAGACATGTTTTTGTATTTTTTCATTAAGTGGTTGGATTTATTGTGATGATGCTTTTGATTAGGGTTTGGTTGTGCAGGAGCGGTTGGAATGGAAGGAAAGCATGGGCAAGGTCAGGATGGCTAGGGGAGGTCCCAGAGGGTCTCTAGCATCGATCCACAGAAGTCTACCACATTCGGATGCTCAGCAACCGAGTTTGCAGGCTTCTACAGGAAGTCTGCAGGGGATCCTACAGGAAACTCAGGGATTTCTACAGGAAGTCTGTGCAATTCTACAGGATGTTTGGCCGTGGAGGTTTTGGGAGATGGTGAAGTGTTGGAGTGATGTGGGAGGATAGGTGAGATGGAGATGGGACTGGTGATGGCTCAGGAGCAGAGAAATCAGATGGAGGAAGAGTGTATGCAGGGGTTTGATGGCTTGGAAGAATGGGATCAACGAAAGGTTAAGTAAATGAAGCTACGTGGCAATAGATGAGTTGGAGGATAAATGAGCTGGACAGAGGCTGAGTAGGTGGACTTGAGGAGAGATCAAGAAGAAGAAGAAGAAAGTGGAATGATATGGAGCAGCGTAAATGAAACAAATGAGTTCTGTATTGCATCAACAACGAGAATTCACTAACCTATGATAACGGTGCCATTAAACCTATGAACAACAATGGAAAACCAAGAAATGAAACTCGTGCATGGAAGTGAAATGTAGAAGTATGGTTCAATATCAAACGTGCATGGATGGACCTTCAACGAAAATGTCTATGCTGCAGCTTGCATGGAAGTGAGAAGGACTGCGTTTCTTTTTGGTGGTTGGTTATGGAATGCACCCCAATCCCTAACAGAGATGGCAGTGAGCCTTAACAACCTTTTTCTGGAGCTCCAATAAGTTATAACTATCTTCCTATCGAATCTAAGTAACTGAAAGCAAATTCACCATAAACTAATCCTATCTAAGCTCATGAAAAAGACTAAATTAACAGACTGTAAATTCGAATTGTATGTTGAAGCAAAAACTCAAAGTGCTGGAACGAAATGCAAACAACATTACAACACCGAGGAGATCTATTGCTCTCAGGTTGGGCCCTAACCTGAGAGCTATAGCTCCCTTAGAAACTCAGAATGAGATCAAAATCTGCCTGCCTTTATTCATAAACGAAAATCTAATGTCATGCCAAAACTGGCTTACAAAAGGAACAAAAACCGAGCTGTAGCTCGTACTTCCCAGTTACAAGAGCAATACAAAAGTTCAAAAAGCTTCTATCCAAGGCTACGGCCTCAGTATTTATGCAAAAATGATCATCCAACAGGTATCCTTGATTTGTGGAGCTCGGCTGTCCAACTGAAGGTTAAACTGCTAATCCTGTAGGACAGCTATAACTGCTGTTCCTGTAGAACAGTTATAACTGTTGTTCCTGTAGAACAGTTCGCTGCCTCTAAGCTCGGTGAGGAGATGGATTGGAGCTCGGAGCTATGGTGGGAATTACGAGGAAGGTCCCCAAGACTGTGGACATCCTCTCCTAAAAACCAGCAGTGCCACCTCATTGTCTCCTTGTCTCCTTTTTCGTGATCTTTGCTCCCTTTTAATGCCAAAAACCTGAAATTATCATGTATTAGTCACGTAGATAGAATGCCTACCCTTCTTCCTACAAACAACACGAATAAACTAAGAAATGAATTCATAAGCAATAAAAAATGAATGGTTTGAGCAGAGCAAGTAGGCCAAATGAGCCCAAATTGTACCAAAAATTGGGGCTCATCATCACCCCCCAGCTAAACTATTTGCTCATCCTTGAGCAACTTTGCCCTAGCTCCTCGTCTTTGGCCGAGAACTAGAGCCCGGAGCATGCCTTTCCTTTCCCGTTTTTGGTGGCCCTGCCTTTGCTGCCCCTGGTGGTGACGAAGGTGATGCTTCTTCCCCCTTTCCTATTTCCTTGAGCCGGGCTTCGGAAGGCGATTGGCCTATTTTTCGTGTCCAGGAAGTTATTTTTGGGCTCCCCTTCTCGGGGGTGGCTGATGTTTTAGAGGGGGTTCTTGCACTGGGTGAAGTAGGGACACCCCCTAAAATGGTTTGGCTATCGGGTGGAGGCTGTGGCTTGCCCGTGGTTATCCTCTTGCTTCTCCTAGCCTCAGATGGTAGAGGGGTCTCCCTCTCTCCCTTCTCCTTCGGCTTTGGAGGTGTACTGAGGGCAGCTAGCGCCGCTGCTGCCTCCTTTTCTAGAATACCAGCCTTCTCTTTCTTGCGTTTTTCTCTCTCAGAGCTCCTTGTAGAGGGCCCCTCCTTTTCAGATTTCGGGCTTCCTGTAGAAGACCCGGCTTTAGCCGCTCCCGAGCTTCCTGTAGAAGCCCCTGCTTTGGTAGTTTTCGGGCTTCCTGTAGAAGGCCCTTTCTCTATCTTCAGGCTTCGTGTAGGAGCATTTTTCTCAATGACTTTCGGGCTTCCTGTAGAAGCCCCTTTTTCCAATTTCGGGCTTCCTGTAGAAGCCTTTGTTTTTGTTTTCGGGCTTCCTGTAGAAGCCTTTGTTTTTGTTTTCGGGCTTCCTGTAGAAACCTGTTTCTTCTTTTCTGTAGACACAGGTGTCTCCACTTCCGCTTGCTTGCCTGCCTGAGTTTTGCTTTTCGCTTTGGTTGCAAGTGCTGTTGAGGTACTTGGGCTGACGTGGACCACCTCAGCTTTGTCCATTCGGCTCTTCATCCTCTTTTCTCTTGCTAACAAGATAGGTGTGCCACCTTTTTCTTTGTCCTCCTTCTCCTCATGCTTCTTCCTTTGTTCTCTCCTCTTTACTGTGGTCGGGGTCTTCTGGCCTTCTTCTCTCTGTCCCTCGGCCACTGCTTCTTGTTCCTCACTGCTGGAGGAACCCGTTTCCTCGATCAACATTTTAATGTCCCCATCTTTTGTCAAATTCCGGAACGATTCCCATGAGAGGGGGACCTTATATGAGTGTAGTGCATCCTCCACAAGAATCTTGATCAACCCATGGTGGGCTATCTGATCTGGTATGCCCTCTTTCAGCTTTGTGGCACACTCCATTAGAGACTGCAGTAGGTAATAAGGGATGCTCAGTTTTTGTTCTACAGGAAGATCAATTCGGTGCCTCAATTTAGTGAGCAGCTGAAAGTGATATGCATACACGATGCTGAAACGGCCTTCACAAGTGATATATTTCATGATTTCCAAACTGACTTCATTTCAAGGTGGCAACAAGCGCGTTCTTCGTACCCCATTTTTGTCCTCCGAGAATTCTTCCTCAGGTGGAAAGAATTCTTTCTTTGCCTGCTGGCTCAGCTTTCGTTCTTCCTTATCCCACGTCAAACCCATGGGAAGTTCTGTGATCCGACTGATATGTTCCGGGGTGAGCTTGAGGCTTAGACCTCTGAAGTTCACTGTGGCCAGTGTCTGGGATTTAGGCTTCAGAGCCTGCAAGAATTCTTCGGCCACTTCATCATCGTAACCCTGCAGCTTATCACAAAAAGGCATCCATTGTGCTCTGGTGAAGAGCTCTACCACTGCCGGGTTTTCCCTTAATTTGGTTGAATCAGTGGGTTCCCGTCTTATAAACTCACCCGGCATGATGAACACGGTTGTTTAATTAAAGGTGGCGAATGCAAAAGAGATGTGGTCTATTAAGACAGAGCATGCACATAATCCACAAAATTCAACACAGTCTACTTATACTGACATCTTGTAGAACGACAGCATAGGCACAGCAAACAACAATTCCACCAATATCTTTATGACCAGACTGTGGACGATGGTCTTGCCACTCTTACTAACCAGTTGCATGAAGAGTTCAGGGTTACCTCGTTAATTGGCCACCTTTTTCGTGAGGCACCCGCTTCCCTGTAGAAGACTACGTTCCTGTAGAGACTGCGTTCCTGTAGACTGCGTTCCTGTAGGAGCAGTGCGCAATTCTCGGGGAGGACTGTAGTTGGCCCGCGCTCGAGGTATGCTTCACCGGTGTTCTGGTAGCCAACAGCTCGGCGTATCAAAGCACAGAGGAGATCAGAATAGCCACTCAAGTTTGAAGTGGTGGTTGATAAATGCATGCGCATGATCTAGCCGATTAGATTTTGAATCGGCGCAATCCGTGGCGTGGGGGATGAGCTGTCCCCGCCGGACCGTTGGGCGACGTCATCCATCATTCGCCTGCATATTCACTTGCTGCCGCATCCATTCCCACAGATTTGCCGCTGCCTTTTCCTGTTAAACTCATCCTTCTGACGACAGTGTTCTCACGTGCGTGCCGTTCATTCTCTTTGTCGTGGCCGCCACCCAAACATCCAATTACACTTTAACTAGCCGACGTGGCCAGTCAACTGGCCATACGGCCGCTCAACCATTCAATTTTACGTTGTGCAAACAATTTCAAAGTAAAATTCATGCGATTTGATGGAAGGAAGGGTTGAGACACTTACCTGTGTGGCTGCACACGATTTTTCCAGTTCTTGGACAATGGTAAGTGGATCTGCTGCATGCGACTTACACAGACCCGGAGGCTCGTGGTTACAGGCTGCCAACGATGGAGTGGATGTTTTGCTTGCATGCGCCCGCGTTTCATTTCAAATGGCGGTGCTGTGAATGGTATCCACTCGAGCAGGTTGAACTGTTACAGGATTCCCGCGAGGTGTCTCGTAACAGTCCTTTCTCCTTGGGTGCATGCTGCACGACGGAGGCTCTGGCCTTTCAATCACGTTCCCGGAGCTCTTGATGCCTGCGGTATGAGATCTCAGCATTTGTTTAACTTTGAAAATGGCTTTCCCGCGAGAACTCATCGATCTGCTTTGTTGGTGCAGGGGACTTGGTCGCATGTCGACAAGGATGGTGGAGCAAGGTGACAGCAATGTGCAAGGGTGCCAACAGAGGCTTGCATGCATCCCTACCAATCCATAGTCGCTAAATCTCCTTTTTAGATGAATTCTGGGCCGTTCCAAACTTCTACAGGAAGTTTCCTGTAGCACACAGAGCTTCCTGTAGAAAGTTCGGCCTTCCTGTAGAATGTCTCCACTTTCCTGTAGAAAATCCGCGCCTTCCTGTAGAAAGACTACATCCTCCTGTAGAAAAACTGCATCTTCCTGTAGAAAGACCACATCTTCCTGTAGAAGATTCAAACCATGATAAAATTGCACATACCTTGAAGAAAACATGGGTAACCTTGGAGGAGGTGCTGGTGAGGTCTCTTGGCAGCATGATAAGGACCCTTGGTTTTTAATTGAAGGCTTCCTCTCCTCCATAGAACATCTGCAACCTGCATGCAATTTTACCATATTTTGCTTATTGTTTTTTTTTTTTTTTTTTTTTTTTTTTTTTTTTTTAAAGGATAACAGGGGCGCCTCAAAGAGGTTTTCACCCGTGCCATCTGCCCTGAGCGCCTCAGAGAGGTTTTCACTCAAGGATCTTGTTCAAACCTTTTCTCTTCTTTTTTTTTGAAAGGCAATAGGGGCGCCTCAATGAGGTTTTCACCCCTATCACCTGCCTTGGGCACCTCAAGGAGGTTTTCACCCAAGGATCTTTATTATTATTTTTTTTTTTTCTCTTTTTTCCATTTTTTTTTTTTTTTTTTTTTATATCCTTCAGGGTATGCCAAAAGTAGAGGCAGAACCCTTCTCTATGACCAATACAGATTTCTCCATAGTTTTGATGAACTCTTGTCTTAAGAGAGGTCTCCTGTAGATCTTCAATCGATGCCCATTGACAAGCATGGGAATGGCTTCCTCATCAATGGTTCGAATGAGGACAGATCCATTGTCATGGAACTTCTCCTTTGCATATGGTCCTGGCCATCTGGTTCTCAGCTTCCCCTTGAAGTCTTTGTATCTGGAGTCATACAACAAAGCCCAATCTCCCGGCTGAAATTGCTTGTCATGGAGATGTTGGTCATGCCACACCTTTCTCTGAAGTTGAACCACCTCTGAGTGAAGGAGGGCCTGCATTCTATGCTCATCCAGGCCATTCAGCTGTAGTAACCTTTCTTGTTGTGCATGGCTGAGATCTAGGTCCAGCTGAGCTGCCATCCTCAAAGTGTTGTACTCAAACTCAATGGACAGCAAAGCTTTCTTCCCATAGACCAGCTCATATGGTGTGAAGCCGGTGGTGGTCTTCCAAGTGGTGTTGTAAGCCCATGTGGCTTCAACCAGGCGATCTGCCCAGTCCTTTCTGCTGCTGCTCACCACCTTAGTCAAGATCCCTTCTAAAGCTCTATTGGTGACTTCCACCTGCCCATTTGCTTGAGGGTGATAAGGGGTGGAAGTCCTGTGCTTGATCTTGTGATGAGCTAGTAGATCTTCAACCAGGTTGGAGGTGAACTGGCTCCCTTGATCGGTGACCAGCTCTCTTGGATAGCCAAACTTATAGAAGATGTTCTCTCTCAGGAACTCGACCACCTTTTCTTCTGTTGCTGCTTTGACTGCTTTGGTCTCTGCCCACTTTTTCAAATAGTCAGTACACACAATGATGTAAGTCCTTTGCCTCGAAGGGGGGTTGATTGGGCCCACAAAGTCCATGCCCCACTTCTCAAATGGCTCAAGAGTCACTTGAGGTTGGAGAGGCATCTCATCCCTTTGGGTCGGTTTCCCCATTCTTTGGCATTGGTCACACTGACTGACATATCTTCTGACATCTTGATGAAGTGTGGGCCAATAGTAGCCTGCCTGCAGGATTTTGAAGGCAGTTCTCTTTGCTGCAAAATGTCCTCCACAAGGCCCATCATGACAAGTGAGGAGGATATCAAAGACTTCCTCCTCCCTCACACAATGCCTTAAGATCTGATCGGGGCCAAGTTTGAACAGATTGCCCCCGATCCAAGTAAATGAGGCACTTTTTCTAATGATTCCGCTCTTCTCTCTGGAAGATAGGTGTGGAGGGAACTGCGCTGAAACAAGATAGTTTGCTATATCAGCAAACCATGGAGAGAGTACTGAAATAGCAAACAGATGTTCATCGGGCATCTGGTCATCCACTGTTCCATCCTCATCTGCAGACAAATCCAATCTAGATAAAAAGTCAGCAACAACATTTTCTCTACCTGGTTTGTCAACAATGGTCAAATCAAACTGCTGCAATAAAAGTAACCATCTAATAATACGAGCATTCACATCTGGTTTATTCATTAAATATATGATTGCAGCATGGTCAGTATGTACAAAGGTCTGGTAACCAGTAATATAATGTCGGAACTTGTTCAATGCATGGACCACAGCCAAGAATTCTTTCTCGGTTACAGTATAATTCAGCTCAGCTTTGGACAAGTTTTTGCTAACAAAGTAAATGGCATATGGAAGTTTCGGCTCAACTTGTCCTAAAGCTGCACCTATGGCTTTGTTCGAGGCATCAGTGTGGATGTGGAAAGGTAGGGCCCAGTTTGGACCTCTCAGGATTGGGGCTGACACTAACTTGTCCTTCAATTCATTTAAAGCCCTCTGACAATCGTCAGTCCAATTAAACTCCACATCTTTTGCCAACAGGCCAAACAATGGCGAGGCTAGCTTGCTGAAATCTTTAATGAATCTCCAGTAGTATCTTGCTAATCCCAAGAAACTCAGGACATCCCTTACCTTTTGAGGAGGTGGAACCCTCTTGATGAGAGCAATTTTGTTAGGATCCACCTGCAACCCTTGGCAAGAAATGGTATGGCCTAGCACGGTCCCTTCAGTCATTAGGAATTCACATTTTTCAGGACTAAGGGAGAAGTTCATCTCGGTGCATTTGGTTAGGACTTTTCCCAGGTTGGACAATGCGTCCTGGAAGTTGGCCCCATAAGGAGTAAAGTCATCCATATAGATTTCTACTGCATCATGGACCAGCTCCGAGAAGATGCTCAAGACAGCTCTCTGGAAGGTAGCAAGAGCATTGCATAGCCCAAAGGGAAGGACTCGATAGGCAAAGGTACCCCAAGGACAAGTGAAGGTGGTCTTATCTTGGTCTTCCTGGCTGATTTGGATTTGGTTGTACCCGCTAAACCCATCCAGGAAAGAGAAGAACTTCTTTCCTGCCAGTCCATCCAACACTTGATCTATGAAAGGTAGAGGGAAATGGTCCTTCTTGGTAGCTTTGTTCAGTTCTCGGTAGTCCACACAGATTCTCCATTTCCCATTTTTCTTGGGAACCAACACTAGAGGGGACACCCATTCACAATCTGAGATGGGGTAGATGAATCCGGCATCCAACATTTTTTGCAATTCTTCCTTGACAATGTCCTTAAGGGCTGGATTCATTCTCCTCTGAGGTTGCCTAACTGGTTTACAATCCTCTTTGATGTATATATGATGGGTACAGACCGAAGGATGGACTCCTTTCATTTCCTTATAGCTCCAAGCGAAAGCATCTAGGTGGTTGGCCAACAGACTACACAACTCCTTTTCCTGGAAAGGAGATAAGGAGGAGCTGATCTTCAATGCTTTCTCAGGGCCGAACTCCACATTCTTGACTCTGGGAGTAACAGGGTTGGTTGTACAAAGATCCACTAAGGTGCTGGCTTGGGCATCCTCCACCAACTTCTCTAAGGGTAGTGCACTGGATGGTAGATTCTAGATCAAGGTCTCGATCAAGTCATCCTCGGTTGGGGGGTCTCTTCTAGTGGTATCTAAGGTGCACAGAGGTGCTGAGTACATCTCGTCTTCCTCTCCTTCTTCCAACCAGAGTGGTAAGTCATGCTCTAAGGAGGGTTGGGCAGGAGGGTATAGGACTAGTTGCTTGGACATGGGACCATTTTTGATGGTCATGTTTCCTGCACGACAACTTATGTAAGCATCTGCAGTAGCTAACCAAGGCCTTCCCAAAATGAGAGGATATCCAGTAAGCTTGGCCTTTGGTTGCAGAACCAGGAAGTCTGCAGGGTATTCCCAAGAGTCAATAGAGACCAAGACATCCTCCACAATCCCTTCGGGAGTCACGGTGGAGTGATCTGCTAATTGCAGTACTGTCGAGGTCTTCCTCAAGGAACCCTGAAGATTAAGCTTAAGCATGGTATCCCTGATCATCACATTAATGGCAGCCCCCAGATCGATCAAGGTGTGAGGTATAATGGTGCCATTGATGTGAACATCTACTACAGGACTTCTAGGATCTAGGTACTTTGGGCAGATGACTTGTCCTAACATAAGGTCAGACAGTTGTCCTATGAAATTGATAGTTGATGCATCTTTCTTCCGTCTGCCTGGGTGTTTGAAACACTTCTCCTTAACTAGTTTGTTGTATATTGGGACATCCTTTATGGCTTGGAGAAGTGGTATTTTTACACACAACTGCTTGAGCTCATCCAGAAACTCATCCTCCTCTAGGTTGGGTTGTGTGGTGGCTGTTAGTCTCTCAGGAAAGGGTGGAATAACCTTCGGTTCACTTTCATGTTTATCTTCCTCATCCTCTGGGGGAGGAGGTTGGCGATCTGGTAGAGTCTTTCCAGATCAAAGATTGATCTCCTGGATCTCCACAGCATAGGTAGGGCATGAGGTTTCCCCAGTGTATACCTGCTGGGCCTGTCTATTGTTGGGGTTCGGGTTTGGTTGAGCAGGCATTTGAGGTTGCCTTGGAGGAGAAGGAGGTAATGGCTGAGGTTGAACTGGTGGTGGAGGCAAGATGGCAGGAGGAGTGTTGTATTGGGGCCTCCACCCCGACTGAGGTGCATTCCATTGAGGCTGTAACTGGGCATGTGAGTGATATGAATGAGAAGTAGGTTGAGTGGGGTACTGAGGTGGATAAGACCATGGAGGAGGAATGGACCATGAAGGATGAGCAGGGGGACCCCAGGAAGGCATAGGAGTCGATTGGTTGGGGCTGTAATAAGCTTGAGATGCCCCTTGCATCCCCTGCTGATAAGGTCTAGATCCCTGTGGCCTCCTTTGGTTGAGGTAATAGAGAGGTTCAGTGGGAGCTTCTGTCCCTTGGTACATGGCTTTAAACCCAGGTAAGGTTGGACACTGATTTGTGGGATGGTCCTCCTCACAAACGAAACACACTTCAACCGAATGCAATGGACATTCGTTTTTAGGGTGTCTCCTTGTGCACCTAGGGCAGAAAACAGCCAAGGCTCTCTCAGCTTCTTCTTTCTTTTGCTGAATCCTGAATGTGTCAAGCTGCATAGCAATGGTCTGTCTCACCTCACTCTTAAGATCTTCTAATTGATTTGCAAGCTCATGTTTGGAGAAAGGGACACTAGCTGAGAGGTGGTTTCCTCTACCTCGTTTTCAAGCTGCCCTGGAGTGATTTCTAAACACAGTCTTGATGTCCTCATAAGGCAGTTGGTAAATGTCCCCCCCAGCTAACATGTGAAGGGTATCTAAGAGGTCTTCAGGGACTCCTCGGAGCAGGACCAACTTGAGGGATTCAGGGTCAAGTGTGCACCTGGCCCGCTTATAGCTTAGTTGGAACCTCTCCTCATAATCCTCTAAGGACTCATCATTTCCCATGGACATCCGGAAGATTTCCCCCTTTGTTTCCTTGGACCTACAGTAATCCCGGTACTTGGTGTTGAAAGCTTGCTGCATCTGAGCCCAAGTGGTGATACTATTCCCAGGGAAGCCCATGAACCAGCGTAGTGCTGCATCCTTAAGAGTGGAAGGAAAAAGTTTCAACTTTTGCTCATCTTCAGTATAGTCATAGGTTCTACAAAGGACAGCAAACTCAAACAGGAAGGTATCCGGATCTTCAGTGGTCAGCCCATGGAAGTGAGGTAAGGTGGAGGGGCTAATGTTCTTCATTTTCATCTCTCCATTGGTCTCTCGGATGGGGAAGGCACCTTCTATTCTCTCATCTTCTCTCCTATTGTCAGCCATAGCTTCAGATGGAGTGGTCTCTAACTCTTATTCTACTATAGGATCTTTAGATATCTCAGGATGTTCACCTATAGGTTCTTCTATGTCACTGTCACCAAAGAAGAGAGAAGGGTGACTCAGTGATGTGATGGGGGTGTTTGGTAGGAATTTGCCTGATCTATCTCGGTTCCTACGAGGCATGAAATGGAAAAGACTTTCTTTTTCTTTTGATTGTTTTTGCTTTGCTTTTCTTTTGGTACCTGCAAAACTGAGACAGGTTGATCTACAACTAACTATGAAAGATGCAAAATTAAACTAAAAGAAGGAAAGAACTATTCTACTTTGCTCAAATGAAATTGCAAGAATGGAAATGCTAGTCTACGCTTGCAGAAAGGAAATGCTAATCTATGAAAGCAGGAAATGCTAATCTATGAAAGCAGGAAATGTCTATGCTACTTTTGCAGAATGGAAATGAAATAAACTACTTAGCAGAAGGCAAGAGTAAGAAAGTAGAAGAAAAACAACAATTACTAATACTCTGACGCTTCCTCGGCAACGGCGCCAAAAAGATGGTGGGCTCCAGTATTGTAGCAATAATGCTACAACTCCTGGAGCTCCCGATCTCTAATTTTATCAACCCGGTAGTTCGTACAAACTTGGAAGCGACGGTGCTGTATGCACAAGTACTAGCTCTTGTCGCAGCTGTCACTTGGTCAGCTGGCACAAGTCCGCTAGGGCTCAAGCCAACTTCTATAGGCTCACAGAAGAAGCTTTATGAATGATGGACAAAAGCTAACTTAAAGAAGACTAATCTAGTTGCAGAAAGGAACTGAAAGCCAATAAAGCATGAAAACCCTAGTTAACCCTAATTTGACTAGCTAGACCCTTACAATGCAAAACTATGAATGGAACTACTACCACTAATGCCATTACTTGTAGTGAGCTGAAATACATGCATCTAAGCTACTTGCATCTGAAAAGACATGTTTTTGTATTTTTTCATTAAGTGGTTGGATTTATTGTGATGATGCTTTTGATTAGGGTTTGGTTGTGCAGGAGCGGTTGGAATGGAAGGAAAGCATGGGCAAGGTCAAGATCGCTAGGGGAGGTCCCAGAGGGTCTCTAGCATCGATCCACAGAAGCCTACCACATTCGGATGCTCAGCAACCGAGTTTGCAGGCTTCTACAGGAAGTCTGTAGGGGATCCTACAGGAAACTCAGGGATTTCTACAGGAAGTCTGTGCAATTCTACAGGATGTTTGGCCGTGGAGGTTTTGGGAGATGGTGAAGTGTTGGAGTGATGTGGGAGGATAGGTGAGATGGAGATGGGACTGGTGATGGCTCCGGAGCAGAGAAATCAGATGGAGGAAGAGTGTATGCAGGGGTTGATGGCTTGGAAGGATGGGATCAACGAAAGGTTAAGTAAATGAAGCTACGTGGCAATAGATGAGTTGGAGGATAAATGAGCTGGACAGAGGCTGAGTAGGTGGATTGAGGAGAGATCAAGAAGAAGAAGAAGAAAGTGGAATGATATGGAGCAGCGTAAATGAAACAAATGACTTATGTATTGCATCAACAATGAGAATTCATTAACCTATGATAATTGTGCCATTAAACCTATCAACAGCAATGGAAAACCAAGAAATGAAACTCGTGCATGGAAGTGAAATGTAGAAGTATGGTTCAATATCAAACGTGCATGGATGGACCTTCAACGAAAATGTCTATGTTGCAGCTTGCATGGAAGTGAGAAGGACTGCGTTTCTTTTTTGTGGTTGGTTATGGACTGCACCCCAATCCCTAACAGAGATGGTAGTGAGCCTTAACAACCTTTTTCTGGAGCTCCAATAAGTTATAACTATCCTCCTATCGAATCTAAGTGACTGAAAGCAAATTCACCATAAACTAATCCTATCTAAGCTCATGAAAAAGACTAAATTAACAGACTGTAAATTCGAATTGTATGTTGAAGCAAAAACTCAAAGTGCTGGAACGAAATGCAAACAACATTACAACACCGAGGAGATCTATTGCTCTCAGGTTGGGCCCTAACCTGAGAGCTATAGTTCCCTTAGAAACTCAGAATGAGATCAAAATCTGCCTGCCTTTATTCATAAACGAAAATCTGATGTCATGCCAAAACTGGCTTACAAAAGGAACAAAAACCGAGTTGTAGCTCATACTTCCCAATTACAAGAGCAATACAAAAGTTCAAAAAGCTTCTATCCAAGGCTACGACCTCAGTATTTATGCAAAAATGATCATCCAACAGGTATCCTTGATTTGTGGAGCTCGGCTGTCCAACTGAAGGTTAAACTGCTGATCCTGTAGGACAGCTATAACTGTTGTTCCTGTAGAACAGTTATAACTGTTGTTCCTGTAGAACAGTTGGCTGCCTCTAAGCTCGGTGGGGAGATGGATTGGAGCTCGGAGCTATGGTGGGAATTACGAGGAAGGTCCCCAAGACCGTGGACATCCTCTCCTAAAAACCAGCAGTGCCACCTCATTGTCTCCTTGTCTCCTTTTTCGTGATCTTTGCTCCCTTTTAATGCCAAAAACCTTAAATCATCATGTATTAGTCACGTAGATAGAATGCCTACCCTTCGTCCAACAAACAACACAAATAAACCAAGAAATGAATGCATAAGCAATAAAAAATGAATGGTTTGAGCAGAGCAAGTAGGCCAAATGAGCCCAAATTGTACCAAAAATTGGGGCTCATCAAGGCGCCTGCCCGGCCGGTGGCTGGTTGATTCCCGGAATCATCCAGCCACCAGCCGGGCGGAGGAATCAATCAGTCGTGCAATTGATGGCTAGTTGATTCCGGGAATCAACCAGCCACCAGCCGGGAGGGTGGCTGGTGGCTGGTTGAATCGGAATCAACCACGCACCAGCCGAGCGGAGCCACCAGCTGGCCAGTCAGTGGCTGGTTGATTCCAGGAATCACCCAGCCACCAGCCGCCCGCTGGCCGGTGGCTGATTGATTCCGGGAATCAGCAAGCCACTAGCCGGGCGGGCGACTGGTAACTAGTGGCTTGTTGATTCCGGGAATCAACGAGCCATCGACTGGCCGCCTGGCTGGTGGCTGGTTGATTTCGGGAATCAACGAGCCACCAGCTGCACGGCCGGCCGGTGGCTGGTTGATTCCCGGAATCAATCAACCACCAGCCGAGCCGCCAGCTGGTGGCACGTTGGTGGCTGGTTGATTCCGGGAATCAACGAGCCACCAGCTGGCCGCCCGGCTGGTGGCTGGTTGATTCCAGGAATCAACGAGACACCAACCGCTCGCCCAGCCGGTGGATGGTTGATTCCGGGAATCTCCCAGCCACCAACCGGGCGAGCGGCTGGTCGCTGGTGGCTTGTTGATTTTGGGAATCAACGAGCCACTAACTGGCCGCCCGGCTGGTAGATGGTTCATTCCCCGGAATCAACCATCCACCAGCCGGGTGGCCAGTTGGTGGCTCGTTGATTCCCGGAATCAACCAGCCACCGGCTGGTGGCTCATTGATTCCTGGAATCAACCAGACACCAGCCGAGCGGCCAGCTTGTGGCTCGTTTATTCCTAGAATCAACTAGCCACAAGCCGCCTACCCGGCTGATGGATGGTTGATTCCCGGATTCAACCAGCCACCAACCGGCCACCCGGTTGATAGCTGGTTGATTCCCGGAATCAACCAGCCACCAACCGATCGCCCGATTGGTGGTTGGTTGATTCTTGGATTCAACCAGCCAACAAATGGCCTCCCGGCTAGTGGTAGGTTGATTCCGGGAATCAACCAGCGACCAGCTGGCCGCCCCGCTGGTGGCTGGTTGATTCCGGAAATCAACCAGCCACCAGGCGCCCACCCGGCTGGTGGCTCCGCCGGGCTAGTGGCTGGTTGATTCCCGAAATCAACCAGCCACCTGTCGGGCAGAGCGACCAGCCGAGCGGACGGCTGGTGGCTGGTTGATTCCGGGAATCAACCAGTGACGAGATGGTTGCCCGGCTAGTGGCTGGTTGATTCTCGAAATCATCGAGACAGCAGCCGCTGGCTGGTTGATTCACCAGCCGCTCGCCCAGCTAGTGGCTCATTGATTCTCGAAATCATCTAGCCACCAAGCGGGCGAGGGAATCAATCAGCCGCCCGGTTGGCGGCTGGTTGATTCCGGGAATCAACCAGCCACTAGCTGGCTGCCCGGCTGGTGCCTAGTTGATTCCAGGAATCAACCAGCCACCAGCCGGGGGCAACCATCAGCTAGGAGGGTGGCTGGTTGATTTCGGGAATCAACGAGCCACCAGCTGCCCTCCCGGCTAGTGACTGGTTGATTCCAGGATTCAACCAGCCACCAGCTGGCTGCCTGGCTAGTGGCAGGTTGATTCCGGGAATCAACCAGCCACCAGCTGGTCGCCCGGTTTGTGGCTGGTAGATTCCAGAAATCAACCAGCCACCACCCGCCCGCCCGGCTTGTGGTTGGGTGATTCCAGGAATCAACCAGCCACCACCCGCCCGACCGGCTGGTGGATTCCCGGAATCACTGCCCAGTTGGTGGCTAGTTGATTTGGGGAATCAACCAGCCACCACCCGGGCGGCCAGCTGGTCGCTGGTTGATTCCGGAAATCAACCAACCACCAGCCGCCTGCCCGGCTAGTAGCTGGTTGATTCCCGGAATCAACCTGCCACCAGCCGTGCGGCCAGTTGGTGGCTGGTTGATTCCGGGAATCAACCAGCCACCTACTGGCCACCCAGCTAATGGCTGGTTGATTTCGAGAATCAACCAGCCACAAGCTGACCGCCCGGCTGGTGGCTGCTTGATTCCGGGAATCAACCAACCACCAGCCGCCTGTCCGGCTGGTGGTTTAGTGTTCCCGAAATCAACCAACCACCGGCTGGGCGGGCGGCTCGTGGCTGGTTGATTCCCAGAATCAATCAGCCACCAGCAAGGCAGCCAGCTGGTGGCTGGTTAATTCCCAGAATCAACCAACCACCAGCCGCCCGTCCGGCTAGGGACTCCGCCCGGCTGGTGGCTGGTTGATTCCCGGGGACTGGCTGGGCGGCCAGCTGGTGGCTAGTTGATTGCTGCAATCAACCAGCCACCAATCGGCCGCCGAGTTGGTGGCTGCGTGATCCCCACGCCCGGCTGGTGGCTAGGTGATTTCGGGAATCACCAAGACACCAGCCGGACGGACAGCTGGTGGCTGGTTGGTTCCGCGAATCAACCACCCACCATTTGGGCGGCAGCCACCAGCTATTCGCCCAACTGGTGGCTGGTTGATTCCCGGAATCAACCAGCCACCAGCCGCCTGCCTGGCCGGTGGCTGGTTGATTCCCGGAATCATTCACCCACCAGCCGGGCTGGGGAATCAATCAGCCGCCCGGTTGGTGGCTGGTTCATTCCGGGAATCAACCAGCCACTATCTGGCCACCAGCCGGATGGAGACACCAGCCGGGAGGGCGGGTGGTGGCTGGTTGATTCCGGGAATCATCAAGACACCAGCCGGGCGGGTGGCTGGTGGCTTGTTGATTCCGGGAATCAACGAGCCATCAACCAGCGACCCGGTTGGTGGCTGAATGATTCCGGGAATCAACGAGCCACCAGCCGCCCGCCCGGCCGGGGCCCGTTGATTCCCCGAATCAACCATCCACCAGCCGGGCAGCCAACTGGTGGCTCGTTGGTGGCTGGTTGCTTCCGGGAATCAACGATCCACCAGCCGGGCGGGTGGCTGATGGCTGGTTCCACCCGCCCAGCTGGTGGCTCGTTGGTTCCCGGAATCAACCAAACACCAAAGAGCCACCAGCTGGTGGCTGGTTGATTCCGGGAATCAACGAGCCACCAGCCGCTCGCCAACCAGTGGCTGGTTAATTCCGAGAATCACCCAGCTACCAGCCGGACGGGCAGCTGGTGGCTGGTGGTTTGTTGATTCCGGGGATCAACGAGGCACCAACTGGCCGCCCGGCTGGTGGATGGTTGATTCGAGGAATCAACCAACCACCAGCTGATTCCGATAATCAACGAGCCACCAACTGGCCGCCCGGCTGGTGGATGGTTGATTCCGGGAATCAACCAGCCACCAGCCACCAGCCGCCCACCCGGCTGGTGGTTGGGTGATTTCTGGAATCAACCAGCCACCGGTTGGGCGAGCGGCTGGTGGCTCGTCGATTCCCGGAATCTAACAGCCACCATCAGGGCGGCCAGGGGGTGGCTCGTTGATTCCCGGAATCAACCAGCAACCAACCACCCACCCGGCTGGTGGTTAGTTGATTCCCGGAATCAACCAGCCACCAATCAGGCACCCAGTTGATGGCTGGTTGAATCCCGGAATCAAGCAGCCACAAACCGATCGCCCGATTAGTGGTTGGTTGATTCTAGGATTCAACCAGCCACCAGCTGGCTGCTCGGATAGTGGCAGGTTGATGGCCGGTTGGTGCCACCAGCTGGGTAAAGCCACCAGTCGTGCGAGTGGCTGGTGGCTGGTTGATTCTGGGAATCAACCAACCAGCCACCAGATAGCCGCCCGGCTGGTGGCTGGTTGGTTGATTCCCAGAATCAACCAGCCACCAGCCGCCCGCCCGGTCGGTGGCTGGTTCATTCCCGGAATCATTCAGCCACCAACCGGGCAGGGGAATCAATCAGCCACCTGGTTGGTGGCTGGTTGATTCCGGGAATCAACCATCCACCAGCTGGCCACCCGAGTGGTCCCTGGTTGATTCCGGGAATCAACGAGCCACCAGCCGGGAGGGTGGCTAGTGGCTGGTTGATTCCAGCAATCAACCAGCCACCAGCAGCCAGCTGGTGGCTGGTTGATTCCGAGAATCAACCAGCCACTAGCCACCCGCCTTGCCGGTGGCTGCTTGATTCCGGGAATCACCCAACCACCAGTCGAGCAGGGGGCTGGTGGCTGGGTGATTCCCAGAATCAACCGGCCACCGGCCGGCCGGCCAGCAGGTGGATTGTTGATTCCCGAAATCAATCAGCCAAAAGCCACCTGCACGGCTGGTGGCTGGTTGATTCCTGGAATTAACCAGCCACCAATCGACCACCCGGTTGATCGCTAATTGATTCCCGGAATCAACCAGCCACCAAATGGTCGCCTGGTTAGTGGCTGCTTGATTCCGAA
This sequence comes from Pinus tabuliformis, assembly GCA_031772625.1. Lineage (NCBI taxonomy): Eukaryota > Viridiplantae > Streptophyta > Pinopsida > Pinales > Pinaceae > Pinus > Pinus tabuliformis. The sequence goes on along the minus strand of CM062811.1, from coordinate 1,059,340,831 downwards.
ATTCAACCAGCAACCATCTATCCGCCGGGCTAGTGGAAGGTTGATTCGGGGAATCAACCAGCCACCAGCCGGGCGGAGCCACAGGCTGACCGCCCGGTTGGTCGCTGGTTGATTCCAAGAATCAACTAAGCACCAGTCGCCCGCCCGGCTGGTGGCTGGTTGATTCCCGAAATCAACCACAAAATCAACCAGCGACCAGCCGCCCGCCCGGCTGGTGGCTGGTTGATTCCGGAAATCAACCTGCCACTTGCCGGGTGGCCAGCTGGTGGTTGGTTGATTCCAGGAATCAACCAGCCACCAGCCGGGCAGAGCCACCAGCGGGGCGGGCGGCTGGTGGCTAGTTGATTCCCCCGGAATCATCCAGCCCCCGTCCAGACGGCCATCTGGTGGGTGGTTGATTCCAGAATCATCCAGCCCCCGTCCAGACGGCCATCTGGTGGGTGGTTGATTCCCCGGAATCAACCAACCACCAGCCGCCCGCCCGGCCGGTGGCCGGTTGATTCCGTAATCATCCAGCCACAAACCGGGCGGGGGAATCAATCAGTCGCCCGGTTGGTGACTAGTTGATTCCGGGAATCAACCAGCCACTAGCTGGCTACCCGACTAGTGCCTGGTTGATTCCGGGAGTCAACTAGCCACCAGCTGGCTGCCCGGCTAGTGCCTGGTTGATTCTGGGAATCAACCCGCCACCAGCCGGGAGGGTGGCTGGTTGATTCCGGGAATCAGCCAGCCACCAACTGGTCGGCCGAATGCACCACCAGTCCCCCGCTCGGCTGGTGGCTAGTTGATTCCGAGAATCACCCAGCCACCAACCACCCGCTGGCCGGTGGCTGGTTGATTCTGGGAATCACCAAGCCACCAGCTGGGCGGGGGGTTGGTGGATGGTGGCTTGTTGATTCTGGGAATCAACGAGCCATCGACTAGCAGCCCGACTGGTGGCTGGTCGATTCCGGGAATCAACGAGCCACCAGCTGCCCGCTCGCCCGGTGGCTCGTTGATTCCTGGAATCAACCAGCCACGAGCTAGGCGGTTAGCTGGCGGCTCGTTGGTGGCTGGTTGATTCCGGGAATCAACAGCCACCAGCCGGGTGGGTGGCTGGTTGATTTTGGGAATCTACGAGCCACCAGTTGGCCGCCCTGCTGGTGGCTGGTTGATTCCGGGAATCAACGAGCCACCAACCGCTCGCCCAGCCGGTGGCTGGTTGATTCTGGGAATCACCCAGCCACCAGCCGGGCGGGTGGCTGGTAGCTGGTGGCTTGTTGATTTCTGGAATCAACGAGACACCAACTAAACGTCCGGCTGGTGGCTGGGCTGGTGGCTGGGTGATTTCCGGAATCAACAAGCCACCGGCTGAGCGAGCGGCTGGTGGCTCGTTGATTCTCGGAATCAACCAGCCATCAGCCGGGTGGCCAGTTGTTGGCTCGTTGATTCCCGGAATCAACCAGCCACCAACCGGCCACTCGGTTGATGGCCAGCCACCAACGGGGCGGCCAGTTGGTGGTTGGTTGATTCCGGGATTCAACCAGCCACCAGCTGGCCACCCGGCTAGTGCAGGTTGATTCCGGGAATCAACCAGCCACCAGCTGGCCGCCACGTTAGTGGCTGGTTGATTCCCGGAATCAACCAGCCGCCCGCCCGGTTGGTGGCTCCGCCGGGCTGGTCACTAGTTGATTCCCGAAATCAACCTGCCACTAGCCGGGCGACCAACTGGTGGCGGGAATTAACCAACCATCAACCGGGGGGCCAGTTCGCTGGCCGGGCGGGCAGTTGGTGGCTCATTGATTCTCGGAATCAACCATCCACCTGCCCAGCCAGTGGCTGGTTGATTCCCAGAATCAACCAACCACCAACCGGTCACCTAGTTGGTGTCTGGTTGATTCCAGGAATCTACCAGCCACCAACCGGTTGCCCGGTTGGTGGCTGGTAGATTCCAGGATTCAACCAGCCACCAGATGTCCACCCGGCTAGTGGCAGGTTTATTTCAGGAATCAACCAGCCACCAGCCGGGTGGGTAGCTGGTGGCTGGTTGATTCCGGGAATCAACCAGCCACCAGCTGGCCGACCGGTTGGTCGCTGATTGATTCCGGGAATCAACTAGCCACCATCCGCCCGCCCGGCTGGTGGTTGGGTGATTCCGGGAATCAACCAGCCACCAGCCGAGCAATCAACCAGGCACCAGCCGCCCGCCCGGCTGGTGGCTGGTTGATTCCCGGAATCACTGCCCGGCTGGTGGCTAGTTGATTCCGGGAATCAACCAGCCACCAGCCGTGCGGCTAGCTAGTGGCTGGTTGATTCCCGGAATCAACATGCCACCAGCCGTACGGCCAGCTGGTGGCTCGTTGATTCCCGGAATCAACCAGCAACCAACTGGGCAACCGGTCGGTGGTTAGTTGATTCCGGGAATCAACCGGCCAGCAGTTGGCCACCCAGCTGGTGGCTGCTTGATTTTGGGAATCAACTAGCCACGAGTTGGCCGCCCGACTTGTGGCTGCTTGATTCCGAGAATCAACCAGCCTCCCACCCGGCTGGTGCCTGGTTGATTCCCGGAATCACCCAGCCACCGCCGGGCGACCGGCTGGTGGCTGTTTGATTCCCGGAATAAACCAGCCACCGGTTGGGCGGGCGGCTAGTGGCTGGTTGATTCCATTAATCACCTAGCCGCCCGCCTGGCTGGTGGCTGGGTGATTCCTGGAATCAACCAGCCACCAGCTGGGTGGGCGGCTGGTGGCTGGTTGATTCCGGGAATCAACCAGCCACCAGCTGGGCGACTAGCTGGTGGCTGGTTGATTCCCGGAATCAAGCAGCCACCAGCCGCCCGCCCGACTGGTGGCTGGTTGATTCTCGGAATCAACCAGGCACTAGCCGGGTGGCCAACTGTTGGCTGGTTGATTCGAGGAATCAACCAGCCACCAACTGGTCACCCGGTTTGTGGCTGGGTGATTCCCCCGGTCGGCTGGTGGCTGGGTGATTTCCGAAATCACCCAGCCACCAGCCGGACGGCCAGCTAGTGGCTGGTTGATTCCTGGAATCAACTAGCCATCAGTTGGGCGGCAGCCACCAACTAGTCGCTCAACTGCTGGCTGGTTGATTCCCGAAATCACTCAGCGACCAGCCGGGTGGCCGACTGGAGGCTGGTTTATTCCTGGAATCAACCAGCCACCAGCCAGTCGCCAGGCTGGTGGGTGGCTGGGTGATTCTGGGAATCAACCAGCCACCAGCCGGTCGCCCGGCTGGTGGCTAGTTGATTCACGGAATCAACCAGCCACCAGCCGGGCGATTCCGGGAATCAACCAGCCACCAGCCGGGCGACCAGCGACCGGCTGGTGGCTGGTTGATTCCGGGAATCAACCAGCCACCATCCGGGTGACTAGCTGGTGGCTGGTTGATTCTTGGATTCAACCAACCAGCAGTTGAGTGGCCAGCTGGTGGTGGTGTCTGGTTGATTCCTGAATAAACCAGCCACCAGCTGGCCGCCCGGCTGGTAGCTGGTTGATTCCCGGAATCATCCAGCTACCAGCCGTGTGGGCGACTGGTCGCTGGTTGATTTCCGGAATCAACCAGCCACTAGTCGGCCGCCATGCTGGTGGCTGGTTGATTCCCGGAATTACCCAACCACCAGCCAGGCGACTGGTGGCTAGTTGATTCCGGGAATCAACCAACCACCAGCTGGGCGGCCAGCTAGTGGTTGGTTGATTCCTGGAATCACCCAGCCACCAACCGGGCAGGCGACTGGTGGCTGGTGGCTGGTTGATTCCCGGAGTCAACCAGCCACCACCCGCCCGCCCGGCTGGTTGCTGGGTGATTCCGGGAATCAACCAGCCACCAGTCGGGTGGGCGGCTGGTGGGTGGTTGATTCCCGGCTAGCTGGTGGCTGGTTGATTCCCGAAATCAACCAGTGGTTGGCAGGTGGCTGGTTGATTCCCAGAATCAACCAGTGGTTGGCAGGTGGCTGGTTGATTCCCGGAATCAACCAGTGTCCGGCTGATTCCCATAATAACCCAGCCAACAGCCGCCCACCCTACTGCTGGCTGGGTGATTCTGGGAATGAACCCGTCGGCTGGTGGCTGGTTCATTCCCAGAGGCGGCTGGCGGCTGGTTCATTCCCAGAATCAAAAGCAAAAGGAGATATAGTTAACATTTATCAAAAACCACAATTATTGATTAACTATCTTATAGACATTTGTCAGATGAAGGAGATTGGGTTCTGGATTTATTGTCCGGCTCAGGTAAGTTTTATTATAAAGAATTGAATTTCAATATGTTATTTTCTAATTAATATGTCATTGTACTAATTTAGTTCATTATTTCTTTTGTCCTTGATAATTAGGTACAACGCTAGCATGTTGCCTTCAAAAGGGAAGAAATTGCATTGCAATTGAAAAAGATCCAGTACAGTGCAATTTCATTAAGCAAAGAATTAATGTTCTTCATTTTCTTCGAGATGCAATGCAAGAAATTGGGTTGAATAAAGGGGACTTTAGTGAATCATGTGTGGTAATAAAGGCAAAGGAACCCCAACCACCATTACATGGAATGTTTGGAAAGACATACATTGGGAGATTTGCAGACATCAAAGACGCATTAGAAGAAGAAAGTGAGCAAAAGGAAACAGAAAATATTGTGGAAGAAGACAATAATGAAACTCTAGAGGACGAAGAGTTTGGATTACGTGACATTGTTGATTAAATTTAAGTTATGCTTGTAAATCAAGCTTTGCAATGTTTTGACTTTGACATTTTATGAGAATAATAAGCACTCAATTAGGGTTGTTATACGTTCAATATTTGTAATATGTGATTTTCGCATTGATTTTTAAGTTAATCATTATTTTTTTTTTTAAAAGTGATTATTATTATTATTTTGACATGAAATTCATAAAAAAAAAACTATTATTTAACTGTTTTTTGTTAAAATTATCGTATAAAAATTGTGATTTTGACATGTCAATTCTAGCAAAAAAATAATCAAAACATGTAATTTTTTAGTTATATTTATGTTAAAAATGGTTATTTTTATGTCCATTGTTAAAAAATATTGTTTTTTAGAAAAAATTATTTCATGTGAATTCAAAAATTAATTAAGGATGTATAAATATGTAGAATATCGAAAATTCTAAATATCGTCTTCCTAATTTAAAAATGCAAAACAATAAAAGCCTCACTAAAAAAAAAGTTAAAATTACAATAAAAAACAAGAAAATGTGAAGAAAACAGCCACTTCAAAAATGATCAAATTTACAAAATAATTATTTACATTTTATACATTAGAAAATTTAAAGTCAAAACACATGTCTTTTAAAAAAGGTGGTGATGTAGAATACTTGCTTTTTTAAATCGGCATGAAAATCACTGTCATTCTAAAACGATTCTAAAACGTAATTTACATAAAAAAAATAAAGTGCCAAAAAGTATGCTCTAAAAAAAACATGTTCGTTCTGCATCACCCCTTTTCAAAATCAGGTCACTTTTTTGCTATCTCTACGAAACGGGTAACAGTATCAGTTCCCATTTCAAAGTTTACATTGTTTAAAGTCCAAATCGAGCCCCAGTGTGTTTTTCAGAAAGCCCTACCTGTCTACTTTCCAACCCAAGTGGAATTTCTGAATTTGGATTTCATTTGCCCCTCCAAATCTTCAATCTCTCAAGACTACTTCCTGTGTGTCAAAATAGGGTCAGTGAGGTCATTTTTGAGTGTTTTTGACCTCCTGAAGACTCAAAACTTTCCCAAATTTCTTGGCCATGCAGCAGCAACCATGATTTTTCATGAAAAATATAGAAACGTAAACTTTTTGCAATTTGGAGCTCCCTAGCAAAAGCGCGCGCCAGGTGGTGCGGCGCATAGGGAGAAAAACCCTGTTTTTTGTGCCAAAATTTGTCCAAATGCCAAAAATGCCCCAAATTTATTGAAATTTGGGTTGGAGCTTCTCCATTAAGTGTCATGATAGGCTAAAGAGGCTTCAGCCAATATCTGAAGACGATCAAGCTCCTTTTGCCTCTTTTGCTTCCTTATTGCCTTCTTTAATTTTGCCTTTATATTCTTTATTCGTGCGTCGCAAACCTTGTTCCGTGCCATGTAGTGGAAAGCCATGTGTCTCACCAATGCTTTGTCTCTGTCGGACTTGTCCAGTAGTTTCTCCAAGTGGATGTTGACGCTCTCAAGCCAAGACTCCTGATGCTTGCTAATGTGTGAGGTTTCTTGATGAGATTTATGGTGATTTTAGTTTTCTACCTCCAAGGGTAAGTGTGTATGAGGGACTGTGGAGAGAGAGGGTAAGAGGGGTTTTAGAAATGTTGCTGACTTGAATTTGGGGAATAAAATGGTTTTAGGCATAGTTTTTAAACTTTAGGATAACAATTAGGGTTTAGGAATGTCTAGCTAGGGTTTGGGATAGTGGGAATTAGGAATATAGGGTTAGTGAATTTAGGGATATGGGAATTAGGGATATGGGGATGAAACTAGAAAATGAATGTGGGAAACAAAGAGTTTGGAAGTGAGGGAATGTAATTTGGCAACAAAAGAACCAACTACAAATGCTAAGCACTTGTTTGTGAGTACAAATTGCAAGGTATTAGGGTTTCAATTTTCTTTTACACAACCACCATAAATTGTATGAAAAACTCCTTCACTAGCAAGGAAGAGGGCTTAAATTACTTGCACACTAGAAGAGTTGAGTGATTTTGGAAATTTGAGGGAGTTTTTGAGAGAAATCAGGCTTTTTAGCCCAATGCGCCGCGCCTTCCCTATGCGCCGCACCAGTGTAAATTTACACTGGAAATTGCTGCCCAATGCGCCGCGCCTTCCCTATGCATAACGCTTTTTCCAGGAGACTTTTGGAGGCTTTCCCGGTCACAAAATTAGGTGCAGGATATTGCGCTGGAAATTATTTTGAGTCTAATTTCCAACCCAACTGGAATTTTTCAATTTAGAGTTCATTTTCCCTGTCAAAAATCAAATCTCCCAATACTGGTCAAAATGTGCCAAATGAGGCTGCCTAAAGGCAGAGTGCTATTGTAGTCAACTTTTGAATGCCTTTCTCAACTCCAAATTGAGCTCATGATAGCTCATTGGAAATCTATGTGTGTCTAGTGATCATTTGACTCATCAAGAAAGTCATCTGGCCAACCAAGATAGGAGAAAACTTGATTTTCCCAAGGTCACTTGAGAGGTGCATCAATTCTCCCAAGGCAACTGTAGTTTTGACATTTCTCTAAAACCATGACACCTGTGTAAGAAGTGAAGGAGTTTTTCCTTCCGTGGAATATTTTGGACAAAAACCTCTCTCAGGTTTCCCAAATTCATCTTTTATTGCTCAGAAACATCATTGGAGTAAAACCTACCCCGATGTGTGGAACAAGAGATTTGTCGAAATGAAGCGAAATGAAGGCGATAGGGAGCTTCTAAATTCTTGAGGAAATTTTTGAAAGTAGGGAAGGATGTTAGGAAGTGGGGAAAGTGGAATCTCAGAAATTGAGCGAGGGGAAGGGGTCCAAAAGGGTAAAACACAGGCCTAGCCTAGAAAATTGCCAAGTTGTAGCAAGAAACTAGGTTTTGTGCAAAAATGAGGAATTTGGGGGAGCTCAGTGATGGGAAGTGTAGGTACATTAAGGATAGGGGAAGGTGTATGAACATCAGGATACAAGTTTTTCTCATGATTTGACCATCCAAGAGAAATTGCCTTCAAAACCCTAGGAGAGGGAAATGAACCTTACCTAGGCGCAACTGAAGCATGAACAAGGTGTAAAATGACCCAGTGGAACTTGACATGATAATGACAACCCTCGGAATGATGGCACACTTATCTAAATGGTGACATGGACCGACATTTAGACAACTTTGAAAGGAGTAAAATCAAACCCTAGACCTAATTCCCAGTGACCAAATTTTACTCGAAGACTCACTGAAATGACAAAATTTGACCTTGACACCTTAAAATCACTTCGTAAGAGCATGTTTGATCACTAGAGGAAGACTGCAAAGACTGACACTAACAGACACCAAAGATACAAATGCTAAGGAGAGACTTTGAAACACTTTTTATGAAAGAGTATGAGAATGTAGACTCACTATTTACACAATTAATTAGGCTAGGTACTTAAATCAAGTCTCATGGTAAGAAACTTAAGGAAACAAGAATAGTTGAGAAAGTTTTGAGAAGTTTTCCACCAAGGTTTGATGCCATTTTTGTGGCCATAGAAGAGATAAATGATCCCTCACAGTTCTCAGTGGATGAGCTTCATGCATCATATATCTCTCATGAACATAGACTGAATAAAGAAACAAGCTCCTCATTGGAGCATGCCTTCAAGACACAAGTTTCATTTGGTCGAGGTTGAGGCAGAGGAAGATCATATGCTAGAGGAAGAGGAAGAAGCCCACACATAGGTGGAAGAAGCAATACTTCAAGCTTCAGTGGAAGGGGCAAAAATCTAAATCTAAGTCAAGACCCAAGCCAAAATCAAGCACAAGGTCAGAGGTACGATAAATCTCAAGTTCAATATCATTATTGTAAGAAGTATGGTCATTATGAAAATGAACGTAGAGAGAAAAAAAAAGACATTAGTAACAAACCAAAGGTAAATTTCACAAAAGAAAATCAGAACCATGATAGCATGTTTTTAGCTTATAATGTATCGCAAGAAAAACAAAGTGATATATGATATCTAGATTCAAGGTGTAGAAACCACATCTCAGGGAACAAATAAATGTTTTCCAATTTAGTTAAAAGTGTGAAATCTGAAGTGACATTAGGGACTGATAGCAAATTATCTAACATAGGCAAAGGAAGAGTTAATATCCTAAAAAAGAATGGGGAGAAGAAGCACATCTTAGATGTTTACTTTGTCCCCAGGTTAAAGCATAACTTTATAAGAATTGCATAACTCATGCAAAAGGGCTACAATGTATTTTTCAAAAATGATGAGTGCACAATTTTGGATAGGCCTCCATGCGACAGCTGATTGCAGAGTTTCATATGAAAAACAATAGAATATTTCCACTTATGATAAGATCATATTTGAAAGAAGAAGGTGCATTAGCACATATATCAATGAACTCACAAGAGGATGGAAGAAAAGTTGCAGTTGTTACAAAAGTGAACTATCAAGCAGAGGTTAAAGATGAAAATTGGTTATGGCATTTGAGATTTGGTCATCTCAACTTTGGATGTTTGAATTTGCTACATAAGAAAGGAATGGTGAAGGGGTTTCCGCTCATAGAAAAATGTACATCCTGTGTGACAAATGCATTTTGGGTAAGAAACATAGAGAGACATTTCCAGTAGGAAAGTCAGTAAGGGGAAGGCACCTTTAGAGATTGTCCACTCATATTTATGTGGACCAATGCAGGCACCATCAATTGGTGGCAGCCACTATTTATTGACCTTCATAGATGACTATGCAAGAAAGGCATGGGTCTATCTCCTAAAAAAGAAAAGTGAAGTGTTTGAGTGCTTTCGTCAATACAAATCTCTTGTTGAAAAACAAAGTAGACACTACATAAAAGTCTTGAGGACTGACAGAGGTGGCGAATACATATCAAAGGATTTCCTTCATTTTTGTAGGGAGCATGGAATTCACAAACAATTTTCAACAAGATATACACCTCAAAAAAATGGTGTAGTAGAAAGGAAGAATATGACCATTATGAAAATGGAAAGGAGTATATTGAAGAAAAATAATTTACCAAATGATTATTGGATGAAGTTTTTGCTTGTGCAACGTATATCATGAATAGATGTCCAACTAAAATTGTCGAGAACATGGTTCATAAATGATGCAGGAGCATTTGGCTAAGAAATTTCATTGTATTTTAGTAGACATAGTAGGTCTTGTGTTTTCAAGGAAGTTGGATTACTATATATCAAATTAATGTAATTATTAAGGTTTTGAGTGATTTTAATAGGAGAAACTAGAATAAGGATTAATTAAGTATTGTGAGGAATATTTGTAAATGTTCTCAAATGTAGGAGAACATGAGTGATGATGAGTGATTAGTAAGGATTGAGAGATTTTGAAATATTGTGAATCCTAGATTAGGAATTGGTTTCATGATTTTGGCGATTAAAGAGAACCCTTAGGATTTAGTTAAGCTGTTGAGATCCTCAAGGGATCATTGATAGATTTTAGGACTTGATGAGCAGATTAAGGATCTAAACCAGGAAATGGGTTACATAAAATTTTCTATAAATCTAAGCCTAAAAGGAATAGAAGAGGGTTAGGTAGTTAGAAAGTTACTATTTAGTTAGTTAGAGAGTTTGGCTGTAAGCCTACGAGGAGCAAAGGGAAAAGGCCACTGATTAGAAAAACAGGCCACAGAGAGAGAGAGACTCATTATATAATTATTTGTTTATATATACACAAAGACTTCGATTCCCAAGTGTGTGATGTGTGTTGATTGATGGAATTATAGATTTTGTGCAAATTACAGTAATGCTACATAGTATGTGTATGTAGGTGGAACTAAGCAGAGCACAAAGAAGAAGTGGAGGATAAAGGATTGTGATCTTATCATTTGAATTCGTTTGAAGGATCAAAATCGAAGCTCGGGAGTGACAGTGTTTAAGAGTATGCAGAAGTAAGTTCAGGAGGAAGTTGTGTTGCAGAACAACCAAAGAACAGAAACCCTGTAGAACGCCTAATACACAAAAGAAAAGAGAGAGGACAGTGCACAGAGGAGGATTCCATCAATCGGAAGTGATTGAACAAGTTTAGAAGGGATAAATGCACAAAGCAAAATATAGGTGAGTTGGGTAAATAGACCATAACATCGACAAATCGCATAAAGACGAAGGAAAGAAATGACACGAAGAAATGATGTAACCGTGGACAGGAATAGTTGGATCAGTCAGATCAACGGACGAGATTATGTGAGATGAATGGCAGAGATTTTATTGCACAAAATAAAGTCAAGAAATGAAGGGATCAGATTAAGCCATGTGTTAGCTTAATATGGCGTGGTCTTCATACGCAGTATCTAGTTTCTCATGCAGGCTTAAGGCTATAAATGGTATTTCTGAATTCTACACGATTAGCATTAGGGGTTGACATGTAGCACACGGTGGGAAGATTAAACTACTTTTATTTTGTGCTCATGGTCTAATATCGATCGTGCATGTACTCTACGTGAGATTAAGTGATCACCGTTGGATTGAGGTAGGAGGAATAAATGATGGAGATTTAATGCACTAAGGAGTTAGTCTGAAGAAGTGAGCGGACGGCGTGATAACTGTCAGATTAAGGAATGAGATTGATGGCGAAGGTTGAATGCACTAAATGGAGCATCAATATATGTGCAAAGGTTTGTGGAATCGAGGAAAGGTAAGGTTTAAGTGGTTTATTGAATATTTCTATTATATGAGAATTATAATATAAATAAGCAGGGTTAATGATTATGGATTAAGTTGAGTTTTAACCAAAGTCTAAAGACCATGGTATGGTTGATAAGCGTGGGCGATTAAAATCAGAGTCGAAGCTTATATGACATTTTGTTACTGCGGGTAATAAAATCAATTGAAGGGTTGTATAAGGTTCCGCATTAAGGGTTTATTAAATTTTGACCTTGGGATAGTTAAATGAAATGTTTCTGCATAGAGTTTGTCGCACGGAATGAGTCGATCTTGCGGACAAGATAGACCTTCCTAGAATCTAAAGAAGTCCTAATGACAAGCAAACCAACCAGACACTATCTTTCCCTAAATATGCTTTAATAAACAATAGCAAACAAGTGTTTTTAGGGCCTACCTTTGGTCCAACGCAAGCTTGTGGATGCCCTCGCTCCTTTGATTCCAATGAGATCCTTTTCGCGAATATGCAAACACAAACAAGACAAACAAATTAAATAGCACATGAAAAACCAATTGCATAAAACATATTTAACATGAAAGTCAAGGAGTCCATGAAACAAATAACATAAGATACTTGTTGAGAAAAATGAGTTTGATTGTATTCATTCAAAAGAAGAAGAACCTTACAAACTTTGCCTTGACGCTGTACAAGCTCCTCCCAAGGTCCAACAAGAAGTCTCCTCTACTTTGACAAGTTTCACTCACTCCCCAATGAAGCCAAAAAGGTATGTGATCTCTCCTCTTAATCTCAACTAGGAAGTCTTAATTTCACCAGCATTTACCCTCAAAATGTTTAGCTTCTAACCTCCTTAGTCCTCACCCTAATGCCTGTATTTATAGTGCAATGGAGGGAAGTTACTAGGTCCTCCTTCAAAGGGATAAAGCCCTCCTTCAAAGGGATAGCTCCTTTAGTCAAGGGATTAGCTCCTTCTCTTTTTGGATGCATGAACCACCTCAGAGCGAACAATCCACGTCAAAATTCCTTCTAGAAAACTCTAGAATTAACCCAAAGTGAGTTTTTTAAGATAAAACTTGCGCCTTTTGATTATCACAGGGGTCTGCACCTACACCGTTAGGGACAGAGCGGGTAGGTACGCAGCTTTTGTACACAGAAGGTGCGGGACCGCAGGTGACCATGAGAGAAAGTGCGGAACTAGAGTTACATTGATTTTTAATGTCTTTCTCCCATTTCCAAAGCTTGATTTGAAGGGCTGAGGTCTTAGACTTACTCAGGAGGACAGTACAAGTGATGATAGACCCATACTGATTGCAAATAATCATGGTGACGATATTTTTGTGTAACAGATTCCCCCCTAAAGTGCGAAGTCTATAGTAGACGAGGATTTCATTTATCATATAGGAAGAGTGAAGTACTTTATCATTTTGAGGATCATCTTGTGGAGAGCCCGGTCGGAACCTGTAAAAACATTCAATGCAAGATATATATATGAGATCATATCATCGCTGAGGTAGGCATTCCCATACTCAGACCAAAACTAACTAAAAAACTATCTACTGCTCTGATGTAGGAATGATCTTGTAAAACATCACAAGTATAGACTCATGTGAACACAGTATGGGCGCAGCCATCTGTTTATGAATAGTCCACAACATAATGAATACAAAATTCCTCGCAACCTGGATGGTGGAAACTAGATCCAGGGTCTTCATTTCTACTTCCCGAAATAGTACGATTCTATCCATGCGAATAAACGTGTTGATGTCGAACATGGTAGAAACCACTTGATTAGCAGTCAATGATGTAAACTGTTAACAAGTGTGAGAGAAACCACCAGTGATGTCAATGGCTCTCAAAGTACCCAGTACAATCCATGAGATGTGAATAAATGTGTTGATGTCGAACATATCACGGAATCCTTCGATCGAAAGTCAATGATGTAAATTGTTGTCAAAGGCGAGAAACCCGCCATTGAGGCATGCAGATCTCAAGGTACTGACGATTGCTAGATCATCTTTCTAGATAATGAGCTGATGTCGATAGAAAGCGATCCGTCGTAGGCAAGCCCACAACACGAAATCATAGATCAAGTTGAAGAAATTTAGTTGCAAGGACTGACTCAGGGATGGTCAAGATGGATGACAGATATTTTGCAGATGAATGGCTTATTGGCAGTCACCTCTTGAACACATAACGACACGACAGATGGCTTGGTGACAATTGACTCAAAGTTAATACCCAGAAACCGGCTGAAGACTTTCAATGTGGTTTGATCAACTGTTAGGCAAAGGATTTCCCAACCCAGGTGAATAAAATTGTTGTGTTCAAGAGTGGTTACAAAGTATGACAAACAGATTCATTTTTCTCTCTTTTCCCCCACCATTTCTGGCAAGTACCTCTTTATTTTTGACAAGCTTGAGGAGGATAACATTTGCTTGATTATAAGCTCATCCTTCGGATGAGTCCAACTTAGTTTAAATTCGAACCCTAAGAAGGAGTGGTTCGTTCCTGTTTGTAATTGAACAGGTCCTTTACTGTGAAATTTTAACGAGTCCAGTATAGGAGAAACTCGGCATTTTTCAATTTTAGAGAGTCTGAAAAAACTTAAGAAGACTCCAGGGTTGACCTTTTTCGTAAATTTGTGTCTCCCAAGCCTGAAAAAGTATAAAATAATACTTCAGAGAACCGCTTGATCTTTTACGACCAAGGAGTACTTTTCGTTATTAGTGCCCTTGACACGAAAAAGTAAAAAAGCGATCAATGACACGTCATTTTATAACCAATATCGAATTTGAAACGACAAAAATCCGACAATCTTTACATGTTTTTACGGTCGGAAAAAGAGCTATAAGTGGACCATCTTTTAATTCCGTTTTAACGATTTTAAAAGAAACACTCGGCAATCTTTTCATGTTTTAGGAGTCAGAAAAGAGCTTAAAGATGACTCTACATGTTTTTCTGTCGAAAATGATAGATTTCGCCTGAATAATCCTTTATTCTGCACAAAGACACAAACATTACTCATACCTGTTTGAAATAGATAAAAGCGTCGCAAAATACCTTTTCAAAGTGAAACATAAACAAATTTGCGATTTATTTACTCAAAAAACATATAAAAAGGGCCTTTGTCGATTCATTTTTACCGTTTGAGTTTGGGTGAGAAAATAGTGCTTTTGCTTAGAAAACTTCCCGTGAAGATTGTGGAAAATCCAACCATCGGAATCGAGCGCCATCTTCTCCACGTAATCCACATCATCCTACTCTTCATTTCCAACCGTTTAGTTTTTTGTTTTAGTCCTTCATTTCATTTTTTGGGAGGGTTTTTAGGGGCAAAACCCGCGCGCGGGGGTCCACAGGTTTACCATTGCGGACCCGCGGACCCCGACTTTTTCTCCAATGGGAAAAAGCTCGGGGTCCACACCTTCCGTGTAGACAAAGTGCAGATCCACACACTGTGTCTAACTCGGAGGGTGCGTACCCTGCCGCAAGGGTTTTGAACCCAAAAATTCTCAAAAATGGACCAATCAAAATGTTTTCTAGTAATTTAATTAATCTTTATACTTGATGTAGAGAGTACATCATGCTAGATTGGCGTGAACGAGAGCATGACGACGTGGATGTTGCCGCATGGAATCATCAGCCTTCACTTGATGCTTTAAGGGCGTGCGGACTGTACAAATTCTGGACCATTCCTGGCATGAGGTCTCAGGTGGATTTCTTACAGTGGCTGGTTGACAGATGGAGCATACAGGACCAGTGCTTTTTCATTGGCGGCCACCGGCTCGAAATCAAGCCGGCGGACATTTATTTCTTGATTGGTTTGCCTAAGAGAGGCGAAGACTTGACTCTGCATGGGACTAGGCCAGGTGGCCAATCTGTCGATAGCCTCCGGCTAGAGTACTGCAACAGCCAGGCTAGAGACAAAGGGATAGATATAAAGGCCATATCCCGTCCTGAACTCATGGTGATTGCGTTTACTATCACCAGACTTTGCGGAGCTACCGCATTACATATTTCCACTGGATCCCAGATGCGTATGGCAGTTGATTGCTTTCGAGGCACCATCTTCAACTGGTGCAATGCTGTGCTGGCCAATGTGAAAGGCCAACTGACCAGGGCCAAGAGCGGATGACTAAAGACCTTTGGTTATGGGGCTTTGGTCATGAGTTTTGGCCTGGAGAGGGTTCCTATTCTGATCCCACAACACCTTACTGTTGGAGCTGGGCTTCCTCGAGAGCCCAAACTGATGCGATGGGTCGCAGTCATGGCCCGTCACCCGGACGAGAGGACAGTGGTTGCTCGGTTCAAACCTGAGTATTTCCAATGGTTGGAAAACTAGGTCTTTTCCATTCAGGACTTCCCTTACGCTGGGATAGATTTTCGTGGTGACCTAGACATGGCTCTTCCACTAGGAGAGCAGTGGGACGAGTCAGGTAAAATCCTTTTCAACTTTTTCCTATTTTATTTTATTTTTTTATTTTTCCATCGTCTCAAAACTGATAGTAAAAATTTTAAATGCAGATGTGGGTCCACAGCGACCAGCCACTCTTCGGCCTTTCGAGAGGAGGCAACCAGTTGCACCCGCGCCAGCCCCACAGGACGAATCAACAGAGGTTTTGGCCGAGTTGGAGGGTCATCTTGAGCGCTTGACAGGGGATGTTCCTGAGACCACTATAGACAACATTCCTCGTCGACTTCAGCGCTATGTGATTGGAGTCCTGGGACCTTTTAGGAGGTTCCTTTGCAAGGTGGCCCGGACAGTGGTTTCTTATAGAGATCATCACCAGTGATAGGATGATCGCCTATTGTGGGCACATGTGACATTTTTGTTTTTTGTACCTATCATTTTTGCCTATCATAAGGTGTTTTTCAACCTATCATCGAGGACGATGTATTTTTTGACACACTCCTATATATATATCACTATTACCAGCTTATCTTGTAAATCATGTTATGAAATGGTTTTAAATTTACATGTATGATTATTGCAAATGTCTATTTAACATTCGATAAGCAATTGCATCTACTAATGTATTTAAAGACCTTGGAATATGCTGATATTCAATGTAATCAAATTCACCTTGCAAGAGACACACTCTCAAGAATAATCTCAATAACATTGGATTTCTAATGGCATACACTCTATTAAGCTGTAATACAACGAGTTCAGAATCTATCCTCACTATCAAACTCCGAATCCCAAATGAAATAGATTCAGATAATAACTCAATCACTGCACTATACTCTGCAACGTTGTTTGTTGTTTGACCGAGGCTTACCCCATGCATAGAAACTAACTCGTCACAGGGCGAATAGATAACCCAAGCTGCGGAAGAGATGTTCCGTGTATTACGACAAGAACCATCAGCAAATCCAATGTATGTTTGGAGAGGCATCGACATCTGCAATATCAAGAGTAAAACCAAGATAAGCAGGAATAATGACGGAAAAACACTCTCTAAGCTAAGTACACTTTTTAAACTAAAACACACTAGCTAAAAAGAAAAACTAACCTAACTAAACAATCTCCATACCCATTCTTTTAAGCATAATACCTCTTCAGGTAAAGACCATTTCTGGGTTTACCTAAAGAGTCCCCGTCAAAGTCTACCAATTCATAGGCCCCTTTTGCTAGCTTTCGCTTGACAATATAGGGACCATGCCACATAGGAACGAATTTCGAGCGCCTAATTTGTCATTGGCTTGATCATATAATAACACTAGGTCTCCTTCCGAAAAATTTCGAGGGGTCACATCTCGATCATACTGAGCTTTCATACGTTTTGCGTGAGTCTCGATTGCCAATGCAGCATCACGTCGATTCTCATCTAATTGAGCTAAGTATAACAAACGCTTTTCCTCTTCGGAAGTGGCTGGAAGTAACTTGATGGCCATTTGTAGTGACTGGATTTCGCATTCAATGGGTAACACAACTTCCAAACCATAGACTAGTTGGAAAGGAGTGAACCCTGTTGATGCTTTTACTGAAGTTCGGTACGCCCAAAGCGCTGAAAATAGCATGTTGTGCCAATTCGACCGATGAATCCCAATGATTCATCGGATCATGATAACTAAAACTTTGTTGATGGATTCAACCAGACCATTCGCTTGTGGATAATAAGGGGTTGAACTATCGTGACGTAAACCAAGTCGGCCTGTAAGTTCGGTCATCATAACGTTTCGAAAATGACGCCCATGATCAGTGATTATCACTTGTGGGACACCAAACCTAGCAATTATATGATTGAACATGAAAATTGTAGCTATTTTTCCATCTACCTCGAATGTAAGCATCGCCTCAGCCCACTTAGTAAAATAATCTACCGCAAGGATGATATACGCATGCCCCCCGGTCGAGTGAGGGTTACATGTAATAAAATCGATACCCCATTTGGCAAAAGGACCAATGGCAATTATAGGGTGGAGAGGAGCAGGTGGAGCGCGCATCTTACGATCAAAAATCTGGCAGTTGTGGCATTTTCGGACCGCCGTAATACAATCTTTAAACAAGGACGGCCAGAAATAGCCAGCGCGCAATATCTTTTTGGCTGTGGCATACCCAGACATATGACCGCCACACGCTCTAGAGTGACAGTCATTTAGAACCCTTTCAGCCTCTTCGTGAGTTAAGCAACGTCAAAAATAGAGTCCGCCCCACGGCGATAAAGAGTATCTCCAATAATTTTGAATTGTTGGGACTGGAATCGAATTTTCCGACTTTCCGACCTTGAAATTTCTGGCCGAAAGGATTGAGTCTGGAGATAGACGATGATATACCCATACCACGGATCTAAAGTGCTGATTAGAAACAAAGATTCGTCCGCAATGGGCTCCTCTGCCACAGTTTCCATGTCAGCACGCGGGAAGTCACACATTAACTCCGCAAAAAATAAAGATTTCTTAGACTTAGATTTCTCAAACTCCATGTCGAACTCCTGCAGGATAATGATCCATTTCGAGTACTTGCCCCCTAGCAATTGCTTGGTTAAAATGTAGATCATAGGGTTGCAATCCGAAATTACCGTAGTTTTACGTAGTAAAATGTAGTGACGAAAACGTTGGACAGCTTGAACGGCTACCAATGCCAATTTCTCCACATGTGAGTATTTTAGCTCAGTTGGATTTAACGTTCGACTAAGGTAATATATCACATGTTCCGTTCCAAATTCATCTTCCTGAAGTAAGACCATTCCAATGGTGGAATGGGAGGCGGCGAGATACAAGAAGTAATCCTGGTTGTAGTTGGGAGGATGCAACAACAGTGCATGGGTCAACGCGTGTTTGAGTGCATCAAAAGATTTCTGAGCTATCTCATCCCAAGAGAATTGAGTGTTTTGCTTCAACAACCAGGTAAAACCCTTTGTAACCTCGGTGTAGTTAGGAATGAATCGTCGTAAAAAGTTTGCTTTCCCCTGCAAACTTTGGAGTTGGCGAAGACTCGAAGGAGGAGGCAATTTGATGATAGCTTCGACCTTTGAGGGATCAACATGAATGCCGGCTTTCGAAACTACAAACCCAAGCAATCGACCCGTTTCTATACAGAAGACACATTTGTGTGGGTTCAACCGAATACGATAATGCCTACACCTCATAAAGATTGCTCGTAAATGGACAAGGTGATCAGCTCGATGTAAAGAGTGAGCAGGCAAATCATCGAGATACGGTTGCACAATGTGTTTGATGTCATGAAACGCATAAGACATCGCCCTTTGAAAAGTTGCTCCGACATTCTTAAGCCCAAAAGGAAATTTGCAATAAGCAAATGTCCCCCATGGACAAATGAAAGCCGTTTTTGGTTGATCGGCAGGTAGAATGTTGATTTGATTGTATCCGGAAAAACCGTCCATAAAGGAAAATATTTCGCTGCCGGCACAATCATCAATGATTTGATCGATATAGGGAGTTGGGTAATTGTCCTTTGGACATGCTCGATTAATCTCCCTATAATCGATGCATATTCTTATTTTTCCCTGCTTTTTGTTAACCGGAACAATATTCGATACCCAATCTGTTAACGGGATCGGATAAATGAAACCTGCTTTCAACAGTTTTTCAACTTCTGCTTTAATTGCAGCAGCTTTTCGTGGGTGAATCTGACGCAAATGTTGCCGGACGGGTTTAGCGTCCAGGTAAGTCTTGATCTCATGAACAACAATCGCGGGATCAATTCCTGGAATTTCCTCATAGGACCAGGCAAACACGTCACGGAATTCTTGAAATAGGGCCTTATATAATTGAATTTCGTCATCTGTACACGAGGCACCTATATGAATGTTTTCAACAATTCCGGGCTTAATCGAAATGTCAATAGGAATAGTTCGAGAGATGTTTCCCAAATTTAACTCTGAATCGGGATGTTTCATTGGATTCTAAGGTTCCTTGACATATTCATTGTAAAAATTGATGAGAAATCATTTTCAAAATGATCATCCTCAGGTAAAAACGAAGATCTATGATGGAGATCTTCCCATGGTAAATCATCTACACATAGGATTTCATGAATTTTCTCATCAGAGTGAACAAGTTTAGAAAATGTAGTTAAATTCGAGGTTGATGTGAAAAGTGATTCCTCACGGACCACATTCATTAAGTCAATTTTGGTTGAACCCAGGTCGGCAAAAGACTGCACGACTTCATAGGCAATTTCATATGGACTCAAAGGCATGGAATTACCAAATGAGTCTATCTCAGATTTAGAAGGGATGATCCAAGGATCATCATAAATAATGGTGTCTGATGTGATCATATGAATAGTTGCAAATGAAGATGATGCGTTGATTGGAGGAAAAGGAAAAGTTCCCAGTAAACCGACATCTTTAACTAATCCTACTCCAACATCCTTATATGGGATAGTCGTTTTACCAACTTGTTGAATACTCTCCGAAGAGGCTAGGTCGGATGAAAAGTAAGCCAGCTAGTCTATTGTTACGATCTTTCCATTATGTGGAAACTTTATTACTCGAAAGACCGATGAAACGACCACTGTCATAGCGTAAGACCAACTTCGACCCAAGAGAAGGTTGTAGTCTAGAGAGGCATCAACCACCTCCACATCTAGACTAACGGTTTTTCCTTCAACCCCTATAGGCAAATCCTGTAGAATGCCAGAATGATGAAACCCACGGCCATCAAAGGCCTTAAGAATCGTCGGGGATTGGTTTAGTGAAGGAGAACCAAGCGATCTCCAATACTATATCGACATAATTCACGCTGAGGCTCCCTCATCAATTATAGTCCGATGAATAGGCCTGTTTTTTACTATCACTGGGATCTGGAAAGCCATTTGATGAGGGAGGTGTGGTGTACTATTTTCTATATCAAAAATTATTAGGTTCGGGTCCTGAACGTCAAAAACTCCTATAGCCGACAAAATTAATTTACGCTGTGCTGGACATGATTTCAGCACTTCCAAAGCCGACATTGCCGAGGGTGAAACAGCTAAATCCTCAACAATGTTATAGTTCTGAGCCGCTCTCGCATATGGATTGAAAGTTGACTTTCGAAGTATACCCTTGGCGGGCGGTTTGATTACCAAGTCCAAGTTAGGTTTCTCGATCTGTAGTGGATCGGAACCGGGAGCTGAGGTTGATGGATTAGAATGAGAAGATTCTTCTTCTTTGCCATCAACAGGACTTTTACTACCATAATCTTGCGATCGAGTCGCAATCCTAACATGGGACATCATCAATATGGGTTCTTCATTAGCACTCGAGGAAGAACTTATCATCTTGCTGTCTTGACTTGGAAATGGATCCTTCAAAACAGCAGGAGTTTGGGAACCTTTGACGATCTTCGTAGCCTCTACACGATGAGGGCAGTCTCTTGTAAAATGTTCATCGTCACAAATGAGACATGGATAACAAGGTTTACGCTTTTCATCATTAGATTCCGCCTTTTCAGGTTTCTCCTTTGAACTTTTGTCCGTTTTATTCTTCTTCTTTCCTTTCTTCTTCCCACCGGATTTTGATTTAGCTGTAGATGACTCTACAACGTGAATATCGACGGAAATCTCTGCAGAAGAATCTCCTGTTGGGGAATCAGGCAAGGTTATAATAGGATAATAATTCTTGGAGGATTTCTTCTTACCTTTAATGTTAACCGTGCCAATCATACCATCAGTGGCATGAGATCCTGAAGGAGCTGCAGTGATTTGGTTTGACTTGGGAAGATCGCGGATTTTTTCGTGTAACGTAACTGACTGAGTATAAACTAAGTCAAGGTACTATGCTTGAGCAATGACTTGCTCCTCAGTAACCACTCCGGCTTTAGCAACATCTTCAGTGATCTTTGGCAACAAAGATCTTACAAACCACTCTGCCAAAATCTGATCTGGAATAAATACCTTCACTAAACGTCGACGACGTCTCCATTCATGAATATGATCGGAAATATAAGTGGACGTTGATTGCTTTAACGAAGTTAGTAATTCCGTGCCATTGTCATATCTGACTGGCAACTGGAAATGAGTTAAAAACGAGGTAGCTAACTAACTAAAATTATAAAAAGTTCCTCGCGGTAACTCAATGTACCACTTGGCCGCGAGACCAATTAGAGTGCGCTGGAAAAGTCTAAGACGGATCGAATCATCTGTGATGGAGTTAGATGCACACCAGAGGTGGTAAGTCATCACATGGTTCGACGGGTCCTTTCCTGATTTACCTTCGAACTTGGGAATGTCACTGGGCAACTTATTCAGCATTGGCAGCCAAAATGGAAGATAATTAATCGGATCATTCGTTAGGCGCGACAAGTCAGGCAAGTCCAAAGTTGCGATAAACGATAACTGCCTATTAGGATCCCTAAAACTTTGGGTCATGAGACCAGCCCCAGGAGGAGGATATCCGGGAAAACTTGGAATAGGAATCGCGTTCGGGATACTGTATCCTCCCGGAAAACCAGGATTAACCGAACCGTACTGGGGTTGTTGAGGTTGTTGATAAGTGTACCCAGGGTACGGTTGATACTGATAGACTGGCTGCTGCACAGCATGACCGAATTGGTATTGTCCCTGGTACGGTTGATAAGTGAATTGTGGTTGACTTGTGACAACTGTACTTAAACCAGGTTGTCCTAGAGGCATCTGAACCGTAGTTTGAATCGTGGATCCAGACGGTGGTAAAGATGTCTGAGGAGTAGATACAGGAACAGTAGAAGCCGGAGCTATCGATACTCTAGAAGTAGGTGGGGTAGATTGAACAGATGTTGTGGCAGTTGCAGCAGTCGTTTGAGATGGAGTACGAGGCGCAGTAGGCCCAGACTGAGAAACTACAGAAGGTACAGAAGTTTGAATGTTAGACTGGACTGGTTGCTGGGGTGTACCAGAAACTAAGGGTTGTCTAGTTTGAGATGACAACTGTACACATGGCTACAACACCTGTTGGGTTTGCGATGGATCCCACACTATGTTCATTCCGGGGTACTGACCCATAACAGGTTGAGAATATTGAGGACCATAACCGGATTGAGGGTAGGATTGATAATTGAATGGTACATTTCCCGTTCCTTGAACATAAGATTGATCTTGGGGTGGTTGGAAACCTTGGTTCGAGTACTGACCTTGGGGTAGATACCCTTGAGGCACGTACTGATACTGGGGTTGACCTTGAGGGATAAATTGATACTGGGGTTGACCTTGGAGTACATATTGAGTCTGGGGTTGACCTTGAGGAACGTATTGTACCGTAGGTACGTACTGTCCTTGAGGTTGCCTAACTGATGCAAATTGTGTACCTTGAGGTTGCCCTCCAGGCGTTAATTGAGGCTGCCCCCCAAGCGGTAACTGGGCACCCTGAGGTTGAGAATTGGGAATAGAACCTGACGTCATAAGAATGTCTTCTACGCTCAACGGCTTTGTACCATTGCTTCCAGTTAATAACCCTTGCTCAATGGGTTGAGGATATGCTCCCGAAAAAGTACTAGAAAGTGACTGATACCGAGAGGGAATAGAAGGACCGCTGTACAAAAAAGATTCAGGCGATTGAGTAAACATTGACAACTAACCTAACATATTTACGGGAATATAAAAACCTCTAGGATGATAAGGAGCACGAGGTGGTGAAAAACTTAACCCTGGGTTTTCAAAATAATTAGTCAAAGAAAGATACCAAGTAGTACTCCTAAGAGGACTGTAAAAAATTGATTCACTCTCCCTTAGATCAAGAACAGGTTGATTTTCAGGGATAGGGATGCCTACTTCTTCTTTCGGAGCAAGTTCTTCAATAGGAATAAGTCTAGAAGGAAGATCTTGGGTAATTACTCTTTCTACCCTAGGTGAATCAGGACCACTAGAAGTTGGAGAGACAAAACCCGATGTTGGAGTAACAGGTTCAGATATCTCAGGTTCTTCACCTATATCACTAGTAGATGAAAAGCTACCAGCAAGTTCGGAAACTGAAATCGATTGCGGATCATAACCTGTCACTAGAGTTTGGTAATTAGGATGTACAACCAATGAAGACTCTCCTTCTTCAGGTGACCCAACTTTACTACCACTAGGAGTTACGAGGACTTTCAAGCCTTCAAGCTGGCTCGGGACTTCTTCAAGAGGCTGGCCCCGAAGTCTACGGGACTTCCTCAATAAATCAGCCACAGTTACAAACTCAGGAGACTGGCCCCGAAGTCTACGGGTCTACCTTGGTAATTCAGCCACAGTTAAAAACTTTTAACTACTTCACACGTAAACAAAGTAAAATCTCAATGAAAAAAAACCTAAAGCCTCTAAAGAACCAAACAAATTTGAATCACACGCCTAAAGAATCTAGAGATCAAATACACACAAACAGTAACTTTCCAGACCGAAAACACTAGTTGGTGATGAAATCCAACGTCGCAGAATTCAGTACAGAAATGGCGGTTAAAACAGTTACCCCGGGAACCTGCTTAATGAATAGACTGGACCAAGTTCCTCCACTTAACCGTCTCGAGTGAAGTGAACCCCCCAGAAAATCCAAGTGAGTCTAGCCGACGTCTGCTCCAGGTACAGTGGGATCTTCCCACCACTATCACCTTAGGAAGAATCCTAAATAATATGGCCTCTAAGGTTACCAACTGAGACAAATACACCCGGGGGAACAGTCTACGATCCGATACACACGCAAGGGCAGAGTAGCAAGCTCAATCCCCTTGAAGGCTCCTTGACATAATCCAAGGTTTACTAACAAGTGACCCCAGGCTCCTCGACAATGGTTAATCTGAGGTTTACCGTTTTTAATACGTGAATATCTCGCATCATTCCCAATGAGGAAGGATTGATTCCCACACTGGTTCGGACACGATCTCGTGCTTCTCCTTTAAGAGGAGCTTTCCCAGAGCATAAATGCAACAATTGGATTTCTTCCTACCACAAGATACAACTACTTGTTTGTTTTTACTGTCTTGGAGAGTTAATTACTCTCCTACTCCAAGACACTAGCCTAAGCTAAGTTGGTGTATCAGAGCCCTAGAAATAAAATGTTACTAGGTGAATTTTATTTTAAGCGTTAATTTTAGTGGTTGTTGTTTAAGTCAAGAGATGGCGGAGATGAAACTCGTGGTGTAAAGACTCAACTCGAAATCACTAAAAAGATGCACCTAAGATTATTTAAACAATCTTTTCTCTTCGATGAACTTATAAACTAAGAAAGAGTTTGAGAATGCAAATACTTTGTAAACACAAATCTTTCTCAATTAAACAAATTAAAAGAAGAGCTTTTTCCTTTCCAAAGCACTCAAAACGAGACAACTAGTTATTTCACAAAAATTTCCCTTTTCTTTTCAAAGCACTCAACCACTACAAAACAAACTTTTTCCAAAAGAGATTTTTTTTATATTTTTCATAAGACACTCAAAACTATGAAAATGACTAATCTTGAGTTCTACAAACTAGAAAAATCTATTTGAAGTTAAAGCTTACAAAGTGTCTTTTTGAGGATGTTTTACTTAGCTAAATGTGAGCTAAGGACTAATTTATGCAGAATCACAATTAGTCAAAAAACAACCAATCTTTCGTTTTCTTTTTTAAAAATGAAAATTCCAAACTTTCAAATACAAGTTTTTCGAAATTTTGAAATGAGAAAACACAAAGCGGATTCCTCAACAAGGGGAGATTTCATAAATGGTCAGACTCATAAGAAGGCTGGTAGACACCAATGTGATCTGAGGTCCCTACAGCTTCTAAGCTCAGAGCCACTACACAACCAAAAATGAAAAACAAGCCCAACAAGCAAAACTCCTAGGAATTCCACCTAAAACCATAACACTAATGAAATTAAATCAAGGAAAGTTTTTGACAGGGAACAAGAAGGTCTGGGCAATGGCTAAAACCTATAAACAAATTCTAAACTGATAAAAAAGAGAAAAATTTAAAATTTCTCAAATTTTTGATAGGGTACGCAGGCAGCCTGTTTACACAGATGCGTTCACGCTCTGTGTACAAAGAAAAAGTGCATACAGGTACGCACTGTGCTTAACTCAGAGGGTGCGTACTTCTCCCAAAACTATGAAAAATAAAAACTGACTCAAAATTAACTAAATTCACCCAATCCCACAATCATCAAGTCAAAAACAGAAACAGAAATACAGTTTCTCAGGTCAAAGTATAAACAAGGAAAACAATCAAGTCCCCAAAGGAGTCGCCATTTTGTCGCATGGAATGAGTCAATCTTGCGGAAAAGATAGACCTTCCTAGAATCTAAAGAAGTCCTAATGACAAGAAAACCAACCAGGCACTATCTTTCCCTAAATATGCTTTAATAAACAATAGCAAACAAGTGTTTTTAGGGCCTACCTTTGGTCCAACGAAAGCTTGTGGATGCCCTCTCTCCTTTGATTCCAATGAGCTCCTTTTCGCGAATCTGCAAACACAAACAAGGCAAACAAATTAAATAGCACCTGAAAAACCAATTGCATAAAACATAATTAACATGAAATTCAAGGAGTCCATGAAACAATTAACATAAGATACTTGTTGAGAAAAATGAGTTTGATTGTATTCATTCAAAAGAAGAAGAACCTTACAACCTTTGCCTTGACGTTGTACAAGCTCCTCCCAGGGTCCAACAAGAAGTCTCCTCTACTTTGACAAGTTTCACTCACTCCCCAATGAAGCCAAAAAGGTACGTGATTTCTCCTCTTAAGCTCAACTAGGAAGTCTTAATTTCACCAGCATTTACCCTCAAAATGTTCAGCTTCTAACCTCCTTAGTCCTCACCACAATGCCTGTATTTATAGTGCAATGGAGGGAAGTTACTAGGTCCTCCTCCAAAGGGATAAAGCCCTCCTTCAAAGGGATAGCTCATTTAGTCAAGGGATTAGCTCCTTCTCTTTTGGGATGCATGAACCACCTCAGAGCGAACAATCCACGTCAAAATTCCTTCTAGAAAACTCTAGAATTAACCCAAAGTGAGTTTTTTAAGATAAAACTTGCGCCTTTTGACTTTCACAGGGGTCTGCACCTACACCGTTAGGGACAGAGCGGGTAGGTATGAAGCTTCTGTACACAGAAGGTGTGGGACCGCAGGTGACCATGAGAGAAAGTGCGGAACTAGAGTTACATTGATTTTTAATGTCTTTCTCCCACTTCCAAAGCTTGATTTGAAGAGTTGAGGTCTTAGACTTACTCAGGAGGACAGTACAAGTGATGATAGACCCATACTGACTGCAAATAATCATGGTGACGATATTTTTGTGTAACAGAGTTTAATAAGGAGCATTAAACCTTGGTTTAAGAAGGTTTTACTGGGTAGGAACATTAAAATTCCTAGAACACATAGTGTGAAATGCAATCTTATTTGCATACTGTGGGTATATGCGACTTAGGTTGCATCATTATGGTGTTTGTAGCTTAGGCTGGTATCATTTGGTATCAGAGCTGAATATGGAATTTTTTTGTGTAAGAATACTTTGAGAAAACTTAGAACATAGTTATGTTATGAAGGTGTGTATGCAGGCAAGTGGAGATCAGATTTAAAATTTGACAAACAATAGGCACACAGAGATAAAGTGTAGCAGAATTTACAGATGCAAAGAAACAGAGAGAAATCCATTCAAAATGCAGGTGAATGGTAGAACAAGATCATGCAGAGGTCTTTAAGGTAGTGGCATAAGAAGGTGAGAAGATTACAGCAAGCTAGAGCAAGGAGTGCTCAATTGGTTCTAGAGGAGAGAACGAGACTTGTTACTGCAGAGGTATTGTTGCAAGAACGAGACTTGTTACTGCAGAGGTATTGTTGCAGTTCACATGAAGGTCATAAAGGCAGTTCCACGGAGGATGTGGGTAGAATTGCTAAGGGATGAAGGAAGTTGGTAAGAGTTTCTGAATGAAAGTAGAATGTGGTAGAACCTTGAAGAATTCCAACAGAGGTTGGATAAAGAGGACAATTGTGTTCTTAAAAGGTGCAGATGAGTTGAAGCATAGAAAGAGCAGAAACAAGTGCTTAGAGAGGTTCGAGAGAAAAGAGAACCAAGTGCTTGCCAAAATACCAAGTACAGAGGAAATCTTGGTGAGATAAGTGGCAACAGGGAGGATTTGTTGTTGCAGAGGCTTTAGTGTAGCTCATAGTAAGTGAGTGAGTAACTCATGAAGATAGAGAGGGAGATGACTACTAATAGTCATAATAGAGATAACAGAGGTTCTGAGGAAGACTACAGCAGAAGAAAGGTGAATAAATAGGATGCCAAGGAAAGTGGAAAGAGAATGATTCAAGAGGAGCTTCACAAGGAGATTGTAGAGTTAAAAGAAAAACTTAATGTATTAAGGATGCTACTTGAGGAAAACCAAAGACAAGGTTGGGTCTTGAGGAGAAAGGCAGTGAAGTGGCATACGTTACAGAGAAGGCTACAGGAGAAGAGAAATTAGCAGGTGAATATGTAGTTAGTAGATGAGTTGAAGAAGCTTGAACAAATAATGTGTGTTCAATTGAGATCTAAAGAACTCATAGAAGCTGAGTTGGAAATGGAAGTTTCCATTTGTGCAGCAGAACAAGGTGAAGTTCTAGGTGAAGATGAAGATTGGACATCTGTGAAAGATCTTGAGAATTCAATACAATAAGAAGTTTACTTCACTGAGGAAGGAATTATTGATGATTTTCTGAACTATTGGAAAAATTCAGATCATCAAGAGGATGTGAAACCTTGTATATTTGAATCTAATAATTTTGATGTGATTACATGTTTTGCAGAGGATGAGTAGTATTTTGAAGCTTCAAAAGTATGGAAGAGTATCTTTCAGAAGATAAATACTCTCAAGTAAAGAATGATGGAGAATGTCTCTTGAATGAGAAAAGTAGTGAATTATGGCAACAGAAAGAATTCAGTAATACATTGATGTTCGAAGCTGTTACAACACAGTGACAATTTATTATGAAATAAGGAGATGATATTCAGTCTGAAGAGCTAATATGTGAAGCAACAATTGAGACTATTGAACCTTGTAAATTTCAAACTGATAATTTTTGTATAAATGTAGGAATTATAAGTGATGATGAAACACTTATGAAGTGTCACAAAGAACTTGAATTACTAGAATATTTGTTGGAAAACCCAGAGTATGATAGTGTTATTGCAGAAGAAGGAGTTCACTACAGTGGACAAGAATAGAAAGACATCATTGAAGAAGATGGTGTGGAAGAAATATTTGCTAACAGTCTTGAGAGTCCTTTAGAGAATTCTTTAGAGAGATTGAATCAACATACCGATGCGCTGATAAAAGGAGAAAAAGCAGAGCATCATATTGAAATGTTGCCAAAGGAAGGAGAGTCATGGAGCCCTTATGTTTTTCATTTTAATAATTGTTTTGTGAGTGCATGTTTTGGTTCAGATGCTGGAGAAAATTTGTCACATATGAGCAACCAAGTAAAGATGGAAGAGGAAGGAAAATATGATGGAATTGATAAACATCATAGTAATGTATTTGAGAGGAATAAAGTACAAGGGGAATTGCAGGACAATTTATTTTTTGAATGTAAATTTACAAATATTGAACAGGGTTGTTTGGAAAATCACAAGAGGGTAAGGATGCAAGGGCGGTAGTAAGAATTGAAAAACTTCAAAGAGAAGGTAATGAACAACAGGCTGAAGATGAGTTGACAGAGTACACCAACAAATGGGGGAGTATGTACCAACTCAAGGATGTGCTAGAGATAGAGATTGAAGAATTATGGCAGTTAATGATGAAGCATTCCAGATGGAGGAGATTGACAGAAACAGGAAGAATGATCAGTCAGAATTTGAACATGGTGGACAAGGACAAGAAGATGAAACAGAAGACAACAAACATACAACAGCAACAAAGGTGCATAGCATTCAGACAACTAAAAACTAAAGTTTGGGACCCTGGAGGTTTTCTATCAACATATGGAAACACATGATCATGAGATCATGAATGTTTTCAACCTTGAGAGTCTGATGCAAGAGCATTCGGCTCAGAAAATTTCATTGTATTTTAGTAGACATAGGAGGTCTTGTGTTTTCAAGGAAGTTGGATTACTATGTATCAAATTAATGTAATTATTAAGGTTTTGAGTGATTTTAATGAGAGAAACTAGAATAGGGATTAATCAAGTATTGTGAGGCATATTTGTAAATGTTATTGAATGTAGGAGAACATAAGTGATGATGAGTGCTTAGTGAGGATTGAGAGATTTTGAAATATTGTAAATCTTAGATTAGGAATTGGTTTCATGATTTTGGGGATTAAAGAGAATCTTTAGGATTTAATTAAGTTGTTGAGATCCTCGAGCAATCATTGAGAGATTTTAGGACTTGATGAGCAGATTAAGGATCTGAACCAGGAAATGGGTTACATAACCTTTTGTATAAATGTAAGACTAAAAGGCATAGAAGAGGGTTAGCTAGTTAGAAAATTACTAGTTAGTTAGTTAGAGAGTTTGACTGTAAGCCTATGGGCAAGAAATGGAAAAGGCCACTGATTAGAAAATTAGGCTAGAGAGAGAGAGAGACTCATTATGTAATTATTTGTTTATATATACACAGAGACTTTGATTCCTGAGTGTTTGATGTGTGTTGATTGATGGAATTATAGATTGTGTGTGAATTAGAGTAATTCTGCATAATATATGTATGCATGTGGAATTAAGAAGAACAGAGAGAAGAAGTGGAGGATGAAGGATCGTGATTTGATCATTTGAATCAATTTGAAGTATCAAAGTTGAAGCTTAGGAGTGACAGTGTTTAAGAGTACGCGGAAGTAAGTTCAGGAGGAAGTTGCGTTGCAGAACAACCAAAGACTAGAAACCTTGGAGAATAACTAATACACAGAAGAATAGAGAGAGGACAACGCATAGAGGAGGAGTACAACAATTGGAAGTGATTGAGCAAGTTCAAAAGGAATAAAAACACAAATCAAAATATAGGCGAGTCAGTGAATAGACCAGAAAAAACGAGAAATTGCATAAAGATGAAGGAAAGGAAAGGCACGAAGAAATGAAGTAATCATGCAGAAGAACCATTGGATCAATTAGAACAACAAATGAGATTGTGTGAGATGAATGGTAGAGATATTATCGTGCAAAATAAAGTCAAGAAGTGAAGGGATTAGATTAAGCCATGTGTTAGCTGAATAGTGGCGCTGTCTTCATAGGCAGTAAGTAGTTTCTCATGTGGGCTTAAGGTTGTAAATGGTATTTCTGAATTCTACGCGATTAGCCTTAGGAGTTGACACGTAGCACACAGTGGGAAGAGAAAACCACTTTTGTCGCATGCTCTCGATCTAATATCGATCGTGCAGCAAGATTACACAATCAGCGTTGGATTGAGGTAAGAGGAATAAACGGTGTAGATTTAATGCGCTAGTGAGCCAGTATGAAGAAGTGAGTGGACGATGTGATAATCGTCAGATTAAGGAATGAGATAAATGGCAGAGGTTGAATGCACTAAAGGGAGCATCAATATATGTGCAAAGGTTTGTGGAATGGTGGAAAGATGAGGTTTAAGTGGCTTATGGAATATTTCTATTATATGAGAATTATAATAGAAATAAACAGGGTTAATGATTATGGGTTAAGTTGAGTTTTAACCAAAGTCTAAAGACCATGGTATGGTTTATAAGCATGGGTGATTAAAATTAGATTCAAAGATTATATGATATTTTTTTACCACATATAATAAAATCAACTGAAGGGTTGTATAAGGTTCTGCATCAAAGGTTTATTAAAGTTTGACCTTGGGATAATTAAATGAAATGTTTCCGCATAAAGTTTAATAATGAGCACTAAACCTTGGTTTAAGAAGGTTTTATTCGGGAGCAACATTAAAATTCCCGTGACACATAGTGTGACATGCAATATTATTTGCATCCTGTGGGTATATGCAGCTTAGGCTGCATCATTATGGTGTTTGTAGCTTAGGCTGGCATCACTGAAGAGGTGTGGAGTGGAAGAAATCATAGTGCAACTCACATGAGATTCTTTGGATGCGTGGCATATGCACATGTCCTATGTGAATTGAGGATGAAGTTGGATAGCAAGGGGGACAAATACATATTTGTTTGATACAATGATTAATCCAAGGCATACAAGCTCTTCAATCCATCAAGAAAGAAGGTCATAATTAGAAGAGATATGAAGTCCATAGAAGAGGAAGCAGGCGATGGAAGTTTATAGAAGAAAATAAATGTGAAAGCATGTATACCACATGAGGACAAAGAGGAATTGACAGCAACAAGAAATTCCTCAATAGTGACTCCCTCTACTCCTATTCAAGCACAACAAAGTAGGCAACAAGGAACACCATCAACAAATAATAGGATAGTGTTGCCTAGTCATGCAAGTGTTTCTCCAAGAACAACGCAAAGCGCAACATCAAGTGACATGTTAAGCCCATCTTCAACAAACACAAGAAAACCAAAATTTAGAAATTTAAATGAGATTTATGAGCAATATGAAGTTAATAGTAACATTGGTCTAAATTCCTTATTTACATTTTTGTCATGTAGATTACCCAATCCATTTTGAAGATGCAGTAAAAGAATAAAAATGGGTAGCAACAATGGAGGAAGAAAATAGAAAAGAATGACACATGGGAGTTAGTGAACCTTCCGCAAGGAAAAAATGTCATTGGGGTGAAGTAGGTCTATAAGACAAAGAGAAACGTTGAGGGGAAGATTGAAAGGCATAAAACGAGGCTAGTTGTCAAATATTACAAGAAGCAGCATGGAAGAGATTATGCAGAGACGTTTCTGCCAGTCGCGAGGATGGAGACAATGCATACAGTTATGGTGATTGACTCACAACATAAATGGAAAGTGTATCAAATGGATGTAAAATCAACATTCTTGAATGGAGTGCTAAAAGAGGAAGTGTATGTTATGTAACCGCCTAGTTATGAGGTAAAAGGGCAAGAAGACAGGGTGTATAGGTTGAGGAAATCTCTTTATGGGCTGAAGTAAGAATCACGTGTGTGGTATAGCATGATGGATGCTTACTTGTTGCAAAATGGTTTTGACAAATGTGATGGTGAGCCTACTCTCTACATCAAAGAGAGTGATGGTAAGATTCTTATTGTTTTCTTATATGTAGATGATTTAATTTTTACAAGCAATGATGATTTCCTCATCATTGATTTCAAAGAAGTCATGAAGAGTGAATTTGAAATGACTGACTTGGGATTGTTAAGGTTTGGTCATATAAGTGAAGCAAACAAAAAATGATATTTCTATTTCCCATGAAAAGTATGTAGTAGACATTTTGGAGAGGTTTAAAATGGATAACAGCAAGCACACACCAACTCAAAATGTCATGGGTTTGAAGTTGATAAAAGAAGATTACAGCAGAATTATCAATCTAATATTAGACAAAATTATGATAGGAAGCTTGATGTATTTGACCGCCACTAGGCCAGATATAATGTATGCAGTAAGTCTGGTATCAAGGTTCATGGAGACACCCAAGGAAACACATTGGCAAGCAGCGAAAATGATTTTAAGTTATGTCAATTGGACAACATAGTATGGTATTTTGTATGCTACAACAGATGATTTCAGGCTAGTTGCTTACACTGAAAGTGATTGGGCAAGAAGTGTCGATGAGAAAAAAGCACGTCATAATATTTCTTCATTTGGGTGCCGGAGCCATTTCATGGGCCTCCAAAAAGCAGTCAATAGTGTCACTATCAAAAACAGAAGTTGAATATGTTGCGACAACAACAAAAACAGTTAAGCCATTTGGATGTAAAGGATGTTCAGGGATCTTCGACATGACCAAGAGGGAATGCAAATTACTTTCTACGACAACACCTCAGCAATTGCATTGTCAAATAAATTTTTTTCATAAGAGGACCAAGCATATTGATGCTAAATATCATTTTATCAGAGAGTTGATTAACAATGATGAAATTATGTTGTAGCACTGAAAGTGAAATAAACAATTTATTGATATTTTCACAAAGCCATTGTCATGCGAAAGTTTTGTTTATCTCAAAGACTGTCTGGGAATTGTCAATGGCAGCAGTTGTGATTAAGGGGGAGTGTGGGAAATATTAATCCCAACCACTGCGTTAAACAATTTGATAGCAGCGATACTTATCAGAAGTATTTTTGTAGGTTGTGATTTTGTTTGCATGAGGAAGGACTAAAGTCTAAGAAGAAGTACTATGATGACCATTATGCAACACAGCAAAGAGTTTAAAGCACTTAATGAATTTTGGTAAATACGTATGGGCAACCATTCACTCCACGACTATTACCCACACTCCACAACACCTGCAAGTTCACAAAACCATTTATTATGTAAAGTTGCCCATGTTGTGTATCAATCTTTTCTCTGTCATTAATTAATGAGTCAAATGTATGTTTTGTATAAATATGAATGTAAAATTCATTTGTAAAGTTGAGCAAGTAGATAAGAGACAAGTTTGTAATTCTGAGAGGTAGTGATGATAAAATTGTGGAGGAAATGTTGGTGGTCATGTGAAAATAAATTTTATAGAGTTTTAAAAACAGTTATTCCACAACCCTAGTGAAGCATAAATCGAAGTAATTTTTTGTGTTTCTATTTGGATCTACAACATCCATTTATCATGCGAATGTATTTTCATATGTTATGAAATATAATCTAAATCCTCTGTGTAGTTGCGATATCCTTGCCACAACTAAAGCTGACTTTGCCACAACCGATTTCTGAGCTAGATTCCTCTCCTCTGCCCCTGTGAATTTTTCTAACAAGTATTTATTATCGAAGTCCACCGTTAGACCATAACCAACTCCTATATAACCTGCATCACGTAAAAACCAATACAATTCCAGACTTTGAGAGCTTGTAAATCAAACTTGTTCCTCGATAATGCTATCCTTGTCGCCAAGTCCTTTTCATTTTATCCTCCATCAGGCCAACTCCATTTCTATTGTACCTGCACATTTGTCGCAAAAAATACATTTTCAGGGTCCAAGAGCCTATATATCAAACTTGTTCTTCGTTTCTTCTCTGGACCATTTTCTCTTGGCGTTCATCATTCATTTCTACTTTGGGCTTTACTACATGGTTATAGGAGCGAGGTTAGGAAAACAATAAAATATGAAAACCACTTAATTTAAATCCAATGTTTTAAATAAATGAAATATAAAAAACATAATTACCCTAACAATAAATTAGTAGTAAATTATTTACAATATTTCTTTTAAAAAAAAATTAGATGTAAAATAATAACGTAAAAATAAATATATTATATTTTAAAAATATATAAAAGGATAATAAATTAATACAAGTATAAATATTATATGATTTGTTTTTTTTTTAATAATAGTCAACAATTTATTTCAATGTGTAAATTGATTTAAAATTCTTATAAATTACTATCTAACTATGTAATAACTATGTAATAGTAATAATTTATATATGCAATTTTAATTATTTTTTGATTTTTTATTTAAATTTTGAGAATAAAATATTGGAAAATGAGAATACTAATTAAAACCAAAGAGGGACAGAATATGTAAGAAATGAGCAACTCTAAGGTGAGCCCAACCCAAGAAGAGTGCCTGAACATGACTCATTCATTCACCAAATCATTCGTACATAAATAAGATTATAGTTCGATTGAACAAATTCCTCAAAAACAAGATCTAATATAAGTGCTCACAACCAATAGATAATAATAAAATGATATGGATAATTCTACATTTCTCCATTATTCCAAGTCCACTCCTTCGTGGAAAAATTCACCCAAAGTCATGTTTTTCCTTCCTTGGCTTAACATAGGCAACATGATGTGGTTTATCTTGATCATGGGTGATATATAAGATTCCAAAGAGGGCAAGCTTACTTGAAGCATTACTCTCAGTATCACTCATATGAGCATGGGAATCTTTGCACCCACATAAGGTTTTATCTAATTCCATGTGCTCCTTTTGAGTCACCAAATTAAGGTCCATTCTCCTTATTATTAAGGATGTATAATATGATCTATTTTGTCATCGGTATATTACTTTAGAGCTATGAGATGGAAAACCTTGAGATGATGATTATCTTGTTGGCATTATGATGTGTTTGTTGTACTTGATGGCAACCCACTAGTAGCAGAACAACTCACTTGTATATGGTAACTAAATGAATCTACAAGAGAGATATCAGATGTGAAAGAATACATGGCAGTTGTGTTTACATGTGTGACAAAATGCAGGGAAGTTCAAAGGAATCAGTTCAGAAGTAATGTACAATGGAAAATCACATTATAATAGGTCTATTCAGAGGTAACAAAGTGAACAGGATGTACAAATTCTCAAATTCTCTAAAAATCTCGCTCTGATACCATGTAGAAAGTCTTCCTGTAGGTTAACCAGTAATGCAATATAAATCAAAGCAGAATACTATAACCTACTTCTAATATCAATTTGCAGAAGCTTAAAGATCGAGTTGAACAATATAACCAAAAGAAGAGGAATCAATCACACAATACACATGAAAATACTTTGGGCAAAGCCTCAACTAAAAACCCCAATATCTATATTATCATACAAGGTGGAAATACATAGGAATTATACAAATCCTTAGCTCTCACAACTAGCCAGCTCTCAGTACAATCCTCACAGATGCTCACAGGAAATCTTGGCTTCTCACAAGCCTCCTCTCTTCCCTCCAAGCTCCTATTTCTTTGCGTTGTTCCTCTGGGACGATTCTCCTTCAACCAAGTGGAAAACCTCTTCTACCCAGTGGATGATCACCTGATCTCACACACTGTCAGAACTACGTAATCCTCAAGGAATTTGTTCCTTCTACATGCATGATTTTTCTTTATAGGAAAACACATGCAACTCATAGTACACTGTCCTTGACATTTAACTTAATTGTGTCTTTCTCAAAATAGACATGCATGAGTTTATGATGAGGGAATCTTCAGTTAACTGGAGTACACTAGTTGAGTTCATGCATGCATCAACTGACCGTTAACTCTCTATTAGTTCCTCAAACAATTTGGAACTAATTTAACTAGACTTAACTTAGTAAGCTAAGTTAACTAATTACAACTCAAACATAACTCAATCTTATCTCCTTAGTTTAAGGGATAACTCTTGCATGAATTCAAAAAGACCTCTAACTTGAATTTATCCAATTAATTAAGTCAAAATAACTTAATTAATTATTTCCAAGTAGCTGCTAAGACTAAATTCGATTTTAATTCACAATTTAATTCAAGGACAAATTAAATTGGAATATCTTGTTGCCACATTTCAATACTCCCTCTCAACAAGACAGGGATTATTTGCCACCTCGATCCTATCTCTATGGAACTCGAATTTATACTTTGACAATGCCTTTGTCAAAATGTCAGCATCATGCTCCTTTGTCGAAATATATTGCAGAAACATGATCCTCCCATCATTAGTATCTTACTTTACCTTGTAAAGTCAACAGGAACTCACAACTGACTTGTTCTTCGATCTCGGAACCATGCCCTAAACATTGTTGTAAACTATGGAATCATACTCCTCCAGCATAGCATCAACCCAAATCAGCTGCTGCACTGCTTCCTCAAAGGAAGATGGCTCAGTCTCAAAACATTCCCCAACAAGGGACATGTATCTAGTGTACCTCTCAGGTGACCTCCTCTGTCTGCACTGAGAGGATGGTGCCCCCGCATTCTCTCTCGCATCCTTCAACAATCTGTCAACCTCTCTTGTGCACTTCCGTCCATCTCTGGCAGACTCTGCTTGAGTGGATGTCTACACTCCTAGAACATTTGGATGCAGTTGCTCCACATCAATCTAAGGCTCCTCCTACTTAGGAACCAATAGTTCTTCCACAGCTTGTAGTTGGAACCCCCTATCAAGGGAAATTAGCATAGAAAACATGAGATCTCTGCAAACCACTGTCCTCCAACTGGTAGGAAACTACCCCTGATAGTTGTGAGGTGTACCAGTGTACCCCACAAGTATCCCCAACTCTATTGTCGGCTCAAGATTCTTCTGTGCATCCTTTGTCACATGGAAATATACCGATGAGCTAAAGATCCTAAAGTGACCCACATCTGGTCTCTTACCAAATAAAGCTTCCTTTGGTTTCTTCGTCCCAAGTATGTGATGCGGGCTTCTATTATTCAAATAGAACACTGTGTTGCATGCCTTTGCCCACAAGTGAAGTGGTAGGCCTTGGTCATGCAACAATAGTTTTATTCTTCCTCTCGGCCACCCCATTTTGTTGTGGGTTATGAGGTGTCGTCAACTCTCATTTAATTCCTTCCACTACATAGAAGAGCTTAAACTCTTGAGATATATATTCTCAAGGTCTTGATCTTCTTCCTTGACTCTTTATCGACCAAAGCTTTGAACTCACAAAACTTTGTGAAGGTTTGGTACTTCCTCTGCATGAAATAAATCTAACATTTATGAGAATAGTCATCAATGAAAATCACAAAATACCTTTTCTTCACTGTGGATGCCATCGAGAATGGTCCACACACATCAGTATGAACTCACTCTAAGATAGCCTTTGCTCAAATTGTCTCGTTCAGTAAAGGAAGACTTGGTGTACTTTTCCAAGGTACAACCTTAGCATGTGTCAACTTGCTCAAGTTTACCTTTGGGAAGTCCTGTAGATATCTGTTGCATTATCTTCAAAGCCCCATGATGCAAATGGCCCAAACTCCTATGCCATAACTCACCAATGTCTTGGCTTTGCACCAATTCTGCTTTCATACTCAATGTTGCACAATCATCTACCTCTAGTTTATAGATATTCTTCACCAGAATCTCTATCCTCTTCGTCTAACTCGTGGCTATGTGTCTTAGGAACACCTTTCCTTTACTGAAGACAACATCTTAGCCTTTGTCCTCTAACATCAGGACTGATACAAAGTTCTTCTTCAGTACAGACACATACATCACATCTGTCAAGGTGAGAGGAGCTCCATGCTCCCTCTGAAAAGCAATCGTGCACACTCCTGAAACACTATACCTTCTGTCATCACCCATTTCTATGCACATCTTTAGGTCTTTCTCCTCCAAGGAACTGAATAAACTTTTATCACCGGTCATGTGGAATGAGGCTCCACTGCCAATATACCAGACACAAACCAGCATCAATGAAACCATGAATGAGATGAGGGTAAAGTCCATTTCAAACTGAGAGGATAATGCCTCACCTTCCGATCCTTTTGAGGATCCCTTCTTGGACTTCTTCGATGGGAAATTAGTCGCATAATGTCCCATCTATATTGAATCATGATATGAATTCGATTTGCACCTTCAACCCCGAAATTCAAACTTCAAATTCTCTTCTCAGTATATTGTTCACAACTTCGATAAACTTGCCTCTGATACCATGTAGAAATTCTCAATTTCTCTACAAATCTTGCTCTGATACCATGTAGAAAATCTACCTGTAGGTTATCCAAATAATGAAATATAAATCAAAGAAGAATACTATAGCCTACTTCTACTATAAATTTATGGAAGCTTAAAGATAATGCTGAACAATATAACCAAAAGAAGAAGAATAAATTGCACAATACACATGAAAATACTTTGGGGAAAGCCTCAGCTAAAACCCCACTATCTGTATTATCATACAAGGTGGAAATACATAGGAATTAAGAAAGCCTTAGCTCTCACAGCTATCCATCTCTCAATAAAATCCTCACAGATGCTCACAGGCAATCTTGGCTTCTCACAAGCCTTCTTCTCTGCCCTCCAAGCTCTTATTTCCTTGCGATGTTCCTATGGGATGATTCTCCTTCAACCAAGTGGAAAACCTCTTCTACCCAGTGGATGATCACTTGATCTCACACACTGTCAGAACTGTGCAATTCTCAAGGAATTTGTTCCTTCTACACGAATTAGTTTTCTTTATAGGAAAACACATGCAACTCATAGTACACTATCCTTGAAATTTAACTTAATTGGGTCTTTCTCAGAATAGACATGCATGATTTTCTGATGAGGGAATCTTCAGTTAACTAGAGTACACTAATTGAGTGCATGCATGCATCAATTGACTGTTAACTATCTATTAGTTCCTCAAACAGTTTGGAACTAATTTAGCTGGACTTAACTCAGTGAACTGAGTTAACTAATTACAACTCAAATATAACTCAATCTTATCTCCTTAATTTAAGGCTAATCTCCTTAATTTAAGGGATAACTCTTGCATGACTTCAGAAAGACTTCTAACTTGAATTTATCCAACTAAATAAGTCAAGATAACTTAATTAATTATTTCTATGTATCTGTTAAGACTAAATCCGATTTTAATTCAAGGACAAATTAAATTGGAATATTCTTGTTGCCACATTTCAACACATGATGATGGAACAAACGACTACATATCAGAATCAACCAAATGAGGAAAAAGAATGTTTTAAGGTATGTTAATTTGTATATGCGGGTTCACTGTACAAAAAGAGCGTATACAAGTGGTTTCACTATACAAAAAGAGTGTATACATATCAACGCACTTTCACAAGAGGAAAAGGGCGTATGGGATAGAAAATTAAGGAAATTAAGGTGAAAGAATACAAAGGTCAATACCATAGTATTGACCCACAATATCGAGTGGAGTAACGGTTATTTGATCCCGTCTAAGAATACCACAAGTTCTAAGTATTATTTTTGTCCGTGGTATTGAAAAAGACTAATGATATATAAGGAGGAGAAGATCAAAGGGCTAAGCAGGACAAGGAATGAATATATGATGAAGGGTTAGATCAAAAATAAAATATGCATGTTATGGGTTTCTGCCGCTTTGCTTGATCTGAACTAAGTATGAACCTGAGTGTTTGATGATGGATGAGATCTAATGATGGATCAAGATAATAATGACTTATCATTATGTGATCTGATAATGGATAGGCTAGATCTAAGTTATAACAAATGTTTTTTCATTTAAATGATATGTTATGGGAATATCTTAAATCTAGAATAGATGCAAAGTTATAAGTTTTTGTTTGAAGATCTATACGCTGGTTTTCCCTAGTGAAGGCGCGTATATATGTTGGTTTGGCACTCCCAAGTAGTGTATGTAGAAGAAAAGCTTGTTGTCCAGGGATGACTGATCTATCTGATCAATGTTGTTGTTTTACTATTTTCTGTCAATGATGTCTTATTAAATCTAAAAGTAGAACAGAATGTATAATGAAATTGAGTCTGATTGATTGATTAGTTAAGTGAGAAGGATAATATTTCCTACTGTTTTTTTAGATCTTTGTGATTTGAAAGTAGATATTCATAATGTTACTGGTTAGTATAGTTTTGATTCAAAGGTTTTTATGATTCAGTAATTTTGGAGGTATACGCAGCTTTGGTTAAAGGAAGTAGCGTATACATTCAAGTTGGCTTCATTGAAGTAGTGTATACATTTTGACATATGATTTTTGAGGTTACAGTTGGTTCTGGTTGTTGATTTAGTGTTCTGGGTTCAGATATGTGTACTAGTTACAATGATCTGTCTATTCTAGTTGATTGATTGAATTTTGATTTTCAATTGATTGAAGTTTAGGTGATTGATTGATTCAGTTTAGAGATTGACGATTGGGTTTCAGTTATATTAGAGATTGATGATTGGGTTTCAGTTATATCAGAGATTGATGATTGGGTTTTAGTGATTGTTTGATGCAGATGTATTTGTTGGATGTATTGGAGTGGTGATTGATTTTGAGCTTCAATGTCACTCATGGGTCTAGTATGGAAATTGGATGAAACATGGCCTTCATATTGTAGTGTTGTGTACCAAGAGTATCCAGTCTGAAAATTTATGAAACGTGGTCCTTGGAGGATGATGAGGATTGGATCCTTTAGTGATGAAGTCGAAGCTTCCTTCTAGTAGTGGTTGGTGATTAGATCAGGGGTAGGAGCTCCCTTCCAGTAGTTACTGGAGAATTAGTGAAAGTGGTAGGTCAGCGCCTACGTACTAGTAAACATATCAGTCAGTACAAGAGCTAGGGGGTTTTAGCTCCCTTCCAATAGAAGTTGGAGAATGGGAGAAGGTTGTAGCCTTCTACAAGTGGGTGCCTACGTACTGGTATGAGTCTGCACCAGTATAAGATTGTAAACAACTTATTCTTTATATTAAAAATAAGACAAAGACAACAACAGTAGGTGGTTTTTCTCCTGCATTGGGTTTCCACCTTAAATCTTGGTGTTCATGTGTGTTGCTTATGTGTGATGTTTTATTCTATTATTATTACACATGGTTACTATTTAATGTTTAATAAATTACTAATGCACTGATTAAAGATCAACATATGATGAATTAAATGAATCATAAGTTCACTAGATATATGTTGGTTGCCTTAAGAATAGTTGCATGCACACGCTAGTTCCCTTCATTAAAGTAGTGTATATAAATATGATTATGAAATGAAAAAAAAAGTATTGATTTTTAAATACTGATTCACCCCCCCTCTCAGTATTATTCCGAACAATTGATATTATAGCAGGTCCTTTGGCAAAAGCTTGATCACTTGAAGGAGATCCGTATTAACAGTGGGAAAGAAACAAAAGAAGAAAGCACCTCAAAAGAAGAAGGCATCTCAAAGGAACTATGACAGTGGGAGAGACGATTGGATATTATGTGGAAGAAACTCTCCAAATTCAGAATAACCTCAGAATGAAGATGAACAAGTAAAATAATTATCAA
Source organism: Pinus tabuliformis (assembly GCA_031772625.1). NCBI lineage: Eukaryota > Viridiplantae > Streptophyta > Pinopsida > Pinales > Pinaceae > Pinus > Pinus tabuliformis. The sequence goes on along the minus strand of CM062811.1, from coordinate 1,059,298,473 downwards.
GTACAAATTTTTTGTCCTCTGGTGATACATTTCTCTGTTCATTTGAAGATAATGAATGTGATAGTGAAACAACTGAATTTTCTCCTATGGGTGAAAGAGAAAGAAATCAAATAAAGGCAGAATTTAAAAAGCTCACAAACACAATTAGAGATCAAAAGATCTAATGGATAAAAGGGAATGTGCCTACAAAGAAGAAGTTAGCAGGTTAAAATCTCAGTTGGAGGAAGGAAACAAAATAAATAAATAGTACAAAGAAAAGGAAGATCAAAGTCAAAGGCTACAGGATGAAGTAACATCATTGAGAAATGAAGTGAATGAAAAGGACACAACAACCAAGGAACTTATAAAAAGAACCAGTTATTGTGAAGATCTTGAAGATGTGGTTGTTTCTCTAAAAGAAGATCTTAAAAATTCAAATAAGTAGAATGAAGAACTACAAGCATTTGAAGAACAAGAAAATGAAGTTCTTGAACTAAACCAACGAGTGGAAGAAGGAAGAAAAGTTGAAGAAAACATGAAGAAGTAGTATCTTGAAAAGGAAGAGTATTATCAGGTTGAGGTAAATATCCTAAAAAGTAAATTAGAAGAAAAGGATAAACTTTTACGATTTCAAGATAGTACTAATATTTTGGATGATATTCGTAGTAATCAAAGGTTTCTTGCCATCAAATATGGTCTTGGTTTTCATGAAACCGTAAAAGGTGAATCTAGCTCACAAACTGAAGCAAGGAATTCTAGTGCAAAATGTGAAATTCTCAACAAGGAGATAAGAGGTCAAGTCCATCAACAACCAAGGAAAGAAAGTCTTCAAAGAAAATCATTTAATCCTAACTATGGAAGTGTAAATCGATTATTTCCTCTGATGAATAATGTTGAATGTTTTATATGTCATAATTTTGGACATGTTGCAGTAAGATGTAGAAGTAGAATGGTTCAAGGTAATAACCGTCACATAGAAAGATCATCAGCTTCCAGGTACATTAATGGATATTGTTTTTCTTGCAATATGTTTGGTCACAAAGCCATTTATTTCTTTAGAAGGAATATGAAACATATAAGATGGTATGCTTGTAACAAGTTTTGGCATATAGCAAAAGAATGCAGGAGCAAATTTCGGCCAACATACCAAAAGCATCAAACAACATCACACTCCAAGGTATGGAAGAAGAAGGAATTACGGTCAAAAAATGTGGCATAACTCAGTATACATAGAAACAGACTCAAGAGGAATTGAAAGTATCAAATTTCAATATTCTAATTTTCATACGCAATTATCATGAATACAAGTCACTTATATACATGAGTTATAAGTTGCATAGTCACATATATGTTGGTTTGATGAAGATGCAATAGGACGGACTCAGAGAAAAAGGGGCCTGATATGGTTCAGACAATTATCAATTATATTTTATGTTTGGATGATTGATGACTACAATATGTAGATGTTACTTAGAAGTGATTTTGACCCTCATAAGTTGTTCATGAATTGATGTATAACTAGTTGGTGATGATGCCTTGATGATCCTTAATGATATATGCAATGATCAGATCTGATAGTGAATAGCTGGCATAGGTTCATGGGGAGAATATGATATGCTTCTAATAATGCATTGTTGGCATTATGTTTAGAATTCTATGGTACATAACAATTCTTGTCAATGGTGAGGATGCTTATGTTGTTGAAGTGTTTAAATGATATGTTGTAGTCATGAGTTTCCTATGATGAAATCTCAAATGATACTTATATTGCTTGAGCCACATAGTTGCTATTCAGATCAGATTTATGGATGATTATGTATGACTCTTTAAATGACGCATACAGTACATATGGTATGTTGCTTACATGGCGATGTTCATAAGGACAAGGAGAAGAAAAAAGCTTGAGTACACAACTTCATTATTTGATAAGTGCCATTTCTTTTATGTTGCTGCTATCATGCCTTCAAAGATGCATAAACATCATACGATGCAGTTATGGATGAGGATTCTTTGGCTCTCACATAGTTGAGTACTGTTGTTGTTGATGGTATCAAGAAAGCTTGACAAATGACTATGAGGTCATGGTTTTCTAGATATATTGATATCTCTATGATGGATACATATTATGCTGATACAATGACGATTGCTTAAATTACACATCGGTAAATAATGCTGGTTGGCCAAGAGAATAGTGTTATTGCAGGTCTCATGAAGACATGACTATTTGAAGACATGGATATTTCGAGACATGACTTACTTAGTTACATAATGATGACGACATCTTACTTCATGATGATAGAATTGATACTCACATATGTTGATGATAATGATTGATTATTATCTGATGTGGTATATTAGAAAAGTATCTAGTGAAGATACATGGTTGATATATTGAGCGTTGTTATGGAAAAAGCATGCTGCTCTTGGTACAATGATGATGGTATAGTCATGGATGATGATTATGGTTTTTTCACATACATATGATATGTTTTGAATGGTTTTGTATTACTGCTTGGAGATATGACATATGCTTAGTTGATTCATGGGAGGTTATGATAAGGCTCTTTCTACTAAGGAAACATAGCAATTTGATCTTGATGATATCAAGAGGATGAGTTGATATCCATATGTAGCATACTTTGTCACAAGTTGATGATATTAAAGGTACATTGACTTACCTTGCAAACTGATGTTGGACATATACAGGTTGTTGGTCTGGATTCTGCTGACAAATGCTTATGATGTAGATCATATATGGTGTATGATAGTTTCTGATGACTATCATGGTCTTGTTTAGATCTTTGGTCTCTGTTATAAATTGCATGGATATCATTTGATGTAAAGGTCATGTAAAGACCTACGATGTAATAATTGTCATATTCAGTCATGTATGGACTTTTGAGATCATGTCAAATATGTAATCCCACTTGGTTGAGTGGTTGAGTCATTTGATGTGTCCCCACTAGACTGGGTGATTGAAATATGTATGAGTCTTTGGTGATAGGAAGGTCATACTCACATAGTTGAGTTATAGAGTCATGTTATTCTTTTAAAAATATTTCTGCAGACTTTGCATATGCTCACGGGGAGCATGGAGGGTATAGTGCATCTCAGCATGTACTAAGGGAGAGTTTGATCAGAGAATTTAGCATGTGGGTAGGGTGAGCATGATCAATGTTCTTATTTAGCTGTTCATCTATGGAAGTATTCATTTAATAATTCGTCAGTCAGCCCTTTACCCTTGATGTCAAAGGGGGAGAGTAGCTTGGTGTTTGGAGAGTAGCTTGATTTTTAGAATAGCTTGGTAGTTGTATTGATGTTATTTGCAGGTTGTGGTGACCAAACACCAAAGTAGTTGCCATCAAGTCCAAAGGGGGAGATTGCTGGCATTATGATGCATGTGTTATACTTGATGGAAACCCACTAGTAGCAGAACAACTCTTAACTAGATGAATCTACATGAGAGATATTAAATGTGACAAAATGCATGGCAGTTGTGTTTACAAACATGACAAAATGCAGGTAAGTTCAAAGGAATTAGTTCAGAACTAATGTACAATGGAAAATCACATTATAACAAGTTTATTCAGAGGTAACAAAGTAATGGTACAGAAGAACAGGATGATGGAACAAATGACTATAGATCATAATCAAGCAATTGAGGAAAAAGAATGTTTTCAGGTATGTTAAGCTGTATATGTGGGTTCACTGTACAAAAAGAGTGTATACAAGCGGGTTCACCGTACAAAAAGAGTGTATACGTGTGCATACACTTTAACAAGAGGAAAAGTGTGTATGGGATGGAAAATTAAGGAAATTAAGGTGAAAGAATACCAAGGGTCAATACCATGGTATCAACTCACCATATTGAGTGGAGTAACGGTTATTTGATCCTGTTTAAGAATACCACAGGTTCTAAGTATTATTTTGGTATGTTGTATTGAAAAAGGCTAAAACTGTATAAGGAGGAGAAGATCAAAGGGCTAAGAATGGAAAGGAATGAATATCTGATGAAGGGTTAGATCAAAAAGAAGATATGCATGTTATAGCTTTCTCATGCTTTGCTTGATCTGAACTAAGTATGCACTTAAGTGTTTGATGATGGATGAGATCTAATGATGAATCAGGATCACAATGACTTATCATTATGTGATCTGATAATGGATAGTCTATATCTGAGTGCTAACAAATGTTTTTATTTCTGAAGTCTAGAATAGCTAAGAAGTTATAAGTTTTAATTTTCAAATCTATATGTTGGTTCGCATTGGTGAAGGCACGTATAAAAGCTGGTTTGGCACTTCCAAGTAGCGTATGTAGAAGAAAGGCTTGTTTTTCAGGGATGACTGATCTATCTGATCAATGTTGTTGTTTTACTGCTGTCTGTCAATGATGTCTTCTTAGATCTTTAAGTATAACTAAATGTGTAAGGAAATTGAGTCTGATTGATTGATTAATTAAGTGAGAAGGGTGATCTTTGCTCCTGTTTGTTTAGATCTCTATAATTTGATAGTGGATCTTTAGAATGTTACTAGTTGGTACAGTTTTGATTCAAAGGTTTTTATGATTCAGTAATTTTGGAGGTATACACAGGTTTGGCTAAAGGAAGTAGCATATAAACACAGGTTGGATTCATTGAAGTAGTGTATACATTCTGACATATGATTTTTGAGGTTACAGCTAGTGCTGGTTGTTAGTGAAGTGTTCTAGGTTTAGATCTGTGTACGAGTTATAGTGATCTCTCTCTTCTAGTTGATTGATTTATTTTTTATTAAGTGTCGGTTGATTGAGGTTTAGGTGATTGATTGATTTAGTTCAAAGATTGATGATTGGGTTTCAGTTATATTAGACATTGATGATAGGGTTTCATTTATATTAGAGATTGATGATTGTGTGTTACTGATTGGTTCATGCAAATGTATTTGTTGGATGTATTGTAGTGGTGATCGATTTTGAGCTTCAATGTTACTGATGGGTCCAGTATGAAAATTTGATGAAACGTGGCCTTCATATTGTAGTGTTGTGTGCCAAGAGTATCCAGTTTGAAAATTTATGAAACGTAGTCCCTGGAGGATGTTGAGGGTTGGAGCCTTCAGAGAGGAAGAAGAATATTCCTGCTAGTAGTGGTTGTTGATTAGATCAATGGTTGGAGCTCCCTTCATGTAGCAGCTAGAGAACGAGTGAAGATGGTAGGTTGGTGGCTACATACTGGTAAACATATCAGCCAGTAAAGGAGCTAGGGGGTTGTAGCTCCCTTCCAATAGCAGTTGGGGAATGAGAGAAGGTTGTAGCCTTCTGCAAGTGGGTGCCTGCGTACTGGTATGTGTCTGCACTAGTCAAGATTGTAAACAACTTATTCTTTATATTAAAAAGAAGACAAAGACAACAACAACAGATGGTTTTTCTCCCGCATTAGGTTTCCACCTTAAATCTTGGTGTTCATGTGTGTTTCTTAGGTGTGATGGTTTATTCTGTTATTACTACACATGGTTACTATTTAATGTTTAATAAAGTGTTGATCCACTGATTAAAGATCAACATATGATGATTTAACTTAATCATAAGTTCACTAGATATATGTTGGTTGAGTTAAGAATAGTTGCATGCAAACGCAAGTTCCGTTCACTAAAGTAACATATATAAATCTGCTTACGAAATGAAAAATAAGTTATCAATTTGTAAATACCAAGTCACCCGCCCCTCTTAGTATTATTCCCAACATGACTTCGATAAGAAGTGTTAGTTCCATTGAAGGCACTTATGTTTCCTCTCTGTCTTTGTTGTGCTCTTAGTCTTTTGTTTCCCTCGTTATCATCTAAATATTCAACAAAAGGTTCATGAATTAAGTATTTAATACCTTCCTCATTAAAAATTGGCACGTCTTAGATTGTTGGATCCTGTTGAGTAAATTGTCGCTCATGATATTTCTAGTCATCAATAAAAGCACATTGCTTGTCAGAGAATTCTTCTCACTCAACAATACTACGCAAGCAAAAAATTCCTCCAAATGGCCTCATGAAAAAAAAGATCATCAAAAGGATCATTATAAAAAAAGCTTTAAAAATATAGAGATATCGCTTGTGCACCACTTTACCTCCACCACAGAGAAAATGTTGCAGCAAACAAGACACTTTGGAGATCTAACCAAGATCTACACAACACAAAAGATGAAGTCAAATGGATCGATCATTGTTGCATGGAAAATCAGTGTGTATTATCACTAGTCCATGCCACTGCTACTTCCTACCAGCTCCAAATGTTATTATACGCTCTCGAACAACTATTCAAATAGCTCAGATTGAACAACTCCCATTGTTCGTCCTCCATGGTCAATGTTAAACCCAAGCTTAGTCCTCAAATTTATTCAGGTATGTCGTGTAAAAAAATATATCAATGACCTCTTGTTAGCCACACTATTGCCACCTTTCTACACTTTCACAGCTTCCAGAAGTAGCCTTCAATAGTCGCATAACCACCCTCCTCCTCGCTAGCCTCCGTGTAGGGAAGATTACTGAAATGCATGAAATTTACAATCGAATTAATGAAATTTAGGAGTGGTCGACGCACATGTAAAGTGGCAAAGTTTATTTTTAGAGGTGGGTATCATTCTAGTCTACAGTGTTGTGTTTGAAGGCCATCAAAAGGAGCTATTGCAAATCTGTGGTATGCATGTTGTTGTGACCGCCTACGCATTAGTGTGACGTGGAAAACATGTGAATATTTCACCATAGGTGTTTTAATTCAATATTGTGGCTAATATTTGTGCAGGCCAATAAGTTAATTTCCTTGGGATTTGATTGCATCTCTTTGTTCTTCCTTCTAAGTAGTGCGATGGATATTGACATACCGAGCTTGTAGATTCGATTTGGTTTATGCAGCGAGTCTTAATAGCTCAATTGGGAAGTTGTGTTGTGATCCAACATCATTTTGGAGGAGAATAGAAAGAAAATTGATGTTAAAGGTATCAAATGTATATTTGTAAGATACTGTTCAGAATTTAAGGCATATAAAATGTTTGATACATCTATTCACTAAGTATATATGAGTAGAGATGTAATTTTCCATGAACAGGTAGATGTAGGAAACAAGGACAGTAATTATATAAGGTTTCTCCATTAGGGGTTAGACTTGGAATAATGGAGAAATGTAGAATTTTCCTATTTATTTTATTATTAGCTATTGGTTGTGATCACTTAGATTAGATCCTATTTTTGAGGAATTTTTTCAACCAATCTCTATTCTTATTTATGTACGAATGATTTGGTGAATGAATGAGTCTTGTGTAAGAACTCTTTAGTTTGACCTGGATTCACCTCAGAGTTGCTTATTTCTTCGATATTCTATCCCTCCTTAGTTTTTACTATATTAAAGGTTAAGATGTTATTATTCCAGTAAACTATGCTAATTTGAGTTATATTAAAGTAAAAAACTCATTATATTTGGAATTAAATCATCCCCTTTGCACTTTTTGAGAGTTTCTTATTTCTTCCATATTATATCCCTCCTTCATTTTTAGTATACTAAAGGTTAAGATGCTATCATTCAAGTAAACTATGCTAATTAGAGTTATATTAAAGTAAAAATTTCATTATATTTATAATTAAATCACCCACTTTACATTTTTTGATAGCTTAATTTCATTATGAGGCAAAATCTATCATATTATTAATCAACATTAAAGGTATCAATCACTAACTACTATATGTCACTATCATTATTTAAGAATTAACAAATCCCCTTAAATAGTTTATGCATTATTGATAAAATAAAAAGCTTTGATATCTCTAAGTCTTAAGAGATAAATTTCTTTATATGCAAAAATGACAAACTTTCAAAATTATTAAAAATAATTTTATACTTTACTCCCAAAACCCCAAACTATTTTAACCCTAATTACTATTTACAACAAAGATGATAACACGTACTATTATGGTTGAGAATATAAAAGAGTGGTAAGGTCGATATTCTTTTAAGTAACCTTTAATTTAAATTTTCATATATCAACTTATTACTTTAACAGCTATAATCTGACTTTTCATTTAAAATTAAAGTTATTAATGAAATCACAAATTTATTCCATATTTATGTAGGAATTTACAGGGTAAGTTCCTTAGACAAAACACCAAAGGACACTGCTCACAAACAGATCACAGATCAATACACCAGTATTTTGATGTGGTTAAAACCCTCAAAGATGGAAAAAGTCCACGGTTTGAGCCAACGCGGCCACTTCAGGTAATATATTAATAAAAAGAATGAAAATTTACATAAGCTTCTCTCATGAACGGTTAATCTACAAATGACCCTCCATGCTCTTTAAATAGAGATCATGGACCAATCGGGTGTTAAGCCACGGATCAAGTGTCGGTAATACTGAGGAGAGAATGAACTGTTGAATCACTACATATCGTGACCATCAGATTATAAGTTACAAAAGTACATAGTAAAGAAACACACTTTACCTAACTCTGTACTAGACCAAGTTATACTTAACTATTTCCTATGTGTCGGAATATCCTAACATCCCCCCTTAAGAACAACTTGGGATAGGATTGAAGGATTTACAAATATGACATAATAGGAGAAGGAAGGAGGCACTAAAGCCTATCCCCCCTTAGTGACAACTTCCTGAACTCCAACCATAAATCGAAGTTTAGTAAAATTCACCTCTGTGAGAGCCTTTGTAAAGATGTCTGCAACTTGATCATCTGTTGAACAATATTGCACTTCAAGAACATGGTCATGAATGAGCTTTCTGATGAAGTGCATGTGTAGTTCAATGTGTTTGTTGCGCTGATGTTGGACTGGATCTTTGCATAGTTGAATGGAACTTTGATTATCACACCAAAGTGTAGTCGGATATTGCTGCTGAAAGCCAAACTCTAACAGGATCTGACGAAGCCACAAGGCTTCCTTACTAGCCTCTACGACACCACGATACTCTGCTTCTGCTGAAGAAAGAGAAATGGCACCTTGTTTCTTGCAAGCCCATGTAATAGGTCCTGAACCAATAGTGAACACATAACCTGCAGTAGACTTCCGATCATCAGGGTCACCAGTCCAATCGGAATCAAACCAACCAATAGCGGAGATGCTTCGGCACTGTAATGAATCCCAAACTAAACTGTACCTCGAACATAACGATATATTCTTTTCGCTGCTTTCCAATGACTTTCATGTGGGTTTTGCATAAACCGAGCAACAAGGCCAATGGCAAAGGAAAGGTCAGGACGAGTATGGGTTAGATACAAAAGTTTTCCTACAAGTTGACGGTATAAGGTAGCATCAACTTCAGGAGAAGTACAAGTGACTGAAAGTTTGACTCCAGACTGAAAGGGAGAAGGGGCTGGCTTATAGTCTTCCATGTGAAAATGGCATAGAATATCACAGGCATACTTGGGCTGGGAAAGGGAAATACCTTCCTTGGATTGCAAGGCTTGAAGACCAAGAAAATAATGCAAGTTTCCTAAAGTTTGTCATTTCAAACTTCCTTTTAAGGCTAGAATTCATGTGGTTTATAAGGTTGGGATCACTACTAGTCAGGATAAGATCATCAACATAAAGAACAAGAATGATAAGATACTTGCCCACTTTCTTAGTGTAGACAGTATTGTCAGAATGACACCTAGAAAAGCCATTTTCTAGAAGAAAGTTATCCATTTTGGCATACCAAGCTCGAGGAGCTTGCTTGAGACCATAAAGGGATTTCTTAAGCCGACATACAAGGCTAGAGTCTGTTTGTATAAAGCCAATAGGTTGTTCCATATAGATCTCTTCATGCAAGTCCCCATGCAAGAAGGCAGATTTAACATCCATCGGATGGAATTCGCATTTGAAAGAGGCAGCAAGGGAAAGAACAAGGCGGATAGAGTTCATTTTGGCAACAGGGGAGAAGGTTTCAGTATAGTCAATGCCTTCAACTTGTGAAAAACCCTTAGCAACAAGACGAGCTTTATGTTTATCAACTTTCCCATCTGGTCCATACTTGGTTCTGTAAACCCATTTGCATCTAACAAGTTTTCGTCCCTTTGGTAGAGGAACAAGATCCCATGTATCATTTTCCAATAATGAAAGATATTATTCATTCATAGCTGTGTCCCAATCTGGATGGCCTGAAGCTTCTGCAAAGGTGTCAGGATCATAATTCGTTGAAGCTTGAGCTAGTAAAGAAGAGGCTCTATCAAACTGAGAACGTGTACGTCACTGATCTGTAGGATCACCGGCAAGATCACCTGCTGCATCCCGAGTATCACGGACCCATTTTGGAAGCTGAGGAGCAGAAGGAGGATGCTAAGAAGGTGGGGTAGGATTGTCATCCTCGCTTTCATCATCTGAAGAAGAAATATTTTCAAAAGCAGAAGAGATAGAAAGAGGTGGCACATCTGCCGAACTAGGCTCGTAGGCCGATATATTTTCAGCAAACTTTACATCTCTTCTAATGATAACATTTTTGGACTTAAGTGGAATAAGTCTATATCCTTTGACATCTTCAGAATATCCAACAAAAATAAATTTTTCACTCTTAGGTTCTAAAGCTTTATGTTTCTCATCTGGAATATGGGCCCATGCTTCACTTCCAAAAACACGAAAGTGACTTACATCTGGTTTAATTGAGCTCCATGCTTCTTTTGGAGTGATATTCTTTAAAACCTTAGTAGGAGTGTGATTTATTATGTAATTTGCACAGTTAATTGCTTCTACCCAATAATTAATACTAAGTCCTAGATTGAAGCATACAATTAGCCATTTCCTTTAAGGTGCGATTCTTCCTTTCAGCTACACCATTTTGTTGTAGAGTATATGGAACAGTATGTTGCATTTGAATTCCATTCTCAGTGAAAAATTTGATGAATTTGTTGTTAACATATTCTCCGCCATTGTCAGATCTTAGCTTAAGAATTTGATGTCCATATTGTTTTTCAACAAAGGCCTTAAAGGCCAAGAACATGTTAAATACTTCACCCTTGAGTTTTAAGAAGTATACCCAAGTGCGTCTGGAGAAATCATCAATCAAAGTTAAGAAATACTTGTAGCCAGAGAATGAAACAACTGGAAGTGGACCACATAAATCACTATGCACAAGCTGTAAAGGGGCTGAGGCGTGCTAAGAGGCACGTTTTTCAAAACTATCTTGATGATGTTTTTCGAGTACACATCCGGAACAAACACCATCTCTGTAAGATACCATTAGAAGACCTGTCACCATATTTTCTTTACATAGATTCTGAAGGGAGCGATAGTTTAAGTGACCAAATCGCTCATGCCAAAGTTTGCTCACTTCATCATTATGAGCAACCAATACCGAGGGAAAATTTGATGACCCAAAGTTGTGAAACTTATACAACCTTGTAGAATCATCAGCAATGCAAGTAGCTAAAATCTGTCTAGGATCTCTTAGGTCCTTAATTACAACATCGTGAGGTGAAAATTCAATGATTTTACCTTCACCTGAATGAGTTATCTGATATACATATAGAAGGTTGCAGGATAAGGTTGGAACACATAATACATCATTAAATTAACCATTGTCTATATGAACAGTTCCAGTCCCTACAAAACTAAGATATCTATCATCACCAACATATATATTTTTGGTGTTACAATAATTTAAAGAAGAGAACATGGCTTTTTTTTTTGGCCATGTGATAAGAAGCTCCAGAATCAATGGGCCAGTCATGAGAATGAGAGGAAGAAGATACATTTAGTGCATAGCCAGACCGAGATGCTTGACAACCACATGCAGAAAGTGCCATTCCTGAAGATGAACTTGAAGTTGAAGAGTGCTCCAAATAGATGTTATGCTTCTTCATTGCTGCTTCCAAGGTTTCCATCTTCTTAAAGCATTTGGATTCTAAGTGGCCATCTCGATTACAAAAGTTGTAATGTCTATTAGTATTCTTCCCTTTGTTTTTATTTGTCTTGTCATTTTGTTGAAATGATTTTTCATTTTAAGGCTGAAATTTCTTAGGACCCTTGTTTGGTTTAGGACCATTCCTTTTAGGATACAACTTCTTAGGATTCTTTGAATTTGGTTGCTGTTAGGCGGCTAACGCTTTCTTAGAAGAGTTTCCAAGATGAATAAGACCAAGGTGTAAGATTTTTTCTTGTTCTCTTATTAAAGAATCACAAAAAGAATCAAAGGAAGGGGACTTGTAGTCTTGTCCTTGAGAAATGAAGGCTTCTCTTGTAGAATGGAAGGTGGAAACAGACACAGAATAGGCTCGTCCCAACTTAGTAAGAATGGAATAGATAAGGTTACTATCTTCTTTCTTAACCTTAACACCTTCCAAGAGAAGTCTAAGGGTCTTGAACTTGGACAAAAAATCTTCAATGCAAGAAACATTATTGGGGTCCAATGTAAGCAACTCATTTTCTAGTTGATGGGATTTACGTTCATTTTTAATTCCAAAAACTTTAATGATCTGTTTCATTGCTTCCTCAGAAGTATCAAGTTCTGCAATATGGAATCTAAGATCTGGAGAAATAGACATCCCTATCAACCCTCGTGCTTGATCTTGCCTATTTTCCCATTTAACTGCCTTATCTTCATCTTTCGGTGTGGTTTCTTGGCCTGAGGCTATTCTGTAGAGACCTTTACTTCTAAGTAAATCCACAATGTAGGACCACCATTGGAAGTAGTTGCTGCTGTCAAGAATAACTTGGCATGGACATTCCATTTTAATAGAAACTGAAGCTATAAATGCTAAAACTAAGTGTTCCAATTGAAAGATCTCGAAAAGTTAGGCTGTTTAAAAAAAAACGGCTCTGAAAATGGCTTTCGAATGAAGAAGTTATGGCTTTTTGAAGAAAATTTGATGAAGATGCCGACAAAGTGCGGGAATGTGCAGAAATGAAAAATCCGCCCCCACAAAAAGGAGACTTGAACTCAAGACCTCTACTCTCATAAATTAGCTTTGGACCAAGTGAGCTAAACTAAAAGTTTGAGAGAGAGAGAGAGAGAGAGAGAGAGAGAGAGAGAGAGAGAGAGAGAGGCAAAAAACACAAAACCCAACACGGACATACAAAAAAAATGAACCTTACGGCTCGAAGTTAGCTTTAGCCGGAAACTAAATATTTTCCTCAATGTTTCTGATTTTCCGAGATCACACTAAGGCGCAGCGGAAAAGAGCATACACATGAGAAAAATCCTTCCTTTCTATTTCTGATTTGCCCAGATCACACAGAGTTGCGGGGCAAAGAGCATATGCAGAAATGAAAGGTATAGATCGGGTAATAAAAAAACAAAAAGCTAAATAAACCGAAACCGAAATAATAGAGAGAAAATAACTGTAAACTGCAAATAAACATTGTATACCTCCAGATCTTAAAAATGACGTAGCTAGGGCTACTAGAAACATTTTCGCGTGAAACGAAAGGGGTTCCTCACTTGAATAGATGCTCCCAACACAATGGAGCAGTCCTCTCAGCCCGAAAGTAGTCAGAAACAGTAGATCTAGGAAACGAAAGTCAGATGCAGTTCTACCGGCTTCAGATTTGGATCACCAACGGACGCGGCCCTCAAATATCTCCAATACCATGTAGAATTTACAGGGTAAGTTCCTCAGACAGAACACCAAAGGGCACCGCTCACAAACAAATCACAAATCAATACACCGGTATTTTGACGTGGTTAAAACCCTCAAAGAGGGAAACAGTCCATGGCCTGAGCCAACGTGGCCACTTCAAGCAATATATTAATCAAAAGAATGAAAAATTACATAAGCTTCTCTCATGAACAGTTAACCTACAAATGACCCTCCATGCTCTTTAAATAGAGATCATGGACCAATCGGGTGTTAAGCCACGGATCAAGTGTCGGTAATATCGAGGAGAGAATGAATCGTCGGATCACTACATATCGTGACCGTCGGATTGTAAGTTACAAAAGTACATAGTAAAGAAACACACTTTACCTAACTCTATATTAGACCAAGTTATACTTAACTATTTCCTATGTGTCGGAATATCCTAACAATTTACTCACTAATTAATTAATAATTTATTTTAAAATATAATTTTTAGAAAATATTTTAAATAGAATTTTTTTAAAAGATTAAAATCAAAGACTTTAATTTATAAATTTTGAGTGAAAAAATATATAAATTTTATATTTCAAATAAAATATAAAAAAATAATTTCCAGATGAGGTGGAAATCCACTTTGCCGACCATTTTGAAGGTTAATCATGCAAATGGGAGCACATTGCAAGAGTGTGGCAGTACCCAAACCAGATTGTTCATGTGAGGGAATACGCAAGCTGGGGAAGGCATTTATGCCTGTGTAGGTGGTTCAAGTGCTACATAAGATGCAACATGGGTTTCTTCATGGTGGTATCTTGTTTAGGGTGTGGAGAAGGAGAGGTAGTTCGTCGCAGTGTTCACAAGTTTTCGTCTTGTAGAAGTTGTTGTTGGTTGAATTGGGAGGCACATTGTAATTTTACTGGTAATTGGTGAGGCAGGAGTGTGCAGAAGACTATTGAGCGCACTTCCTCCACCCACTTCGCAATCTCTTTATAGTTATCTGCAATATTAACATTCATAATTTAGTTACCTTAACAGTGACTATCATATATGATATATTTTGATAAGATATATATATATATATATATATATATATATATTTGGATTAATCATATTATTAAAATTTGATCACATTATTAAGATTTGGTAAACAAATCTTAATAATATAATTAATTTCAAAAACCATTTTATTATTAACATAGATTACAAAAATCTAAAATCTAACAAAATAAAATATATTTAAATTTAAATAATATTTAAAATTTTTGCGTATCCATCATAATTTAAATATATATATATATATATAGATATATATATAATAAATTTAATATTCTTATCAATAAAATATTTTGATCCATAGATATATATATAATAAATTTAATATTCTTATCAATAAAATATTTTGATCCTTGTGAGGAATTTTAAGAAGATATAGTTTTATAACAAATTAAAAATTCTTATAATAAAATAAAATAAAATACCTTATATTTTTTATTTTCTAAAAAACGTTGAAATGAAATTATATATATCTAAAGTTAAAACAATGATTTTCCTTAAAAAAAACATGAAATGAGGTTATATATATTTAAAATTAAACAATGTTTTAGTTATGAATGCATATCCATCACCCACCTTGACAATGTTTGGAGAGATAAATAATAAATTTAATATCCGCACATATGAGGTATCATAAAATGTATGGTCTTTATTCGTGGATGATATACTTTCTTTAAAAATATATATAGGTATATATATATAAAAGATAAGGAATAAAGAGTGTTTATTGGTGATCTAATTTAATACCGGTTTAAATGTTTTCCGTCAAATTGTTATGAGGATATCAAAACGAAGTAGCTCATCGTGTCACGGTATGGTCGTGACCATGATTTTGTCAGTGCAAGTCAACTCTGAAAATGGTAGGACGCATGCTCTGCAACATATATCTTTGTTAATTAGTGAATGCTCATTGGTGGAGAGAAAATGGAAGGACGCATGCTCTAGAACATAGACCCACATGCGTTGTCACACTAATTTTTTTCTCCGTGGCCCACGGTTGGGAATCATTTGCGAGAAAGAACAGCAATATATGCAAATACTTCCACTGGCCAATTCTGCAGTAAGCAAGCAATAGTGTTGTGCGACATTGAAGCAGTAGAGACGAATCACAGCCTGAAAGTTGAGGATAGAAAATCTTAGAAAATCTCTGAATATCAGCCATATTCATAAATATGGTTGTGCTAGTAATTAAATAAAACGAACATGAGGAGCAAGTTTATTAAACTATCACAATCACCATGGCCACCACCTATCTACCCTTTACCCACCTTCCGACAAAGACTTTACTACGTTTCACTTCCTTCTTTATGCTTTCCGATTGTGCACCGCGTGCCAGGTTCGAGTTAAATGAATAATTGTTATTGAACATTAAATTATAATACACCTAATAATTAAATAGAACGAACATAGAAGCAAGTTTATTAAGTAATTTCGTATTGAAATCTTCCCCTACTGTAAAAGTCATGCCCTAGTTAGACGTCAACGTCCTGAGTACTTCGAGACTTTGGCTGTTATAATCGATGGCGGCTGTTCAACTCTTGGGCTTTGACAAATTGATGAAGAAAAATGTGCAGAAACGACCAATGACATCTCATTTCACGAGGAAAAATGTGCTGCTCTTCTTATTGTACAACTGTGGATATAACGTAACCTACGGGAACAAAATTATCAGTGCAAACGACACGGCACGGCATCGGCATCGTTCTTGCCCTATCGATTTTGAATTTTCAATCCATGCGCAGACCAATCGAGCTCCTTATATATACAACGCCCTCGCATGCTATTTATCAATCCTCTCATTTCCTGTGATAAAAATGGCAGCCTTTAAAGACCAATCTAGGATCTTCCTGATTGGATGTGTGGCCATCTTCTGTTGTTTAATTCTCGCAGGTAAATTAACATGATATTGCATTCTTTTCCTTCCTACTTTGATACATGCTTCATACAATAGGATTGTTATTCAAAGATTTAAGTTCAATGTTGTCGCTCTATTAAACTGATTTAATTGAATTCGGTGTGCAGATGGTGATAAAATAGGAGTAGACTATGGCATGGACGCAGACAATCTTCCATCTCCAGACGAGGTGGTAACTTTGATGAAGTCCAACAACATTGGGAAAACGAGAATTTACCAGGAAAACAATGTTGTACTGAAAGCTTTCGCGAATTCTGGTATCGATGTAATAGTGGGTGTCGCTAACGACGAACTGGAGAACATATCTTCCAGCCAAGAGTTGGCAAACAGTTGGGTTAACGAGAACATTGTGCCTTTCTATCCCGCCACCAATGTCAAATACATTGCAGTGGGAAACGAGGTTTTGATAGGGGACGTTCAGTACGTATCCTATCTTGTTCCGGCCATGAACAACATTCAAACTGCGATCCAGAACGCTAATCTGCAGAATAGCATCAAGGTCTCTACCACCCACAGGCCGGATGTTAGCAGCGGCTACCCGCCGTCTAAAGGAGTCTTCGTAGATGCTGTGAAGGACACGATGAGCCAAATACTCAATTTTCTGTCACATAACGGTGGTCCCTTCATGGCGGACGTCTATCCATACTTCAGCTACATCGGCAACACAAAAGACATTTCTCTGGATTATGCTCTGTTTAAGTCTACGTCTACGGTGGTGCAAGACGGAGATCACAGCTACAGAAACCTGTTCGATGCCATGGTTGATACTCTTTTGTCGGCCATGGAAGCCTCGGGGTATCCCAACATCCCGATCGTCATTACCGAAAGTGGATGGCCTTCTGCTGGCGCGGATGCGGCCACCATTGAGAATGCTCAGACCTATAACAATAATCTTATTAAACATGTATTATCGAATGCAGGAACACCAAAGAGGCCAGGAATGAGCATCGACACATATGTTTTCGCGCTTTTCAACGAGGATTTGAAGCAAGGCGACGAGACAGAGAAACACTTTGGACTATTCAACCCTACTACTAAGCAGCCTGTATACTCTGTCAACTTCTCACCATGAGTTGTGTTGGAATCCACATCACATGTGACCCGAGTCGATGCAGACAAGCCCTTATCTTCATGCAGGGCTATATGTAATCGGCTAAGTGTATGGTCATTACTACTAAAATAATTTGTGAACAATAAAATGTCAAAGAAGTTGAGTTTAATATCGTTTTGGAAACTGAAAGTCTTTACATTTGTTTTCAAAAGTGACGTTGAGAGTCGAGAAACAACCCGTGCAGTTCGCCAATTATAAGCATGCAGGCAGACTTCCCTGAGTTTTAACCAAAACAAATAGCTATATCGAATTTTCTTTGAAGCTACCGTGGCAACCTAAAAATCACAAAATCATGTAAAATGTTCATGAGAATTTTTGCAGTAATGGAAAAAAAAAAAGGTGTGGTAAAATAAAATTGGGATAAAATTTTGATGGGTATTGTTTAAATTTGTTTTTTTAATATATAAATTTAGCATTTAAAATTTTTTAAACATTTAGATTATCAAAAATTTAGTCATCAAACTTATAATTTCAATTAGTGCAAAACCAAACATGGTTTCGAAATTTAGACTAACTGCGTTTATTAGTATCCATTCTACGCCTATGTAGGTGTCCAAACCATATGCCTCTGCAAGTTCTTTGAATTTACAGAGTTCTATATTTAAAATGAATGGACACGTTGGATGCATGCGCTCGTCTGTACAGTTGGGTAGTTTTTTCGCATTCAAAGCATTATTGATGACTAATAAATTGTGTGCCTTCGGGTTTCTAAGTCTATTGTAGACATGTGCATTTATTAGTGTAGAAATTGGTGTTCAATAGAGACCCGCTAATGTTGTTGTTTTCATGAATAAAATAAAATAATATTTTTAAGTAATTTATTTTGATAATATATGATAAATATTTTTCTGCAATTTAGTAAAAGAAAATTATAACTTGATTTGTTTTATTTAAATTAGTTTTTAATTATATATAATTTAACACACAAAATTTAAAATATTTTAATATAAAAAATTCACTATCAAAAACTGTTGATTTCAATAAATCTTTTTAAACAAATTAAATAAAAAAATAAACCAAAAAAACTTCCCAAATTCCTTAATTCACGAGAAAAAAGATTGCACCTGTGTTTGACCTATCACATATCTCCAGTGCGCCAATCAGTCAGTTTATGCCTAACGGCTGCTCCTTGCCCCATACGGCACGGTGTCCTACCCGGCCTATCCGTTCTTCATGTGATAGAAATGGGGTCCTCTAAACGCCAAGCCGAGATCATCATGATCGGGTGTATTGTCAACCTCTGCCGTCGAAATCAAGCCTTTCATTATCCGACCCTTTTCTTCTTAAATGCAATTTCTCCTTAATTGCGATAGAAATTTATTTAAATGGTTTATATTAGGAGCGCTTTGACATCCCTATATCTTTTTAATACATAGAGTTCTAAAATTATTAATTCTTAAAAAAAGCAAATCTAATGATTAACATTTATTTTTTTGTTTCTAGAATAATTAGTTATTAGTTTTTTTAACCAGAAAAAACAAGAGACTGTTATTTAATGAAAAGTTGTTACGGAGTAATTTAACATTTTATTAGTTTTTATTTTCTCAGGGAATATAGCATTTTCTTAACGGTCTTGACTATGTATTATTTAAAGTTTTGGGAAAATGCTTAATATTTTTATTTTTGTATTGATTTAAAAATAATTTTCAAATTTTGGGTAAATGTTATTTTTAATTTTCCACTGATTGAGTGACTATGTATTATTTAAAGTTTTGGGAAAATGCTTAATATTTCTATTTTTGTATTGATTTAAAAATAATTTTCAAATTTTGGGTAAATGTTATTTTTAATTTTCCACTGATTGAGGAAGGTCTGGTGGTACATAATTCCACTAATGTATGACATTTTATTTTTAGTTTTTTTCCAATGTTTAAAATTCATTTTAAAATTAAAATAAAAGTAATTTTGTTGAGTATTTTTGGTAAAAATCACATTAGAAACAATTTGGCGTCACATTTCAAACCATCTAGGGTGGTTCATCTTATACAAGATGAACCACACTAGAACGCTTGAAACGTGTTGATAAATTGTTTCTAAAGTGATTTTTACCGAAACGACTCTCAACAAAAGTTATTTTGTGAGTGGCCATTAAATTGGTGTGTGCCTTGACACTGTCATTGTTATGTTAACAGTCTGCTCAATGATGAGATTACAGGTTGTTTTCATAGGCCTCTAAGGGGGCAAGGGGGGAGGTGGGACAGGTGGGCCAAACAAATGTCAAAATAATATTATTATGTTTCCTCGTGCGGAGGATCGAGTATGTGTGGGAAAGTTGAGGTCCTTTCCATACTGAGTGCTATGATATTGAAAAATAATGTGGTTATTGGTATGGTTTCATTGTGGAGAAAGTTTACTGTGTAGAGGACAGAGTATGTGTGGGAGATTCACGATCTTTTATGTAAACCGGAGTGGTAAATAAACTATGATTTCAATCTATGTGAAGAAAAGGTGTTGTGTGGTACAATGGATATGAAGGAGGCTTCACCTTTCTTAGTTGTTATTTAGGAATGTTTTTTGCTACTACGTAAGTAGTTGTACGAGGGTAGTTGTGCGAAGCTAGTTGTTGATGTAGTTGCAGGACACTATTATGTTAATGCTCCATTCAGTGATGCAAGAATTATGCGGTTGCGGGTTGTCTGCATAGGGTATGAGTGGGGGGACTGAACAAATGTCAAATTAATATTATAATGTTTCCTGGTGTAGAGGACATTGTTTGTGTAGGAAAGTTGGGGTCCTTTGCATAGTGAGTGTTGGGGTCATTCTATGGAATGTTTATTGTGTAGAGGACAGAGTATGTGCATGAGAAACAGGGTCTTTTGCATAAATGGGGGTGCTAAGTAAACTGTTTTTCAATCCGCGCGAAGAAAAAGTGTTGTGCGTTAAAAAGAAAGTGCAGAAGGATTTATCTTTTTGAATTATTATTTAGGAATGTTTTTTGAAGCTAAGGAAGTAGTTGTGCGAAGACAGATACTCGGAGGTATCGTGCATGGGGTTTTGAATGTCAATGACTGATCAAAGGGTGTTATTGAGTGCGGAAGTAGTTGTGCGGATGAAGTTATGTGGAGGTGGTTGTGCATGTGTGAATGTTAAGTGAGAGTTTTGTGCAAAGTTTTCTATGATAATAAATATACAAGTCCCTTTTTTAATTCTTATTTAAGGACGTATTTCGTAAGGTATAATCATTAAATAATATTAGTTTCCTTGTGTGGAGGACAAACTATGTGCGGTAGAGCTGGGGTCCTTTGCATAGTGAGTGTTGTGATATTGATGAACGATGCGCTAATTGGTACGGTTTCATTGTGCAGAACATTTACTCTATGCAGAACAGAGTATGTGTTGGAGAAACAGGGTTTTTTGTGTAGAAGGGGGTGCTAAATAACTATTTTTTCAATCTGTGTGAAGGAAAAGTGTTGTGCGGTAAAATGAATCTGTGGAAGGCTTTTCCTTTTTTGATTGTTATTTAGGAATGTTTTTTCTACTATGAAAGTGGCTTTACGAAGGTGGTTGTGCGACGCTAGTTGTTGATGCAGTTGCAAGACACTATTATGTTAATGTTCTATTCAATTATGCAAGAATTCATATGATTGCTGGTTAGGCTTTATCATTTTTTAATTATTATTTAGGAGAGGTTTTTACAACTACAGAAGTAGCTCTGCAAAGGTAGTTGCTCACAAGTATTGTGTGCAAAGTTTCGAATGTCAATGACTGATAAAAGGGAATTATTGAGTGCGGAAGTAGATGCGTGGACGAATTTGTGCAGAGGTAATTGCACATGTGCAGATTTTATGTGCATGTTTTGTTCAAAGTTTGCTATGATAATAAGTATGAAAATCTCTTTTTTTAATTATTATTTAGGAAGGTATTTTATAATGTATAATCCTGAATTAATATGAGTTTCAAATGTCAAGGACTCGGGGAATTATTGAGTGTGAAAGTTGTTGTGTGGAGATGGTTATGCATGTGTGAAGGTTATGTGGAGAAAAAACACGTGTAGAATTTGTGCGGAATTAGCAAAGTGTAGAGGGATCTTTTAATTGTTATGCATTATAGTATTAGTTTTGTTACTAATAGATTTTGTGCCATGCAGAAATGCATATAATGAAACCTTGAAAGCCTTTTGCACATAATGGACTATGTTGTTAAGATGTAATGTGTGCAAAGAACAAATGCTTGCTACACATGATATTTGGGACACACGTTTAGTAATATTAGTTTCAAATGTCAATGGCTGATAAAACGACGTTGTTGAGTTTGTATGTGGTTATGTGTAAGAAGTTTTTCCCCATAGAATCACTTTATTTGTGGTTTCACATATACACATTTCTATTATGTTCAAAGTCTATGAAAATAATGTTTTTAGATTTGACGTTTTCGTGCTTATGTGGTTTTTTCAATGCTTGAGCACTTGTTAGTTGGTGAATTGAATTTTGAGATGACTTGTATTTATTTGTAGCTATATGTTCTCTTAAACAGAGGACAGACATTGAGATGATAAAAAATTTGGATGGTAGTTTTATCTTTGTAGCGTCTTTGAAATGTAAAATAGTGGTAGGTGGTGAATTCTAGAGAAATGATATTGTAAATATTTGAAATAGCTATTATCTTGAGGGGAAAAATGCTACTTGTAGTGATAGAATAAAAAGTGGGTCGTGTAGCATTTTATCTTTGCAACTTATGTTTAAGACCTTGGAGTGTTTTTTGAGATTTTGTTGCCTTACATAAACTAGTATCTACAAAAGTGAGCTTGGATGAATGTAGTATTGTAGAGATGCAAATGTTGTACAATATTGTAGGCTTATAAATCAATTTTTTGTTCACTTTTGGTAATACTTCAAGCTTTTGGTTCATCAAGCTTTTCTCTATAATACTCTACAATATTTCGTAAGCTTTGGTTTACTCTACAATACTCTACAAGTTTTTCTCCACAATATTGTGACAAATGAGTGTGTCAAGTCATTTCTAAATCAAATTTGGTTCAGTTTTACAAGGTAGTGGGGAGAAATTGTCAAGTTGGTTCATCATATAAAGTAACTTTTCTATTTTGTGGCTATTATATATAGTTTTAGGAGTTTTAAATTTCAATAATTAAATTATTTTCGCATTTGAAAGAATCAAAGAATTTAAAATTAAATGCATATGTGTGGAATAAGGTTTGCACTGTATTGTAAATGTGTTTCAACTTTTGAGGAATAATTGTGCTAGGTTATTCATAAATCAAATATAGTTTGGTTTTATAAAGCAATGGGACCTGTTTTCGAGTCCATTTGTCATAGACACTAGATGAATATGTGTTGGCTTGTGTGTTGTCTACCAAGGCCACAAATTCACCCAAAAAATTATTTTCTGTAGGAATCTAATGATTTTCTTTCCAAAAAATCTCATCATAGGAGTGTTTGGATCAATCTTTTTATGGTGAAAATGGATTCAACACCATAAAGGACCTCTTAGACACCTAAAATATTGAATGATTTGAAATGGATCATAAACTAAACTGAAGTAGAATTGAATATTTTCCAACAATGAACTGATTGTTAACTTGATAGCGTAGTTTTGAAGACTGAAGGAAAGAAATTGATTTATGACTTATCAAGAACTTAAGAAGCATCAATAAACATGAAATTGCAGCAAAAAAGAGAGATAGAAGACATCAAACATTGATTATGGAGTTTATCCTTGTTGGACTCCATCTCTTGGTCCACTTTCAAGATGGGTGTTCATTTTATTAAGGATTGATCCAAGGAAGTCTTTACACAAAAGAAAAACTAGACTGAAGGTGTTCGTAGGCACCTCTGTCTCACTCAACATAAGTTTCTCTCTCCTAGCTTTCCAATCCCTGTCTTGGTTCCCAATTCTGCCTCTGGACGACCAAGAACACTGAAAACAAAATTGCCTCTCTCTCTTAGAATTTGAGTACAAAGTCTTCAAAATCACTCTAATGTCTTTCATCACGAGTAAAGGTGGATTTATAGTATGCGGGCTAGGTTTAGGTCAAACCTCTTGGGCTAAACATTGTAAGTAGTTTCCTTGCATTCAATGTGATGGTCTCAGTCTTGTCACATAGTGAGACCTTATGGATAAGGTGCATGGTGGTTTTATTACAATTGTGCATAAAAACAAATTAAAACCAAAAATGAACCTTAGGTTATAAATATCCCTCGCGGTTTGCAACTGGCGCGGAGAAGGCTTGACTGAAGTCATGGGACTGGGGGTCTAATTGTTGGCTTCCACCTAGGAGGTAAATCCCAGTAGTTCTGACACGTTGGCAATCAACTATCCATGTGACAACTTTACACTAGATGGTTGTGATCTTCCGGTGTTCGGCTCCAAACTGTGTGGTGATACTGACTATTCACATGAAGTCTCCTCCCGCCGGTCTCTTTACCCACGCGGTTGCGGTCTTCTAGTGGTCGACTCTTAGACTACATGACTTATCTCGACTATTCACATGCCTACCGGTTCCGTTGTTGTCTAGTCTCCATGCACAGTTAACTGAAATGTTTTATATTATGTTTTCTTACATAGATTGGGAGGGTTTACAATATGGTTTGACACCATTCATAGTATTTGCATTAGGTCTTAGGACTTAGCCACTTAGGATTTAAACCTTAGATTTAGTGCTAGGTGTTTACAATTACACCATGTCATGAATTTACACACACATTTTCACCATCTCACAACTTAGGATTTCAAGACACCATGAAGACAAACTGCACCATGATTAACCCGAGGATTTCCTCTTTAGACAATACTGGAAAAAGTGATGAAACTGAAGATGCACTGACTTCCTTGTCAAACTGAACTGACATAAGATCCTCCTAGATCAATCCTCTCCCCTTGAAAGATTTTGGACCACAAAATTTTTATTTAAGAAGATATCAAGTGAGGGTACAACTCCCCCACTCTTCCAATCTCCATCCACCTCGCCTTGCTTGGATTCATGCCATTGAGTCCCACTTGAAGATATTCAACATCTCCACACCTTGAAGATCAAGCCTTCCTGTCCAAGATAATATCTTCATGCAATTCATTCATATATTTAGGTGCCAAATCTTCAACAGTCGGAATCTGTGTATTTAACTCTGGATCCATGATCATTGGAGGTTCATACAACTTTAGATTTTCCACATTTACAACTGAATAAATACGCATGTAAGGAGTTAAATCTAACCAGAATTGATTATTTCCAATCTTTTCCACAATCTTGAAAGGACCACACCTAATGGGTTTTAGTTTCTTACCTTCACCTTTCAACCTGTCTTTACTGATATATAGCCATACCTGATCGCCAACCTGAAAATGATGATCGACTTGATGCTTGTCATGGTGCATTTTGCACTTGGCCTACCTCTTCTCTAACTAATCGTGTGCTACTTCATGTATCTATTGTATCCATTGAATGAACTTAATTGCTTTATTTGAATCATCATCTCCATTTACTTTATCTTCTTCACCGAACATGAAATCTGTCGGTGACTTTGGTAGATACCCAAAACATGCTTCAAATGGCGATCGATTAGTCAAAGAATGTAAGGCTCAATTGTAACCATGCTGCACATAAGGTAAAGATTCATCCCACAACTTAGGATGTTTTCTGCAGTAACCTTGGAGAATATGTGTCACTTTCTTGTTCACCACCTTTGTTTGTTTGTTGGTCTGTGGATGAAATGTTGTGCTCTTCTTCAGCTTTGTGTCCATGAGTCCCCACAAAGTGGACCAAAAGTCTCCTACAAAATGAGTGTCTTGATCAGAAATAATGGAAGTAGGTAACCCAAAATGAACCCATACCTGCTCAAAGGAAATTTATGTAGTTTGTTCAGTTGTTACTTTCTTTTTGCATGGAACAAGAATGCACATCTTGCTGAATCTATCAACCACAACATACATGTAATCATGCCCTCTCTTGGACATATGAAGTTCTACAAAAAATTCCATGGAAATGTTGTCCCATGGTTGCAAAGGAATTGGAAGTGGCATGTAAAAAATGATCTTTTGATTTCTTGGCTTGCTAGAGGAACACATCACACATCCTTTAATGTACTTAACAAATATTTCATACATGCAAGGCCAGTAACAATACCTTTGAATTTGTGCCATTGTCTTGCTTACTCCAAAATGTCTTGGAATGCGAGAAGAATGTGCTTCCCGAATAACATGTGCCCTTTCTGTCTGTGGTATGCACAACTTACCCAGATGATATAACAACCTATCATGAACATGAAAATTGACTTCTTCTACCTGAGTTCCATGAGTTAGTGATTCATAAATATCTTTGAACTCAACATCTATACTATATTGTTCTATATAACTTTCATGTTGCAAAGAACTATTCTGCAAAACTACTGAAGCATTTAAAGATGGTCTAGACGACATATCCGCTACTTTGTTTGTTACACCTTTCTTGTACTTAATTACTAAGTGAAATTGCTGAAGAAATCCCATCCATGTGTAATGACAAGATTGTTGCAACTTAGACTGAGATTGAAGGTACTGAAGCAGTTGTTGATCTGTGTGAATCATTGTTTACTTACCCATTAAATAGTGTTTGTATTTCTTTACATTTTCAACCAAAGAAAACAGTTCTTTATCATATGTCGTATAATTTATAACTACCTTAGAAAAAGTTTCGGAATGAAAACAAATTGGTTTCCCTTTTTGAATTAAGACTGCACCCATTGCATAGCCCCTATCATCTCTTTCAGTTTTGAATGGTTGTTGAAGATCTGGTGAAGCTAAGGTTGGTACTGTGACAATTTTATTCTTAAGTGTATCAAAATATTTTTGTTGTTTCCCTCCCCACTGAAAGGAAACTTTAGAACATGTTAAAGCATGTAAGAGTGATGAAATCAAAGAAAGCTGAGCAATAAATTTTCTCCAATATTGAACTACACCTAGAAAACTCCTAACTTCTGTCACACTCTGTTGTCTTGGCCACTTAACAATCACATCGATTTTAGCTAGATCTATTTTCAAATTTCCACCTCCAACTATGTAACTAAGATAATTCAATGAAATTTTCCCAAACATAGATTTGGAAAGTTTAAGGTACAATTTTTCCCTGTGCAACACTTCGAAAACCTGCTTAGCATGCCTAGCATGCTCTTCCATTCTGGAACTGAAAATATGGATATCATCTAAGTAGATTATGAAAAATTTATTAATCTATGGGTGGAAAACATCATTCATAAGCCGCGTGAAAGTTGTTGGAGCATTACATGAACCAAAATTCATTAGTAACCATTCAAATATTCCCTGCCTAGTTTTGAATGCAATTTTCCAGATGTCATTTTTTGCAATGGGAATTTGATGATACGCACTATGCAAATCCAGCTTACTTAAATAGACAACATTTTTCAACTGATCAAGTAAATCATCTATCCTAGGAGTAGGATACCTATTTTTTATTGTGATTTTGTTTAAGGTCCTAAAGTCGACACACATTATCCATGTCCTGTCTTTCTTAGGAACCGAAATTATGGCTGAGCCACATGGAGATGAACTGGGTCGAATGAAACCTTTTTCAATGAACTCTTGGACTTGTTTCTTTATTTTCTCGTTCTCTATAACTGACATGTGATACATTCCGACATTAGGAAGAGGGGCATCAGACCTCAATTGTATCTCATGTTGTATTTCCCATTTAGGAGGAAGATGTTTTGGATCTCTAAATCGACTTTGAAAAGACTCTACCACTTTAACCAAACTATCTTTAACTTGAGATTCACAACCTGAAAAAGCATCATGTTGATCCTTATGTTGTTCTTTTATAACCACGAGTACATATCTCCTACTTGAACTTGTTAATCGCTTCATCCGATTAACAATAACTAAATCCAAGTGTGTTTTGAGTTTATGTTCCCTGAAAATGTATTCAATTCTATATTTCGTAAGATGATATTTATGTTATTTCCTATAAACACAACATCACGATCATAGAGATAAGGACTCCCTAGAACTACTCCACATATGTCTACTCGAATCACATCTAAATCGACTCCATTAATGTAATTGGTTGTGATGGAAAATTTTAATCGACACTACTTTGTGACATTAATATGAGTCTCTTTATTTAGCCAACCTAATGGGTATGGTCTTGGATGATTATGTGTCTCCAAAACCAATTTCCTAAGTAAATCTTCAGATATTCAATTTGCATGTGATCCACTATCAAACAATGTATCTATTTTTTGGTGCTTCTAAGTTATCCTTATATGAAATAATTCAACTATTTTATCCTCATTTAGATGATTTATGTTTGAATAAGATGCAAAAGTGCTAAAACGTGAACCAATGTCAGAAGTTTTACCTGTCGAAACGATTACGGTTATTTTCTTTTCATTGCCTAAGTTGGAGCCCAAATCTTGTTGGATTGTTGTATTAGCCTCCTTTTCACCTTTCTTCTTCTAGAACTTCTTTGGTTTGAGTTCTGGGTGAAGTTTCCAACATTTGGCTTCATCATGTCCGATATTCTGGCAATGAGTACAATTAGGTCTTCCACTTTCTTTCTGAGCTGTCATTGATCTCTTTCCCTTCGAGATACTCTTTCTCTTTCTCTCTTTGGACTCCTTGATTTCCAACTGTTTAGATGATTTCAATGAAAACTTGAATGGTCTGCCACTTGATTCAATATGTATGGCTTGAAAACACACCTCAACAAAGTCATCAGGATTAAACATCAATAATGTATGTTGTAAATATGAATGTAAACTGTCAATGTACTATAATAAATTTTCGCGTGTATCCAATGGAATGCCAAGTGCTAAATATTTCTTCCTGAACTCGTGAGTAAACTCCTGAAAATTTTTCCCTTTACCTTACCTCAAATGCTACCAATTAATAACAACTTGTTGCATGTATCCCAAAGGATATAATTGTTTTCTTAGAGATTTTAAGAACTTAGACCATGAAGAGATTACTTTACCTTTCTGCTTTACATCTATTTGAGTTATACTTTCCCACGAGACCATTCTAAGTGTAACTAACTGAATTTTTGTTTTTTCATCAGAAATGTTCTGAATTCTACAATACACTTCTAACTACTTAATCTAGTTATCTAGCTTTTCAGGATTCATTTCACCATCATAAATAGGTAGTTCAAATTTAACATCAAGTTTCAAAAGAGATGATTTCTCAAGTTTCTTTCCTATTTCAGAGTCAGAACTAGAAGAAGAAGATGATGATGGAGATGATGGAGGAGAAGGAGGTTTATCTGCCTTGCCTTTTCCCTTTTCCTTCTTCGATGTCTTTGAAGAAGTTGCATCTCACACCTTCTTATCTTTGTAGAGTTCTCCCAACATCTACTGCATGTCAAAAACATTTGCTAAAACTGTTCGTGATCCTGACCTTCCCTTTAGGAGTTTCACTTGCAACGGATCTTCTCATTGTCGATCGATGAGTGAATTTTAGCTTTCCAATTTCTAGATCAAACTCCTCAAGTGTTCCTTTTCCCTGTCATGACTTGGACCTAGTTAACATTCACTAGAAAAATTTATACAAAATACAACCTACTCTAATATCAAATTATATGATCTGAAATGTATCATAAACTAAATTGAAGTAAAATTGAATATTTGCCAACAATGAACTGATTGTTAACTTGATTGCTTAATGTGGAAGACTGAAGGAAAGCAATTGCTTTATGACTTAATCAAGAACTTAAGAAGCATCATTAAATATGAAATTGTAGCAAAGAATAGAGCTACAAGACAAAAAACATTGATTACGGATTTCGTCCTTGTTGGACTACGTCTCCAGGTCCGCTTTCAATATGGGTGTCTTTTTTATTAAGGATTGATCCAAGGAAGTCTTTACACAGAAAAACACCACACGGAACGTGCTTGCAGGCACCTCTAGTCTTAGTCAATAGAAATCTCTTTCTCCTAGCTTTCCAACACCTATCTCGGTCCCCAATTCCACCTCCAAATGGTGATCTGGATTTAAACAGGAACACAACAAATTACAAAGATAACCATCAATATAGATATGCAGTGGAAATAATACTTCATTTCACTACTTTAAAATAATGAAATATGCTTACAAATAGAAATGGAAATAAACCAACTAAGGTGATGGTAGCTTATCTATGAGAAGAGATGTGGTGGCTACATGCCTCTGAACTATGTTGAAATGAGGCTTGAAGGCCTATTTATTTTTAAGAAACAATGGAAAACCCTTAACATCTCAAAATCTAACCCTAGAAGATGAAACACCAAATTGTGGGCCTCGGTTTAGG
Organism: Pinus tabuliformis; assembly: GCA_031772625.1. NCBI lineage: Eukaryota > Viridiplantae > Streptophyta > Pinopsida > Pinales > Pinaceae > Pinus > Pinus tabuliformis. Next base: position 1,059,268,666 of record CM062811.1, on the reverse strand, counting down.
TAAGTTTCTACATCAACTTCCCGGGGTCGTAACTTTGGCACCCGATCTTTGTTTGACACGTACAATAGCTCGTTATAAAGATATATCCAAGCACTACAAGTTTGGAAAGAGCACCATCGGTCCATGCACCCATATTGCTCCCAAATTTCCCAAAAAACGTCATTTAGGGCCTCAAAAGGGCTCCGGAAGTTCAGGACCTGAAAAACTGCTAAAATTAGTAAATTGTGTTATAATTACGGAAACTGAAAAACTGAAAGAGACAGTTCTGGGGGTGCAAATGAGATAGGTGGGTGGCCACCAACATCCACCTGGATCATTCCTTTCCCCTTAGGAAGCAATGGTCCCCATTGCGTTGAGTTCCTCCATCTGCTGAACTTGGTCCCTGGTGAGTTGTTGTGCAATCTCTGATGTGTTCAGTAATGATGGGAAGCATGGTCGAGGGTGTTCTACATTGAATAGTTGGTGCAAGCGAAGGAATGGAGGAATGTTGTGCTCGAAAGCATTGTTTCCCACAGCCTTGGTAATGCTGTAAGGACCATGTCAGAGTGGTCTGAGCTTCTGATGGGCTCATTCTTCTGGATCTTGGTGGTGGCAACAGTGACGCTAGGCTTCGCATCAATGATCTTCTTCCCTTTGCCATTCCCCTTGTTGGGTTCTGACTCAAGGTTGGAACATGCATCTGATTCAAAAGCCTTCAACTCAGTCACTAGCGACTGCTTAGTCTGACACTCACTTGTGTAATGAGTGGGACTCTTGTGGAACTCACACCACTTTCCTGTGTCCTTCTTTGAGTTCGTGGTGTTGTTCTTTCCTTGTGGCTTCGACGGGTTGTGTTGGGTCACCCTGCTTTGGCTTTGTCCTTTGGTATTCAGATTTTCAAATCCAAAGTCTTGCTTCTTCTATTTGAACTTCTGCTCAATTTGGATAGCATATAGGTATGCTGTGTAGAGTGAGGAAATGTCCAGGAACTCCATCTCTTCCTGGATGTACCTGTGTAGGTAGTTGTAGTATTTGAGTGCCAAATGTAGTTCAGAATCCCTGATACCCAACTGTGTGCGAAGGGTATCAAAAATGTTTGTGAAGGCTGGCACATCTTGGTTTCTTCCCTGCGGCAGCATGGTCCACTTTATGTATTTGTCCTCATACCTTTTGATAGGGTGGTACTGCTCCTTGATGGCATCCCAGAATGAATCCCAAGTGGGTGTGGTTGAAAATAGTGAGCCTGTACTTTCATCCTTCTTCTCGTAGTAGGTTTCCCACCAGTCCTTGACGTAGGGGGTTGCTTTGAGAAGAGCGAAAACAATATTTTCCCGACTTGAAAATTCATGAATAGAAAAAAACCCTTCTAGCAGATTTAACCATTTATCTACAACATCTGTGTCTATCTGACCCTCGAATATGGGTATTTCAAAATTAACTTGTACCTTAAAAGTCATGGCATTTCTAGAGTAGCTGCTAGAAGCTGATGCATCACCTCTGGGTAGCTGCTGAAGGATCTGGGCAAAGTTGTCCATCATCGTGTTCCTTTGTCGCTCGAGGGCTTCTTCAAGCGATATTTTGATAGGATCTCATGCCCCCTCGTCTTTCTTCTCATCCGCCATGGGAGGCCATCACGATTTGTGACGCTGGTCTTGTAAAGGTTCGACTAGTTCAAGCCCTAACTCCTTATATGCTGACCTCATTGGTACATGCAAAGAAAAACGGAGAAAAAAAGTAGACCGCTATGATACTACTGATCCGGATTTAAACAGGAATGCAACAGATTACAAAGATAACCATAAATACATATATGCAGCAGAAATAATACTTCATTTCATTACTTTAAAATACTGAAATATGTTTACAAATAGAAATTGAAATAAACTAGCTAGGGTGATGGTAGCTTATCTATGAGAAGAGATGTGGTGGTTACATGCCTCTGAACTGTGTTACAATGAGACTTGAAGGCCTATTTATTGTTGAGAAACAATGGAAAACACTTAACATCCTAAAACCTAACCCTAGAATATGAAACACCAAATGGTGGGCCCCGGTTTGGGTAAGTTGGTACATCAACCTCCTGGGGTGTAACTTTGGCACCCGATCTTCGTTTGACGTGTACAATAGCTCGTTCGAAAGATTTATCTGAGCACTAAAACTTTGGGAAGAGTGCTATTGATTGATGGACCAACATTGCTCCCAGATTTCCCAAAAAACGTCGTTCAGGGCCTCTAAACAGCTCCAGAAGTTTAGGACCCGAAAAACTGCTAAAAATGGTAAATTGTGCTACAACTACGGAAATTGAAAAAATGAAAGAGATAGTTGTGGGGGTCCAAATGGGATAGGAGGGTGGCCACCAACATCCATCTAGATCAAATGGCCAAGAAACATTGAAAACAAAACTTCCTCTATCTCTTAGAATATGAGTGCAAAGTCTTCAAAATCACTCTAATGCCTTTCATCACGATCAAAGGTGGATTTATAGTACACAAGCTAGGTTCAGGCCAAACCTCTTGGGCCAAACATGGTAAGTGGTTTCCTTGGATTCAATGTGATGGTCTCGGTCTTGTCACATAGTGACACCTTAGGGATAAGGTGCATGGTGGTTGTATTACAACTACACATAAAAACAAATTAAAACCCAAAAGGAACCTTAGATTATAAAAATCCCTGGCAGTCTGCAACTGGCACGGAGAAGTCTTGATTGAAGTCATGTGACTAGCAGTCTAACTGCTAGCTGCCACCTAGGCAATCAGTCCCGATGGTTCCGGTATGCTGGTGGTCAACTGTCCATGTGATAGCTTTACACTCGATGGTGGTGGTCTTCCATTGGTCAACTCCAAACTTTGTGGTGATACTGACTATTCCCTTTTCCCAACGGTATCCTTATTTGCGGGGTTGCAGTATTCTGGTGGTTGTTTGGTCAATTTAGTGATGTCTAAACTGCAACTTTTAAATGTCAACCTGGGGCTCATAAGCTGATGAAGTGAGGTGTACTATATGTACTTAGGTAACTGTTTTCTTAGTCTTTTGTCGTTTTTAGCTTTTTTTAAGTTTGTTTTCAAATGTATCTTTCCTACTGTGATGTGATGGAAATGTAATAAAGCAAGTGAAATGTGGATGATTGTGGTGAGCTCTAAATGATTTCTCAAAACTTAAAAAGTATTCTACAAAAAAGCTTGAACAACAACTGCAATAAAATCAACTCTTAAAGGAAAATGAAGATATCAAATAAAGGACTAATGACATCAGCCCAGTATCTCTGCTGCTGCAAGAAAATAAAAATGAAATCTATGTTAAATCCAACTAAAAGTAAAAACAACGATCTCACACTATTTCAACCCTTCAACTCAATCCTCTCTATGAAAAAATATCATGAAATGTTAAGCAATGTGAAATTGAAGTGAAAATACATAAAAGAGACTAGTCACAAATACTTTAACTTCCTCTTAACTTCTTGCCTTTCAGCTGAATTTATCATGTAAGAAACAGTTATGAATAAGTCAAGTAACGTGAGTTCTAAAAGCAAACTAAATCAAGCTATGCTAAGTGATATTTTGGCTCCCAATAAAGATATTTGATTATGGAAAAGGAACCATCAATAGATGAACGACTTGATATCTAAGAGCAGAAAGTAAATATGCAAATTAAAGAAATGACAGTAAGGAAAATCAAAGCTGCAAAACAATGAAGGTCAGCAACATAGACAAGATGATCACGCATGCCACTAGTTATGAAAAGAAAAGAAGGAAAACTGTCCCGGGCTCGCCTAAGAAACCTGCATAACACACTGATCAGTCATGAAAAAGTGCAGAAATGTAAATCAACAGAATCAAAGTTTATGTACAGCTATTATACATGATAAAAACGCAGCAATTTAAAAGACATCTGTACAGCTAATATACATGAAATAAAAGAAAGAAATGCAAGAAATTAAAGTTACTATACAAGACTTCAGCAAACAGGGGCCCTCTGCCTACTTCAGCCGATTCAATGAGCAGTTATACGCTTAGATGTAAAACAGTCTTCTCATGTATTAAACATCAAAATGTCAAGTACAGTGGGGAGTTCAAACAAAATGTTTACAACAACGACTAACTATACAGCGTTCAAGGACACTCTATTTATAGGAAGAAAGCAAACTGATTTAACTAAATCTATGCTATTCGATCAGCTGTTTAAAAACACGTGAATCCTCTACATCCTCGGATCTAGGTAACTGTCATAGTGATCATTCAATCTAGAGAGTATGGTTGTTGGATTCGTGTTTTCTAGATCGTCTCCGTGGCTGAGGATGATGCCACCTAGCTTCACGTGCCCAAAAACATAGCAACGTAGAGCCATGCCACCGTTGAACACTTCTGTTGACCGGTATTTTCCTCCTCGTTGACCGCGGGCTTTTATGGCTGTTCTGGGTGATCTAGAGGGACACGTACCATGTCCTTGACTACTGGAACTTGCCCATGTGGCTCATCTTCACGGAGGACACCTGTAACATATCATTTAATAAAACAGCTGTGGAATCCAGTGTTGGCTGCAGAAACCTGGATCAGCTGCGGAAACCTGTGTTGGCTGTGGAAACGCAGCATTCTGAACCAAAATTCTAAACCAAACAATAGTCATTAGCAGAGTTATAAAACCATGTAAAAAGTCCTAAAATACAATGATTTAATCAACTTGGTGGATGAAATGAGTGGGAAAAGGAGGCTGAGAGGTGTATGGGAAGGTACACGTTCAAGGCTCTACATACCCCCACTGTGAAGGTGTTGCATGTCCTCATGCAACCAAAACTTAGTTCTTTTCCTCAATCCATGTGCTCTGATGCTTCTGCAAGAACATCCAGCCTTCTTCTCTTTCTCCTTGATGCCAAAATGGTCCTTGGTTTCTTGACTAGACATCTGAACTTCAAGTTAATCAGTGTCCTGCTTAGCTTTTTGCACTTTTTCTTCAGCTTTCTATTCTTCTTTTTCCATAGTCCTAAGTGAAGCATGGTATTGTCATGGACAATCTTGTCCACTTTACTTTGTTCTTTCAATGCTTCATTCTCTTGTTTAATATGCCTATTCACGACTTCCAGTTCAAATATTTCCTGTTTTAGAGACTGCACTTGTGCATCAAGTGGCAAGGTGACACTGGGTCCTGCAGCTGACTGTTCCAAGGACTCCAAATAATTATATGCTTCTTGCTGGGTGGAATCTACCTCAGGTGTTTTTCTCGGCCGGAACTCAAATTCTGGTGGAGGAGGATTGTTTTCTCTTTCCGGCCGGAAAGGGCTTTCCTCACGTGGAGGAGTTGACTCAATGTCATGCTGAGTTTGAGGTGTTCCTTCACTTAGATCAATGAAGTGTGATTGTTTTTCTTGGGTCACTTCTTTCTTTTCTTTGAGCCTACTGCTTCTTCTCACATATGGACTAGTGCTCTCTTTTTGGGCACTCTGTTTTTATTTTTGTTCTCTCTTTTTGATGGAAGCAGTACAAAGATATGCTAATCTATCGGCCAGAGTTTGAGAATCTTCTTCTACAGATGGTTTAGGGGATGGATATGTCTCTCGAACAGTTATTTTTCCTTTATCCTTCTTCTGCTTCTTATTTCTAGCTCCCTCCCCTTCTTTTTCTTGAACAATTTCCTGAGTGTCTACTGTAGGAAGGTCCTGGGCTGTGACATTTCTTTCTCTCCTCCTACTTCTTTTTGGGATTTTTGGAGAACTGCTGGCGGAGGCTTCAGTTACTTCTTGGAAGTGATTTCTGATTAAAAACTTTTCCCAAGTATCATTATTATTTTTCAATTGATCCTCAATGAGAATTCTGATGAGCCCATGATGGTAAAGGTGGGATTCAATATGGCCTACATGTTTCTGGACAGTGGAGCTCATTTTCTTCAGGCTTGCTAACAGGAAGTAAGGTAAATTAAGGGTATGACCCTCCATGAAATTCATCATAATCCTTGCATGATACATGTACATAGTGCCAAAGCGGCCCTCGCATGTAATAAACTTCTGAACAAGTAATAATAGTGTAGACCATTCTTCTTTGATTACATGCACAGGAATACCTTTAGTAAATATAGAAGTGTCCATACCTGGATTTTTAAGCATGACTTCCCATCCTTGATCATCCAGACCTCTGTTTTTAAACCATCTGTTATAGACATTTTTGTGCCTCGCGTCATGGAGCATGAAATGTCGATAATTACAGGGATCCTCAATCCCTAAACATGTTGTTCTTACCCCTAAAAGAACAAGGTCATCAAACAACAGCACTTCCAATCAGTTCTCCACCTGAAAACACTTCAAAACAGGCTTATTTTTGGATCATGTCAGCTGCTCCACTGAGCTTCTGCGCTGGAATGCAACTGTTCCTCCTTGTACCTGCGCTGGAAGTCAAGATTAATGAAGGCTACCTGCGCTGGGCGAGATTGGCCAAGTGGCACAGTCATCCTGCAAGGTGTCAACTGCCCAGGAAGCTTCCAAACTGACACTTGGTTCATGAGATTCGCCCTGTGATGAGTAAGAGGTACTTGATCACCATGTGTAAGCAAGGATCTCCAAGTGGACTCAAGAACTGAAGTTTAACTGAAGAGGGAGAGGACACTAGTCAGCTCTATGCCAGCCTCAAGCTGACTCATCCTCTCTTCTTCTCTCCTATATATAGAGCTCTTCTATGAGGTCTAGGGAGGCTGGAATTTTGTGTAAAGCAAGGAGGTGCTGTTGGATTACAGTTAGATCTATTGGGTGATTGTTTTACTAGAGGTGAAGAGGAGAGTTCTTGCTGCTGGGGAGGTGCTGCTGGATTGGAGCCATCATTGGTTGTAACCTTCTCAGAACCCTGTTACTTCTATCAATAAAGTTTTGCATGTTCTCCTATATACTTGTATTGCATTGATGTATTGTATTTACATGTATATTTGATTCACTCTAATCCATGTATCAGTTATGAGTACTTGTATCTTGTAGTTTCCTCTCTTGTTTTGTGCAGATCTGTGTGTAGCTGGACCGGCAAAGAGAGCAAGGAGCTGGGAACAAGAGACAAAGAGAGAGGACAAGGATCGACTAAGCGAAGGACACCAGGTTGGTTAATCTTTTCTTCCTTCTCTCTGTACTTTCATAAAGGAAAACATCAAAGCTTTACTTTCAGTTGTTGCTAAAGACTGTCACCTTTAGAGTAGGGACAGGGTCATCCGCATCGGATACTTTTCCCCACAACAAACTGGCGACTCCGCTGGGGAGCCTAGTATCTTGTTGGTGTTTGTAGTATTTTGCTATTCATTTCTTGAAGAAAAGAGTACCAAATCGAAAAGCTTTTGACTATATCAAAAGCGAAGTAGAGGAACTGCTACTCTTGCTCATTGGCTGAGCAAATTCAAGATTTGAAGAGCTTATCTACAAAAGACTTTTTACTCTTTGTGATAGATCTTCATCCTCTTGATCATCCCTTAGCCTGTACTTGACCTATAGCTTTTTATTTCATCAAAAACAGTGCATTTTTGAGCTTTTTATGACCCGGAAAACTTTGTAGACGAAACTCTCGTGAGTCAGTGCAGGCTGTCCACAGGCAGTCTGCATTACAGCGCAGGTGCTCCCTTCGGGAACTGCGCTGAGAGTGAAACTGGCAGACTAGAACCTGCGCTGGTCCAGTTAGCCCTTGTCTTGCTCAGTCTTCCTATTGTGTCTTGGCCCTGTTTGCACTTGTTTTTGGTTGATTGCTTGCTGGTTATTGTACTTGCTGTAAGCCACTTCTCCTTGACGTTATTCCGCCTCAGTTGTGTGATGAAACTGTGAATGTTCTTTCAGTATTTCTTGTTTCAGTTACAGTTTCCCATTGTGAAAAAGCGAACCAGTATAGCTGTGACCTCTTAGATCCTGAACTGTAAAAGTGTCTTTGTGATCTTATGAGCTAGTTTTATTACTGTTCATGGCTATTTGAGTTTGTTTGCTCTTCATTTCATGGTTTGAATCTATACATTTCCTGTGTTTAAACAAGTCTATCATAAGGTGTCTTTTTGATTGTGGACAAGCTTGTTTATTTCTACTTGAAATTAGATTCAAAATTATACAACAGTTTCCTTTTTGTCTAGCATCAACATTAAGGATAACGAAAATAAATACATGCATTGTGCATTTTGCATTTGACTGTGTGCTTGACGATTTAGGAAGATGTGCTTTTTAGTGTGTGTTCTTTGATCTGTGGAAAAAGTTGTATCTTTCTTTTCCCTCAAGTAGATTAAGGTTTTCAAAGTTGAAAGTTTGAAAAGATTTGCTTCTCATTCTTAGATTGCATATAGGAAGTTGTATATATACATCTCGTGGCGAACCTGAAAGGCAAACTGTTAAGAAAGATCAACATTAAAATAAACTCAATTTACATAACAACGCTTTGGAATTTAACGCAAACATCTAGAGGTCTAGGTAGAGACGTGTTCCGGCGTCGTTAAACATAGTGACTGTCGATCTCTACGAAGGTGGGTGATTCCTCCTGAGAGTCGGTGGCACTAACACGGACTTGAGCTCCCGCGTACCGTCGCGTATATTGGGAGACCCCTATAGGCTTTTATCCTTTATCCTTAGGAAACCGTGTCGGCCGCCCTACTGATCGCGATGCAGTGAACACAGCATTCACGAAGATCGACCACCCGTACCGTAAAACGTATTCTGTGGTTTCACGAAAGGTTTGGCACACCCTCTGCCTAGATCTCCAGAGCAGTTTCTTTTGGCCTTTTTCAAACTCTATAACTGAAAAAGTCCAACCGAGCATTTGTCACTTCGGGCTCGTTAATACATCGAAGGCGACTAGAGTCATCTTTAGCTTTTTCTCGACTCTTAAAACATGAAAAAGCAAGTTTGTGTCTAAAAGCGTCGTTAATAAAATTTATTTTAAAGCGGAACATAATCACCTGTTATTCCCACGTTGATCTTTCAGTTGAAAAGTATGGAGCCCACCAACCAAGGAAGTAACCTTGGCGGAAGTCCAAATCCCTTCTCCTCTTGGGGAGATGTTGGTGCGCCTCATATGGCTACATTGTCGCTTCCAGGATTGACAATCGGCCTTCCTGTATGGCTCTTTTCAACTAATGTAGTCCAGATCGCCACTAATCCTGAGCAGTCGAATCAACAGTCAGAACAATCTAGAACTACCCACCAGCCTTCTACTTCTTATGATACTTCCTCTGATCCTTCATCTTCGCAAGGTAGAGCCGGCAAAAGTCAGCCTCCCAAGGAGAAGAAGGAAAAGAAGAAGAGAGAAAAGAAGCAGAAGGAGCCTCTGGCAAAGGCGACTGGGGGCAAGCAGAAGAAAGCTGACAAAAACCCACACACTGCACCGACCGGGCCTAAAACACCATGTGTCATTTGCAAAGGGATCCACTTCCATCGTGATTGTCCTTGTATTCCCCGGATACTAAGGGACTGGTCCCCAAGGTTGCACAATCCGGTAGCATCAACCTCTGGTTGTCATGTTGATTGCATTCCGTCAACTAGCGAGAGTGAAGGACGAAGAAGGGGACCAAGATCACCCTGTCTATTGTGTGAAGGCAATCATGCCATCCACAAATGTCCATTCTTAGATGAGGCCAAGAGAGTTTTGGAAGATCGCCCGGTGTCACCGGTGCAACTTCCACCTGGATATCAAAAACTCGCGCCTAATCCCTCGATAGTTGAAAATCCAGTTGAACCACTCAAGTGGTCAGCTGAAGTGTCGGTCATTGAGAATGAACCTACTGAATCTAGACCAGACGAAAGTCTAAAGGTCGATACGGCAGTTGGCCTGGTTCTTCCTTCAGAGGTTCTATCATCCAATGACTCCGTCATTAAAGACCCGTCTTCAAATGACACCGTCGCCGAAGAGTCATCTTCATGCGACACCCTCACTGATGAGAACAAGGATGACACCATCCAGGTTCTTTTCATCAGCACCGATTCCGATGAGCATCAGGGAAATGCGCCCATTCCTTTATCGCAGGAAGGAACATCATCAGAGTCATATCCGGCCGTATATTCGATCCCACCACCAAGCAACCTGGTTGTATCCTTTGATTGGAATCAACTAGGCAGACCCCGGTTACCAGCCAGTGTACCGTTCAGAATCATTGTCCAGATCTATAGAATGATTATGGCTGGTACTATCATTGATGAAGGGGCGTCTGTGAGTATCCTTTCCTCTGTTGCTTGGAAAGCACTGGGTTCCCCAGCGCTTTTACCTGAGTTGAGAAATCTCTCAGGTTTTGATAAAGGAACCAGTCGACCATTAGGGATCCTCCCCGATGTACCTGTTACATTGAAAGGGAAGACCGTCACGATGAACGCGTTGGTAGTTCAAGGACCCTTGGATTATAACCTACTCCTTGGACGCAACTATATTTATTGCATGGGAGCGATAGTCTCCTCACTCTTTAGAGTAATGTGTTTTCCACATGAAGGAAGGGTGGTCAAGCTCGTAGACCAACTTTCATTTCCGGGATCTCGCATCGCAAATAGTCAAATACCAATCCTAAATGGTCTGTTCAATCAAGATTCGCCTCCGCCCCCAGTCCTCCTTCCCGATGAGCGCGAGTGATTCGGAAAGAAAGACTAGGACCCAGGGGGCATGCACCCTGGTCTGCTTCGGGCAGAAGAAACTCCGGGTATAAGACAGAATTTCCGCAGAAGAACATGACTAGTCCGTACCCCGTCCGTAGGAAGTGGGGTTGTTCTGGAATAATGATCTTTTGTTAAAGTTATGTGTTTGGGAATCATTCACCTTTGTCTAAAAAAGTGGGCAATGCCCAAGTAGGAATTCCCTTATTACAACAAGTAGTCACCATCTTTAAATTCAAGCCTCGCCCATCGAAACATATGTTTTGAAGGATAAGCAGGGGCAGTCTACGAAGAAGGAGACCGTATTGTTGTGACAGAGGGTAACCATCTTTGGACAACCCAATGATAGACACCGCCGAAGGAAGAGATTGATTTGCGGTAGCAAATCGAACCGTCTTTGGAATAATAAGAAAGAGGCAAGCCTCCCTCAATAATACCAATGTTTTATCTTTGAGTGGTGTTCTTCTATTGTCACAAATAGCTGTTTGTTAAAAGTGGGCCGACGGGAAGCCTGAGTACTGCGTAAGACCCCTTAAAATAACGAGAAGACAAGTATCGTTAGCATTAGATTAGCAAGATGACAAGTAAATGTGAACACCCAAAGAAAAGCGGAAGTAAGGGAGAGGAGGGGCAGCCTCGAAATTCTATCCTATACCTGGGGGCATGCAAACCTTCTGGAGTGCAAGCTAGGGGCGGTTATTTATCTGGTTTTAAGATTAGCCGTTTCCAAACTTGCATGAAAGAAGCCTGTGGGGCAGAAGTAAAATTTGCCAAAAGTGAGCACAGCTGTGGTAAGGCATAAGCTCTATAAAAATTGGTCCTTACGAGAGGCGTTCTTCATATGACTGGTATATCGAGCAGTTTTAGCATATAGTTCATGCTCGTTAAAAAATAAACGCAAATCCGAGCAGTTTTAGGACTGAATTTATGCTCGTTAAAAAATAGAAAAGTGTGAGCAAAAGTTTCCCCCAGAGTTCAAGCTCATGGAAAAAATGAACCGGTAAATAACCTTTTGAGATCGTAAATTCATCAGCCATAAGAACCTTGATCGTGTTTTCATCCATCACCTCCACTGTTCATTTGGCTGATCATTCACTTCCATTTGTGTGTTTACCTCTTTTGAGAAACAGCTGCGAAGAGTGATTTCACCTAGCCATCCTTGTGACACTGCCGTGATTGGAAAATTCCAACCTGTACCTGGAATCTGTAGCTATCCCTGTTTATCACTCGTTCCTCAAAAGACGAGTCTTCTTTCAGCTCTTTTCAATGACTCGTAAAATATGAAAAGTTTGCCGAGTTTTGGCCTTCCAGCTCGTTAAATGACCGGAACGCTATCCCTCCTCTAAATTTTAATCTTTTTGGACCTGAGGGATTATTGCACAAAAGGATCGAGCGCTTGTCTTGTTCGGCTCGTTAAAAGTACCGAACAGCCATCCCTTCTGTATTGTTTTATACTTTTTCGGACTTAAGGGATTTGCTGACGAAAAAGGAATTATGGAGTTAACTTTCTGTACCTTTTTAGACTCTCTAAAAATGAAAAGGACCGAGTTTTCCTTGTCGTTAGACTCGTTAAAATGATTAAATAGCGACAAACTTGTCTTTAGACGAGAACGAGTTTCCCTATCGCTAGGCTCGTTAAATCATAGCGATGGGCTTGCCCGAAGGGCAGGTTATAGAACAAGCATATGTTATCCTCCTCAAGCTTGACAAAAATAAAGAGGTACTGGTCAGAAATGACTGGGGAAAAATTGGGAGAACATTCAAAGTTTAATGGTAGCAAGTCACTCTTGAACATGACACTTTTCCTCCGTATCACATCGGGTTGGGTTGTCTCATTCACCGGTCTCATCACCATGGTCCTTGCCACACCATCCACATTTGGGGTAATGCTACCGATCCATCGCATCAGTGTCGTTATATGTTCAAGAGGGGTCATTCTGAAAGTGTCAACCGTGTCCCATCCACTGCCATACATTATCCTTCATCCATTCATGATCGCCACCCTGAATCATATGTCACAGTTTGTTTTCACCTCCACTAAAGTCATTAGCTCCGTTCCGTGTCATTGATGTGGGATTCATTAAGGCCCTCCTTTGACGGATCACTTCTTGTCGACTTCAGCTCATTATCCAAGAAGTTGATCTAGGAACACCCCCATCAGTACTTTGAAGCTTGCATGCCTCAATGGCAAGTTTCTCACTTCCGGCGACAGGTATACATCAATGACCTTCGACCAGAAGATTTTGCGTGGCGTTCGACGCCAAGTCCTTTATTCACGCCACGTGAATTGTACTGCAGTACCTTGAGGGTCATCGTCATTATTGGTGATTCCTCTCGCGCTTGTTAACGGTTTACATTATTGACCGGTAATCAAGCGATGTCTTTCCATGTTCGACTTCAGCGCAATTCTCACATGGATCGACTTGTACTTAGAGTGAAGATCGAACGAGTTTGAAGACCCCGGATATAGTTTCATCCATCCGGGCTGCGATATATATTCAGGAAATATAAAAGCATTTGCCATGTACATCATTGCAGCAGATGATCATCCTACTCAAAGGATGATAATTTCAGTAGAAAATTATCAGTCTATCTTCAGACGATCGTCTGTCATATGTACCAAAATGTATTTATAAAAGCTGAGCATGGGAATGCCCGCCTCAGCTAGATCATGAAAAAAGAATGAAAAATAATGTATTGTATTGTATTGTATTACAGGGCACTCTCCTCAGCACTGGAACGAACTTCGGATCCTCTAGATAAAGCATTTCACCCGATAAACGGCCTCATACTTTAGGGGGCAACTGTTATAGACATTTTTGTGCCTCGCGTCATGGAGCATGAAATGTCGATAATTACAGGGATCCTCAATCCCTAAACATGTTGTTCTTACCCCTAAAAGAACAAGGTCATCAAACAACAGCACTTCCAATCAGTTCTCCACCTGAAAACACTTCAAAACAGGCTTATTTTTGGATCATGTCAGCTGCTCCACTGAGCTTCTGCGCTGGAATGCAACTGTTCCTCCTTGTACCTGCGCTGGAAGTCAAGATTAATGAAGGCTACCTGCGCTGGGCGAGATTGGCCAAGTGGCACAGTCATCCTGCAAGGTGTCAACTGCCCAGGAAGCTTCCAAACTGACACTTGGTTCATGAGATTCGCCCTGTGATGAGTAAGAGGTACTTGATCACCATGTGTAAGCAAGGATCTCCAAGTGGACTCAAGAACTGAAGTTTAACTGAAGAGGGAGAGGACACTAGTCAGCTCTATGCCAGCCTCAAGCTGACTCATCCTCTCTTCTTCTCTCCTATATATAGAGCTCTTCTATGAGGTCTAGGGAGGCTGGAATTTTGTGTAAAGCAAGGAGGTGTTGTTGGATTACAGTTAGAGCTATTGGGTGATTGTTTTACTAGAGGTGAAGAGGAGAGTTCTTGCTGCTAGGGAGGTGCTGCTGGATTGGAGCCATCATTGGTTGTAACCTTCTCAGAACCCTGTTACTTCTATCAATAAAGTTTTGCATGTTCTCCTATATACTTGTATTGCATTGATGTATTGTATTTACATGTATATTTGATTCACTCTAATCCATGTATCAGTTATGAGTACTTGTATCTTGTAGTTTCCTCTCTTGTTTTGTGCAGATCTATGTGTAGCTGGACCGGCAAAGAGAGCAAGGAGCTGGGAACAAGAGACAAAGAGAGAGGACAAGGATCGACTAAGCGAAGGACACCAGGTTGGTTAATCTTTTCTTCCTTCTCTCTGTACTTTCATAAAGGAAAACATCAAAGCTTTACTTTCAGTTGTTGCTAAAGACTGTCACCTTTAGAGTAGGGATAGGGTCATCCACATCGGATACTTTTCCCCACAACACCATCTGTCTCCCGCTTGTGGTAAACTGGTTGTTGCTGCTATGGTGGCCTCTATGATTGTAAATTTCAAATCCCCTACCTCCACTACCTGTCCATTAAAGGACCGAGCGAAGGTTTTAGTGACTTCCTTATTATAACCTCTGAACTTTTGGATAAATTTTAGCCACTTCGCTTTCTTCAGTGATTCCTTCGTCTGCGGATACCCCTCTAGGTATTTTGGGCCCTCAGGTTCCGCTCTAAGTAACTTTCCCATTCTAGGCTTTCAACCCCGGCTGAAGATTTTACTGTGTGTGGACGTTCAAGGGAAAAACGAGCTGATTACGGGATTTTTAAGGTAAGTGGAGTGGCTGTAGTCGGAATGTGAAGCGTATTCAGTGACTGTAATCAGGGTTTAGAGCAGAGCTATGGAGGTTACAACGAAAATGGAGAGTAGGAAATAGTATAAGTACGAGGGAGTGAAGGATAAATAACAGAAACAAGTTCAATGCATGCGGGAGTGGAGTGATATTGGCAGAATAACGGCTGAGTCCTGTTGGGATCGGATGACTTACGCCACGTCTCAACGTTGGTTGCGGAAATTATGGTGGAGGAGAGCCGTAGTACAGTAGGTCACTTCTTCCTCGCACGGCCAATAAATGAAAGAGCAGTCCCATTTCGAGTTTGAATTAAGAGTGATTATGGGACCGTTAGAAAGGAATGAGGTGGACGGATTATCATCGTGGAAGTGGAGTGATATGGATCGAGCCGTATCAAATCGTTGTATTTAGTGGAATTTCCATGATCTAATAACTATGCATACAATGACATTAAATTGTTATTTGGTAGAGATTTTGATCATACCTTTTGAATTTTTCCATTTGTTGATGAAAGTTTCTGATCCATTATTGCTCTTTGATCTTGCAGGTGCCTCATATCTTTGCTTCCTTTGGTGATGATGATGTTAACCTTTGACTGTGATTTTTTCTTTGAAAACAGAGTGTTGCTGGCTGTAGAGACAGAGTGATACTGGCTGCGGAAATCGTTTCTGGCTGCAGAAACTAGTGCTAGCTGCGGAAACTAAGACAACTCCCCTTTAACTGCACAAAGTTAGTTAGAAAAAAACTATCTGAATGGAAATAGTCCTGAGAGGGACTTTTATTGATGATATGAGATGGAATGAATGGAATGAAGTGATGATGAAATGGAATGAAGTGAAATGGAGATGAAAAATGATGAAGGTGAAGTGAAATGAAGTGAAGATGAAGTGAGGATGGAAAGAGAGAGAGAGATCTTTTTTTTTTGGAAAATATAGAGTGTCAGGTGTCCCTGATTTTCACTCCATATTTTCTGTATAAGACTGCCAATCTGGGATTGGTTTTCAGGCTTATACACATTTTTTTTTCCTTTATTTTTTTTCAAAATCAGAAAGAAACAAAGACTAGGCTGATGGAGGAGAAGAATTCTTCTCCACCAGCCTCATTGCAGAATTTTCTTGAAACATTTTGACAAAGTCTTCTTTTGAGAGTGGCTTATGATAAATTTTCAATCAGTGGCCATTCATAATGAGAGGAGTTTGAAACTCATCAATGGTCTTGATTTGAACTTCTCCATTGCTAAAGACTTCATCAATCTCATATGGTCGAAGCCAATGAGTCTGAAATTTCCCTTTGAAGTCTTTAAACTTTGAATCAAACAGTAACGCCCAATCTCCCTTTTGAAACTTCTTCTCTTTGATATATCTATCATGCCACTTAGTTCTTTGGTGCTGAACTAGATCGGTCCTTAAAATTGCATCTTGTCTTATTTCATCTAGCTCATTCAGCTGCTCCATTTTGTGCTTTTGGGCTTATGATAAACTCATCCCCAACTGAACTGCCATCTTGAAGGTCTTGACTTGAAACTCAATGGGGAGCAAGACTTCTTTCCCATAAACAAGTTCATAGGGAGAATGTCCTGTTGTGTTCCTCCATGCATTTCTATAGGCCCATAAGGCTTTAGGAAGCCTTTCTGCCCAATCTCTTCTGTGAAGATGAACAGTTTTGGTGATGATGTTCTCAAGAACTTTGTTTGTAGATTCCACTTGACCATTTGCTTGCGGATGGTATGGAGTAGATTTTCTATGCTTGATTTTGTATTCTTCCATCAACTTCTCCATCAAGTTAAATGTAAATTTACTTCCCTAATCTGTCACAATTTCTCTTGGGACACCAAAACGAGTAGAAATATCCTCAAAAAGAAATTGAACAACTGAATTTTCAGTGGCAGAAGGCAATGCCTTGGCTTCTACCCATTTAGTAACATAATCAGTGCAAACCAATATATACTTGTTTTTTTTAGATGGTGGATTAATGGGTCCAACGAAATCTAAAGCCCATTTCTCAAAGGGTTCGATGAGTACCTGTGGCTGTAATGGCATTTCATTTGAAAGAGTTGGTCTTCCAACTCTTTGGCAGCTGTCACACCTTCTAGCATATTGTTTTGCATCTTTGAAGAGAGAAGGCCAATAATATCCTAAAGAAAGGATTTTATAGGCCGTCCTCTTATCAGCAAAGTGTCCACCGCACGGTTCATCATGACATGCCTTAAGGATGTCAGGCATTTCATCTTCCCGAACACATCTTCTGATCACACAATCTAGCCCTGTTTTGAACAATTCATTAGAAATCCATGAATACTTTGAACTCTCCTTTTCTCATTAGGAAATAAGTGTGGAGGTAGCTTCCGTGTAACCAAATAGTTAGCAATAGCTACATACCAAGGAGTTTTAGTAGTTACTGCAAACAAATATTCATCTGGAAACTTATCCTCTACGGGAGAATCTTCGTTAGTATTTTGGATTCTAGACAAGAAATCAGCTACTGTATTTTGTTTCCCTGGTCTATCTAACACAGTAATATTGAATTCTTATAAAAGTAAAAGCCATCTTGTAACTCTGCCATTAGTAACAGGTTTGTTCATGAGATATCTAATTGCAGAATGATCAGTATGGACAAAAGTTTCATAGCCTGTTATATAGTGTCTAAACTTGTTGATTGCATGAACAACGGCTAAGAATTATTTTTCAGTCACAGTATAATTTAACTCAGTGGGAGTAAAATTTTTACTGGTGTAATAAATGGCATAAGGAACTAAATCCTTTTGACCCAACACAGCTCCTAGAGTTGTATCTGAAGCATCTGTAGAAATATGGAAAGGAAGTTTCCAATTTGGCCCTCTCAAAATGGGTGCTTCAGATATTCTTGTTTTTAAAGTTTCAAATGCAGATTGACAATCAGGATCCCACTTGAATTCACAGTCTTTTGCAAGTAATTTGAAGAGTGGAGATGCTATCTTGGTGAAGTTTTCAATAAATCTTCTATAATATCCAGTAAATCCAAGAAAACTTCTAACATCTTTTTGACAATTTGGAATAGGTAACTTGGAGATGACTTCAACTTTTGATCTATCAACATTAATTCCATTTCCTGAAATATGATGTCCTAAAACAATCCCTTCAGTAAACATCATAAAACATTTTTCATGACTTAATGAAAGATTTGTTTCTTTACATCTTATAAGGACTTTTTCCAAATTTTCTAATGCCTCTTCAAATGAATTACCATAAACTGTAAAATCATCCATATAGACCTCTACACAATCATGAATTAGATCAGAAAATATTCCTAGTACTGCCCTTTGAAATGTTGCAGGTGCATTACATAATCCAAAAGGAATTACTCGGTAAGAAAAAGTTCCCCATGGACAGGTAAATGTGGCCTTGTCCTGGTCTTCAGGTGCTACCTGAATTTGATTGTAACAATTAAAACCATCCAAAAATGAGAAATACTTTTTACCTGCTAAAGTATCTAATACTTGATCAATAAAGGGTAAAGGAAAGTGATCCTTCAAAGTTGCTTTGTTCAATTCCCTGTAATCAATGCAAACCCTCCATTTACCATTCTTTTTAGGTACTATAACCAAAGGGGAAACCCACCGACTATCTGAAATGGGGTAAATGAAGTTTACATTAAGTAACTTTTGGATCTCTTCTTTCACTATCTCCCTAAGGTTTGGATTCATCCTTCTTTGAGGTTGTCTAATTGGTCTACTGTTTTCCTCAATGTAGATGTGATGAATGCAAGTCTTAGGATCAATACCTTTCATATCGGTATACTCCCATGCAAATGCAGTAGAATGTTTTTGCAAGATTTTGGTTAGCTCCTCCTGTTGTGATTTTTCCAAGTTTCTGTTGATATTCAATGTTTTTCCTGGAAAGATCTCAATGGCAGAACTACCAAACTCTTCCATAGAGAAAAGAGACATTTGTCTAGATGATAGACACTCAATGTCAGAATCCAACTGAAATTGTGTGGAGTCATATTCTGAAGATGGTTCAAAGTTTTCTAATGTGTACAGAATTTGACTATCTTCACTAATCTCAGAAATGGTAAAGACAGGTTGTATAGTATCTTCATCATCAACCCACTCATTATCCCCTATTTCTGTAATTGCTTTTGCTGGAGGATACAAATTGAACTTCTTTGTCGAATTACCATCAGAAATATACATATCCCCAGACCTACAACTTATGAAAGCATCAGCTGTGGCTAGCCAAGGTCTTCCTAAAATAAGAGGATGTCCTCCTAGATTACTCTTGGGAGTTAAAATCATGAAATCCACTGGATATTCCCAAGAATCTAAGGAGACTGAAATGTCTTCTAATACACCATCTGGTTTAATAATTGATCGATCTGCAAGTTGCAATAATGTAGGTGTAAAAAGAAGATTAGGAAGTTTTAGCTGTTCCATAGTCTGTCTACTCATGATGTTAATAGCAGCCCCTAAATCAATCAAAGTATTTGGTATTTCTACCCCATTGATATGTGTTTTGACAATTGGACTACTGGGATCTACATATTTCTGCATAGTAATTTTTCCCATCATGATATCTGCAATTTTTCCTACCAGGTGGATCCTTCTGGTATCTCTTGGTTTCCTTCCTGGTCTTTTAAGACTCAACTCCTTTATTGTTTTTGCTAGAATAGGAATCTCCTTAATGGCTTGTAACAAGGGAATCTTGATACAGACATTCTTCAATTCTTCTAGAAAATTATAGTGAGGCAACCAAATTTGTTTTTCCACTCCTTTGTCAATTTGCAATCTTTCAGGAAAAGGAGGTGTGGATAAGGATGCAGGTTGCTCAGCTATGGGAGTTGTGGGGGTTAATTCTTTTTCTTTTTCTTTTTGAGTGTTTGGGTTTTGAAGAGATGCTTCAGAACCCTTATTGGCTTCAAGAGACTCTTCCTCAAAAATTCTTTGCTCTTGAGCTTTTATAGAAGGTTTATCTAGGACTCTACCTGATCTAAGTTGTACTTCATTGAGAGGAACAATCATATAGGTAGGAAATTGTTGACCTTATATCATGTAAGAATTTTGAGGGTTTTTATTATTGGGGTTTGGCAATGGCTGAGAAGGAAGTTGATTTGACTTCTGTTGGAATGGAAGCAAGAGTTGAGAATTTGGATTCTGTTGAGAAGGTTGTTGTTGTTGTGGAAATGGCAATGATAGTTGTGGATTTTGATTTGGAAGTTGTGGAGCTTGTTGATTTTGAAAAGATGGAGGATATTGGTAAAATTGAGCAAATCTCCCATAAGGATTTTGCATACCTTGTACCCATGATTGAAAAGGATTTTGAGGTTGGGACCAAGGTTGTTGCCAAGGATTCCAATTTGGTGGAGGTTGAAAATTCATAGAGTTATTAAACCCTTGATTTTGTTGCCCCTGCCAAGGTCTCCTTGCAACAAAACAAAGAGATTCGATTGTATTTGGCTCTTCTTGAAAGACAGCTTTGAGCCCAGGGATTGAAGGACAATCCTTGGTCTCATGATTCTCTGAACAAATTACACATGTCTCTACAACTTTTGCATCCAAGGGACATTCCCTTAGAGCATGCTTCTTCCTACACTTTGGGCAAAAGATGGCCAAAGCCTCAGCTTCTGCTTTCTGCTTATTGTGAATCTTAAGAGTGTCTAGTTGCTCGCTAAGACTCCCTAAGATGTCAGTTTTAAATTCATCAAGCATGTTTCCAATCTCAGCCCTACTTACTGATCCAGTTGCAGATTTGTTTGCTCTGATGAGAGAAGGATCTCTAGGCCCTTTTTGAGTTTCAGATTTCCCCCTTGAGAGATGGACACATAGTTCTGCTATATCATTGAGTGAAAGCTGAGATATATCTCCCTTCCCCATCATGTTGAAAATATCTATCCATTCATCTCTAATGGCATTCAATAGAAGGGCTTTCAAGGTCTCCTCATCTAAGTTGTTCATTTTTGCTCTTTTCAGGTTGTATTGAAATCTTTCAAGCAAATCCTCCAAATTTTCATCTTATTTTTGCATCATTTTGAATACCTCATCCTTGTGATTGGTGGACATACAATAGTCCAGGAACCTATCCAAAAATGTTTGTTTCATATCATTCCAAGACCTAATGGATTGAGTGAGTAATCCCATGAACCATTTCAAGGCTGCTCCTTTCAATGTTGAAGGAAACAGTTTGAGTTTTTTAGAGTCTTCCAGATAATCATAAGTTCGACAAACGACTTCAAACTCAAATAGAAATGTTTCA
This sequence comes from Pinus tabuliformis, assembly GCA_031772625.1. NCBI lineage: Eukaryota > Viridiplantae > Streptophyta > Pinopsida > Pinales > Pinaceae > Pinus > Pinus tabuliformis. The sequence goes on along the minus strand of CM062811.1, from coordinate 1,059,247,668 downwards.
GGGTCCTCATTCCTCATCCCATGGAAGTTTGGGAGGACAGATGGTGAGATGTTTTTCATGGTGGCTCGGGAGTCCTCATCGACTATAGGAAATCCGAATGAGTTATCTCCATCCCTATTTCCCCCAATGTTACCTCGACCTCCTCCATTGTTTCCTCCTCTTCCTCTACCTCTACCTCTACCAAATCCAGTTCATCCTTCCTATGTCATGATAGTTCCCCTGGAGACTTCAGAGTTTTCCAGTTCCTCTACTAACGGTGAACAAGAAGGAATTTCTCCCTCTTCTTCAGATGATTCTACTTCTTCGATTGCAATTTGTCCTCCTATGGAAGGAAGAAAAGGGTCTCTTTCTAGTTCAGATTCGATGGATGGTGTGGGAGAGTCAACTATTGCCTCTTGAATTCCAGGAATCCTAGGGCTAGGAGTGTAAGTTGGAGATGATGGAGGTGTCTCTTGTCTATTCCTTGAAGTAGATGGACTTGTGAAAATCGAACTCTTGGCTCTAGCTAAAAACCTTCCCCTAAAATCTCTTGCTCTATGCATGTCATTTTTTATTTTCCTTCAAGTCGGGGTAATAATTCTCTTTCTGATATACTAGGTAACTCTAGGTGCAAGAAGAGAGCATACTCAAGAAACTATTAAACCAATAACTTTCTCTTTTCTGATCCTCCAGATCACTCTAGGTGCAAGAGGAGAGCATACTTTGAGAGGTTATCAATTTTCCTTCCTTGAAATTTTCTTGTTTTTTTTTTAAGAATTTGGCTACCTAATTTCACTTCCCCAGCAACGGCGCCAAAATGTTTGGTCAATTAAGTGATGTCTAAATTGCAACTTTTAAATGTCAACCCGGGGCTCGTAAGCTGATGAAGTGAGGTGTACTATATGTAGTTAGGTAATTGTTTTCTTAGTCTTTTGTCGTTTTTAGCTTTTTTTAAGTTTGTTTTCAAATGTATCTTTCCTACTGTGATGTGATGGAAATGTAATAAAGCAAGTGAAATGTGGATGATTGTGGTGAGCTCTAAATGATTTCTCAAAACTTAAAAATTATTCTACAAAAAAGCTTGAACAGCAACTGCAATAAAATCAACTCTTAAGGGAAAATGAAGATATCAAATAAAGGACTAATGACATCGGCCCAGTATCTCTGCTGCTGTAAGAAAATAAAAATGAAATCTATGTTAAATCCAACTAAAAGTAAAAACAACGATCTCACACTATTTCAACCCTTCAACTCAATCCTCTCTATGAAAAGATATCATGAAATGTTAAGCAATGTGAAATTGAAGTGAAACTACATAAAAGAGACTAGTCACAAATACTTTAACTTCCTCTTAACTTCTTGCCTTTCAGGTGAATTTATCATGTAAGAAACAGTTATGAATAAGTCAAGTAATGTGAGTTCTAAAAGAAAACTAAATCAAGCTATGCTAAGTGATATTTTGGCTCCCAATAAAGATATTTGATTATGGAAAAGGAACCATCAATAGATGAACAACTTGATATCTAAGAGCAGAAAGTAAATATGCAAATTAAAGAAATGACAGTAAGGAAAATCAAAGCTGCAAAACAATGAAGGTCAGCAACATAGACAAGATGATCACGCATGCCACTAGTTATGAAAAAGAAAAGAAGGAAAATTGTCCTGAGCTCGCCTAAGAAACCTGCATAACACATTGATCAGTCATGAAAAAGTGCAGAAATGTAAATCAACAAAATCAAAGTTTATGTACAGCTATTATACATGATAAAAACGTAGCAATTTAAAAGACATTTGTACAGCTAATATACATAGAATAAAAGAAATAAATGCAAGAAATTAAAGTTACTATACAGGACTTCAGCAAACAGGGGCCCTCTGCCTACTTCAGCCGATTCAATGAGCAGTTATACGCTTAGATGTAAAACAGTCTTCTCATGTATTAAACATCAAAATGTCAAGTACAGTGGGGAGTTCAAACAAAATGTTTACAACAACGACTAACTATACAGCGTTCAAGGACGCTTTATTTATAGGAAGAAAGCAAACTGATTTAACGAAATCTATGCTATTCGATCAGCTGTTTAAAAACACGTGAATCCTCTGCGTCCTCGGATCTAGGTAACTGTCATAGTGATCATTCAATCTGGAGAGTATGGCTGTTGGATTCGTGTTTTCTATATCGTCTCCGTGGCTGAGGATGATGCCACCTAGCTTCACGTGCCCAAAAACAGAGCAACGCAGAGCCGTGCCACCGCTGAACACTTCTGTTGACCGGTATTTGCCTCCTCGTTGACCGCGGGCTTTTATGGCTATTCTGGGTGATCTGGAGGGACACGTACCATGTCCTTGACTACTGGAACTTTCCCATGTGGCTCATCTTCTCGGAGGACACCTGTAACATATCATTTAATAAAACAGCTGCGGAATCCAGTGTTGGCTGCAAAAGCCTGGATCCACTGTGGAAACCTGTGTTGGCTGCGGAAACGCAGCATTCTGAACCAAGATTCTAAACCAAACAACAGTCATTAGCAGAGTTATAAAACCATGTAAAAAGTCCTAAAATACAATGATTTAATCAACTTGGTGGATGAAATGAGTGGGAAAAGGAGGCTGAGAGGTGTATGGGAAGGTACAGGTTCAAGGCTCTAAAGTGCTTGACTCTCCAACTATGTTGTTTATCCCGACTGCTCACATGTTTGACAGTTCCGCTGTAGTCTAGTCTCCCCACCCGGTTAACTGAAATGTTTTATATTATGTTTTATTACATAGTCCGAGAGGGTTTACAATATGGTTTGACACCATTCATAGTATTTGTGCTATGTCTTAGGACTTAGCCACTTAGGATTTGAACCTTAGATTTAGTGCTAGGTCTTTACAATTACACCATGTCATGAATTTACACACATATTTTCACCATCTCACCACTTAGGATTTCAAGCCACCATGAAGACAAACTACACCATGATTAACCCGAGGATTTCCTCTTTGGACAACAATGGTGAAACTGATGAAATTGAATATGAACTGACTTACTTTTCGAAGTGAATTGACATAAGATCCTCCTGGATCATTGAATCTTAATAACTATAACTCATATTTCCCAAAAAACATCCGATTTTAGCAAAAATCACACCATAATTCCCACTATTTTCTGCAAATTTGTGAAGTCTTTAGACTACTCTATATTTCCTTATGCACTTTACTACATCTAGCTATTATTAATGGCATTCTCTATAGAGGATACTATTCGATGTGGATAAAAAATCCTCTACAATTCGACGTGAGTTAATATAATTATGTTTCAACGTGCGAAGGATAGAGTATGTGCGTAATGGATGGTGTCCTTTCCATACTGAGTGCTATGACACTTATGAATGATGTGGTTTGGTATTATTTTGTTGTCCGAAATGTTTACTCTGTAGAGAATAGAGTATGTGCAAGAGATTCAGGGTCTTTTACGTAGACGAGAGTGCTAAGTAAACTATGTTTTCAATATGTGTGAAGAAAAAGTGTTGTGTGGTAAAACAAATATGTATAAGATTTTATCTTTCTCAGTTATTATTTAGGATTTTTTTTTTCTACTACGTTAGTTGTACGAGGATGGTTTTTTGAAGCTAGTTGTTAATGTGGTTGCAAGACACTATTATGTTAATGCTCTATTCAATGATGCGAGAATTCATGCAGCTGTAGGTTGTTTTCATAGGGTGCGGGTAGGGGGGCTAAACAAATGTCAAATTAATATTATTATGCTTCCTTGTGTGGATTACAATGTATGTGTAGTAAATTTTGGGTCCTTTGCATAGTGGGGTCTTTGTGCGAAATGTGTACTGTGCCGTGGGTGGAGTATGTGTGGGAGAACCAGGGTCTTTTGCATAAATGGGGCTGCTAAATAAACTTTTCTTTCATTCCATGTGAATAAAAAGCGTTGTGCATTAAAAAGAAAGTGTGGAAAGATTTATCTTTTTTAATTATTATTTAGGAATGTTTTTTGAAACTAAGGAAGTAGCTGTGTGAAGGTGGCTGTGCGAAGCTAGTTGCTCAGATGTATCGTGTACAGTGTTTCAAATGTCAATGACATATCAAAGGGTTTTATTGAGTGCGGAAGTAGTTATGCGGATGAAGTTGTGTCCAGGTGGTTGTGCGTGTGCGAATGTTATGCAAGGATTTTGTTCAAAGTTTGCTAGGATAACAAATATACAAATCCATTTTTTAACTCTTATTTATGTATTTCATAACATATAACCATTAATTAATATAAGTTTCCTTGTGCGAGGGAAAAAGTATGTGCAGTAGAGATAGTGTCCTTTGCATAGTGATTGTTGTGATACTGATGAATGATGCAGTAATTGGTGCGGTTTCATTGTGCAGAACATTTACTGTGTGGAGAACGAAGTATGTGTTGGAGAACCAGGGTCTTTTGTGTAGACGGAGGTGCTAAATAACTATTTTTTCAATTTGTGTGAATAAAAAGTGTTGTGCGGTAAAACAAATGTGTGGAAGGCTTTATCTTTATTAGTTATTATTTAGGAATGGTTTTCGTTACTACGAAAGTAGTTTTACGAAGGTGGTTGTGCAAAGCTAGCTATTTATGTGGTTGCAGGACACTATAATGTTAATGCTCTATTCAATGATGCGATAATTCATACGATTGCAGGTTAGGCTTTGCCTTTTTTAATTATTATTTAGGATTTTTTTTTGCAACTAGAGAAGTAGCTCTGCGAAGCTAGATGCTCGGAGGTATTGCATGCAGAGTTTTGAATGTTAATGCCTAATCAAAAGGCATTATTGTGTGTGGAAGTAATTGTGTGGATGAAGTTGTGCGGTGGTGGTTCTGCATGTACAGATGTTATGTGAAAGTTTTGTACAAAGTTTGCTAGGATAATAAATATGCAAATCTCTTTTTTAAATTGTTATTTAGGGATGTATTTTATAATGTATAATCATGAATTAATATCAGTTTCAAATTTCAAGGATTGAGGGCATTATTGAGTGTGGAAGTTGTTGTGCGGAGATGGTTGTGCATATGTTAATGTTATGCAAAGAAAAAATGCATGTGTAGAATTTGTGTAGAATGAGCAAAGTGCAAAGGGGTATTTTAATTATGATGCATTTTAATGTTAGATTATTATAATAGATTTTGCGGGATGCGGAAGTGCATACAATGAAAGCTTGAAATACGTTTGCACATAATGGACTGTGTTATTCAAATGTAGCATGTGTGAAGAACAAATGCTTTCTACCACGATATTTGGGACTTATTTAGAGTTATGCAGGAACACAACAAAATAGAGATATACATATATACACATAAAGAAATGAACTATGCTTACATACAGAAAAGAAAACAAACTAGGTTGGACAATGGTAGCTTATCTTTGAGAAGATATGTGATGGCTACATACCTCTGAACTTTGTTACAATGAGGCTCAAAGGATTATTTATTATTGAGAAACAATAGAAAACCCTAAACATCCAAAAAACTAACCATAGGAGATGAAGCGCCAAAATTATGGGCCCCGTTTGAGTAAATTGGTACATCAACTTCCCAGGGTCATAACTTTGGCATACGATCTTGATTTGTCTATCATAATACCTCATTTCAAACATCACAAAGAGGAGGCCCAAAATAAACCATTAAATTAGCTTGGGACTTTTCTGGTCTCTTTTTTTTTTCCCTAAAAACGTCTTTTAGTGTCTCAAAATGGCTAAAACAAATGAGACTTTGAACAACACATGCTTCATGTGTTACATTCATCTCTTTGTGCCTCATGTGCTCCTTTATGGGTTTCATTACTGGTGATAACATTAGAGGTCAAGGTAGAATTTGATAGTCATTGAAACAAAAAAATTCTCTTGCTTGAGGGTTAATTTCAACTAACCTCTGAAAAACTCATCATCATTGGAAAAATATTCAATATCATAGGAATCAATCAGGGGTTTGTTGAGTTCAATCCCTTGACCTAAATGTTGATAGTATGATTTAACAGTGGGGATCTTAGGACAATTCATAAGGGGGAGTTGCCTTAGTATCTTGATTATTGAAAGCAACTCTTCATTACAACATTATGGATCTTCGTCATCTTGATCTAGGAAAAACTTGAGTTTCTCGACATGATCCCAGTCCTTCGAAGCCCCAAGGCTCAAGGATCGATTATGATATGTTGATGATATCTCGCTGGTGTTTGATTTCATGATCGTGGTTATAAGTAGTTGGTTTTTCATATTCTCCTTCATCATCATCAAAACCAAGGGTGAATGACTCGCATTGCCATTTTAAATCAAGGTCGAGAATGTAGGGCCTTGAATGATTAATTGGAAAAAATTGCAATGCACAAATTCAACTTTTTATTCAAATGTACTTTGAATTTAACGAGATTGGCGCCAAATACTTGAGCTCCTTCTCCCTAGAAATGAACATTTTGGAGGTTCTCCATTGGAGATATGATGTTATAATGCTCTTGATTGCACTCTATAAGTGGTTGGATCTTGCTTATTTTGTGATTTTTTATTGCTGATGTTGAAATCATCACCATTGTGGTTGACAATTTGATGGATCTCACTTGGTATTTGTAACTATTATTATTTGCATTGTTGATGGAAATGCACCACCTTGTATGCGTTGAGGAGGCTCGTGTTATTGCCAAGGTGGCGCATTTCCATCACCGGAAATTTAGGGAAGCCATAGAAATCAAAAAAAGGCCAAGTAACCTCAATAGAGATAATGACTAGAAAATTAGTAGTAGTTGGATCCCTGCACTCTCCTCCTAGCCGCTTCCCCGCCTTCTACCCAGTCCCCGGCCCGTGTCTTCCTTGTTTTCCCCCCTCATCCCCTTGATCGTTTTTTTTCCATTTTTCTTTCTTGTTTCTCTATTTTTAGTTTTTATTCTATGGTTTCGAGTTTCCTTCACTCCCTTCTGATCAATTATCCTTTTCATTAACCTTATTGTATGAACAGATGAATTATGAATATTCCTTCTGTTCCTAAACATTGATATTAACTATTAATCCCCCCCCCACCTTTTTGGATATAGTTAACTATAAATTAATTAACCAACCCTATTCTTCTTCAAGAATTTTAAGGAATTTGCCTCTTCTCAATACTTTTAGATTCCTTAATCTTAGTTAGTGGGCCATTATTTAACTTATTAGGTTTAATAAACCCCCTCTCTCTCTCTCTCTCTCTCTCTCTCTCTCTATATATATATATATATATATATATATATATATATATATATATATATATAAATAATTGATTTATGTTTTTATTTTAGACAAGTTTATTAATAGGTTAGGGTTTTGGGAGTTAATTCTTACCATTTATGTTTGTGATAATAATATAACAAAAACTAACTTTCATAATAATTAGCTAACCATTTATTTACATAGTTATAATTAGACAAAAGGTCTAGTAATAACTAATTGTTCCATTCTCTTGATTATTAAATACGTGCTTTACCTTAATTCAAATGTTGGTAATAAATATAACAAAAATTTTGGTGATAATTATAACAAAAATTACTTTTCTTGTCCCTTTCCCTCGGTCCAGTCAGGCTGGCCAATTAAATTTAATCGTTTCTCAGTGAAATTGTCGAGTCCAATATAGTTGTTTCCTAGTCAAATATAATTGTTGGAAGATCTGCTCTCCCTATTTAGCATGCAGCGATGATCTGATTCTTCAACTTGTCCTCACGATGAATCACACTCATTAATTCGAAACTCATCAACAAAAAAATTATATATGCAATTTATTTCGAAATTTCGAGTATTTTCAAAGTTGTAATAGTAATGTAATTTATTTCAAAATTTTGAGTATTTTCGAAGTGGTTTCACTTTAGCGTAAGAATAAATTTAATATGTATAGATGGAATGTTGAAAAAACCATAAGTGGCTCAAGAATGGAAATAATCCCATCATGGGTTGGAATCTTTAGTTACATTGTTTCGCTTTTAACACTAAATACAAGGTAAGATTATCTTGATTAATATTTTCAAAACGAAGTAGAAAATGAGGAGGTCAATGTTAATGTATGTGATGAAGTAATAGATCTTTGTAATGATTGTTTTACATACATGACTTGAAAGTCCAACGGAAACATATATTTTAGAATTAATATATATATATATATATATATATATATATATAATTTTGGAAACAATTATATATGAAGTATTTTTATAGTAAGTATTTGTTAATTATAAAATCAGAATATATATTTTGAAAACAATTATATTTGAAGTATTGTTATAATATGTATTTTTTAATCATAAAATTAGGTTTACATATAGGAAAAGTGTTTTAAGATCATATCCCTCATCTTTTTCATATAGAAATTTATGTGAAATATAATGAATTAATTAGATACAGGAGAATTATATGGGTAATATTTGAATGTAATTTTTTTATTTGAGAAATGATTTTATCTTCTTGTTTGGAAATTTATCGAAAACATTTTTACTTGAAATAGAATTTAGATATCTTTTACTGTTACTTTATTTTTCATATACATTCACTTGCATCTTTACTTTTTAGTAGCTATTATGATGATGTACCTTGATACACTATGGAATCATTTTCTCTTATTTTTCTCTTCAATTAATGCAATGCTCATATACATTCACTTGCATCTTTACTTCCTAGTAGTTATTATGATGATGTACCTTGATACACTCTATGGAATCATTTTCTCTTATTTTCCTCTTCAATTAATGCAATGATTAAGAATTTTAAATGATTATACCTTCCAACGAGGACTTTTATCAATTTATCCACTTGCACCATTTGATATATTTTATGATTATAATATACATGAAATCTATCACATGGATATCACATGACAAGAAGGAATGATGATTACCATACACATCAAAATAATCACATGGATATTGGATGACAAGGAAGAAACATGACATTCTACATACATAAATAGGGCTTGTTAGCTGATATTGTGTAGACATAAAAGAAAGTGTTCCTCTTATGGAATTACCCGTAATAAGTTAAGATAATTACTTGTTGTACCCACCAAGTCCTTTGAAAAATAATTTTTATACTTCTTTGAGCCATAGCCAAATAAAAAATCTATATAGCAAGTTGGCTTGCTCTCTCATTTGAAATATTAATAAATTGTGTTTGAGCGTTAGAATTATTCTTAAGTCAGGTTTTATTCTAGACATTGTTAGAGAAACACGAGCTTTAAAGAACTATAAAGATGTAATTTTAGTTAAGTTCCTATTCTAGAGCTTCTTTCCTATCTAAAACGTGTTTCTTTCTATATAAATTTTCTATAATAATTTTTTATATCTAATGGATATAATATCTAAGTTTATGCGTTTGTTGAGGTGTGACCTTTGTCGTAGAGAGTTAGGGTGCAACATGGAGCTTATGGTTGAGTGGAATTTCCCTCTTTTATAGCCAATTTCTAGACAATTTCTAGATAAAAAAGTATTTATAAATGTGCCTACAAATTATTCTGAAATAATGATGTTTATATCATGGATTTTATTACTTTTTAATTTGTTTAGATATATCTACATGACTAAATGATTAATTATTAAAACATAAGTTAGCATTTTCATACATATGTTAGTTGATGAATTAATCAGATATTGATCAACGACCTAAGTGATAGCTCAAATTTCAAAGTGTTTAAAAGATTGTCGAACTTGAGCGACCGGATAGATCTTATCTTCCTGATTCCTGTGCCATGAACGTTTCAAAAAAATGACATTGTATGAAGGAGTTATTGCAATTTTAAAAGTCCAGTAAACTACAATTTTTGGACATTTGACCAAGAATAATTTGGCTTTTTGAAAAATTAAAAATAGTATATTCCAAGGAATATTCCCTTTTGGGGACCAATCAGGTGCCGACACGTGGCAAGCTCGGAGGCCACTAAGTGGCCCTGGAATGGTTATGCAAAATTTGTTAGGGGTCTGACAAAATCGAACCTATGACCTACGGAAAGACAAGACAATGCTCTACCAACTCTGCCCAACATTGTTTCTTAACATGTTACAGTTACATTGCATATTTGTGTTATAATGGGTGGAGGATTGGGGGTTAGGACCGCTAGCAGTCCCCAGAAAACCGTTCACATGAAATCCCCATGCGACCTAACCGCCAATTGTAAAACCCTACCATGTGGCTAAACGTTAACATGACCACCAGTTCTACAAAGAGTTAGCCCAACCACCGGGGTTATAACGCCCTCATATGTGCACCCAACAGCTATGGTAATGCTTACCTCCAATGGTCCATCTTGGAAAAGTGAATAAAAAGGTGGATATGCTAAGTTTAACTGGAGTTAGGTGCATTTCACCAAATTTGGTGGGGTATCCCTAGGGGATATTGACTAAATGCACTCCAGGAGTGGTTTTCAACTAGAGAGAGTGATACAAGAGGCTAGATAGGCTAATTGGAGCCTTCTAGAGCCAATGGAATAGTCCAGAGGAGCTGAAGAAGTCATCTTCATAGATATTTCCATCTAGGGAGATTTTGGACCTTAGGGCCACCAGGTGTTGGAGGGAGTTGTAGGAGCTACTAGTACTCATTCTGAGCTAACCAATAGTCATTCCTGGCTCTAATGAGAATTCTAAATCCATTGTAGGGATTTTTAGAAGCATTTTAGGACTAATAAAGGCCGAGATGCTACAGGAAAGTTTCAGGCAGCCTAGTGCCAACCATGGAGGAAGGCCTAGTTTGGGGATGTAGTGCTCATTTTGAGCAAATGATCAGTTTATTTTTGGTGTCTGATATGTGATGGAGACAGTAGATGAGGTTTTAGTGATAGTTAAGGAATTCTGAAGGAGTTAGTGCCATCAAGAAGCTTAGGGTAGCTGAGCACACTTATTGAAGGAATCAAGTCTAAGAGAGCTTATATCTGTTTGCGGAATAATGATAGCCATGATAGGGATATAGATTGTACTTTAAGCCCATTGGTTTAGCTCAATATCCTTTAGAGCTAAGTGTGGAACTTGTCAAAGAAACGTTGCCATAATCCCAAAGAGCCAAGTCAAGATGACAAAAGCTCAAGGAGACGTAGCCCATGATATTGAGGTGAACTCCTAGATTAAATTTGTTGTTATGTGTGGTTGTTTATTTTCTTCATTATATGTCTGTTGAATGTGTTTAATATCAACAAAAAAAAATGGACTTAAAGCACTTAAACGGTTAAAAACAAAAGACATACACCTGTTTCAAGTATTTAATTCCGCAAATGTCATATATAAGCTAGATCATTTATTTGTTTAGCTAAGTGGGACATTCTTGTAAGAATAACAAGTTAACAATCCCCCATTTCAGATGAGGTGGTATCAGAGCTAGTTGCTTGATTTGACAAAGAAATGGGTTGATTGTTTGACTTGAAAGGTGTTTAAACAATACAAAGAATTTTATTGTTTGACTGTTTGTAAACTGATTGTTGCTTGAGTTTGTGAAGGAGAAGGGAAAGCTACTGATAGATAAGTCCAAGCAAGGAAAATAATGAAGAAGGGTTGAAGGAATTCACCTTACCCAAAGGACCTTAAGGAAACCCTTGAAGAACAAAAGGGTTTGTTTGCAAAAGGCTGCTTGAATAAGAGTTTGACTCTACAACCATTTGATTCAAAAGTTTTGTAAACAGATTTTGGAAGCTTTGTGAATTTTGTTGAAGTTTTTTTGTTCATTTTTATAATGACAACTTCTAAAAGTGAGTTTTTCAAAATCCTCCTCCTTCACAAGATTCTTTGATGAAGACATGAAGCAAGACTTGTTCATCATGATGGATATGGTGAAACAAACGTATGAAGATGAAAGGAAGAGCACAACACTTCGAGAGCAATTGAATTCCATGAAGGAAGAGAAGAAGTTGCTTGTTAACAAGTTGGAAGAAATGGAGAGACAACTTCATATTGTAAATATGAATCTAGAAATGATGCATGAGATGGAGGCACAACTCCTTGTTGCTAAAGAAGCCTTATTCAAGCATTAGTCTGAAAAATAGGTAAAAAACCCTAGTTTGTCTTCAATTTCCTCTAAGAATGTTTATGCTGGTTCTTTTGAAAAAATGGGCTATGAAGGAAAAGGATTGGGAAAACACTCACAAGGCATTCTTGAGCCAATAATGGTTAAGTAAAGGCCTAAGTATTTGGGTCTTGGCTATGGACAATCTTATTGAGAAAGCTCCAAATAAGCCATGAAGGCAATTGAAACAGTTCCTAGAAGGAGTTCCATTTTACGTTCTCTACCTCAAGTTTTTAAATATTGTATTCATGAGGAATGCAATTTTTTGAAAAACAATTTGCAAGAATAAGGTGTTCATAAGCAAGCACTCAAACAAGGGAGTTGTGAAAGCTCTAAAATCATTGAAGAGATTGATGGTGTTCTGAAGGGAGCCACTCCTTCATTCGATTCACCTTCTCATGAAGGCAACAAAGGTGAAAAAGAAAGGTATAAATCTGATTTCAATCACATTTCTTTTGATTATGTTAAGCACGGTAAATTTCCACATAAGCATTGGAAAAAAATTGCATGTTCCTTTTGTGGTTTGGTTAACCATAGTGTTTCTAGATGTTGGAAGAAATTGCCCACATACAGGAAAATTTTGAAGAAAAGGAGGCAAGAAGCCAAAGGTCCATTGGACAAGGCAAATTATGTTGTAAAGAGGATGAAGATGTCTTGTAATTATTGGCATAAGCAAGGACATATTGCTGAAAAGTGTTGGATTTCGAATCCAACAATGCTTCCCTGAAATTTGAAGAAGGTGGAAAAAGAGAATGGCAAGAATGGAAAGGAAGTTTCCATAGTTGATGTGTTTCAGGATGATTCACATGTCGATGTTGATGTGTAGTTAAATGAAGCGCCTTTGATTAAGATTGGTATGAAATGGTTAGAGTTCTCATCCAATTAAAAATTGCATGTCTTTTGATTTGATACATTTCTTTAACAATGGAATGCAAGTTGCAGGGTTTTACCAAAAAGGTGAATGAAAAAGTTGAGTATGAGACTCACTTTATTGCAGCAAAATTATATTCATTTCAGCTTTGTAAGTACATTTACATATGATTGAGGATCTTGTACTTATGATTGTGCTTGAGAGAAAGTTGAAGAATGGAATACATGCATGAAAATGGTATGTATGAACAAAGGAATGTTGATGATTTCATTGTATTTGAACATGTATGTGTAATTTACTTGATGGTCGATTGCTTTGTTTAAACATGCATGCAATGTCATATCGACTTCGAAAAGTTTATTTTGTGTCCAAGATTGAAAAAGGGAGATAATTATGAAGTGTTTCCGCAAGAGGTGGAATTCTTTATACTTTGAAAAATAATCGTTAAGTTCTTTTTGTACATGCATGACTTGGAGAGTTAATTGTTTGAAGAAGGCATGTTTTTGTCGGCTTGTGATTTAGCTGATCATTTGTACACAAGATGTAAGAGACATGGTGATGATTCACATGATGTAAATTTATGTCATCAAGTTGTTTCTTGCATTATGTTGTTTTTGACAAGATGTCGGAAGAATATTTGCAGCAGAAAAGGTCGCCATAGAAGTGGCTTGGTAAGAGGTAGTTTGACTTCTTGACACAGTAAAACATACTTCATTGGTACACATGGAAATTTCAGTTAAGTATGCACGTACTATTTGAGCCAGCTTGGGTCGATGGTCAAGGAAGCAATGTTCAGCTACCTTTGTAAATTTCTCAACAGAAATTCTGAATGAGTTCAAGGAAGACAATTCTTAACAGGAGGACAAGGGCATCCAAGAAGGGAAGTGTTTACTACCTTCGAGTTTTGGTTCAAAGGAAATAGTCATGCAAGGCAAGTTTATGGAGGCTGAAAAGAAGAGGGTTTTGTACTCTCATCTACTGTACACATCAATATATCAGTCTTTTGGGGTCCAAAAGATTCCTTATCAGGAGGAGTGATAAGATATTGATCAATGACCTAAGTGATAGCTCAAATTTAAAAGTGTTCGGAACAGTGTCGAACCTGAGCGACCAAATATATCTTGTATTCCTAATTTCGGTGCCACGAACGGTTCGAAAAACCAACACTGTATGAAGGAGTTATCACAATTTGAAAAGTCCCATAAACTCTAATTTTTGGACATTTGACCAAGATTAATTTGGCTTTTGCAAAAATTAAAAAGAGTATATTCCAAGGAATATTCCCTAGAATATTCCTTTTGGGGACCAATCAGGTGTCCACACGTGGCAAGCTCCGAGGCTACCACATGGCCTTGGAATGGTTATGCAAAATTTGTTAGGGGTCCGACAGAATTGAACCTGCGACCTCCGGCAAGACAGGACAGTGCTCTACCAACTCTGTCCAACGTTGTTTCTTAACATGTTACGGTTACATTACATATTTGTGTTATAATGATTGGAAGATTAGGGGTTAGGACCGCCAGCAGTCTTACTAGCGAGCAGTCCCCATAAAACTGTTCACATGAAATCTCCACACAACCTAACCGCCAATTGTAATGCCCTTCCATGCGGTTGAATGTTAACATGACTACCAGTTCTACGGAGAGTTAGCCTAACCAACGGGGTTATGTCGCCCTCATATGCGTGGCCAACAATTATGGTAACAACTCCCTCCGATGGCCTGGCTTGGTGGAGTAGATAAAAAGGTGGATATGCTAAGTTTAACTGGAGTTAGGTGCAGTTCACCAAATTTGGTGGACTATCCCTAGGGGATACTGACTAAATGCAGTCCAGGAGAAGTTTTCGACCAGAGAGAGTGAAACAAGAGGCTAGCTAGGCTAATTGGATCCTTCTGATGCCAATGGAATAGTCCAGAGAAGTTGAAGAAGTCATATTCATATAGATTTTCATCCAGGGAGATTTTCGAGCTCAGGGCCACAAGGAGTTGGGGGCAGTTATAGGAGCTACCAGTATTCACTCTGAGTGAACCAATAGTCATTCCTGACTGTAGTGAGAATTCTAAATCCATTGTAGGGATTTTCAAAATAATTTGAATACTTCTAAAGGCCGAGATGCTACAAGGAATTTTGAGGCAGCCTAGTGCCAATCGTGGAGGAATGCCTAGTTTGGGGATGTAGTGCTCATTTTGAGCCAATGATTAGTCTAATTTCAGTGTCTGATATGTGCAGGAGATAGTAGATGAGGTTTCAATGATAGTTAAATAATTATGAAGGATTTAGTGCCATCAAGAAGCTCAGCGTAGCCCAACGCACTAATTGAAGGAATTAAGTCTAAGAGAGCTTAGATATGTTTGTAGAGTAATGACAACCATGACAAGGATATAGATGGTATTATAAGCCCATTGATTCAGTTTAGTAACCTTTGGGGTTAAGTGTGGAACTTGTAAAATAAACTTTGCCATAATCGCAAAGAGCGAAGTCAAGATGACAAAAGCTCAAGTAGATGTAGCCCATGATATGCGGGTGAACTCCTAGATTAAATTTGTTGTTATGTGTGGTTGCTTATTTGCTTCATTATATGGCTATATATGTGTTTAATATTAGTAGAAAAAAATGGACTTAAAGCACTTAAACAATTGAAAACAAAAGACATACACCTATTTCAAGTATTTAATTATGCAAATGTCATATATAAGCTAGATCATTTATTTGCTTAACTGAGTTGGAGGTTCTTGTAAGCATAACAAGTTATCAAACCCCCATTTCAGATCAGGTGGTATCAGATCTAGTTGCTTGATTGACAGAGCAATAGGTTGCTTGTTTGACTTGAAAGGTTTTTAAACAATACAAAGAATTTCGCTGTTTGACTCTTTGTAAACTGACTGTTTCTTGAGTTTGCGAAGGAGAAGGGAAAGCTACTGATCGATCAGTCTAGGAAAGGACGAGAAGGAAGAAGGGCTGAAGGAATTCACCTAACCCAAAGTACTTCAAGGCAACCCTTGAAGCACAAGAGGGTTTGTTTGCAAAAGGCTGCTTGAATAAGAGTTTGACTCTACTGTGAATTTTGTTGAAGTTCTTTCGTTCATTTTTATAATGACATCTTCTACAAGTGATTTTTCAAAATCCTCCTCCTTCACAAGATTCTTTGATGAAGACATGACGCAAGACTTGTTCATCATGATGGATATGGTGAAGCAAATGTATGAAGATGAAAGAAAGAGCAAAAAACTTCGAGAGGAGTTGAATTCCATGAAGGAAGAGAAGAAGTTGCTTGTTGACAAGTTGTAGGAAATGGAGAGAGAAGTTCATATTGAAAATATGAATCTATAAAGGATGCATGAGATGGAGTCACAACTCCATGTTGCCAAAGAAGCCTTAGTCAAGCATCAGTTTGAAGAAGAGATAAACAATCCTAGTTTGTCTCCAATTTCCTCTAAGAATGTTTATGTTGGTTCTTTTGAAAAAATGGGCTATGAAGGAAAAGGATTGGTCAAACATGCACAAGGAATTGTTGAGCCAATAATTGTTGAGGAAAGGCCTAAGTATTTGGGTCCTGGCTATGGACAATCTTATTGAGTAAGTTCCAAAGCAGCCATGAATGCAATTGAAATAGTTCCAAAAAGGAGTTTCATTCTAGGTTCTCTACCTCAAGTTTGTAAAGATTGTATTCATGGGAAATTCAATTGCTTGAAACATACATTGCAAGAAGAAGGTTTTCATAAGAATGCACTTGAACAAGGGAGTTGGGAAAGCTCTAAAATCATTGAAGAGATTGATGGTGTTCCAAAGGGAGCCACTCCTTCATTCGATTCACCTTCTCATGAAGGCAACAAAGGTGAAATACAAAGGTATAAATCTGATTTCAATCACATTTCTTTTGATTATGTTAAGCATGGTAAATTTCCACATAAGCATTGGAAAAGAATTGCATGTTCCTTTTGTGGTTTGTTTAACCATAGTGCTTCTAGATGTTGGAAGAAAATGGCCACATATAGGAAAAGTTTGAATAAAAGGAGGCAAGAAGCCAAAGGTCCATTGGACAAGGTAAATTATACTGTAAAGAGGATGAACATGTGTTGTACTTATTGCCATAAGAAAGGACATATTGCTGAAAAGTGTTGGATTTTGGATCCATCAATGCTTCCACGAAATTTGAAGAAGGTGGAAAAAGAGAATGACAAGAATGGAAAGGAAGTTTCCATAATTGATGTGTTTCAGGATGATTCACATGTTGATGTCAATGTGCACTTAAAGGAAGCACATTTGATGTGGATTGGTAAGAAATGGTTAGAGTTATTATCCAATTAAAAATTGCATGTCTTTTGATTTGATACATTTCGTTGCCAATGGAATGCAAGTTGCAAGGTTTTACCAAAAAGGTGAATGAAAAAGTTGAGTATGAGACTCGCTTTATTGCAACAAAATTATATTCATTTCAGCTTTGTAAGTAAATTTACATATGATTGAGGATCTTGTACTTATGATTGTGCTTGAGGGAAAGTTGAAGAATGGAATACATGCATGAGAATGGTATGTATGAACAAAGGAATGTTGACGAGTTGATTGTATTTGAACGTGTATGTGTAATTGACTTGATGGTCAATTGCTTTGTTTAAACATGCATACAATGTCATATCGACTTGGAAAAGTTGATTTTGTCTCTAAGATTGAAAAAGGGAGATAATGATGAACTGTTTTCATAAGAGGTGGAATTCTTTATAATTTGAAAAAGAATCCTCAAGTTCTTTTTGTACATGCTTGACTTGGACTATCCATTGTTTGAAGAAGGCATGTTTTTGTTAGCTTGCGATTTAGTCAATCATTTGTATACAAGATGTAAGAGACATGATGATGATTCACATGATGTGAATTTATGTCGTCAAGTTGTTTATTTCATTATGTTGTTTTTTCCAAGATGTGAGAAGAAGATTTGCAGCAGCAAAAGTTGCAATAGAAGTGGCCCAGTAAGAAGTGGTTTGACTTCTTGACATAGTAAAACATACATCATTGGGACATATGCAAATTTTAGTTAAGTATGCATGTATCTATGATGTAATCTCATGTTTGTTTGAGACACCTTGGGTCGATGATCAAGGAAGTGATGTTCAGATACCTTTTGTAAATTTCTCAAAAAAAATTCTGAATGAGTTTGGGGAAGACAATTATTAATAGGAGGAACAACGCATCCACGAAGAGATGTGTTGACTACCTTCAAGTTTTGGTTCAAAGGCACTATCCATGCAAGGAAAGTGTATGGAGGCTGAAAAGAAGAGGGTTATGTACTCTCATCTAATGTACACATCAATATATCAGTGTTTTGGGGTCCAAAAGATTCCTAATGGGGAGGAGTGATCATATATTGATTAGTGACCTAAGTGATAGTTTAAATTTCAAAGTGCTTGGAAGAGTGTTGAACCTCGACGACCGGATAGATCTTGTCTTCCTTATTTTGGCACCACGAATTGTTCCAAAAACTGACACTGTATGAAGGAGTTATCGCAGTTTGAAAATTCCAGTAAACTGCAATTTTTGGACATTTGACTAAGATTAATTTGGCTTTTCAAAAAATTAAAAAGAGTATATTCCAAGGAGTATTCCCTTTTGGGGACCAATCAAGTGCCAAAACGTGGAAAGCTCAGAGGCCGCCATGTGGCCCTATAATGGTTATGCAAAATTTGTTAGGGGTCCGACGGAAGCGAATCTGTGACTTTCAGCAAGACAGTACAACGCTCTACCAACTCCGCCCAATGTTGTTTCTTAACATGTTATGATTACATTGCGTATTTTTGTTATAATGGTTATAAGATTGGGGGTGAGGACTGCCAGTGGTCTCCATAAAACTATTCACATGAAATCTTGACGCAACCTAACCACGGATTGTGATGCCCTCCCATGCAGTTGAAGGTTTACATGACCGCCAGTTCTACGGAGAGTTAGTCTAACCATCAAGGTTATATCGCCCTCATATGCGTGCCCAATAATTATGGTAACGGTTACCTTTGACAGTCCGGCTTGGTGGAGTGCATAAAATGGCAGATATGCTAGGTTTAACAAGAGTTAGGTGCAGTTCACCGAATTTGGTGGAGTATCCCTAGGGGATATTTACTAAATGCACTCCGGGAGTCGTTTTCGACCACACAGAGTGAAACAAGAGGCTAGATTAGATAATTGGAGCCTTCTGAAGCCAATGGAACAGTCCAAAGAAGCTGAAGAAGTCATCTTCATAGATATTTTCATCCAGGGAGATTTTAAAGCTTAGGGTCACCAGGAGTTGTAGGCAATTGTAGGAGCTACCATTACTCATTCTCAGCGAACCAATAGTCATTCCTGACTGTAATGAGCATTCTAAATCCATTTCCATGGATTTTCAAAAGCATTTGAAGACTTCTAAAGGCTGAGATGCTACAAGGAAGTTTCAGGCAGCCTAGTGCCAACCGTGGAGGAAGGCCTCATTTGGGGATGTAGTGCTCATTTTGAGAAAATGATCAGCCTATTTTCGGTGTCTGATATGTGTTGGAGAAATTAGATGAGGTTTCAGTGATAGTTAAAGAATTATGAAGGAGTTAGTGTTATCAAGAAGCTTCGGGTAGCTCAGAGCACTGATTGAAGGAATCAAGTCTAAGAAAGCTTAGATTTGTTTGCAGAGTAATGACAACAATGACAAGGATATAGATGGAATTATAAGCCATTGGTTCTCTTCAGTAACTTTTTGAGTTAAGTGTGAAACTTGTAAAAGAAACTTTGCCATAATCCCAAAGAGCCAAGTCAATATGACAAAAGCTCAAGGAGACGTAGCCCACGATATTTTGGTGAAATCCTAGATTAAATTTGTTGTTATGTGTGGTTGTTTATATGTTGCATTATATGGCTATTATATGTGTTTAGTATCAGCAGAAACAAATGGACTGAAAGCACTTAAATCGTTAAAAACAAAATACATACACCTATTTCAAGTGTTTAATTCTACAAATGTCATATATAAGCTAGATCATTTATTTGTTTAACTGAGTGGGAGGTTCTTGTAAGCATAACAAGTTATCAAACCCCCATTTCAGATCATGAATAGAAAGCTAATGAGGAAAGTATTAAGAAATAAATTTTTATTGAGATTAGTGATTTCAAGAATTATAGGATATCTTTAAAGTGCACAAACAGTTTTTGCATATTATAATTTTATTAATAGATTTATCGAATCCTTATGATGAATTTCTCTTATTATTCAACTTATAGAATCATGTCACATAATATATACTATTTTTTCCATTTCTTTTAGATCCTTTTACTTTGCCAATTTTATAAATCACAAGATTTTTGTTAAAGTGTGATGGTTTCTTTTGAGATCTCTCCCACATGGAAGATTCTGATTAGTTAGAACACTATATCCTATGATTAGTTAGAATACTCGGTCTTGTCTACGAGACCATCATCATAAATGAGATGGTACCCATATAATTCACCAAGTAGAAATATATTATGCATTTTTCTACTATACAGTAATATGTTTGTATATTTGTTTACGCATTTCAATTTATTGAAATATTTTATATAAGTCATCATGGTATCCTGTTTAATATTTTAAGTCATTATGGTATCATGTTTAATTGCATAGAATAATTTATGAATTGGAATAGTATACATATATTTATATTGATCCTTATCTTTAAGAGACTATACAACATAATTATCTAAAGAAGTTATGAAAAAAGAGAAAACAAAAGACTACACGTATTTACAGAATCTCAAATCTAACAAATTTATAAAACTCAATTAAACTTATTGTGACTCAAAGGGCTCAAGTACTTAGATAAATTATGATAAAAAAAACTCATATAAATTACATTTTCTAATAATTACATACTAAATTTTTTAGTTTTTTGGGTTAGTGTTAGTATCATGGTTACCCTTACTACATAAACATTTATACGTTTACATTTTCGATTTGACTTAAAAACATAAACGTTTATATTTTCGATTTGACTTAAAAATGTTTTAGTGTAATTTTAATTCAAAAATTAGATCTTATATTTGTCTTTCCATTTTTTAATGCATTAATCAAATAATTCATCTCTGTCTCTCTACCCTATGGAGGCAAAGATAACTTTAAGGTAGTCCATAGTTGCATTAGGCTTGATTAGTATCTTGTACACATTCAAAAAAAATATAAAACAAAGAATGTATCCGTAAACAACCTTGATATATAAATAAATATTGAAATGAACATTAAAATATACAACGTCTCTATTCCATCATTCATAAAATTCCTCATAGTTTTGTTGAATTAAACTTAAATGTCATGATGATATTTACTTAGCATGATAGGACTATTTGTGATACCTCTCTTTTAGCATTCATGCATTATCAAAGACAATATGACATACAAATAAATTATCATGTAACAACCTCATATGTGCCTTAACTTGACTCTTACTTAAAATCTATTTGTAAGCATAAACTCAAATAATTATACAATGTAATTAAACTAGTTGTAAGGACCATAACAGTACTTTTTCAAATTGAAAAACAAAGAACCGAAAATTTACCTAGATTCCTAAAACTAAGAGATTTATAAAATTAAGCTAAATTAATTAGACACTTCTTGATTTAAAATATTTTAATTATTTTAATATCATTTGAAAATATTTGAGCTTCTTGAATTTTTATGTTAACGGCGTTTTTATAATTTCCACATAAGCATGTCTCTCTGGTGGACGTGAAAAAGGCTCAACGGGGTTTTTATTTGAAGATAAAAGTATTTTCAAAAATATTAAATTATCAGTGTAGATTTGTTTTACTTATATATTTAATATAAGTCGAGAGTGACTAATATTTTTTTGGGTGGTTGGCGACACTCGTACACTCGCAAGATTTACTTATTGGCCAAATTAGAGTCTAACTCTAAAGACATCGAGGATATTTAATATCATGCTTCTTGATAAGCCAAGTATTTAGCAACAAAAACTCAACCAACTGAGTTATCCCTTGGGGTTTAATGTTGTATATAGTACATTCATTAAAATAATTTTTTTTGTTATTAATATATTTTCAAGTATACAACAATAATAGTTAATCTTAGTATTTAAATATTTTATTGATAACCCACATTCTTTTTTTTGTTATTATAAAAATTACTTAATTTCACATACTAATTTTATATTAAAGATTGAATGAATTACATATATCCGTCTTATTATTCTTACTAGGAAGTATTTGATTTTTTTTTATTTTAGTTTCTAAAATTCAATTACTTTTTTCTTTGGACATCAAATATTTTATCATATACAATATTAAAATATTTTTTTTAACAATTTTTTTCAAAAATAGATATATATGAAGTTGATATTTATATAATTTCGTTAATATAGATTTTCAAATAGTTTATTTAAATCTAGTGTTGAAATATTTTTTAGAATTATAAGGTTTAAACATCTTACTCACACAATTTTTTACTTCTAATTATTTTACCTCCTTCTAAAGTTGATATAAAATTATATTATCTCATAGAGACCTTACTAAACATCCATAACATATTTATTTTTGTTTTTTATTATAGCTACATTTTTTTTTAGAATATTTTAGTTTTCTTGTGAGAAGAATTCTGAGAACATTTTATTTTTATTTTGAGAAACATATATGTTGAGTACAGACTTAATTATATATAGCCCTCATATTGAGTTGTAAAATAAACCTCTATATTTAATAAAAAATCTAATTCAATCGAATTTCAAAAATAACTTGTTTAAATTATAAATTGCCCACTTGTAACATACCATTAGATCCAAAATTGTAATGCATTATTCTACCTAAACTAAATAATTTTTATAACTAAAGTCGTGTGAATTAGCAAACATAAATATTGGAACTTGCTCGGCCCCATGATCTGGAAAGGGTTTATTAAATTTTATGTCTGGATGCAATGTTTCTATGATCGAAGTGGAGTAAAATTAATATGATTATAAAAATTAAATAGTTAATAATTATTAATAATAATTAAAATAGTTATAAATTATTTGTGAAAAAAATAGAAATTAGAAATAGAAAAATAATTTAAAAATATTTAATTTGTTAAATTATATATATAATTAAAAGTATTTTCAAATTATTAAATTTAAATCATTCATAATTTTATTTTTTTAAATAAAAATTCTATCGAAATTAATTAGCTTTAACATTCATTTCTTTTCATTAACACTCATTTTTTTTTCATCCTAGTAAACTACGTTGAAAAATAATTTGAAATCTACACTGATATGGAAAACCAACTTTGGGGTCAACATAATTAACTTAACACATTTTGGTTTGTATTTCAATCATAATAAACCATTTTGAAAAATAATTTGAAGTCCGTATTTAATTTGAAGTTCGTATGTATGTGGAAAACCAACTTCGTGTTTTGACAGAAAATGCATGAAAACTATTGCCACGAATAGATAACACGTGAAAGCTTTAAAAGCCATTGTCAGTCGTAGATGTCCTTGTATCAATACAAATCAAATTCATTGATGAAAACAGCTATCAACGAGAAAAAGACGTTGTAGTCACATAAAACGTTTGTGGGTAAGTGCCAAAGTCAATGTTAGTGGGCATCATATCTACCAACGAGGAAAACCCATATTATATTTCATATCTTAAACCAAGTTCTAAATAAAGAAAACATTGGGAAGCATTGCCTTGACGACTTCCAGAGATATTCGTTGTGAATTGTGTTATCAACATTTTCTCGAATGTGTAGTTTTTGTAAACTTATGAATACTTTTTTACATCAAATTTTGGAAAACATTAACTAAACATTTTCGTAGTATACGACTTTTCTTCAACCTTGAAGTACATTGAAATAAATCTCATTATTAAATTTTCAATTTCATTATTAAAACACATATAATAATTAAGTCGATAGGTTGATTTATAAAATTATTAATTTTATTATTAAAGTTATATATCATAATTAAAATGATAGTAAAGCTTATAAAAATGTTATATAATTGCCATGATTTGTAGGTTATAAAAGTATTTGTATAAATGAAAAAATAAATCATATAATTTAAAAGTGACACCATTTTTAATCTTGTTAATTGACACTCATCGAACATTGAACATAGGACGTGGTATCGTCTGAGAATATAAGAGTTTTGTGTTCGTGTACTCGTTGGTCTTCCCACCGAAAGTTTTGCTTTCTCCATGCACAAATCAAATTATTTGAAGTTATCCTAATTTGAAACCCATATTTGAAGTTATTTTAATTTGAAGTTCAGATTCATGGAAAATCTTAAGTATTTGAAAAATTACAAGGATTCTTTTGTTAAGGGAGGTTGGTTGTGAGAGGGATTATTCTTTGATAACTTTCAGCGAAAATTGAGATTTGCATGTATTGTAATACTAATTTCATTATTAGGTTTTCAAATTATTTCTTTATGAATTTTGATATTTATTTTTTATAAGTTAGTAATCGCTTAATATTGATTATCTATTTTTATTTATTAATGAAAGTTAATTTAATATTGTTATTTAGAAATATTAAAGAAGTTACTAAAGGCGTGGAGTTTCATTTTTTTAAGATATATCTACGTCTTAAAGTTCAACCTAATTCTTTGTATTCAAAGCATATTAACTTTTACACCATTAACAATAGATTTAGGTTTTATTTCGAAATAGAAAATTGAATTTAACAAAAATCTGATATTTATAAAAAAAAGGTCAATATCCAACACTATTTTTATTAAAGTTTTTAAAGTTATAGTATAGAGATTTATAACTTTATAGTATAGAGATTAATTATATATAACAAAAATCTGATATTTATAATAAAAAAAAAGTCAATATCTAACACTATTTTTATTAAAGTTATCAAAGTTATAGTATAGAGATTATATAACTTTATAGTACATAGATTAATCTTTTATATATATATATATAATTTGTTTGATTAAATGTTTTTTTAATCTTGATTTATTTTTTTAAATAATTTAATATAGTAAAATTATTATTTATTTTAAAATTTATTTTGTTATTATTATTATTGGTGGTTTGAAAGCACTAATGGTTTAGTGAAAATCTTACAATTATATAAAATTTGAAAATGACGTTATTGAATTAAATGTTTCTAATCAATTTGTCACTCATACTAAAAAATATATATAAATAATTTATAAAATTACTTTAGATGTTGAACATTATATATATTAATGAAAAATATATTATTTATGTGGAAGAAATTGATATATTAATGAAAAATATATTATTTATGTGGAAGAAATTAAATAATGATATATATTTTTTTGTTACTATAGTATAGTAGGTAGGTTTTTGAATAATAAATATTTATTTTTTAAATGTTTGAAAATTTATAATTTTATAAGAAATTTAATGTTCATAAATTAGATATAATAATATGTATACTAGATATAATAGTAAGTAATATTTTTTATCTTAATCGCATATTAGGTCTAAGGTTTGTGGACATAGATGTGGGAGGGTATGTGATGAAAATAGATGAAGGAAATTGCTAGCCAACGTATGAGAGGAAGGTTTACGAAACAAATGGTTTAATTTTGTTAGGGGATGAAATATGGAGGTATATTCTCATACCCCTTACCGTTAGCCATTATTATGGGAAATTACAACCTACACACATAGATGATGCTAAAGATTCATTGTATTAAGGATCATAGAATGGACAAGACAGGGTGAGGTACCTCCTCACCTACACCTCATCAAATGCAATGATGGTTGGATGGCTAACACATAATTTGGATTTTGGATATAGGATGGAAACATTTAAAGTGAGTGAACGACATTAGTCCGTGAATGCTTTGTTAGTTGTAGGGTAATATAAGGCTTGGTGATTTAGATAAGGTGATGTGAGGAAATAATAAAGCCACTTTCCAACAACAAAGAATTTTCCAGGAACTGGGGAGTGTTGGCATACCTAGTACCAGAGGAGCAATGTTCAGAGGTAATGGAGATATTGGACTAAGAGTTATACAACCAATGGTAGTATCATGAAGTAGTAAAATCAAGAGGAAAACATAGCCCATCTAGTCGTGGAGGAAACTAAAATAATAGGCTTTCATCCTATGCAAGGTTACTAGGTTAGAGACTAACATGATTTAATAAACAAGAAATGTCCTTTAAGGATTCCCCATAAGAGTCAAAGAAGATATAAATGATATGGATGAGGAGTTAAAAATGACAATGTTGAGAGATTGAAATAGAAAAAGTGCTCATGTAAGTGTAAAGGATGGTGTGCAACCAATCCAATTTAGGGAGTAGGAAGACCAAGAGACCAAGGTTTTTCAAGTAATAGAGATGTCGTTGGTGGCTTATCAATAATTTGCTTCATACATATAGGAAATTATGGACCTCAAACTTCCCTTTAGCATATTCAAAGGAAAAATTGAGCCCTTTTTCAAAGGGTTATTTGGGGTAGGCATATATGTCAAGTGGGTTCATGGTGAATCATTGAGAATAGGGTGAGGAGAAGGCTCATGAGGATCTAGGAAAAAGCCATGATGGCTCTATAATTATCTCGAAGGATTCTCAAGTATTTTTTCCTCAAGAAATATAATATTACAAGTCATAGTTTGAGGGAAAAGGATGACAAGAGGTACCATAGTAAATAACCCTAGAGAAAATCCCTCCATATTTTGGTATTTAATTATTATTTTAAATAGTTTGTTGTTGGTTAGGTCTAATTATGCTTTTACATAGTTTTTTTTTTTAGGTCCAATATTTAGATAATAACTCCTAAGACATGTAATTCAAAGGCCTACATTTTAAAATTTCAAAGACTAGCAGTTATGGTCACAGATATTTCAGAGGCCAAACTAGTGATGTTATTTTTGGAGGGGTTATCTGAACCTCTACATGGTTAGGTTGAAGGCTATTAACCCACAACTTTTCTTCATGTAGTTGTTGGGTTTTTTTACATTCTTTCCAAGACTAGATCCCCTAGTTAACAGGCGGGTTAGAGGGGGGGCAAGCCCCCCCTTCATTCACTGGTTGTGCAACGGTGGGGTCATGGGGGGGCTACAGCTCCACCTGTTCAAGGGATTTGAGAGGGGGACATACCTATGATTGGGCATACATACCTAAGGTTTTGTGCATGGTTTCCACACATGGTTTTGGATGCGATGGTTTTCGGTCAATGGTATTGGATGCTTTGGCATGTATAAATATGTATTGTAAGATTGAAAGGAACATAATAAAAAATCAATTTGGTAGTCTCGGTTTTGGGATCTATGTCAAGCTGGTTCTATATCTTGCTAGACAACATGTATATTCTATACCAATTGCTTACGCTCAGCCATTAAATACTGAATGTTTGATCTCGTTGCACCCGCGAAGGCCAAGTTGGCTTCGATAATGGCATTTGGATTTATGTTGTTGTCCACCACTATCAACATTTCTCCAATGAATGTAGGTGATGCATGCCATCCAAAAAGTTCTCTCTTCGTGTTTGTACAATCATCTTCTGAATTTGATTATATGATTGATTGTACACCTCCATTACTAGATCATCATCAAGAGGAACTATGTCACATTCCCTTCTTGGGGCTAACTCTAGGGCTGGAGGTGGTGGAGATTGAATGGTGACCTATTGTGCACTAGGACTTAGGTTAGCATCTTCATCCTGTGGTTCTAGTTCCAACTCCATGTCTGTAACTTCAATCAATTCTTCAATCTGTTGAGAAAGCTCTCGATCTTGCATCTGTTTTCTCTCTCTCTCTCTAATGTTAGTTGATTATGTTCTTACTCTTCACATTGAATGGGAATTACTTATTCTGCCATTGGGCCTTGCCTTTCTTCTTATTCCTTCTTCTCCTTCTCCTCCTATTCTCTCCTTCCTTGTTCCTGTTCTTCGCTAAGTTCTTGTTCTTCTTTCTTCAATCTCAGTTCTTCTTCATGCAATCTTTATTTTTATCTCTTCTTTCACTCTACTTTTTGTATCCTCTTCTTCTTATTCGCTTATGTTGCTAAATATTTTTCCATATGGATTGGATCTTCTTTCATCTTGGAGCTTTTTTCTCCCCTAGGATTATCAACAATCTTTCTCTTTCCTTTATCCTGCATGATTATTTCTTTTTGTTGGTGCTACTTTTGGATTTGTCCTCTAGATCTTCCTCAAGGCTCCATGCTAAAAGAGATTCATTAAATTGCTTCCATGTTAGTGTTAACTTCTTTTCTATAAACAGTTCAGTGTCCACATTTACTAACAAGTCTAATGTTGTTTTCTCAACTGATTCCCCAGTACAACTTTCATTGGTCTTCGTTGAAGCAACTCTCTTTGGTGCCATGGTAATAGTGACTGCTGGAGAGAAGTTCTTCACAAATGTGGTATCTATGAGACAAAAATGGCACTCATGGCAAGAAAACATTAGTTTCAGCAAATCGACTTTTAAGGCATGATCAAGCAGTAAACTAGCCATCTAATGAGAGGGATTGTGTACTTTTCACTTGTACGAGAGACTGGATTCCTATGGAAATCTTTCAATATGCAATCCCAACAGCTAGGGATGAAGCTTGTGGCTTGTGACTACACAATGTGGAGTTTAGCCTAGGTAGTGGTCTAGGAGAGACTGTGCATTGCGTAATCGTAGTGGCTAGGGAAGCAAGTTGAGCCCTTGAACTACGCAATGCATAGCTAGGCCAACCTATACTGTGCACTACATAGTTCCATAGGCCAAACTCTCAACTTGAGACTTAGGTTTGCGTAATGCCCAGCTAGTCAAAGTGAAAACCAACTAAGGAAATTATTGATCTGCCCAAAGGAAGTGTGGAAAATTAGAAAATATGAGTGACAGTGTGAGCTTGAGTGAAGATTTAACTAAGTATGAATGGATGATGATAGATCAAGCACAGAAATGTGATAAACGAGAAGAAAATCAAATCAGTGAAGAGAGTTGCCGCAACGATGACCATCAATGCAAAAACAAAGAAATCGATCCAATACTTGTGAAAGGAAAATGATAACTTGAAACAACACTTCTACAAGCTAAAATATGTTGAAAATCCAACAGCCATGAAGAGAAAAGAGAAAAATAACACTCACACAAGAAAAACGAAAAAAAAAACAATAGAAAATTTGACAAAAGATGATAAAAGCAAAACTCACCCGAAAAAGCAATGACAACTCCACCAAAGGTTCCTTGATATCCTTAGGAATGCTAGAGATCCAATATCAAATGTAAAAACAAGCTCTATAGGCATTGATTAACTATATTTAAGCAAATGAAGGTTTATGACACGCATACCTAAAATCATTGAAAAGAGATACTTGGAGGAAACTTCTAAAAATAACAATGTGCCACCTTCGAGAAAGTAATAATGGATCAATACTTCCTAGGACTTATTCTTTTATTTTTCTTTCCTTTTCAGGAAACTTTCCATACACATTGTCGCGAGAGATTACACAATTATGGGGAACTAGGCAACTTTTCGGCATAGTACAACTGCACAGTTTATGAGCTCAAGGGATGCATTGCACAATTTCTAGGCTTAGTGTTGGTACCTTCCATGGTTATGTAGTTTTTGAGCTCAAGGAAGACTTGAAATCATAACTATGCAACTCCAATCATCAAGGCTACTTTCCCTAAAGGGTTCCATAGTTTCTAGAGGCAAGCCCATAACTGTTGCAAGACCAAGTTAGGAGCTTAGCTTCTGACTTAGAAAGATCAGTTAAGTGTAAAAACAAGTGAACACAATCACAAGTGAAAAATGTAAGTCTCAATCGAATCAAGAATACTTTATAATAGTACAAGAGAAGCTCCTAGGAATAGAAGGTTAGGCTCCAAAATCTAAGCATAGGTAAAATTTTGGAGGGTGGTTGTAGCCGCTACAACATTGGACACACAGTAGTAGAACTCTAGCTCTCTGAATGAATCGTGTTTCATGCAAAATAAATCTAACTCTTCCGAAATTATTGTTCAGTTCATCGATTAGCATAGTTTCCTCACTTAGCTATAGTTAAAGATATAGTCCCTACCATTGTTTTCATTCGTAGCACACACACCAACCCAAGTTAGACTGAGTTATTTCGACTGGGTATGAGGAGTATAGAAATGCACAAGTAAAAGAGATTTTTAGAGTCTTAGTTTTCATCTCTAGTGTTGCTCTACCACCAGCAAGCCTGGATAATACCCCGATGGAGTCACCTCAGGAACATAAGCATTGCTCTACTGCCAGCGAGCCTGGACAGTACTCCGACATAGTTGCTTGCCTCACCTCTCTGCACAGGAATCCTTTCTCTTATTTTTCCATTTATTTCATTTTTCATTTTTTTCATTTTTATTGTTCAAAGAACTATTTACAAACACTTATTTATTTCATGGGGGCAGAAGAGGGATCTCGACTTATTGAGATAAAAAGAGGTTGTCCCTTCAGAGAAGAATATTTATATACACCTCTAACATAATTGTTAAGGTTTTCCTCCCCTCCTTGATGTAATCGACTTAGTTGACAAATATTAACCTAAAATATAAGACCAATTAGAGAAGGCGGTACTAGTTAAAAGTGCAAGAATCGTGATTTCACTGTGGCTTTCTCTGAAAGGAATGTATTTTCCACCAGAGTATTATCGACAAAAAGAAACACAGTTTTCACATAAAGAGAGGGAATAAACGGATAATCAATCATTGATAGAAAGACAAATTCCTCTTGCAATTCGCCTTGCTTGTCTGAGAAGCCAAACATTGTCTCATGCAGAAAGTATCCTATGACTAGAAAGAAAACGAAAAAATGGAAATAAGAAGATTGAAAGGAAATGAAAGTAAAGTAAATCAAAGGAAAGAAAATAAAGAAAAGAAAATCTACTCCTACTCCTAACCTAAGAAGAGCATAGGCCAAACTGACATGAAGTGATACTTCCAATGCAACCATTGACACATTGGCTTGCCTAAGTGGGTAAGGGAATGCATGTCAAGAAAGATATTCAAGCATATCAGTAAAAATGAAATATAGGAAAATGCAAACCAAAATGTTCGAAGTT
Source organism: Pinus tabuliformis (assembly GCA_031772625.1). Taxonomy (NCBI): domain Eukaryota; kingdom Viridiplantae; phylum Streptophyta; class Pinopsida; order Pinales; family Pinaceae; genus Pinus; species Pinus tabuliformis. Next base: position 1,059,216,842 of record CM062811.1, on the reverse strand, counting down.
TGAATATACATGAAAAAAATTAAAATTGAAAAGCGCATGAAAGACATTTTGTGATTATATCATGGTGTCTCAACACACTATGAGTCAAATACATACAAGCACAAAATTTCTAACTATGAGGACGAGCGAACATAAAGATAGGAAGATAATTTTCATTTTGTGACAATTCTCACCATGTACGACTTCTTGAATGATTGAGCCATAGGATCATGTAATACAAATGTAATACAGATGTATTATGTGACAACTGTAAGACATACTGATTTTCGATAGGTGCGATAGAGTGATGAGGGGCCTCGAAAGATTCAACACTATTCATATCGGAAACGAAACTAACATCAAGTCTACGAGAACCTGACATAACCATTAGTTAGGGATGAAGTGACTCGACAACTTGAGGAAGTTCCATCTCATTAGAAGGTAGATCATCACAGATTGGTTTGCTGGGAAATATTAGCAGTGGAAAAATCATAATCATGACCAAATGAATCAATGAAGAGGTCAGGACATCCACAAGTAGAAAGTTCAAGATCACATATGGAGGGATCCTTATGATCTAATGAATCGCAAAGAGCAGAAGATGAAAAATTATATATTCCACTCTTTAAGTTTCCAAAAAAATGAGATGAGAGGTTGGGAAGATCAAGAGTATAAGATTCACCCTCTCAACATCTGGATGAAAAACTAACATCCCACGTGTTTTATGAATAATTGGGAGTACTAACATCATCAAAAACTAAATTTTAACAAGATTCAACAGAAATGAAAATTTCATGGGAAACGTCAGGGTGATGAAGGAGAGGTGCGAAGGGAAGAGAACTGTCCATCGTCCCAGATTCTAGTTCATATATGGGGTCCCCCACATAGTCATCGTGAATGATATCACAATTTGGCTGCTCAACACCAACTCCATCCAACACTTGATCCTCATGAACATCACAAGGGAGATTTGAAAAAGGTGAAGATAAAAACTCACAATCTAGAGGATGAGAGGGACCAAAGGATGGAGAGTGAGGAGATAATACTTCATCATAACAATCAACCTCACAGTCCAGATCTACACTGAAATTATGAGTATCGAGAGAGGGAGAAGATGGTGGTAGATGAACAAATGAATTACTAATATTTCCCACCTAAATCTATGAAACTAGAGTTGTTTGATGAGAATAGGATGGAAGGTCACTTGGAACAGCAAGATTTCCATTGCATATTTTGAATCCCTAACACCAACGTATGTTAGAAGTGGTTCAAATATTCTACCTCCTGCAAATTTTCTGATATGTGAACAAGATATTGAAATATTCCTGACAAGAAATTGCAATCAACTTCATCTTTCATAAATTCAAAGGAAATATGCATGAAACAATCATGAAAATGATGCAGTGATTCATCAGTTGATTTTTGCAATTCTAAAATTTTCGTCCATAGACATTTGTTATCATACATATAAAAAACACAAATAATTTTTGTGACAAGATGTTCGAAAGCATATATGGATTCATGGGTCACTGTGTGACACCATTTCCTTACACGCCCTTCGAACGTGATGATGAGAAACCTACAACCAACATCCTCACAGTGGATGTTGTGCTTTGAGGAGAGTTCAAGAAAAGAAGCAGTATTTTCAAATAAGGTTGTCTCACCCTCACCATCAAATTTGAGAGTTGACAAGTCATCTATGATACCCGGCGACACTTGCAAACTTAAGCTTCTGGAAGAACATGTCGGGGTTGTGGTTTTGGAAGAAATCATTAAATGTGTGTAGAAATTCAAAACACACTTCAAGGGAGCATCTTGTAATATCTCCCTCCTTCTAACACCAAAAATGTTGATGGTGATGGACCCACCAACATTTAGGGAATCTCCTCAATATGAAGTCCCAACAAGACGTCACATCGTTTGGAGTAGGAGTCCTAGTAGTGGATTGTAATGTTATGCCTTGACTACGAAAACATGTAGAGTGAAGTATGGTATCTTTGGCTAAGAGCAAGTGTGTGACCTTGTAGAAAGTTAAGTGCGATGCATAAAGGTTCTACCACACGAAGGGAAAAGGTATTGCACCACTTGGAAGAATGTAATAGTATGAAACATGAAGGGAACACATGAGCGTAATGACATCACAAGTTAGAATGTTGAATAGTATAGAAGATAAAGTGATGAATTAATAGGAAAACAAGCATTAAACAAGATTCATACAAATGAAAACGAAATAGTTCATAAGCATAAGCATAAATTCAATAACATACATTGCAAATAGAACAAGAATAGTCCTACTATATTCACAAGATATGCATGAAATCATGTTGGCTTCGATTTTATTATTATAAGAGAAAGTTCCATTCATATATACACCATTGACGGACCATGATCCCCAATAGTGGAACATTTAAGTCAATAACACCTGATCCTCCAAAGAAGTATGCTCTCTCGATGCTATGGAGAATACAAGGTTCTTCACAATACTCCCAGACTCCTTCTAAGCCTAAGACTAGCCAAAATCTTGGCTCCAGAAAACCTGTTCCATGAGTTATGAGGTTCTATTTATAAAAAGAGGAGGTGACACTTCAACTTCCTTTTGTGAACTTTGGACTACCTTCATAACTCTTCAACGTCTTTATAAAATCACTCTTTACAAGACATAATGACCCTTCATATTCCAATATTAACACTCAAAATTTCACTTCTACAAATAATCACAAATAATAATACATTTTACACATGGACCAATATAATACAAAGTAGGGTAGTGAGAACTTGACATCCTAACAAAAAATAACAATATGATGCTTGAGTTTGGGAGAACTCTAGCTCAACAACCTCCACTTGCTTGTTCTCGGTCACATATTGGTTCCAAGATTGGTACTATGCGATGACATCCCGAAACTGCATGATGGTGTTCAACTAGAAGCATACTCTAGCCTCCATAGCACCCTAGTACTATATTATTATGATTCTTTTTGTTGTTGAGCAACCTATATATTCTGTACCAATTTCTTACTCTCGGTCTTCAATTACTAAGTGTTTGATCTCGTCACACCTACAAAGGACAAGTTATCTTCGACAATAGCATTTGGCTTCCTTCTCATGTCTACCACAATCACCCTTTCTCTAATGAATGAAAGTGATGCATGACCATCGGAAAAATTCTCTCTTCGTGCTTGTATAATCTTCTTTTGAAGTTCATTATATAGCATATTGTACATCCCCATTACGATATCATCATCAAGAGGAACTATGTCCCCTTCCTCACTTGGGGCTAACTCTGCAACTCGAGGTGGTGGCGACTGAATGGTGACCTGTGGTTCCCTAGACATTAGGTCAACATCTTCATCATGTGGTTTGGGTTCCAACTCCATGTCTACAACTTCAATAAAGTCTTCATTCTGTTGAGCAAGATCCCAATCCTACATTTGTTCACTCTCTCCCTCTATTGTTGGTTGGTTCTTTTCTTTCTCTTTAACTTGAATTGACACTATTACTTCTGCCATTGCACCTTTCCTTTCTTATTCTTCCTGCTTCTGCTTCTCCTCCTATTCTTTCCTTCTTTGTTCCTGTTGTTCCCTCAGTTCTTGTTCATTTACTTCAATCTCAATTTTTCTTCCTGCAAGATCTATTTTTTTATTTCTTCCACTCTGCTCTAGGTATCCTCTTCTTCCTCTTCACTTCTACTACTAAAATTGCTTTCATAAGGATTGAATCCGCTTTGTTATTGCAACGTTTTTCTCCCCCTGGACTATCAACAACCTTTAACTTTCCCTTATCCTGCATGGGATTGTTGATTTTTGTTGGTGCTACTTTCAGACTTGTCCTCTAGATTTGACTCAAGGATATTTGTCAAAAGAGATTCATTAACTTGTTGTCATGTTAGTGTTGAGAAGTCTACTATTGTTTTCTCAATTGCCCCCTAGTACTACTTTCATTGGTCTTTGTTGAAGAAACTCGGTTTGGTGCCATGGTAACAATGACTGCTAGATAGAAGTGCTTTGCAAGTGTGGTATCTATGAGACAAAAATTGCAATCATGGCAAGCAAACATTAGCTTCATCAAATCGAATTTTAACGCATGATCAAGCAGCAAACCGTGCATCTCATGAGAGGGATTGGATAATTTTCACTGATAAGAGGGACTGAATTCTCGTGCGAACTGTCCACTGTGTAGTCCCAACAGCTAGGGATGAAGCTTGTGGCTTGATACTACGTAATGCATAGTTTAGCCTAGGTAGTGGTCTGAGAGAGACTATGCATTGCACAGTCTCAGTGGCTAGGGAACCAGGTTGAGCCTTAGTCTTGCATAGTGTGTAGTTGGGCTAGCCTATACTACACATTGCACAGTTCTAGAGGCCAATCTATCGACTTGAGCCTTAGGATTTCAGAGTGCCCAGCTGGGCAAAGTGAATATGGACTAAGGAAAGTGAAAATCTGGCCAACGAAGGTGTGTAAAATGAGAAAATATGAGTGATAGTGTGAGCATGAGTGAATATTTGACTAATTATGAATGAATCATGATAAATCAAGTACAAAAATGAAATAAATGGGAAGAAAATCAAATTGGTGAAGAGAGTCGCCGCAACAATGACCATCGGTACAAAAATAAAGAAATCGATGCGACACTTGTGAAAGGAAAATGATAACTTGAAAGAACACTTCTACAAGCTAAGAAATGTTGAAACATCAGCAACCATGAAGAGAAACAAGTGAATCAATACTCGCACATGTGAAACGACAAAAAAACGATAGAAAAAGCGACAAAAGACGATAAAAGAAAAACTCAACTAGAAAAGCAACAACAACTCCAGGGAAGGTTCCTTGATCTCCTCACGAATGATAGAGCTCCAAGATCAAGTGTGCTTGAATGAGCTCTAGAGTCATCGACTAACTAGATTTTAGCAAATGAGGGTTTATGACGCACATGCTTAAAATCAAGGAAAAGTGACACTTGGCAGAAACTTCTAAAAATTATGATGTGTCGCCTTTGGGAAAGTAATAATGGATCCCTACTTCCTAGGAATGTTTCTTTTAGTTTTCTTGTGTTTTCAGAGAAGCTTGTCATGCATGCTGCCTAGAAAGATTGCACAATCTTGGGGAACTGGAAAACTTTTGGCTCAATGAAATTGCGTAGTTTTTGAGCTCATGGGATGGATTGTGCATTTTCTAGGCTTAGTGCTAGGTTTCCTTCCATGATTGCATAGTTTTTGAGCTCAAGGCAGTCTGCGAGTAAAAACTGTGAAATTCCAATCATCAAGGTTTCTTGCCCTCAAGGATTGTGCAGTGTTTGGAGGAGAATTATTGTAAGACCAATTTAGGAGGTTAGCTTGTGGCTTAGAAAGGTCATTGTGACAACAAGTGAAAACAAGGACAAGCGAAAAACATAAGCCTCAATAAAATAAATAATATTTGATAGAAGTGCAAGATAATCTCTTGTGAATAGAAGGCTAGGCTTGAAAATCTAAGCATAGGCAAAATTTTTGAGGGTGGTTGTAGCTACTACAACACCTTATAATAGTTCAATGAAGGATGGGACTATCCATTCATGTTTCAAATAATTTACAAGTTCTTTTAGATGAATTAAAAGATGGAACATAATTTCAGTGGTTAATTGGGGTCATAAATTATGTTATATATTCCATAAAGGAAAAAAATAAATTATTGTTTATATAAATGGAAAAAGAAATATTTTGATACTATTTCAATGATTTCATGTGCATAGAAGACACCTCTCTGACATAAAGTTTCTTATTGACTTTGTTAATCTTCTCGATTGATGATTCTACTTGATTAGGTTGTAATGCTTCATCTGGAGCTTTAACAATGTAAGCATTTATGCACTGAAATTCTGAGTATCCAGAGTGGGAGAAGATGGTGGTAGATCAACGAATAAATTATGAATATCTCCCACCTGAACCTATGAAACTGGAGTTTTTTATGAGAAGAGGATGGAAGGTCACTTGGAACAACAAGATTTTCCATTGCATATTTAGAAGCTCTAACACTGAGGTATGTTGGGAGTGGTTCAAAATATTCTACCTCGCGCAAATTTTCTAAAATGTGAAAAAGATAGTGAAATCTTCCTGACAAAAAATTACAATCAACTTCATCTTTGGTAAATTCAAAGCAAAGATGCATGAAACAATCTTGAAAATGATGCAGTGATTCATCAGTTGATTTTTGCAATTCTAAAATTTTCTTGCATAGAAATTTGCGATCATACATATCAAAAGCATGAATAATTTTTGTGACAAGATGTTCGAAAGAGTATATGGAGTCATCAGTCACTGTGTGACACCATTTCCTTACATGGCCTTCAAACATGATTATGATAAACGTACAACCAAAATCCTCACAGTGGATGTTGTGCTTTGTGCAGAATTCAAGAAAACAAGCAGTATGTTCAAATAAGGTTGTCTCACCCTTGCCATCAAATTTGAGAATTGAAAAGTCATTAAATGTGTGTATAAATTCAAAACAAACCTCAAGGGATCATCTTGTAATCTCTCCCTACTTCTAACACCAAAAAAATTGACAGTGATGGACTTGCCAACATTCAGGGGATCTCCCCGATATGATGTCCCAACTATACATCACATCATTTGTAGGAGTCCCAATAGTGGATGGTAATGTTATGCCTTGACTGCGAAAACATGTAGAGTGAAGTATGGTAACTTTGGGTAACAACAAGTGTGTGACCTTGTAGAGAGTCAAGTGTGATGCATGAGGGTTCCACCACACGAAGGGAAAAGGTAGTGCACCCCTTGGAATAATGTAATAGTATGCATCATGAAGGGAACACATTAGTGTAATGACATCACAAGCTAGAATGTTGAATAGTCCAAAACATAAAGAGATAAATTAATAGAACAAGAAGGATTAAATAAGATTCATAGAAATGAAAATGAAATAGTTCATAACCATAAGCATAAATTAAATAGCATAAATTGCAAATAGAACAAGAATAGTCCTACTATATTCACAACATATGCATGAACACGTGTTGGCTTTGATTTTATTATTATAAGTGAAAGTTCCATTCATACATACACCATTGATGGACTACTAGCCCTAATAGTGGAACATTAAAGTTAAGAACACCTACTCCTCCAAAGAAGTATACTTGCTCAATGCTACGGAGAATACAAGGCTCTTCACAATACTCCCAAGCTCCTTCAAAGCCTAAGACTAGCCAAAATATTAGCTCCCGAAAGCCTATCGCATGAGTTATGAGGTTCTATTTATAAAAAGAGGGGGTGACTCTTCAACTTCTCTTTATGAAATTTGGACTACCCTCATGACTCTTCAATGTCTTTACAAGATGACTCTTTACAATACATAATGACCCTTCATATTCTAATATACACACTCCAAATTTCACTTTTACAAATAATTAAAAATAATGATACATTTTACACGTGGACCAATATAAGATAAAATAGAGTAGTGAGAACTTGACAGCCTAACAAGACACAACATTATGATGCTTGAGTTTAGGAGAAGTCTATCTCAACGACCTCTACTTGCTACTTCTCGATCAAATATTGGTTCCAAGCATGGTACTATGCGATGGCATCCCCAAACTACATGATGGGGTCTAGTTAGAAGTAGACTCTAGCCTCCATAGCATCTGGGTACTATAACTTGGAGCCAATCTTATCCTCTTTCTCAACCAAGAGAAACATTATTATGATTTTTATTGTTGTCAGGAAACATGTAGATTCTGTACCGATGTCTTACTCTCGTTCTTCAAATACTGAGTGTTTGCTCTCGTCACACCCACAAAGGATAACTTAGCTTCGACAACGACATTTTGATTGCTTCTCATGTCTCCCACAATCACCCTTTCACTAATGAATGAAAGTGATGTATGACCATTGGGAAAATTCTCTATTTGTGCTTGTATAATCTTCTTTTAAAGGTCATTATATGACATATTGTACACCTCCATTACGACATCATCATCAAGAGGAACTATGTCCCCTTCCTCTCTCAGGGCTAGCTCTTCGATTGGAGGTGGTGGAGACGAAATGGTGACCTGCAATGCACTCGACATTAGGTCAACATGTTCATCCTTTGGTTCGGGTTCCAAATCCATGTCTGCAACTTCAATCAAGTCTTCAATATCTTGAGCAAGTTCCCAATCCTACATTTGTTCACTCTCTCCCTCTATTGCTGGCTGGTTCTTTTCTTTCTCTTTAACTTGAATCGACACCACTACTTCTGCCATTGCACCTTTCCTTTCTTATTCTTCCTGCTTCTGCTTCTGCTCCTGTTGTTTCCTTCTTTGTTCCTGTTGTTCCCTCAGTTCTTGTTATGCTTGCTTCAATCTCATTTTTTCTTCCTACAAGATCTATTTTCTCTCTTCTCCCATTCTGCTATATGTATCCACTTCTCCCTCTTTTCTTCTGCTACTAAAGTTTCTTTCATAAGGATTGGATCCACTTTCATCTTGCAACTTTTTTCTCCCCCTCGACTATCAACAACCTATATCTTTCCATTATCCTGCATGGGATTGTTTAATTTTTTTGGTGCTACTTTTAGAATTGTCCTCTAGATTTTCCTCAAGGATATTTGTTGAAAGAGATTCATTAACTTGTTGTCATGTTAGTGTTGAGAATTCTACTAGTGTTCTCTCAATTTCTTCCCTTGTACTATTTTCATTGGTATTTCTTGAAGAAACTCGGTTTGCTGCCATGGTAACAATGACTGCTAGATAGAAGTGCTTTACAAGTGTGGTATCTATGGGACAAAAAGGAAACTCATGGAAAGAAAACATTAGCTTCAACAATTCGAATGTTAACACATGATTAAGTAGCAAACCGGGCATCACATGAGAGGGATTTCATAATTTTAATTGGTAAGAGGGACTGACTTCCTGTGTGAACTGTCCACTATGTAGTCCCAGTAGCCAGGGATGAAGCTTGTGGCTTGATACTGTGCAATGCATAGTTTAGCCTAGGTAGTGCCTTGAGAGAGACTATGCATTACGCAATCTCAGTGGCCAGGGAAGTAGGCTGAGGCTTAGTCTTTTGCAGTGTGTAGTTAGGCTAGCATATACTATAAACTGGGCAGTTCTAGAGGCCAATTTCTCGACTTGAGCCTTAGGATTTCACAATGCCTAGCCGGGAAAAGTGAATACTAGGCAAGGAAAGTGAAAATCTGCCCATGGGAGGTGTAGAAAATGAGAAAATATGAGTGATAGTGTGAGATTGAGTGCATATTTGACTAAGTTTGAATGAATCATGATAGATCAAGTGTAGAAACATGATAAATGGGAAGAAAATAAAATTGGTGAAGAGAGTCACCACAACGATGACCATTGGTGAAAAAACAAGTAAATCGATGCAACACTTGTGAAAGGAATATGATAACTTGAAGGAACACTTCTACAAGCTAAGAAATGTTGAAACATTAGTAGCCATGAAGAGAAACAAGTAAAGAAACACTCACACATGTGAAATGACTTAAAACGATAGAAAAGGGGACAAAAGAGGATAAAAGAAAAACTCACTTGGAAAAGTAATAACAACTCTACCAAAGCTTCCTTGATCTCCTCTCGAATGATAGAGCTCCAGGATCAGATGTGAAAATTATCTCTAGAGTCATCGATTAACTAGATTTGAGCAAATGAGCTTTTATGATGCACATGCCTAAAATCAAGGAAAATTGACACTCGACAGAAACTTCTAAAAATAACAATGTGCCACCTTTGGGAAAGTAATATTGGATCCCTACTTCCTAGGAATTTTTTTTTTAGTTTCCTTGTGTTTTCAGCGAATCTTTTCATGCACGCTGCCTAGAAAGATTGCACAATCCTCAGGAACTGGGAAACTTTATGGCTCAATGCAATTGCAGAGTTTCTGAGCTCAAGGGATGGATTTTGTCATTTCTAGGCTTAGTGCTTGGTTGCCTTCCATGACTAAGTAGTTTGTGAGCTCAAGGCAGTCTACGAGTGAAAACTGTGCAATTCCAATCATCAAGGTTTCTTGCCCTCAAGGATTGTGCAATTTATGGAGGAGAATTGTTGTAAGACCAAGTTATGAGGTTAGCTTGTGACTTATAAATATTAGTGTGATAACAAGTGATAACAAGGACAATCGAAAAAGATAGGCCTCAATAAAAGAAAGAATACTTGATACCAGTGCAGGATAATCTCATGTGAATAGAAGGCTAGGCTTCAAAATCTAAGCATAGGAAAAACTTTGGAGGGTGGTTGTAGTTGCTACAACACCTTATAATAGTTCAATGAAGGACAAAACTAGCCACTCATGTTTCAAATAACTTACAAGTTCTTTTAGATGAAATAAAAGATGGAACATAATTTTAGTGGTTCATTGGAGTCATAAATTATGTTATATATTCCACAAAGGAAAAGAAAAAAAATTCTTATTTATATAAATGACAAAAGAAATATGTTTATACTAGTTCAATGATGTAATGTGCATAGAAGACACCTCTCCGACATAAAGGTTCTTCTTGAATTTTTTAATCTTCTTGATTGATGATTCTACCTGATTAGAATGCAACACTTCATCTTGAGTTCTAACAATATCAGCATTTCTGCACTGAAATTCTGAGTATCCAAAGTGGGAGGAGATGGTGGTAGATCAACGAATGAATTATGAATATCTCCCACCTCAACCTATGGAGCTAGAGTTGTTTTATGAGAAGAGGATGGAAGGTCACTTACAGCAACAAGATTTTCCGTCGCATATTTAGAATCTCTAACACCGAGTTATGTTGGGAGTGGTTCAAAATATTCTACCTCATGCAAATTTTCTGAAATGGGAACAAGATATTGAAATCTTCCTGACAAGAAATTCCAATCAATTCATCTTTCGTAAATTCAAAGGAAATATGCATGAAACAATCATGAAAATGTTGCAGTGATTCATGAGTTGAATTTTGCAATTCTAAAATTTTCCTCCATAGACATTTGCGATCATACATATCAAAAGCATGAATAATTTTTTTGACAAGATGTTTGAAGAGTAGATGGATTCATCAGTCACTGTGTGACACCATTGCCTTACATGCCATACGAACGTGATGATGAGAAACCCACAGCCAACATCCCCACAGTGGATGTTGTTCTTTATGCAGTATTCAAGAAAACAAGCAATATGTTTAAATAAGGTTGTCTCACCCTCGCCATCAAACATGAGAGTTGACAAGTCATCTATGATACTCGCCGAAACTTGCAAACTTAATTTTCTAGAAAAACATGTCAGGGTTATGATTGTGGAAGAAGTCATTAAATGTGTGTAGAAATTCAAAACAGACTTCAAAGGGAGCATCCTATAATCTCTCCCTCCTTCTAGCACCAAAAATGTTGACGGTGTTGGACACACCAACATTCAGGGGATCTCCCCAATATGAAGTCCCAACTAGACATCACATCGTTTAGAGTAGGAGTCCCAACAATGGATGGGAATGTTATTCCTTGACTGCAAAAACACGCAGAGTGAAGTATGGTAACTTTGGGTAAGAGCAAGTGTGTAACCTTGTAGAGAGTCAAGTGTGATGCATGAAGGTTTCACCACACGAAGGGAAAAGGTAGTGTACCCCTTAGAAGAATGTAATAGTATGCAACATGAAGGGAACACACGATCGTAATGACATCACAAGCTAGAATGCCGAATAGTCCACAAGATAAAGTGATGAATTAATAGAACAACAAGCATTAAACAAGATTCATACAAATGAAAAAGAAATAGTTCATAATCATAAGCATAAATTAAATAACATACATTGCAAATAAAACAAGAATTGTGCTACTCTATTCACAACATATGCATGAAAGCATGTTGGATTTGATTTTAATTATAAGTGAAAGTTCCATTCATACATACACCATTGATGGACCACTAGCCTCAATGGTGGAACATTAAAGTCAAGAACACCTACTCCTCCAAAGAAGTATACTTGCTCAATGCTATGGAGAATACAAGGCTCTTCACAATACAACCAAGCTCCCTCTAAGCCTAAGACAAGCCAAAATATTGGCTCCTGAAAGCCTGTTGCATGAGTTATGAGGTTCTATTTATAAAAATAGGGGGTGACTCTTCAACTTCCCTTTTTGAACTTTGGACTGCCCTTGTGACTCTTCAAAATCGTTACAAAATGACTATTTTTAATATGTCATGACCCTTCATATTCCAATATCAACACTCGAAATTTCACTTTTACAAATAATTACAAATAATAATATATTTTACACATGAACCAATATAAGACAAAATAAGGTAGTGAGAAATTGACAGCCTAACAAGACACAACACTATGATGCTTGAGTTTAGGAGAACCCTAGCTCAACCACCTCCACTTACTGCTTCTTGGTCACATATTGGTTCCAAACTTGGTACTGTGCGATGACATCCCCAAACTACATGATGGTGTCTAGCTAAAAGCAGACTCTAGCCTCTATAGCATCTGGGTACTATAACGTGGCACTAGTCTTAACCTCTTTCTTAACCTGGACAAACATTATTATGATTCTTCTTGTTATCGGGCATCTTGTAGATTGTGTACCAATTTCTTACTCTCGTTCTTCAAATTCTGAGTGTTTGATCTCATCGCACCCGAAAAGGACAAGTTAGCTTTGAAAATGCTATTTGGATTCCTTCCCATGTCTCCCACAATCACCCTTTCTATAATGAATGAAAGTGATGCATGACCATCCAGAAAATTCTCTCTTCGTGGTTCTATAATAATCTTCTGAAGTTCATTATATGAGATATTGTACACCTCCATTATGAGATCATCATCAAGAGGAACTATGTTCCCTTCCTGGCTCGGGGCTAACTCTGTGACTAGAGGTGGTGTAGACTTAATGGTTACCTATGGTGCATTGGAAATTAGGTCAACATCTTCATCATGCGGTTTAGGTTCCAACTCCATGTTTGCAACTTCAATCAAGTCTTCAATCTCTTGAGCAGGCTCCCAATCCTACATTTGTTCACTCTCTCCCTCTATTGCTGGTTGGTTCTTTTCTTTCTCTTTAACTTGAATCGGCACTACTACTTCTGCCATTGTGCAACTTTCCTTTCTTATTATTCTTGCTTCTATTTCTCGTCTTGTTATTTCCTTCTTTGTTCCTGTTGTTCCCTCAGTTCTTGTTCTACTTTCTTCAATATTATATTTTCTTCTTGCAAACTCTATTTTCTCTCTTCTTCCACTCTACTCTATGTATCCTCTTCTTCCTCCTCGCTTCTGTTGCTAAAGTTTCTTTCATAAGGATTAGATCCGCTTTCATCTTGCAGTATTTTTCTCCCCCTGGACTATCAGCAACCTTTATCTTTCCATTATCCTGCATGGGATTGTTGCTTTTTTTTTGTGCTACTTTCAAACTTGTCCTCTAGATTTGTGTCAAGGATGTTTGTTGAAAGAGATTCATTAACTTGTTGTCATGTTAGTGTTGAGAAGTATACTAGTGTTTTCTCAATTTCTTCCCTAGTACTGCTTTCATTGGTCTTTGTTGAAGCAACTCGGTTTGGTGCCATGGTATCAATGACTCCTCGATAGAAGTTCTTTATAAGTGTGGTATCTATGGGATGAAAAGGACACTCGTGGAAAACAAACATTAGCTTCAACAAATCAAATTTTAACACATGATCAAGCAGCAAACCGAGCATCTCATGAGAGGGATTGCGTAATTTTCACTGGTAAGAGGGACTGAATCCCTGTGCGAACTATCGACTATGTAGTCCCAACAGCCAGGGATGAAGCTTGTGGCTTGATACTGCACAATGTGCAATTTAGCCTAAGCAGTGGTTTGAGAGATATTATGCATTGTGCAGTCTTAGTGGCCAGGGAGGCAGGTTGAGCCTTAGTCTTGCACAGTGTGCAGTTGGGCTAGCATATACTACACACTGCGCAGTTCTAGAGGCCAATCTCTCGACTTGAGCCTTAGGATTTCACAGTGCCCAACTGGGCAAATTGAATATGAACCAAAGGAAGTGCAAATCTGCCCAAGGGAGGTGTGGAGAACAAGAAAATTTGAGTGATAGTGTGAGATTGAGTGCATATTTGACTAAGTATGAATGAATCATGATAGATCAAGTGCATAAATGTGATAAATGGGAAGAAAATCAAATTGGTGAAGAGAGTCACCCCAACGACGACCATTGTTGCAAAAACAAAGAAATCAATGTGACACTTGTGAAAGGAAAATGATAACTAGAAAGAACACTTCTAGAAGCTAAGAAATGTTGAAACATCAATGGCCATGAAGAGAAACAAGTAAAGCAACACTCGCACATGTGAAACGAAAAAAAAAAACGATACAAAAAGTGACAAAAGATGATAAAAGAAAAACTAATCTGGAAAAGTAATAACAACTCCATCGAAGGTTCCATGATCTCCTTAGAAATGATAGAGCTCCAAGTTCAAATGTGGAAATGAGCTGTAGAGTCATTGATTAACTAGATTTGAGAAAATGAGTGTTTGTGACATGCATGCCTAAAATCAAGGAAAAGTGACGCTTGGCAGAAACTTCTAAAAATAACAATGTACCACCTTTCAGAAAGTAATAATGGATCTCTACTTCCTAGGAATGTTTCTTTTAGTTTTCTTGTGTTTTCAAGGAATCTTGTTATGCATGATGCCTAGAAAGATTGCACAATCCTAGGGAACTGGGAAAATTTATGGCTCAATGCAATTGCCCAGTTTCTAAGCTCAAGGGATGGATTGTGCAATTTCTAGGCTTAGTGTTGGGTTGCCTTCCATGACTACATATTTTTTGAGCTCAAGACAATTTGCGAGTAAAAACTATGCAATTCCAATCATTAAGGTTTCTTGCCCTCAAGGATTGTGGAGTTTCTAGAGGAGAATTGTTGTAAGACCAAGTTAGGAGGTTAGCTTGTGGCTTAGAAAGATCAGTGTGACAACAAGTGAAAACAAGGACAAGAGAAAAAGATAAGCCTCAATAAAAGAAAGAATACTTGATAGCACTGCAAGATAAGCTTCTGTGAATAGAAAGCTAGGATTCAAAATCTAAGAATAGGCAAAAGTTTGGAGGGTGGTTATAGCTACTACAACATCCTATAATAGTTCTATGAAGGACGGAACTAGCAATTCATGTTTCAAATAACTTACAAGTTCTTTTAGATGAATTAAAATATGGAGCATAAGTTTAGTGGTTCATTGGAGTCATAAATTATCCTATATACTCCACAAAGTAAAAGAAAAAAAAAAAACTTGTTTATATAAATGAAAAAAGAAACATGTTGATACTAGTTCAATGATTTCATGTGCATAGAAGAAACCTCTCCTACCTAAATGTTCTTCTTGACTTTGTTAATCTTCTTTATTTTTTATTCTACTTGATTAGGATGCAACACCTCATCTTGAGTTCTAATAATATAAGCATTTCTTCTATAGATTATCATTTATTTTTATCTAAATATAAATTTCACCAATGGAAAATAGGAGAAATCTATGAATAAAATGTAGATGAAGCATAATGTCAAACATCAAATACTATATACAAATAAAGTACCCATGTGTTTACCTTTAGAAATCCCCCATTTCTATCTACCTGACTAAATGATTAATTATTCCAACATAAGTTGCCATTTACATACATACATATGTTAGTTGATGAATAGAAGGATAATGAGGAAAATATTAAGAAATAATGTTGTATTGAGATTAGTGATTTCAAGAATTATTCGATATCTTTAAAGTGCACAAACTGTGTTTTGCTTATTATAGTTCCATTAATGGATTTATCGACTAATTTCTCTTATTAGTCACCCTATAGAATCATGTCACATAATTTATACCTATTTTCTCCATTTCTTCTAAATCCTTTTTCTTTACCCATTTTGTAAACCATAAGATATTTGTTAAAGTGTGATGGTTTCTTTTGAGATCTCTCCCACATCGAAGATTATGATTAGTTAGAACACTCTATCTTATGATTACTCAATCTTGTCTATGATATCATCATCATAAATGGGATAGTACACATATAATTCACCAAGTAGAAATATATTATGCATTAATATGTTTGTATGTTCGTTCAGCCATTTCAGTGTACCCATTATCTTTGGGTTGAAATATTTTTTTTTAAGTCATCATGGAATCATGTTTAAGTACATATAATAATCTATAAGTTGAGATAGTATAAATGTATTTATATTGATCTTTATCTTTGAGAGACTATACAACATAATTATCAAAAGAAGTTATGAGAATTGAGAAAGCAATAGACTGCACGTATTTGTACAATCTCAAATCTGAGAAATTTATAAAGCTCAATCAAACTTATTTTGAAAAAGGGTCTTATAAAAGAAACTAATCTAAATTACATTTTCTAATAATTCCATAGTAAAGATTCTAACGTCCACATGTGGTAATCTTTGAGCTTTTTTGGGTTGAGTGTTAATATCATGGTTACCTTACTACATAAACATTTATAATTTTGATTTGACTTAAAAACATCTTAAAACAAAGGGGGTCTTTTTACAAATTGATTCCAAGCATCAAAACTCAAGAAGTGAGTTAATAATAAGAATTATTTTTTTATTACTACTTAAACACATCTTAAAATAATTTTAATTCAAAAATTAAATCTTATAATTATCTTTGCATTTTTTTATTTTTTTTTGAAGCATGAGCACTATAATTTATCTAGTTCTCTCTACCCTATAGAGGCAAATATAACTTTAATTCTAGTCAATAAGGAGGCAGAGATAACTTCAATTCTAGTCCATAATTAAAATATACGACGTCTCTATACCATTACTCATAAAATTCTTCATAGTTTTGTTGAACTAAACTTAAATGTCATGATGACATTTAAGTAGCATGATATGATTTTTTGTGATACCTCTCTTTTTAGCATTGATGCATTATCAAAGATAATATTACATACAAATAAATTATCATGTAACAGCCTTAACTCTTAAAATCTATTTGTAAGCATAAACTTAAATAATTATATAATGTAATTAAACTAGTTGTAAGGACCATAAATTAACAATATTTTTTCGGATTGAAAAACAAAGAACCGAAAATTTGCATACATTTCCTAAACCTAAGAGATTTATAAAATTAAGCTAAATTAATTATACACTAGATGATTTAAAATATTTGAATTATTTTAATATCTTTTAAAAATATTTGAGCTTCTTGCATTTTTATGTTAATGGCCCTTTTATAATTTACTCATAAACATGTGTCTCTAGCGGACGTGAAAAAGGCTTAAAGTGGTTTTTATTCGAAGATAAGTGATATGAATGTATTTTCAGATATCTTAAATTAGCAGTGTAGATTTATTTTAAGAATATATTTAATATGAATTGAGAGTGACTAAATTTGGTTAAACAAAAGTTTCCTAATAAATTTCTATGTATAAAATGTATTTTTTTATTTATTAAATTGTGTTTTTTTAATGTTAAATATAATATATTTTTTAATTTCTATATATAAAATGTATTTTTTATTTATTAAATTGTATTTTTAATGTTGAATATAATATATTTTTTTAAGGGTTATTTGCAGACAATTGTAGATTAACTAGTAAGATTTATCCATTGGTCAAACTAGCAAGGCCTAACTCCAAGGGGATATTTGACACTATGACCTCTTGATAGGTGAGGTACTTAGCAATAAAAACTCGACCAACTGAGTTATCCCTTGGGACTTAATGTTGCATAGAGTACATTCATTAAAATAATTATTTTGTTATTAATATATTTTTAAGTATACACCAATACTAGTTATTCTTAGTATTAAAATATTTTATTGATAACCCACTTTGCATATTTTGGTTATTATAAAAATTACTTAATAGCACATACTAATTTTATATTAACCATTCAATGAATTACATATATCCATTTTATTATTTTTACTAGGAAGTACTTGATTTTTTTTATTTTTGTTTTTAAAATTCAATTACTATTTTATCTTTGAACATCAAATATTTTATTATATACAACATTAAAATGATATTTTTAACATTTTTTTTCATATATAGATATATATGAAGTTGATATTGATATAAATTAGTTAATTTAGATCTTCAAATAGTTTAGTGAAATCTTGTGTTGAGATATTTTTGAAAATTATAGGGTTTAAATACATTATTTACACATTACTTTACTTCTAATTATTTTACCCTTTGTTTAAAGTTGATATGAAATTATATTATCTCATATGGAGACCTTACTAAACATCCATAACTGTGATAACCCTAGATTATGTAAATATGAAAATCTACTGTGGTAAAAGACAGTAAAACAGTTGTTGTTATGTTTTAAAAGAACAAAACTGGACAAACTATTTTATAAAAGTAATTTAAATATTTTCTTGAAATGCTGGCAGCCTCTAGGAGGTGGATTTAAAAGAAAGTGATCAGTTATAATAACTGAGGGGAACTACCCTCCCAAAAAACAGGAAAAGTCCTGGCTGTAGGGGGAAGCTCTGTGCTGTGTGGACAGGCAGAGGAGACCTTTTCCAAGAGGAGGAAAAAGGGAAAAGACAAAGAAAAGACTGGTTAAGTCTGGTTAGGACCAGATAACCAAGCACAGAGTGCAAAAATCTTGCTGAGGGCTTGAGGTCTGCAAGATGGCTCGGGGGGAGACTTCCGTCTGAGGGATGGATCTCATGGCTGGGTGGAAGAGCTTAAACAAAGAACAGGTGACCTGCTTGAGAAACTATTCCTGACTCGGGCGAATCAGGTACGGTTTCAAGTGCTGAGTCCCTGATTGAATATACATATACAGTGGAACTTATAGCAAGTAAATATGGATTATATTTTATTTTCCTAGATGCTGTTAGTATACATACAATGAATTTACAGGTAGTAAATAAAGATTATGTATCATAAATCTAGACACTGTTATTAGATACAGCGTACCTACTGTAGGGTTTCATTACCCTAAACATTGTTACAAATTGCTTAAACGACTGCACAGGTGTAGTTTTAAGCGAAAGGGCAGCTTATAACTCGAGAAGCATGGTCGGGAAAGCTAGCCGTATACTGGTCTTAGAATGAGAAGGGCGGTGGCCCAAGTGAACCGACTAGTAAATAGTGAACCTGATAAATCAATCTCAAATAGTGAACATGATAAATCAACCTCGTCCGAGAGACAGAGGCGCTGTGTAGTGTCGGAACAGCAATAATGGAATGAACAAGTGCGGGTTCTTTAAAATAAACAAGCAGAAATTTAACAAGTTGACAGAACGAGTATGGAAACGCTCGAAGCCTGAACAACGAGCGCCGACTATGGTCGGTGTTACTCGTCAACAAGAAAAAGGAAAACCTTATAGCGATTATAACATTGATTGTTAACATGCATAGAAAATAAATAGGTTATTCCGGTTTGGAAGATTAATGTAAACACCGGGTAAATATAGAACCAGAACTGCATATCATTCCTGTACCTCAATAATGTTAAACCACAGATGTGTAATGATGCACAAGTAAAGAAAGAATAGAATCGAAAACCCTTTACAGAAAAACTCTGTATATAAAGCTTATGAGGAACGGTTCTGTATACTTAGATATTTACGGCATTGTATAAAGGAAGAAGATGCATGATAAGTTTATTCTATTAAACCGAGAACCTCTGGCCTGAGTCTAACAAGGCAAAAACAAGCATAACAATATCAGATGGGGGCCTCGAAAACGGTAGACAAACCCTAAGCCAATTCATGAAATTGTTACCATTGAGTAGAGCGGAACCAATGGTAAATAAACAAACCATCAATCACTGTTCTGAGAAATAATAAAACACAAAGTATATTCATGGAGTGCGTGAATCATTTGTTAACCTGAAAACAGAGGCATTGTTACAGATTCGCATTTATATAACAACATAGCACCCAGGTGGTGAATAATGCAAGAGTAACCACTGTACATTCATTAATACGAGAACCTCAAATTAGCGCATAAATCCGACAGTCCAGGTCTGAGCTTACGGCCGGACCCAATGTCTTGTAACATATATCAGAAAATACAAACTAAAGTTACGCATGCCACAAGGACAGTATTATAATCAAACAAAACTGTAAGTGCGTGCCGTAGCACTCCACCATGAATAGAACTTAACAATGTGCTCACAGAACTCAACCAGAAATTAAAAGATATCGAATGCCACCGTGAGGGTTCTCTGTGGAGAAATACCTCAGCTTCGAAGCAAGGAAAACCTCGCTCGAACAATGGTCTACAAGCAAGCCATAATAGAAACCGCTCAAAATCGTAGAACTGTGAACCCTCATATGCAGAGCAAGACATGTTGAGAGGGGGAACTTACCGTGTTTGCCAAGGAGGGCCAAACCTTCGAGCTTAGCTACCATGGCTCCGACTGAAGGGGTTGAATGACTCAGCTGCACGCCCTGTTCACAAATTAGAACAACATCATAAGAACTCCTTACATTTGACCGTGAACTGTAATGATTTATGTTTTCTGTAAACCTCCAATAATAAGGATCAATACCTGTAAGGGCGTGTTGGTGTGAACTGAGCAGCCTTCGGGGAAGAGGAAGGAGACAGATAAAACACCGGTGATACCGAACCAGGAGAGAAACACAGAACCGGAGCTGGAAGAGCCGAGAAACAAATGAACCCTGAATCGACCAAAACGAATTTTATACGATGGCTTAAACCCTCGGAAGCCTTTCAACCCTCCGATCCAAGCGAGCCATCATGGCCGTCTATCCAAGGCGGGAAAGTATAGTGGGAACGCCGAGAAAGCTGTGACCGAGGAGTCACATGGCTGAAGGGACGAGTCTTGCCACATGCCGGTGTGAGGGCCAAAGTCATTAAGGCAACGGGTGAGTTGGCACCTGCAGAGACTGCGGTCGGACCAACAAACCCCGTGCCGCATTAAAACAACTGTATAGTAGGTAGATCAACGGCTGGAAGCCTCTATGGCCCACGCCTGTTTGAAACTCATATGACAGTGCCAAAAACATATAACATAACATGTATATACAAGTTAAACGATGACAAGATGTGAGCCAGCTCACGGTACAAACCATGGATTAAATTTTGTGTATAATATGTTTCCATACGCTATGTAGTCGGGCATGTAGCCACGTATAGTATGTAAATCATATTGGTAACAGATTATGTATATGGTTATACATTGGAAATTTTTTTTAATGTGTGTATTGTTAAAGAGGTGTGACAAATTGGTATCAGAGCCCAGTTTCAACACTGTGGCCTCAGGCAAAACATGCTTCACTGAGCAGAAACGTACACCATGCATACATATGTAAGTTAATAATTATTTAACTGTTGTTCTGTTTATTTAGGGGTGAAATACAGACTTACAACAGCTAACAGTTAAGCCAGATAGGGGACGAAATGCAAGGACCCGGCAGTAACCCTCGAGAGAACCCAGAACTGTGGGTACAGTTGGGTGAGGAAACACGAAGTACCAACCTTGCAATCCTGGAAACTGTTCAGGAGTTGAAAAATGAGATGGCACGGTTGCGAGAAGACAATGCACGTTTGATAGTTGAACAAGAAAGGATTCTGAAGAGTTTATCGGACAGGAAAAATCCACCTCTATCTAACCCCAGTGCGGAACAGCAGAGGATGACAGAAGAACAAAATTATTAGATGGAACCTGAAAATTCAGAAGGAAAAGAGGATTATTCTGACAATGTACCAGAGCAGCAGACTTCAAAACGTCAGAGAATGGAGTTGCAGGGAGAATTTCGAAAAATCAAACCCCCACATTTTGATGGCGAACAGGAAGAAGCAGCTGAAGCTTGGTTAATAAATATGAATAAATATTTTCAGTTGTACGAATATGATCATAACTTGAAAGCGAGATTAGCTATTTTCCAGTTACAAGGTAAGGCAACCTTGTGGTGGGAGGAAATAAAGATTATCAAGGGGGTAAGCGAACGGACCATTACCTGGGAGAAGTTTCAGAAATACTTCAAAGAAAGGTACCTGACGGAACGATTCTACGATGAAAAGGCCAGAGAATTCCATGATTTAAGATTGGGGCAGCAGACCATGGACGAGTTCATTAATCGCTTTACCTCTCTGCTACGTTATGTACCTTACATCAAGGAGGAGAAAGCTAAGGTCCAAAGGTTTGTGAGCAGCTTACCTTCATATATAAGGGAGAGGATTGAGTTTGACAATCCTAGGACCATGGATGAGGCTATTCGTAAAGCAAGGATCTGCTACCAGCAGAGTAAACAGAAGGGGGACACCTCAAACAAAAGATGGAATGAGAAAAGGAGCAGTCGAATGGTTGGGAGCAACAAGGGAGGTCGCAGCAGTGGGAGTAAGGGTGCTGGTAAAGGATTAAACAGTAGATCTGTTGCAAGGAATGTGCCCCGATCTAGGCCAATGAGCAAATCTAGAGTAAGTGAGCAGCCTGTTAGACCTGGAGGTGAGGGGATGACCAGACCTCCAGTTCAATGCTGGGGTTGTGGAGGACCTCACTATGTTAAAAACTGCCCACAGCGAAAGGGGACAGACCAGATATCCCAAATTCATGAAGCATCGACCGTTGGGGACGTGGCACGTAGTGTACCCAGAATTAATGCAGCTTTGGAAGACCGACAAGCGGAATACCAGCCATCTATGGTTGAATTTGAAGGTAAAATTTCACACCTTTCTATATCCGTTCTTATTGA
This sequence comes from Pinus tabuliformis, assembly GCA_031772625.1. NCBI lineage: Eukaryota > Viridiplantae > Streptophyta > Pinopsida > Pinales > Pinaceae > Pinus > Pinus tabuliformis. The sequence goes on along the minus strand of CM062811.1, from coordinate 1,059,194,238 downwards.
TCCAGGAGCTACTTTAAGTTATGTTAGCCCAAAGATAGTAGAACAGTGTAAATTACAATCTGAAAAGTTCAAGAAGCCGTGGCTGGTCCAATTAGCTACAGGAGCCAAGAGACGAGTCTTGGCCAAGGTAAATAATTGTTCTTTAACTATAGCAGGACAGCCAATAGTAGCAGATTTAAACGTACTACCGTTGGGTTCATATGACATCCTGATTGGGATGGATTGGCTGGAAAAACACTGGTCCTTAGTGAATTGCAAAACAAAAACCATCTACTATAAAGATGACCATGGAGAGCAGCAGGAGTTACAAGGAATCAAACATCCTGTACAGATTCGACCCATTACAGCATCTCAGTTAGCTAAATGCATCAAGAAGAAATGTCAAATCTATGCTATTCAGGTGGGTTACGCAAATCAGAAGGATAAAACTGCCATGCTGGGCAACATCCCGGTGGTACAAGAATTTGCAGATGTCTTTCCCGAGGAGGTATCGGGATTACCACCTAAAAGGGATGTGGACTTCACCATTGAATTGATTCCGGGAGCAGCACTCGTGTCACGGGCACCATACCGAATGAGCGTGCCAAAACTAACCGAATTAAAAGTGCAACTGCAGGAGCTGTTAGATAAAAATTACATCCGACCCAGTGTATCACCTTGGGGAGCCCCAGTGTTATTCGTCAAGAAGAAAGATGGAACGTTTCGGATGTGCATTGATTATCGTCAGCTGAATAAGCTCACGATCAAAAATAAATATCCTTTGCCTCGGATCGACGAACTCTTTGATCAGGTAAAGGGAGCGACGGTATTCTCTAAGATCGATCTGCGATCTGGTTATCATCAGATCAGAATTAAAGATGAGGATATCGCTAAAACAGCTTTCAGAACGCGGTATGGGCATTACGAGTTCGTGGTGCTACCTTTTGGTCTGACCAATGCACCTGCTACCTTCATGTGTTTGATGAACAGTGTGTTTCACAGATTCTTAGACAAATTTGTGTTGATATTCATAGATGATATCCTGATTTATTCCCGATCTAGAAAGGAGCATGAGGAACACCTAAGATTGGTGTTGCAAACTTTGCGGGAACATCAATTGTATGCAAAGTTTAGTAAGTGTGATTTCTTCAAGGAGGAGATACAATACTTAGGCCATGTAATCACAAAGGAAGGAATTGCAGTAGACCCTGAGAAAATCAGAACTATAATGGAGTGGCCCATACCAAAGGACGTGGCAGATATTAGGTCCTTTATGGGGCTAGCGGGTTATTATAGAAGATTTGTCGAAGGCTTTTCTAGGGTAGCATACCCTATCACCTCCTTACAAAAGAAAGGAAAAGTATTTAAGTGGACCTCAGAATGTCAGAAGAGCTTTGAACAGCTCAAGCACTTACTCACCACCGCACCCATATTGAGTATAGCTGATCCTAATAAGGATTACGTGGTCTGCACTGACGCAAGTAAAGAAGGCGTGGGAGGAGTGCTGATGCAAGAAGGAAGAGTCATTGCATATGAATCAAGGAAGCTGAAAGAACATGAACATAAATACTCTGCTTACGACCTGGAGCTGACGGTTGTTATTCATGCCCTGAAAATGTGGCGACACTATCTTTTGGGGAAAAAATTTCTGTTGCTAACAGACCACCACATCCTAACAAACTATTTCAGCCAACCCACCTTAAATACGAGGCAAGCTCGTTGGGCCGACTTCTTAAGTGGGTTCGACTTTGAAATTAAGCATTTAAAGGGGAAGGAGAACCGAGTGGCTGATGCATTAAGTCGAAAGGTACAATGCGTGTGCAATATTTCGGTTAGTAAATGGCATAGTACTCTATTTGAAAAGATAAAAACAGCGGCTGAACATGATGCTGTTTACCAGCAAATTAAACAACAAGTACAGCAATTTTCTGGTAAGGAAACACAACAGGGGTATGAGCTGGATGATGCCGGAATGTTGTGTTTTAACAAAAAGCTGTATGTACCCAATGAAGATAATCTTAAGAAGCTGATTCTGGATGAATTTCATATCAGCCATTATACCGGGCATCCGGGTTACTAGAAAATGGTTACCGCTCTTCGAAAAGAATATTATTGGCCAAAAATGAAGAAAGAGGTAGTTGAGTATCTAGCACGATGTCTAGAATGTCAGTAGATTAAGGCGGAGCATTTTCATCCAGCAGGGCTGCTACAACCCTTACCCATTCCGGAATGGAAATGGGAGACTATCTCCATGGATTTTATAACCGGATTGCCTCAAACGAAGAAAAATAATGATTCCATTATGGTGGTAGTGGATAAGTTGAGTAAGGCAGCACACTTCATACCTGTGCAATCAACATATAAGGCTGTGCAAATCGCTCATATTTTCATGCAGAATGTATTCAAATTGCATGGACTTCCGAAGGTAATTATCTCCGATCGTGATGTTAAGTTTACATCAACCTTTTGGAGGACATTGTTTGCTGAACTGGGAACACAGCTGAACTTTAGCACAGCTTATCATCCCCAAACAGATGGCCAAACAGAACGAGTGAATCAGGTTTTGGAGGACATGCTGAGAGCATGTGTCATGATGAAGCCAACCCAATGGGAAGAATATCTCCACCTGGTCGAATTCGCATATAATAATGGGTATCACTCCTCAACACACTTGAGTCCTTTTGAGGTCATGTATGGGCGGAAGTGCCGCACACCCTCAAGTTGGGGTGGACCTGAGGATAGGTTACGAATTGGACCTGAAATGCTCAAAGAAATGGAAGACACGGTAAAGAAAGTGCGTACCAACTTAAAAGCCGCTCAGGACAGACAGAAAAGTTTTGCTGATCGAAAGAGAAGGTTCAAAGAATTTCAAGTTGGGGACCATGTGTTTGTAAGAATTCAACCTAGAAGGAGTACCTTACAGTGGAGCGGATGTGCCAAATTAGCACCTCGCTATTTTGGACCTTTCCAAGTCTTAACAAGAGTGGGGCCAGTAGCTTATCAACTCGCCCTACCAAGCCATATTAAGATCCACAATGTTTTTCACGTATCCGTATTAAAACAATACGTTTACGATCCTAAACATGTGATTCAATGGCAGAATGTTCGGGTAAGAACTAATCTGATCATGTTAGGTAAGCTTTGTTCTTAAACAAGAAATAACTAAATCTGTTGCTGATTGCAGGTCGAGCCGGAAGGCGAGGTTCTGGTCGAACCACTGACCATTCTCGACCGGAGAGAAGTGCAGCTGCGGAAACGGGTTATTTCCCAAGCTAAGGTACAATGGCAGCATTATGGGCCTGAGGAGGCCACTTGGGAGGATGAGGAACTCCTTAGAGAAGCTTACCCGAATTTGTTTAAGGGAGACAGACATCGGGACGATGTCCAATCTCAGGAGGGGGAGATGTGATAACCCCAGATTATGTAAATATGAAAATCTACTGTGGTAAAAGACAGTAAAACAGTTGTTGTTATGTTTTAAAAGAACAAAACTGGACAAACTATTTTATAAAAGTAATTTAAATATTTTCTTGAAATGCTGGCAGCCTCTAGGAGGTGGATTTAAAAGAAAGTGATCAGTTATAATAACTGAGGGGAACTACCCTCCCAAAAAACAGGAAAAGTCCTGGCTGTAGGGGGAAGCTCTGTGCTGTGTGGACAGGCAGAGGAGGCCTTTTACAAGAGGAGGAAAAAGGGGAAAGACAAAGAAAAGACTGGTAAAATCTGGTTAGGACCAGATAACCAAGCACAGAGTGCAAAAATCTTGCTGAGGGCTTGAGGTCTTCAAGATGGCTCGGGGGGAGACTTCCGTCTGAGGGATGGATCTCATGGCTGGGTGGAAGAGCTTAAACAAAGAACAGGTGACCTGCTTGAGAAACTATTCCTGACTCGGGCGAATCAGGTACGGTTTCAAGTGCTGAGTCCCTGATTGAATATACATATACAGTGGAACTTATAGCAAGTAAATATGGATTATATTTTATTTTCCTAGATGTTGTTAGTATATATACAGTGAATTTACAGGTAGTAAATAAAGATTATGTATCATAAATCTAGACACTACCTACTGTAGGGTTTCATTACCCTAAACACTGTTACAAATTTCTTAGACGACTGCACAGGTGTAGTTTTAAGCGAAAGGGAAGCTTATAACTCGAGAAGCATGGTTGGGAAAGCTAGCCGTATACTGGTCTTAGAATGAGAAGGGCGGTGGCCCAAGTGAACCGACTAGTAAATAGTGAACCTGATAAATCAATCTCAAATAGTGAACATGATAAATCAACCTCGTCCGAGAGACAGAGGCACTGTGTAGTGTCGGAACAACAATAATGGAATGAACAAGTGCGGGTTCTTTAAAATAAACAAGTAGAAATTTAACAAGTTGACAGAACGAGTATGGAAACGCTCGAAGCCTGAACAACGAGCGCCGACTATGGTCGGTGTTACTTGTCAACAAGAAAAAGGAAAACCTTATAGCGATTATAACATTGATTGTTAACATGCATAGAAAATAAATAGGTTATTCCGGTTGGAAGATTAATGTAAACCGGGTGAATATAGAACCAGAACTGCATATCATTCATGTTCCTCAATAATGTTAAACCACAGATGTGTAATGATGCACAAGTAAAGAAAGAACAGAATCGAAAACCCTTTACAGAAAAACTCTATATATAAAGCTTATGAGGAACAGTTCTGTATACTTAGATATTTACGGCATTGTATAAAGGAAGAAGATGCATGATAAGTTTATTCTATTAAACCGAGAACCTCTGGCCTGAGTCTAACAAGGCAAAAACAAGCATAACAATATCAGATGGGGGCCTCGAAAACGGTAGACAAACCCTAAGCCAATTCATGAAATTGTTACCATTGAGTAGAGCGGAACCAATGGTAAATAAACAAACCATCAATCACTGTTCTGAGAAATAATAAAACACAGAGTATATTCATGGAGTGCGTGAATCATTTGTTAACCTAAAAACAAAGGTATTGTTACTGATTCGCATTTATATAACAACATAGCACCCAGGTGGTGAATAATGCAAGAGTAACCACTGTACATTCATTAATACGAGAACCTCAAATTAGCGCATAAATCCGACAGTCCAGGTCTGAGCTTACGGCCGGACCCAATGTCTTGTAACATATATCAGAAAATACAAACTAAAGTTACGCATGCCACAAGGACAGTATTATAATAAAAAAAAACTGTAAGTGCGTGCCGTAGCACTCCACCATGAATAGAACTTAACAATGTGCTCACAGAACTCAACCAGACATTAAAAGATATCGAATGCCACCGTGAGGGTTCTCTGTGGAGAAATACCTCAACTTCGAAGCAAGGAAAACCTCGCTCTAACAGTGGTCTGCAAGCAAGCCATAACATAAACCGCTCAAAATCGTAGAACTGTGAACCCTCATATGCAGAGCAAGACATGTTGAGAGGGGGAACTTACCGTGTTTGCCAAGGAGGGCCAAACCTTCAAGCTTAGCTACCATGGCTCCGACTGAAGGGGTTGAATGACTCATCTGCACGCCCTGTTCACAAATTAGAACAACATCATAAGAACTCCTTACATTTGACCATGAACTGTAAGGATTTATGTTTTCTGTAAACCTCCAATAATAAGGATCAATACCTGTAAGGGCGTGTTGGTGTGAACTGAGCAGCCTTCGGGGAAGAGGAAGGAGACAGATAAAACACCGGTGATACCGAACCAGGAGAGAAACACAGAACCGGAGCTGGAAGAGCCGAGAAACAAATGAACCCTGAATCGACCAAAACGAATTTTATACGATGGCTTAAACCCTCGGAAGCCTTTCAACCCTCCGATCCAAGCGAGCCATCGTGGCCGTCTATCCAAGGCGGGAAAGTATAGCGGGAACGCCGAGAAAGCTGTGACCGAGGAGTCACATGGCTGAAGGGACGAGTCTTGCCACATGCCGGTGTGAGGGCCAAAGTCATTAAGGCGACGGGTGAGTTGGCACCTGCAGAGACTGCGGTCGGACCAACAAACCCCGTGCCGCATTAAAACAACTGCATAGTAGGTAGATCAACGGCTGGAAGCCTCTATGGCCCACGCCTGTTTGAAACTCATATGACAGTGCCAAAAACATATAACATAACATGTATATACAAGTTAAACGATGACAAGATGTGAGCCAGCTCACGGTACGAACCATGGAATAAATTTTGTGTATAATATGTTTCCATACGCTATGTAGTCGGGCATGTAGCCATGTATAGTATGTAAATCATATTGGTAACAGATTATGTATATGGTTATACATTGGAAATTTTTTTTTATGTGTGTATTGTTAAAGAGGTGTGACAATAACATATTTATTTTTGTTTTTTATTATAACCGACATTATTTTTTTGTTTTGAGAATATTTTATTTTTATTTTGGGAAGGATTTTAAGAATATTTTATTTTTATTTTGAGAAAAATCTACGTTAAATACAGACGTAATTACATATAGCCCTCATATTGAGTTGTAGAATAAACCTCTATACTCAATAAAAAGTGTAATTCACTCCAATCTCAAAAATATCTTATTTGAGTTATAAAGTGCTCACTTGTACCACACCATTAGACCCAAAATTGTAATGCAGTATTCTTCCTAAACTAAATAATTTACATAGCTAGAGTCATGTGAATTAGCAAACATAAAGATTTGAACCTGCTCAACCCGCGATCTTAAAAAGGTTTATTAAATTTGATATTTAGATGCAATGTTTTTATAATCAAAATGAAGTAAAATTAATATGATTATATAAATTAAATAGTTAATAGATATTAATAATAATTTAAAAAGTTATACATTATGTTTTATGTTATTAGTAAAAGAAAAATAAAATTTAAAAATAAAAAAAATATTTAAAAATATTTAATTTCATAAATTATATATATATATATATATATTTAAAAATATTCTTAAATTATTAAATTTAAACGCATTCCTCATTTTTCTTTTTTCTTTTTCAAATGAAATTTCTTCACTTTTATTTTGAAATAAACCATATCTATCAAGATAATTAGCTTTAACACTCATTTTTTTCATCATATTAAACTACGTTGAAAAATAATTTGAAATCTGCATTTATGTGGAATACCAACTTTGGGGTCAACATAATTAATTTAACACTTTTTGGTTTGTATTTCAATCACAATAAACCATTTTGAAAAGTAATACTTTGGTGTCAACATAATTAACTTAACACTTTTTGGTTTGTATTTCAATCATAATAAACCATTTTTAAAAGTAATTTGAAGTCCGTATTTAATTTGAAGTTCGTATATGTGTGGAAAACCAACTTTGTGTTTTGACAGAAAATCCATGAAAACTATTGCCACGAATAAATAACACGTGAAATCTTTAAAAACCATTGTCAGTCGTAGATGTCCTTGTATCAATACAAAGCAGTTGTCTTAAACCAAGTTCTAAAGAAAGAAAGAAGCACTGCCTTACGACTTCGAGAGATATTCGTTGTGAATTGTACTATCAACATAGTTTTTGTAAACTTATAAATACTTTTTTACATCAAATTTTGGAAAATATTAACTAAAATTTCTCGTAGTATATGAATTTTTTTCCACTTTGAATTACAGAGAAATAAATCTTATTATTCTATTATCTATTTCTTTTTTTGCTAAAGCCAGAGCCGGACCTTCTATTAACTTGTGACTCAAAATAGATTACATAAGTTACAACAGGCATAGGGAGGAAGCAATATCTTCCACAAAGGGAAGAATTAAATCAGGTCTTAGTATCCGTACAAAATTTGATGCCCGAACAAAACATTTAACGGACTTGAAGAAAGAAATATAAATTATATCCAAAATATTTCGGGTCCACTGAGAGTTCGTGAATTAGGACCCACTAACTTGCTCAACCGCCCATAGCCATCGATCTGTGCCCTCATGATCAAACGACTAGAGACCATATCAGATTGAGTAGAATCCTGAAGTATACCCGTCCGATGAGGGCGGTATTCACTCTCCACCCCAATCCACGTATTGACAGTTAAGTGGCCTCGAGTGCTAGTCATGGATACCACTTTTATCAAATTCATTAATAAAACACATATAATAATTAAGTTGATAGCTTGATAGTAATTAAAATGATAGTAAAGCTTATAAAAATGTTATATATATAAAATTGCCACGATTGTTAGGATATAAAGTATTTGTATAAGAGAAAAAAATAAATCATATAATTTAAAAGTGACACCATTTTTAATCTTCTTAATTGACACTTATTGGACATTGAACCTAGGACGTGGTATCCTTTGAGCATATAAGAGATTTTTGTTCGTGTCCTCGTTGGTCTTCCCACCGAAAGTTTTGCTTTCTCCACGCACAAATGAAATTATTTGAAGTTATTTTAATTTGAAGTCCATATTTGAAGTTATTTTAATTTGAAGTTGAGATTTATGGAAAATCTGAAGTATTTGAAAAATTACAAGAATTCTTTTGTTAATGGAGGTTGGTTGTGAGAGGGTTTATTCTTTGATAAATTTGAGTGAAAATTGAGATTTCCAAGTATTGTAATACTACTCTCATTATTAGGTTTTTAAATTGTTTCTTTGTGAATTTTGATATTTACTTTAAAAAAAATCAATATCCAACACTATTTTTCTTAAATTTATAGTATAGAGATTATATATATAGATATAGATATAGATATAGATATATATAATAGATTTTATAATTAAATATGTTATGATTTTTAATTATGATTTATTTATTTTTAATAATCTAATTCAATAGATTTATTATTTATTTTAAAATATATTTTATTATTATTGGTGGTTTGAAAGCACCGATGATTTAGTGAAAAATTTGCAATTATATAAAATTTGAAAATGATGCCGTTGAGCTAAATGTTTCTAATCAATTTGTCAATCATAGTAAAAATATGTCTAAAGGATTTATAAAATTATTTTAGTGATTGAACATTATATATTAATGAAAAATGGAAGAAATTTAATAATGATATATATATATATATATATATATATATATATATATATATATAGTATGTATGTGTCTGAATAATAAATATTTATTTTTGAAGTGTTGGAAACTTATAGTTTTATAAGAAATTTAATGCTCATATATTAAATATAATATTATGTACAATAGATATAGTAGTAAGTAATATTTTTTATCTTAATGGCATATTAGGTCTAAGGTTTGTGGACATAGATGTGGGAGAGTATGTGATGAAAATAGATGAAGGAAATTGCTAGCCAAAGTATGAGAGGAAGGTTTACGAAACAAATGGTTTAATTTTGTTAGGGGATGAAATACGAAGGTATATTCTCCTACTGCTGACCATTGGCCATTATTATGGGAAATTATGACCTACACACATAGATAATGCTAACGATTCATTGTATTAAGGATCATAGAATGGAGAGGATAGGGTGAGGTTCCTCCTCACCTACACCTCATCAAATGCAATGATGGTTGGATGGCTAACACATAATTTGGATTTTGGATATAGGATGGAAACATTTAAAGTGAGTGAAGGGCATTAAACTTTGAATGCTTTGTTAGTTGTAGGTTAATATAAGTCTTGGTGATTTAGATATGGTGATGTGAGGAAATACCAAAGACACTTTCCAACACACAAAGAATTTTCCAAGAATTGGGGAGTGTTGGCATACCTGGTACTGGAGGAGAAGTGTTCGGAGATAATGGAGATATTGGACTAAGAGTTATAGAATAAATGGTACTATCATGAAGTAGTAAAATCAAGAGGAAAAAATAGTAATGGATTGCAGATTTCTGTGGTTCGGTTTTTTAGAATCTGAACTCGAATAATCCACAGTTTTCATTTTTCTTTTTCGACGTTTCGAGTCTAGACCAAGACTCATCATCAAGACTTGATTACGAAGGAGAGAGAGAAATTTGTTGATTTTGAACTGTCATGTGAACCGTGAAGATCTGACTCTTTCCTTTCAAAATCAACACATTTCTCTCTCTCCTTTGTAATCAAGTCCTGATGATGAGTCTTGGTCTAGACTCGAAACGTCGACAAAGAAAAATGAAAACTGTGGATTATCCGAGTTCAGATTCTAAAAAACCGAACCACAGAAATCTGCAATCCATTATCTTGAACCTGTACGGAGGGGAAACATGGAAGGAGATACGTAATCTCGAAAAGATGAGGGTTAAATTACAAAGGAAAGAGTCAGATCTTCACTTTACACATTTCTCTCTCTCCTTTGTAAATCAAGTCCTGATGATGAGTCTTGGTCTAGACTCGAAACGTCGACAAAGAAAAAAGGAAAAAATAGCCCATCTACTCGTGGAGGAAACTAAAATAATAAGCTTTCATTCTATGCAAGGTTACTAGGCTAGAAAATGACATGATTTAATAAATAAGAAATGTCCTTTAAGGATTCCCCATAATAATCAAAGAACATATGAATGATATGGATGAGGAATTAAAAATGACAAACTGAGAGATTGAAATAGAAGAAGTTCTCATGTAAGTGGAAGGAAGGGTGTGCGACCAATCCAATTTAGGGAGTAGGAAGACCAACAGACCAAGGTTTTTCAAGTAGTAGAGATGTTGTTGGTGGCTTATCAATAATTTGCTTCATGCAAATAGTAAATTATGGACCTCAAACTTCCCTTTAGCATATTCAAAGGAAAATTTGAAGCCTTTGTGAAAGGGTTATTTGGGGTAGGCATATATGTCAAGTGGGTTCATGGTGAATCATTGAGAATAGGGTGAGGAGAAGGATCATGAGAATCTAGGGGAAAGCCATGATCACTCTATAATTATCTCGAAGGATTCTCAAGTAGTAATTCCTCAAAAATATAATATTTCAACTTATAGTTTGAGGGAAAAGGATGACAAGAGGTACCATAGTAAATCACCCTAGAGAAAATCTCTCCATATTCTGGTATTTAATTGTTCTTCTAAATAGTCTGTTGTTGGTTAGGTCTAATTATGCTTTTACATAGTTTATCTTTTTTAGGTCCAATATTTAAATAATAACTCCTAAACTATATATTTTTATTATTAATATTATTGATACACATGACGAAACAATAAGTAAACTCTAGGAAATCATGATAAAGGATATCATGGTTTTTGAGGTGGATGTTCTCATATAAATCTTTATATTATTAGTTTTATATAATACTACTTAAATTATTCCTTAGAATACATATGAATTTTTTAATTGGAACAAAAATTTCATATTAATAAAAATATGCATATTGACTACAACAAGTACATTAGAAAAGGGATATTCCTATTAAGCATATGAAAAAATTGATTGTCCAAGCAATCCCATCTACATAAAAAAAATTGGTCTCTATGATATCTACGCTATTATGGAAATACAAGAAAATATGCCACAAGTCACTAAAAATATTTCAAAATTTGCAGAACATACTCCTTCAAAGCTGAAGCTATAACATCCTCGAGCGCTAAACCCCCAAACACTGGGATATTTCACAATTAAATATGGTAGTCCTCTTTCAATGGAGTTTATAGAAAATGAGTGTTCCAAATATTTCTTACTAATGGAGATTCACATCACTTAAATTTACTAAATAAGGACTAATATTTGATCCTCATTTCTTTGCATCATGGTTCAAGTATCAACTAAGAATCCCATGGATGTTGTCACACATGAGACCAATTGATTGAATCATATTTCCAAGTCGAGGATTTCTTTTTGGAGGTGAGAAATCATCGCCATTGGTTACCTATATTCCTCTTTGGGAAGACATAACATGCTAGATTTTATCCCATAACCCCAACTATATGATGCATCTAGGATAAAAGAAAATAAATTCTCTAGTATACTAGGAACTTGGGTGAGATCCTGAACAAAGTTAGGAGGTTAGTGAAGCTACTGTGATAGGATTAAGCCTTCCTTCCCTTTCCAATTCTAAAAATTAGTTTTAGGAGCATAAATGAGCATAGGGAATATCGATAGTTGAAAGAGGAACCTCACCCAAAAAAGTCACATAACTAATTAAATATATACTTCCATGTAGGGGTAGATAACACCCTCACTTCTCTAAGTGACATGGAATTCAATTTCTAATGAAAGGGGAGGAATTTTACATAGTGTTCATGCATAAGGAATATAAGTCCAACCAACCTGAACTATTAGAGCCTTTTAAACCAAACACTCTATTAAAACACTAAGAGACCCTCAAAGTTAGTTTATATCTAATCATCCTCAACCACCTCGATGAATATAGAGAAAAAAAATATGTTACAGAGTAAAGAAGCTTGAGAAATTTCTACCCAATTCACCCAATTCACCCTTTCACATTGTGCATGAATCTATAATATCCTTGCAGTTAGAGTGCATAGATGATTAATTAATTTTTTTTGAAAGGAAGGGCGAATGAAGCATTGTTTACCTATTCATTTGTCATTTGGATTGTATATTTTTGAAGTGTAGCTTGAGAACCAGCATCTTCCCTTGCAAAATTTATGGTATGCCAACCTAACCTAAGTGTCTCCCACATGATTGAAATGATGCACCATCTAAATATCCACCTTCAAGCCCATGGACTTGGATATATCAAAATGTTGTCTCTCGCTTAACTAGAGTCCAGAAACACTATATTAGGGGTCCAAAATTGCATGAAATCCATTTACAAGACTCAAATTGAGCTGAGAAAAGAGATTCTAGCCTCAAATTCCTCATGTGGGCTGGACTCTAGAACAAACATCCTCATCATTTCTTAATGAAGAGACTCAAGGAGCTTCCTGTACTCCACAATCTCATACATCCAACACCATCTTAACAATAATGACAAATATTAGATCCATGTGGCTTCAACAATTCCTCCCCATTTCGTAGCTATACGAGAAGGACACAAATCTCTGCTTCCTCATGACTATAACTATACTTGCATGACATGAATTTGAAATTAATCACATGAGTTGGACGTTGGGATGCACATCCTCATCATTTCTTAATGAAGGGACTTGAGGATCTTCTTGTATTACAAGAGACTCAAGGAGCTTCTTGTACTACACAATCTCTTACATACAATAATGACAAGTATTAGAGCCATGAGGCCTCAACAATTCCTCCCCATTTCGTAGCTAGACTAGAAGGACACAAATCTCTCCTTCCTCATGACTATAACTATACTTGCATGAAACGAATTTGAAATTAATCATGTGAGTTGGACTTTGGGATGCACATCCTCATCATTTCTTAATGAAGGGACTTGAGGAGCTTCTTGTATAACATAGTCTCATACATCCAACACCATCTAAAGAATAATTACAAGTATTGGAGCTACATAGCCCTGACAATTCCGCCTCATTTTATAACTATACTTGCATAATGTGAATTTTAAATTCCTTATGTGAGGAGGAATCTAGAGTGCACATCCTCATCATTTCCTAACAAATTGACTTGAAGAGCTTCTTGTATTACACAAAATCATACATCCAACACCGTGTGAAGAATAATGACATGTATTGGAGTTATGTAGACCCAACAATTCCACTCCATTTTATAACTATACTTTCATGACATGGATTTCACCTTGAGACTAGATGATACAAAGAAATAATCTTTATTTTAGTGATAATAAGGTTATGGGATGGGTCTAAAAATCTCAATATCATTAACCTTGGTTACTCTTAAGCTAATGAAGCACCCAATTTAGCAAGAGAATCAACTAACTAGATATGATACCTTAAAATATGATGGAACTGATATGTTTTCAAGCTCTTTAGTATCCCCAAACCTTCTTCAGGATTTCCTTTATGACATGTCATTAAGAAAATTCTTCTTAATCAAGATTTGAATAATAAGTTAGTGTCTCAATTGATAATATTTTCTTCTTTCCATGGGCTACCACTAGTCTAGAGAAGAGAAAACCCTTTAGGTAGTCCTAATCCCTAGAAAAAGGTCAATTCAATTGTTTCAACCTAGCACAAAATATACCCTAGCTCCTACAACCCATGTGTAAAATATGTATAATATAATATCTATTTTTAATTATTTTATTGAAACATATATCTTATATCCATCTGAATGAATTTATATTATTCAAATTGCAATGGCAATTTTAAAGATAATATATATATATATATATATATATATATATAATTTAAATTATTATAATAATAATCATCCACAATGATCGTGTGCAATGTTAAAACACTACTAGATATTAAGTCACTCATTCAATTTCTCCCACTTTATTTTAATGTTATTTTTGGACATGAACTTGATATAATATCATCATTATTGAACTTTAATATATATATATATATATATATATAGATAATTTATGTTATAATAATAATAATAATATATTTTTATTAATTGAATGAAATATATATCTTATATAGGTTAAATGGCCATTTAGAATTGGAGTTGTCTTTAGTGAGAGATTTTGGACTTTCCCATGCCAAAATCCGGTGGAAGCTTTTGGACTTCCGGTACCAAAATCCAGTGGAAAAAAATTTTGGACTTCCGGTACCAAAATCCAGTGGAAAAAAATTGAGGTGAAATCTAGATTTGTGTTATTTGAATTGGTTTTTTAACTGTATATTTGGATTCAGCACCCTGATAAACACATTTTGATTGTGCAGAAATTACCCATCAAGCTTGTGATTTCAATAAATTGCTGCCAGATTTTAGAGAAATTTGACTAGAAAAACCCACCAAAAAAACTTCCAAAAAATCACGCCGAAGACCACTTCTTTAAAATTTAAGTAGCATAACTTAAATAGCATATTCGAATTCGAATCGTGCTAGATTCAGAGTCTTAAAATTAATCAAAAATTCCAATTTCCCGAATGCTCTGCTTTTGCCAGTTTTTCCATCGAATTGAAATTCCTAACCAAATTTTGACCGCACTAGATAGGAAAAATCACGAGGGCGATACGACGCCGTAGCCCACCCTACTCTGCATTACATGTCCAAATTCTTTGCATGATAGACAATGACGGCCACTTACCACGACTTTGAAAATAACGGGAAGCTACAGGGAACCGTATCTCATCCCATTCAATGCCGTATTCAAATGCAGAGAAGGCTTCGTAAGCCCATGGGCGCAAATTGATCGGATCAGCGTTCAATACGAGATCCCGAATGGAGGGACGTACGCTCTTGAATATACAGCCATGGCAATAGGTGTCCCGATACGAATTTCCGCTGCCGTGGGGCCCGGTTAAATATGTCGGAAAGATCAGTAACCAGTGGCAAATTTGACGAGGTAGAGACAAATCGCACCATCTGAGTCTAAACGAAAACAGTAGATCGGATAATCTTCAAACTTCAAAGTTCCTGCCTTGACCAGGAATAACAGTGCATGTGCCTCTCTTGTAGAAATGTTGTGAAACAGTAAATGAGATATCATATCACAGAGATTGTGACGAAAATGCCAAATCAATTAGTCAATTCTCGGACCGTGCAGAACACGGCAGGACTTCCAGCATGGGTTGTACGGTTTATAAATTGAACCTGCTTGCCCACAATCACCATGTCCAGTTGAGAAAAATGGCAACTAGCATTATTCTCATTGTTTGTATTGCCATCTTCTGCTGTTCAATCCTCGCAGGTAAATTAGCATTACCCAACATTTATTTTTCTTCTTCTAGAAAATTGAATTGTTATGGAAAGATTAAGATAAATAGGGTCTTTGTGTTAAACTGATTATAATTCAATTTCTTGTTCACGGTAGAATTGCTATGGAAAGCTTAAGATCGATAACGTTTCTCTGTTAAACTGACTATAATTCAATCATTGTGCAGAAGGTGCTCAAATAGGAGTGAACTACGGCATGTTGGGAACCAGTCTGCCACCTGCAGGCCAGGTGGGACACCAAAGAGGCCGGGGACGAGCATTGAGACCTATATCTTCGCTCTCTTCAACGAGAACAAAAAGGGCGCCGGAACGGAGCAGCACTTTGGGCTCTTCTACCCTAATCAACAGCATGTATACCCTGTTAATTTTTCTCCATAATTCTGCAGCTTGTGAATCCAACATACAAATAAAACCTATGTGGACTGGTCCTCCTCCATATGCGAAATGCCTTGATACGTATATTATCTAGTATGCTACATATATTGTAAACCCTTCTACAATAACATGCCGAGAATAAAGTGTCGTAGCCGTTGAGTTATCCTTTTTTAAATGATTCGCCTTTGGTTTTGTTTCCGAAAGTATATACCTGCAATGTTTAACACTCGACAAATGCAATGAATTTATGTAGATGCAAAAACCGTATATATCCTCCCAAAGAAATTTGTATATAATTTCCAATAATAATATTATCGAGATATGGTAGGTAAGATCAGCTAAGGATCGGAGAGAAAGGTTGATTGACCGTAAGTGTTAGAGCAGTCGTCTCTCACCTTGAACCGAAGAGGAAGTATCTACAACCTTTGTTGTAGATGTTTCTTATAACCTCAAACCCAACAATAATTTGACTGTACAGGAAAAGATAGACAACAATGGCGTTTGGGGAGAATGGTAAGGGTAACTTTACAGAATTTACGTTTCTGAAGACCAGACTAACTGGCAAAAAGTTAATTTTCTATTTCAATTACATAACTAACAGAACAGATAGTTTTAGAAAACTATTTATACACAATTATATAAGAATTTCAACTTTTTTCTCAGAGTCGCAACAATATAACTCACTCTCAACGCCAAGCGGTCGATCCTCTACATTCAGAGCGGCCTCATCTGTCTGTCCTTTAAATGTCTCCTTCTGGTTTGCAGTCTGCAATCTTTACATATGCCAGCTGTTTTAAGGTTGGTAGGTACAATAACGTGAAGTGGCTTGTTCGCATTGACTTTTAAAACACATATTAAAGTTCTTATGATAATTAAGGAGAAAAAATTTCAGTCGCAAAAAGTTTTATACGACAAGACTAATATTGGTCATTTATATCCATCTAAACCTACAAAGACTATTTTTTTTTTCAAATTTTCTCTTTGGTCGCATAACCAATCTTACAATTTTCTTTCTTCCCTCGAAAAGAAAAACTGAAAGAAGATTAATGAACATAAGTAATCAAATGTAACTTCATGTTTCAACTATAGCTCAACATAGTATTACTTACTCGATAAAAGTGTTATCCAATAGGCCATTTATGGGGTGAACAAAATGTTAATGATATATACATTGGATGACCTAGGAGGCCTAGTATATTATCATCCTATGAAAAAAAATCTCAATTTATGTTTAGAGTGAAGAAACCAATATCTACGCATCTAGTGCAACACTGGTTCAAATAATTTTGTTGAGTGAGAATGCATTTTTATGAAAAAAAAAATCTCTTATAATTGTTAATATGGCATTTTTTATTGGAGAAATTATAAAAAAATTCTCATGCATATTGATAATAAAATGAAATGAAGATAAGAAGTTATCTTAGTTATTTTGAAAGCATTCAATGATACCATTTACGAAAGGAGATTTGAATACTTGGTCAACAAGTTAAAAAAAAAATGTAATTTTATTCAAGCAAATATCTTATCTAATTAAAAATATCGTAATGTTTTTCCTAATGAATGGGAAGAAACCACTCGGTAATTAAGTAGCGTTTGAAGAAACTATAAATAAATATGACATTTTTGAATAAAGAAAGAGACAGGAAAAATGGATTAAATAGATTAGAAGATCGATATCAAAGATTTTAATGCTTAAATGGAAAATATTTTTTTTTTTTTTTTTACATTTTATTTAAGGAAGAATTGAGCGTAGATAATGGAGAAGATAATGGGGAAGAACATCCCAGGAAAGGAAAGTCTAGAGGTCTAGAGGGTAGCATGGAAAATTTTAGGGGCTAATATTGGTAAGTGGGTTAATTTTCCACTTTTTTGCCAAAAATAAAGATTCGTCAATTTCCATTTTTTTTAAATGATTGGTCCAAATTTTGTAGTATAAAATTATTTTACCTTAAAAATTGCCAAAAATTATGTAAAGACTGTATAAATTATTAGAAATTTGAATATTTTTATAAAAATATTGTCAAACATTTTATTGATTTAATATCATGGATTATTAGATTCATCAAATATTCTAAACTTCAATATAAATTTACAACCTTCCAATGTTTTTTGAATTGTAAAACTCTTCAACCTTCCACCCAAACATTTTGATATTGCACGATTATGAGGCACAAAGGATAATGGGCTTGATTGTTATTAGAGATGAGGTGCAATCTTAAAATCTCATAACCTGTTAGTTATGGGTACTATTTCAAAAGAGAAAATCCCAACTTATTCACTCACTAGTTACTTCACAAAACATTCACAAGTCTTTAAAGTTCACAAATTAGTGTTAAATTGGGAGGAGTGAGACTAATAATGTCTAACAAATTTTAAAAAATCAATATAGATATTTAAAGTTGAATTTTGAAACTTTAATTAATAATTTCCCAAAATCTTGACAAAAATTTAATGACATATGTATTAATTGTTATAACTTTTTCTAAAAATTATATATTAATTTTAACTATTTTTATAATTAAGGAGACAATTATCCACATGGTGAGAGTCAGACACATTGCATAAGGGAATAAAAAATCTATTTCTAAAAATTATATATTAATTTTAACTATTTTTATAATTAAGGAAACAATTATCCACATGGTAAGAGTCAGACACATTGCATAAGGCTGAATAAAAAATTTATTTTTTCGATGCAAAATGTGTTGAAAAATAATTTTGTTAAATTATAATAAAAAATTATTTATTTCTATTTTAACATTAGTTTTTCACCAAGTCAAAGTCAGGTTAAATTAAGAACCGTCAAACTGCAAATAGATTGAAATTATTTACTTTTACTTATCCTATTGAAATTATTTACTTTTACATATCCTTTCTCAAGGTCATAAATAGAACATAAATATTTTAATAATTATATATATAATTTAAAATATTTAATATTGAATTATTTAATTTAAAAAAGCTTCATGAATAATAGTAATAATGAGAAGGTTGATTAAGACTCAATCAAGGGTGGCATAAAGACACAAGGGTCTGGTTAAACTATTGGGAGATCAACGAAAATGATGCATTGCAAAACATAAATAACATTAAAGATATTGTTACTTCTAAGTTCAAAGAAAAAATGTGGTGTGAGAAAAACTTAGTGGCTAAAAGAAAATTAAGTTATTATAAGAAGGTCATCAACCTAACCCTAGAAGATCAATAGTATCTCCCTATTTTAACTAGCTCAAAGAAGAAAATTAATATAGCAAAGATTAGAACGAATTCTCATGAGCTCCATAGTCAAACAGGTCGTTGGGCAGTTCCTAAAATGCCACAGACGGAAAGGATCTGCCATATATGTGAGAATAGGAACATCGAGGATGAAAACCACTTCCTCTTAGAGTGCCCCGCGTATAACCACATTAGATCTCAGTTTCACAAACATTAGATCTCAGTTTCACAATCTTTGTTACAATACTGACCTTCCTAGCCTTTTACAATGTCAAAATTATAGTGAGCTCGGGAGGCTTCTCTCCAAGCTTTTTGAGCATAAGAATAAAATCTTAAATCAAAATAGATAATTTGTTTCTTTAGGTCCGATAGACCATTATTTGGTCTCAGCGGACGTTAACCATCATCATCATCATCATATTATTATTATATAAATTTGACTATACTATTATTATTAGTTGATTAAATATATTATTAATAATAATGGATTCGAAAATAATATTTAATATATAATAATAATGTTTGCAAATAAAATCATATTTTATAATAATATTATTATTATTATAATTAAATAATTTATTATGATCATATTTTTATCTTAAATAATTAAGTTAGTTTATTCATAGTTTTGTGATATATAATAAATTACGAAAAGTCTTTCATAAAAATTACATAAATTTTTTATAAATAATAATATTAATAATAATGAACTATTGTTTCACCTAGATTGTCAACTAACACGACTAAATTAATACATTATTGATATATTCACATTTTTCACATTTTATATATTATTCTGCATCTAAGTATATCAACCCATGTAGTAATATAATTGTACAAATTATATATATTTATACACAACGACATAAATATTTTCATAATTATATATATATGAAATAGTTTATAATATTTTTTTGATAAACCATAAATGCCGAATATGGCATATGATTCCGTCAAGTGCTATTTCATGGACTATAGCATTATTAATGCTCCCTTACATCACTGTCATTCCGTGGGCATAGACGGTAGTACAATCACGCTGACACCCCGGATTATTTTTGGACAAGCGCTTTCCGGTAAATCATACCACTGATAACCACCATGTACAATACATAAAACCATACCATGCTATGCTATGCATCTGGACGGGGCATCTGAATGTTAACCGAACCATTCAAATTCAAATTCGAAATTTGAACTGGTGAATCCGCGCCGCCAAATTCGAAGTTTGAACTGGTGAACCCGCCCGGCCCAAATTCAAAATTTGAACATCGATAATTGCTATATCTCCCATTTCAAGTCGTCTGGCATCATGGTTCAGGGCGGGCACGAGACATATATCCGGAATTCCTTCCTGGGGCAGCGCATTACCGCCGGTGGAAGCCCGGAGGAGAAGAAATTCAGCGGCGTGGGCATAAACCTCATGGGCAACCACAACGCTGTAACGGACGTTGTCATCTTTTCGGCTGCTGTGGGGATTACAGTGACAGGTCAAGCCAATATCCTCACAGGAGTTCACTGTTATAACAAGGCCCCAGGCTTCGGAGGAGTTGGAATCAAACTAATGCTCGGTGGATTGACTCAGATCTGAGGAACATCGGTTCTTATTTGGATTATACCGCCATTGTTGTAGAGGACACTGAGTAGCTTGATATTACCAATAGTTTATTTATTGGGGATGCCAGCGTGGTGCTGAAATCAACCCTTGTCAAGCACGCCAATATTCTTAGCTTCCGCATATTCCATAAAAAAATATTCAAGAAATGAAAAGGCTTCCTGTTGTCCCACTATAAAAGGTTCGTCGATACGCTTCATCTCTGCGCAGCTGGTTAGAGCAGGACCGCCATGGGAATTGCTTGCAGAACGAAGGTTGTGCTTCTAATGTTTCCTTAATTTGCTGAAATTCCTGTTGGAGGTTGTGAGTTTGTTCCTCTAATAGCTCTGGAAGTTGGACAAACTCAACCAAAGGAGACCATTTGAGATGCTCTTTGATGTGTAAAATCAAATCATAGATCTCCCTGCTGGTTTGATAAAGTTACACATTATTGGTATTGTGCGAGGTCATCAAATCATAGATCTTCAAGCTGGTTTTATAACATTACATTGTGCTACGTCGTGCCACCTATGATGCTTCTTGGAGAAGGGCATTCAAATATTTAAGCCATATACTCACAGCGGAACCCTTATCATTCTTGTTCTTCTTTATTGCCTGGCGGCCTCTCTAGATCTGCTTAACAATAGGCTTTATTTTCATTACTACATCTGTTAGAGGCACCAATTCTTTCCTGCAGCGAACTGCAATGTCTATGCGATCCATGATCTGTTGCATTACTTTGTCGATACCCACACCAATAAAGTTAAGAAGCTTTTTAATTTGAAGTTAGCATCTAGCAGTGGGCACATCTAGTTTTGTTTTTTCTTCTTTTTAAAATCATTTTGATCCTGAGCGTGAGAGATATTGATTTTGAAAAGTTATTAATTTATAAATTAGGAGTAATATTTACAATGAGATTTATGTATAAGTTAAATTTGAGTAGGAATTAGTTGTAGATAAAGACGTCCTCGTTGACCAGAGCAAGCAATCGCAATCACTGTTTAGAGCCCATTCCCATTGCCTTTGTGGAGGCTGTGGAAAATAACGTCTAACACACAAATTACAAAGCAGATCAAGTCGGTAATTATTTATATTATTTTGGTCTTTCAATGAATAACAGTGCAAATTTTCTATGTATTTTCTGATTTCACGTTTGGAATAAGAGCCAACAAATTTAATTTTTAAAAAGCTTTCAATTTTAATTTTGAATTCACCTTTAATTTCATTTCATTTTAAAATTTAAAGCTTTCAGATGGTTTCACGTTTGGAATGAATAATGGATGGACAATTGAATTTCTGAAAGCTTTCCATCTTAATTCACGAGGGAGAATGTTAAGAAGATTTTCAATTTGAAGTGAGCATCTTCTACGTCATTTGAAGCCGTAGCGTGAGGAAGATTGTTCCGTTTAGAAATTAAGGATAGCCCGAGGGTCGAGTTAATGTATACCATGATTATTATATATATTCTAAATTAGAAAAAGAAAAGGGTATACACATTTCCAACTCATTTCCAATTGGCCCAATTTGTGATTTCAGATTGGAAGCCTACAATGATTATTAATACATATTCTGATTTAGAAAAAACAAAGTGTCAACGCATTTTAAGTCATTTCCAATTTGTGATTTTTGAAAAATTATTCTATCTACCCGTCCTTTTGCCTTTCTCTTTTAAAAAGGAATTATAATATACAAATGGATTTAACGCAACAGATTTGGAAAAGTCATTCCATTTTCTTGTTAAATGAAATTTCTAGTCATGTTATTCCTTTCCTCTTTTTAGATAAAAACATAGTATAAAATTAAGTTATTCTATTTTCTTGTTAAATGAAATTTTTGGCCATATTTTTCTTTTTTTTTAAATAATAACATGGTATAAAATTGTATTGAGGTTAAGAGTTATTTAGTTATTTTTATTTTTAATTACATTTAATATAAAAAATTAAAATTAATGTAAAAAATTATTTAAAGTTTTTTATTTATTTTTAAATAAGAAGCATGGTTTAAAATTGTATTTAGATTAATGAGTTATTTTTGTTATTTTTAATTATGTTCAAAATAAGGAATACGGAATGATAATTAATAGATATATTTCATGAATACCTATAATAATTATGTTATATATTTTAATATTTGATTAGAAATAAATATTCAATTGGGATTATCTTACATGCTTCACTAGAACTATTATTATTGTTAGTTTGATGAATATTGTTGTAATGACTTGATTTTGAAAAAGCACCCTTGAGCTAATATAGTTGTGGATTATTTCTTGGAAGCTCATAGACAACTAATTTCTACTCTCTTTTTAATGTCTTATTATAAATAATCAATAAATAATTTACATAGTATTTAAGGCAACTGAGTTATGAATTAAAGTAAGTAAAGGTGTAGATTTAATTATATTATATATGGACACCTCTTTCTCACACACACGCTCGCACACACACACACATATATCATTTTCTTTCTTCTTTTTTAAATCTATATTAAATATGGAATGTAGAAAATTGTACACATATATATTAATTTTTCCATAATTATATGGATTTTGAATTCTTTTTAAATGATATTTTTTAAGAAGAAAGTATAAGATAATTGTTTGTATTGCTGCAATATTTCCATTTAAATGAGGAATAAATTCGTAAAAATTGTGGACAAGGAATACAATTGTGAGCCTAATTTCACAAAGAAAATTGATTGTTTTTTATTTTTAAAATAATGAAATTAGAAAAAACCAAACCTTATATGTAAAGAATTGGTGCAACATTTAAAACTACTAACATAATGAATATTTATATTTTTTACCATGTAGAGCTCACTATGAAGTAAGTCAAAATATAATCTCTCAAGATAACTATCTAGTAGCTCAAAACTTAATTTTTCGTTATATTTATAAGAGAAACATGCATATATATTGCTTGTATGGCATTACACAACCACAATGGGTGAGTCTACCTGTGCCAAACTCAGGTCAGCTTAGAAATAAGCAACCTGCCCTCAGACCAGCTGTCAATTAAGATGGAAAGCTTTCAGAAATTCAATTGTCCATCCATTATTCATTCCAAACGTGAAACCATCTGAAAGCTTTAAATTTTAAAATGAAATGAAATTAAAGGTGAATTCAAAATTAAAATTGAAAGCTTTTTAAAAATTAAATTTGTTGGCTCTTATTCCAAACGTGAAATCAGAAAATACATAGAAAATTTGCACTGTTATTCATTGAAAGACCAAAATAATATAAATAATTACCGACTTGATCTGCTTTGTGATTTGTGTGTTAGACGTTATTTTCCACAGCCTCCACAAAGGCAATGGGAATGGGCTCTAAACAGTGATTGCGATTGCTTGCTCTGGTCAACGAGGACGTCTTTATCTACAACTAATTCCTACTCAAATTTAACTTATACATAAATCTCATTGTAAATATTACTCCTAATTTATAAATTAATAACTTTTCAAAATCAATATCTCTCACGCTCAGGATCAAAATGATTTTAAAAAGAAGAAAAAACAAAACTAGATGTGCCCACTGCTAGATGCTAACTTCAAATTAAAAAGCTTCTTAACTTTATTGGTGTGGGTATCGACAAAGTAATGCAACAGATCATGGATCGCATAGACATTGCAGTTCGCTGCAGGAAAGAATTGGTGCCTCTAAAAGATGTAGTAATGAAAATAAAGCCTATTGTTAAGCAGATCTAGAGAGGCCGCCAGGCAATAAAGAAGAACAAGATGTAAAAGTCTTAACTTACGGCCCAAAGATCATCAATACCGAATATTTCACAAACAGAACTTTATATGAGATGACATACCTTGATCAACAACGGAAGATGTAATGGCTGCCATCTACTTTGATCTGACTCCTGACTGTTCCTCTTCTTCAGAATTCGGTTTCTCTCCTCTTGCCCTCACTTTCTTTATGTGCTTCTTGATGGAGAAGAATGCAACTCTTGTGTGTGGGAGAGAGAGGACCCAATCCTTTATATATTATTTAACTCTAATCTGGTACGTCCATCATATACCAATTCAACGCTTAAGATCTAATGCTTTAGATTAGAAACTGCTTTAGGATAAAATCTAAATGCTTTAAGATTAGATCAGGTCACATTAAGATTAGAAACTGCTTTAACGTTAAAAAGCAATGAGCCTTTTGCTGTTTCTAATAGCAGTTTCTAACATTCTCCCACTTGACCCGACTATTCATAATATTAAGTGTTGAACATCAT
The DNA here is from genome assembly GCA_031772625.1 of Pinus tabuliformis. NCBI lineage: Eukaryota > Viridiplantae > Streptophyta > Pinopsida > Pinales > Pinaceae > Pinus > Pinus tabuliformis. The sequence continues at coordinate 1,059,169,239 of CM062811.1, read as the reverse complement.
ACTATGATAAATTGCTGAGAGTTATGGCGGTTGTGCACTATTAATTCAATGCATTCCCTTCCATATACTACAATACCAGCAATCCATCAATTCATACTCATAATTTATATAAAACAGCATAATGGTCCACATAATGTCTTATATCATAATGATTAAACATAATATCTTTATAAGACTCTTTCTTGTTTAAAATTACATAAAATACGTATTACTACATTAAAACAAGAAACACATGATTGTATATCAGAAACACATAAAAGAGCTCAGAATGTCACACATCAATTATCATTAATACAACCAAGACCCATTCTTTGAACATGTTCCTTAAATTTTCTTGATTGTAACCCTTTCGTCAAAGGGTCTGTAATCATAAGTTCTGTCCTGATGTGCATGATTGACATTCTTTGTTTCTGAACCTCATCTTTCACAACAAGATACTTCAGTTCCATATGTTTGGCACCTTTAGAGTACTTGTCGTTCTTTGAGAAAAATACTGCTGCAGAGTTATCACAATAAATTTTCAGCGGCTTGCTAATGGTGTCGACAACCGCAAGTCCTGAAATAAAGTTCCGCAACCATAATGCATGAATTGTGGCTTCAAAATATGCCACAAATTCTGCCTCCATTGTGGATGAAGCAACGATAGTCTGTTTCGCACTTTTCCATGATATGGCACCTTGAGCAAACATTATAGGTAACCAAAAGTCGATTTTCTAGTATCGATGCATCCACATTGGATGAGCATGTAATCTTTCGTTGAGAGAAATTCCTTAGTCTCATGCAATATACTTAAATTATTTGCAGCAAGCAAGACGTCATCAACATAAAGGACCAGATAAATAAACTTGCTCCCACTGATCTTTCGGTATATACAGTGATCAACCATATTTTCCTTAAAACCAAAAGATGTAATAATGGTATTGAACTTAATATACCACTGCCGGGATGCTTGTTTAAGCCCATATATTGACTTCTTAAGTTTACACACCAATTGTTCTTTACTTTCTACAGAAAAACCCTCAGGTTGATCCATATAAACATCCTCATCAAGATCTCCATTCAGAAAAGCTGTTTTCACATCCATTTGATGCAACTCCAAATCATAATGAGCTACTAATGTCATTATTATTCTTAGTGAGTCCTTTTTCGAAACAGGAGAAAATGTCTCCTTGTAATCAACACCATCTTTCTGAGTGTAACCCTTAGCAACAAGTCTAGTTTTATACCGTTCGATATTACCACTAGAGTCGTGTTTGGTTTTAAAAACCCATTTGCTTCCGACTCTTTTACAGCCATGTGGTAACTCAACGAGATCCCAAACTTCATTCTGTTGCATGGATTTCAGTTCTTCTTTCATGGCATTAATCCATTCCTTTGACTCTTTACTTTCTACTGCATGTGAAAACGAAACTGGATCCTTATTGATTCCAATATCATAATCTGATTCTTGCATATAAACCACATAATCATTAGAAATAGTTGACCTACGATTTCTTTGAGGTCTTCTTAATGCTACTTGTTGTGGTTCATGCATATCAGCATTATGTAAGTCATTTCCTTCAGGAAGTACTTCTTCATTTATATGTTGTTCATTATCATCATGCTGTTATACAACAGCTGGAACAACATTTGGAGTAATAGTAGATGGAGGAACTATTCTAGGTAATGTAACATTTACCCTTGTTTCCTTTATTTCTACTATTTCTCTTCTAGTACTCCCACTGACTTCACCATTCTCAATGAATCTTGCATTACCAGTTTCTAATTGCCTCTCAACTTCATTTACAAACGTCTCAAGGACATTCACAAATATTAGTGTGTATTAGTTCAAGAAGCTGGCTGCTTCTAGTGGCTCCTTTCTTATTATGTTATTATGTTTGGTTTGTTTACCTTTAATACAATCCACACATAATTCTAGATCACTAAAGTCCAAATTTGACAAAATTTCATTACTTACTAATCTCATCATTCTTTCTTTGGATATATGACGTAGTCGTTTATGCCACAAGAAAGCAGAATTTTCATTCAACATGCTACGTTTTCATCCAACATTATTTACTACATTCAACAAGGAATTTGCATAAGTATCATTCAGTTTCAATTTATATAAACCATCAATTAGAATACCAGAACCAACATTATCAGCATTCTTATATAAATCGAAACAACCAGATCCAATCATACATCTAAAACCAGAAATATCCAATTTACTTGCGGAAATAAGGTTTCTAGATAATGAAGGTACATAAAGGGTATTGTATAAGTTTAATACATATCCACTTTCTAGAATTAGACGATAAGTCTCTTTTTACAGATACGACATTGAACACTCTTTAGTTCCTTCTTTTCCTCATCCTGCCCATTCTTAGCAGGTGCCTTTTTCTTCTTGAAATGACTTGATTTTCCTTTCTTTTCTTTACCAGCTTTATTACTCACAAAACTTACTGAGTGATTCACTTGATTTTTCAAACGTCCTTCTTCTTGAACAAGACTACTGGCCAATTCATTAACATTCCACTTATCCTTTATAGTGTTATAGTTAATCTGAAAAGGTCCATATTCAGAAGGTAGCGAGTTCAGGATGAACTGGACAAGAAAAGAATCCTCTACTGTAAGTCCCAGGGAGTTTAACCTTGCTGCAATATTAGTCATCTCTATAATGTGCTCTTGCATAGTTCGCGACCCATCAAACTTCATGGTCGTGAGTTCTGCCATAAGAGTACCAGCGAGTGACTTATCAGCTGAACGAAAACGCTCTTCCACAGACTGCATATATTCCTTAGCACTTTCTGTTTGTGGAATTGTTGACTTGATGTTGTTAGCAACAGTCATCTTAATAAACATAAGGCTCAATCTGTTACTGCGTTCCCATGCTTTATGGTGTGATTTTTCTGCCTCAGTACTATCTCTTGTAAGAGCAACAGGCTTATCCACAAGGAGTGCCAAGTCAAGATCCTGAATACCTAAATGGAAATTGACTTGTTCTTTCCATTCAAAAAAATTAACACCAGTGAACAATGTAACAGATGAAGCATGTGTATTCATGGTAACTCCTGCAAATTAAAAATGAAATCACTATAAGCTCATAACTAACGTGATTCAGATGTAGACATAATAGTATAATATAGCACTCCTTTGGGTAGATACTATCTTATACTTAACATAATTAAATACCAAAACATAAGCAGGTAATAAATATATTCAATCAAATAGAACTGACATCTTTGGATGATCAATATTTATTTAATCAAAATATCTATTAAACCTCATCATGTCAACTAGTTATAGAACAAGACTTTCCTTTGGGTAAGTTCTCAGGTTCTATCATTAGTGACGCCAACTTTAATTGGTATTTTTATAACTGGCAATTTCTATCAATAATCGTTATGTCAATTATGCACTAAATGATTATTCTGATTTTGACCACTTTGGTGATTAACAAAATCATAAATCTCATGTGCATAAATGACTTATAACACATACTTGATGCGAAACAACATTCTGATTTTGACCACTTTGGTGATCATAAATCTCATGTGCATAAATAATTTATAGCACATACCTTATGCAAAACAATCAGTCATAGAGCAATTACTTTTATGCCCAAATTTCAAATTCAGTCGAAACTGTAACTTTCCTACAGGAGTTCTACTCAACTATGTACAAAATGATTGCTTTGTTAGTCTTCTTACAGTGCACAAATTTGACTATCTACCAGGATTCAATAACTTATATTCACCGCATATTCATTCCAACATACACAGCGAACACACAATGATGCGGCAATTTTCTAGGTGACCTGGATCCATCATTATATGGCATCTCAAAAATACAAAGAGCATCGAAACCCAAGGATCACCGCGGAGCATAATTCAGAGTTCTAGTCCAAGCAAGAATTTGTGCAATGTATGGAAGCTAAAGGCTCTGACGTTATGGTTATGTGACATGCAATAGGGTTGTGACAACCGAACAATGATACAGTTCCAAGGATGAGTTTTCCTTCGAGGCGATGATTGTCGAATTAAATTGAGCGTGCTCCGGGCTATCAAACGAATTACAATGGAGAAGCTCAAGGCAATGACCACCTTAGTGACATGATAAGAGACAATAACACGCGCACTGATCTATTCAACAGAGCACGGTGTATGGCGACCTCTATAGCGAACAAATGACTGGCGCAACGGCTGTTCTCAAGCTAATCCTTATTGAACTCGGATGGGAGCTCATAAACAAATACTGCAAGGACTATCCTCATCGAATGGTCATACACGCACTCGTATGCAGAAGATAACTATAAAAATTCAAGTCATTTCCTTGATGGGTGAATGTCGAAACATACATTAGCGATACGCTGCTGTTACCAGGCAAGACTCTTTGGAATCGACTTTAGCCGTTACTATGAATGGGAGAATACCGGGTGGACACAAGAAAGCGTGAATTCTCAAAGCCATTTGGAAAACAGAAATGAGGAAGCAACCAGTTGATGAGAAATCCTTTCCTCAAACATGAAAATTCATAGTGTTAAAATCAAACGAAGGAAACCCATTGTTGGGAACAATCAAAAAGCCGTTTAGGGTTTGGCGTGCTCTGGTACATACAGAACAACATTGATACCATTCATGAAACCCCACAATTTCCCGAAGGCTCAATCACATGAGTAAAGCACAAAACAGATCAATTGCAATCATAGGAAATATTCAGTTATTGATTGGCTCTGATACCAAATGTAAAAGTCTTAACTTACGGCCCAAAGATCATCAATACTGAATATTTCACAAACAGAACTTTATATGAGATGACATACCTTGATCAACAGCGGAAGATGTAATGGCTGCCATCTACTTTGATCTGACTCCTAACTGTTCCTCTTCTTCAGAATTCGGTTTCTCTCCTCTTGCCCTCACTTTCTTTATGTGCTTCTTGATGGAGAAGAATGCAACTCTTGTGTGTGGGAGAGAGAGGACCCAATCCTTTATATATTATTTAACTCTAATCTGGTACGTCCATCATATACCAATTCAATGCTTAAGATCTAATGCTTTAGATTAGAAACTGCTTTAGGATAAAATCTAAATGCTTTAAGACTAGATCGGGTCACATTAAGATTAGAAACTGCTTTAACGTTAAAAAGCAATGAGCCTTTTGCTGTTTCTAATAACAGTTTCTAACACAAGAATGATAAGGGTTCCGCTGTGAGTATATGGCTTAAATATTTGAATGCCCTTCTCCAAGAAGCATCATAGGTGGCACGACGTAGCACAATGTAATGTTATAAAACCAGCTTGAAGATCTATGATTTGATGACCTCGCACAATACCAATAATGTGTAACTTTATCAAACCAGCAGGGAGATCTATGATTTGATTTTACACATCAAAGAGCATCTCAAATGGTCTCCTTTGGTTGAGTTTGTCCAACTTCCAGAGCTATTAGAGGAACAAACTCACAACCTCCAACAGGAATTTCAGCAAATTAAGGAAACATTAGAAGCACAACCTTCGTTCTGCAAGCAATTCCCATGGCGGTCCTGCTCTAACCGGCTGCGCAGAGATGAAGCGTATCGACGAACCTTTTATAGTGGGACAACATGAAGCCTTTTCATTTCTTGAATATTTTTTTATGGAATATGCGGAAGCTAAGAATATTGGCGTGCTTGACAAGGGTTGATTTCAGCACCACGCTGGCATCCCCAATAAATAAACTATTGGTAATATCAAGCTACTCAGTGTCCTCTACAACAATGGCGGTATAATCCAAATAAGAACCGATGTTCCTCAGATCTGAGTCAATCCACCGAGCATTAGTTTGATTCCAACTCCTCCGAAGCCTGGGGCCTTGTTATAACAGTGAACTCCTGTGAGGATATTGGCTTGACCTGTCACTGTAATCCCCACAGTAGCCGAAAAGATGACAACGTCCATTACAGCGTTGTGGTTGCCCATGAGGTTTATGCCCACGCCGCTGAATTTCTTCTCCTCCGGGCTTCCACCGGCGGTAATGCGCTGCCCCAGGAAGGAATTCCGGATATATGTCTCGTGCCCGCCCTGAACCATGATGCCAGACGACTTGAAATGCGAGATATAGCAATTATCGATGTTCAAATTTTGAATTTGGGCCGGGCGGGTTCATTAGTTCAAACTTCGAATTTGGCGGGGCGGATTCACCAGTTCAAATTTTGAATTTGAATTTGAATGGTTCGGTTAACATGGAGTAACATGGTTGCTCAGTGCGTCACATCCCAGATGCCCCGTCCAGATGCATAGCATAGCATGGTCATGCTATCAGCGCGTCACATCTCAGATGCCCCGTCCATATGCATAGCATAGCATGGTATGGTCATGCTATCAACGCGTCACATCTCAGATGCCCCGTCCAGATGCATAGCATAGCAGGGTATGGTTTTATGTATTGTACATGGTGGTTATCAGTGGTATGATTTACCGGAAAGCGCTTGTCCAAAAATATTCCGGGGTGTCAGCGTGATTGTACTACCGTCTATGCCCACGGAATGACAGTAATGTAAAGGAACATTAATAATGCTATAGTCCATGAAATAGCACTTGCCGTAATGTAAAGGAACATTAATAATGCTATAGTCCATGAAATAGCACTTGCCTATGATTCCGTGTCGTTTTAGTCCACATACAACTAATTAGAAGACGCTTCCTATATTGTAATTTTAATATTTAAATAAAAATAGATATAAACGGTTGGGTTTTCATTCTGGCTGAATATGCTTTTACCTCCACTTAAAATTTATCTCTGACCCTGTTTTTTCTCCTCTTGGAAAATTGACCATTCACAAAATCTAATATACACGTCTCATTTTGTCATTCTCCGTCCCTCCAATTCACCGTTTCATTCTGCGTGCAGCCCTTTGCTCCATTTGTACTCGGCGCCCAAGAAGGAAACGCCCTAAACGACGTCTGCCAACCGGTGCAGAAGCTTGAAGTTGAAGAAGCTCCACCACTTCTGGGCCAGAGTATCGTGGCTTAACTTCTTGTCTTACCTAGTGGTTACATTTTGACGAATATTTGCCAGCATTTCATTTTTTTAACTGTTATTTATTTACATTTTTTAAATTGGGTGTTATCCATTTTATTGAATTTTCCATAGAGTAAAAAAAAAATATTTTTTCCTAAAATAATTTTAATAACAATTTTTTAGATAGGTAACTATTGTTGCAAGAAGCTCTCCATCCAATACAGAAGAGATATTATAATACATTTTTATATTATGTTATATAAATATTTTGATTATAAAATAAAATAAAATATCAAAATAAAATTAATAATTTAATATTGATATTTTTTAGCGAGAAAATCATGTTTTTACCTGTGTCATTTATTACGATGAAGTCTGTTTAAAAATTTAACATTAGTGTAATACATCAATCAAGTCAAGCACAACACATCCACTTAGATGAAAAATATTAAGTACACCCACTTACATGCAAAATATGTAAGTTTTAATGTTTTCAGCTAGTTTAGATTTTCTCTAATTTTTTTTTTGTTTTCTTAATGATTTATTGATTAATCAAAATAATTAGCCTCTTAGTCTCATATCAAAGGTTAGGATTATACCCAAAAAAAAAATATTCTTAATTTGAATTTATTTATTTCTACAGTCACATGTATTAATAAATTTTTAATGGTTGCTTAAGGCTGAAAATATGCTTTAAAATCAAAGTGAATGAGTTTTAATTTGAATTTATTTATTTCTAAGTCACATTTATTCTTAAAAAACTAATGGTAGTGTAAGAACTAATAAGATAAAGATGATTATTCGATAATCAAAGTTAAATCATAATTTTAATTTATTTTTTATTATATTTCAATTAATTAAAATAATTAGTCTCTTATGTGGAATTCTATTTTTCTCTTCCTAATGAAGGTAAGAGAAGTGAGCTCCTTACAATTCATGAAACTAAAAACATAGTTAAAAAATATTTTTCTACGAAAAAAATAACCTACTTGATATTTTTAAATTAATATAAATCATAGACATATATTTTATGCCCAAACCATAATTAAAAAATTTAAGGAGACAAAACACAAAAGTTATACTGCCAAAAGTACTAGTCACAATAAAAAAAATAATGAGAAATGTGTAATACATGATATTACTTGATAGGTAAAAATAAAAATCAAACATCATGTGAAGAGAAATTTTAAAGAAACCCATTATTAAAAAATTCCTTAACTCGTAAGGAGTACACATCAAGTTTATACCTTGGTCCATTTATGTGCCTTGCTCCATACTGGTCCTCATGCATCACCTGTGATTCAAATTTCATCTGGATTTGAATAATAAGAATGAATCAGTCAAACTGAATATAATAAATTTTGTGACTTTTGCAACTAATGAATTAATTAGACTTGGAGATCCATCCACAGTTCCATTTACCAGCCCCCTCATACCTATAGAAACAATTGAAGATCCATCCAAAGTTCCAAATTTATCTGTCTCTTTTAAAGATGTTTTTGCATTGATATGTGTTGATCTCAACCTATTTCTTCTCGCATAAGCTTTATTTTTCATTCATATAAGAACAACATTGGAGTCCTATGATATTCTATGAGGGTCAACCTGATTTCCATCCACTTGCGGTGCCCGTCTCATTTGACTTCATTTACTTCCGAAAGTTTTAGTATCCCCTGCCACAAGTAACAGACTACCTCTTGTTTGATCCCCTGCCAAAAAAGACACAACCCTTCCACAATGATCTCCATATTTTCCATTTGGCAAGGGAGTTGTACCAATCGTGCCTTCAGCTACACTATCGAGGCAGCATTAAACATACTGTCAACCTTTGGGATCATCAACACACATATGTAATTTTGGATAGAGAGATATCCTATAATAACTAGCAAAGTGAATTCAAACAAATGTACAAAAGAATAACACAGGAGAAAAATATAAAATAAAAAAGCTATGATTGTAATCATGGATTTAAGCCTTGTATAGATATGCTCAACCAATGGATCCATTGGTGAGAGAAAATGAATACTAATAGCAGAAGTGTCACCAAGTGTAAAATCCAAGGGATTGAAACCCTTAATGGGTAAATAAAAATAATCCATTGTAGAGTCAATAAATGCCATAGTTATTGTAATGATTTTGGTACATGTTCTTATGCAACCAGCTCACAAATTAGAAGAAAAAATATATCAACGCCTTCAAAATCAGCCTCTTCGAGGGGGAATCCTCCTTTACATTACACAAATGAACAATTCTTGGTTGATACAAATGAAAAAACCTTCTTTCTATATATAGGAGTCTAAAGGGTCACAATATAATCAAAGCCGACATAACAATAATAATATAAGGGCACAACAATAACAATAAGGGCTACAATGACAATAGTAATGGGGGAATCACTAGCATTATAGGGACCTGACATGCTCCTCTCCTTCAAAAAAATGTTGTCCTCAATGCTTGAGTATTTATAGATGCTTCTGTATAAAATTATCACCCTTCGATGTGGAATATTCAGCGGGTAAGTTATACCACTTAATGATATACTCCGAAAAGCCCCAAGGGTTAGCTCAATCGGTCAAGCCGGGGCCTCGCCAATGGGAGGTCACAGGGTCGAAACCCGAAAGCTCTTGGGGTTAGGTCTGTGATGGCCGAGGGGTGTGACCCCCTTCGGGTGGGTTCCACCCTAGAGACTTCCGATCCTGGACGTAGCGGACCACTGACCATGGTATCCGTGAACCAGAAGTGAAAAAAAAAAAAATGATATACTCCGAAGTTGATTGATTTCGTAGTTGTGGAGTGACTTTCTGTGACTGCTTCAGGTTCCAATATTATTTTTCCTTCCTCATCAAGTTCTGTAAATATTTTTTGAACTAGGATTTTGTCACCTATAACCTTATTTAAGCATGAAACATGGAAAACTGGGTGCACTCGGGAAGCTACATGAAGCTCCAATTTGTATGCCATAGTACCAATCTTTTGCAACACCTTGTACGGACAATAATAATTTGGTGATAATTTATTATCCTTCTTAGCTTGCTTGAGGTACATTTGTTTATATGGTTATAGCCATAGGAATACTCAGTCACCTACATCAAAACTTCTTTCCCTGCATTATTGATTTGCTTGTTGTTTCATTCTATTATGTGCCAAAGTGAGATTATCCTTTAAGAGTTGGAGAACCTGTCGCTGATGCTCAATGTGATCTTCCACTGCTTGAACCTTAGAATTTTCTCTTAAATATGATGTGATGGATGGTGGATGATATCCATAAAGTGCCATAAATGGGGTAATTTCTGTTGTAGTATGGAAGGAAGTGGTATACCACCATTCAGCAAGAGGCAATGATTTGACCTATTGTGTGTGTTTATCAGAGACAAAGAAATGAAGATGTCCTTCCAAACATTTGTTTACTATCTTAGTTTTCCCATCAGATTGAGGATGATAAGATGAGCTATGAGCTAACTGAGTATTGGGAAAAGAAAATAATTTTGTCCAAAAATTTCCAGAGAAAATGGGATCTTTGTCGCCTACAATAATCTTTGGGTTTTCATGTAGCTTTTGAATTGTTTCCATAAATGCAATAGAAAACGTACTTGCTTTAAATTGATTCAATAATGCACAAAAGTGTGCATAATTGGTAAGTATGTCAACTACCATGATGATGGCACTTATTCCTTTGGACTTGGGTAAACCTGTGATAAAATCCATTGAAAACTCCTACCAACATTGGCTTGGAATGGATAAGGGTTGTAATAGACCTGGGGTCTTAATTCTTTCGACTTTATTTTGTTGGCAAACCAAACATTCCACCACAAACTTTTGAATTCCCTCTTAAACCTGTGATTAGTTTTTAAAAATCTTGAGTGCCCTCCTAAGGGAGAGGTGTGCAATTCCATAAGAATCTTTTGTTTGAGTTGGGAATTCTTACATAGGTATAAGCGATCTTTGTACCATAACGAATCATTTTTCCGGCTAAATGTATCATCTATACTGGGATCTTGTTGTATCTTTTGAAGAAGTGCCCACACTTCTTCGTCATTATTCCATTCATCCAATTCTTTGTTTATCCAACCTAGTTGGATAATAGAAATGGCGCAAATCAATGCTTCCACATCCACATCCTTTCTTGAAAGTGAATCTGCCACAAAATTTTGCTTCCCTTTTTTATAGATGATTTCAAAGTCATAACCCAACATCTTTGTGACCCATTTTTGATGCTCTTATGAAGATAACCTTTGTTCTAAAATGTATTTAAGATTATCATGATCCTTGTTTACCTTGAAGTGTCTTCCCATTAGGTAGGGTCACCATTTCTTAAGTGCATGTAGTATTGCCAACATTTCCTTCTCATAAATAGCTTTGTGTAAATACTTTCCTTTGATTGGAAGACTTTTGAAAGTAACGGGTCTTTCTTCTTTCATTAAAACAACACCAATTCCATTTCTTGATGCATCGCATTCCACAATAAAGGTTTCTGTGAAGTCCGACGTAGCTAAGATTGGTGCTTGGCACATTACCTATTTAAGATGTTCAAAGGCTTTCATTGCTTCTAGAGTCCATGAAAATGCATATTTCTTTAATAATAATGTTAGAGGTGCTACTATTCTCCCATAATTATTAATAGACATGTGATAATACCCTGTCAACCTGAGAAATCCTCGTAGATGCTTTATGGATGTGGGGATTTTCCATTCCTTAATGTATTGAATTTTGCTGGGGTCTACCATAACACCTTCATGAGATACAATATGACCCAGATATTCCACCTCTTACACTCCAAAGAAACATTTTGAGATTTTCCTATATAATTGTTTCTCCTCCAATAGTTTGAGCATCTTGTTGACATGTTGAACATGATCATTCCAAGACTTTTTGTAGATTAGTATATCATCAAAAAGTACTAACACAAATTTTCTAAGGAAGGGTTTGAAAATGGAATTCATCAAACCTTGAAATGTAGAAGGTTCATTGGTAAGGCCAAACGGCATGACCAAAAGCTCATAATGACCCTCATGAGTTATAATTGTTTTTTTTGGAATGTCTTCATTCTTCATTCTGATTTGATGATATCTTGAATGAAGATTCAACTTGGTGAAGTAAATTGATCCATGCAATTCATCAAATAATTCATCAATGACAAGAACCAGAAAATTATTTTTAATAGTGAGCTTGTTGAGCTCCATATAATCTGGACACATGTGCCATGACCCATCCTTCTTGTGCACCAATACTACTCGAGAAGAGAAAGAAATTTGACTAGGTTGAATTATACCAACCTCTATCCTTTCTGCAACCATACATTCAATTTCACTCCTTTGGGCATAGGGATATTTGTAAGGCTTGATGTTTCGAGGAACACTTCCTGGAATAAAATGAATAGCATGATCATGATCACAAATAGGTGGGAGTCCTTTGGGAGTCTCAAATACCATGGAATTATTGTCCAAGATGTTTTTGAGATATGGAGAAATAGATGATTTTGATGTAGGAACCTCTATCAAACATAATTGTGTAATTAAGCCTCGTTTTTCTTTCTTTATAAGCTCTCTCATTCCATTAGAGCTGATTATATTTCTCGGTTTCCCTGTGATGCCCTTAGTTCAATTTCATTTCCTTTTGAAGAAAATTTCTTGAAAATTAAAAGCTATTGTTCCCAAGGATGGTAGCCATTGGACTCCTAGTACAACATCATCACCACCCATTGGAATGGAAATAATTGGGCTATTAAAAACATACTCTCCCATGGATAGCTTCATATTATGGAACTTTAAACAAAATCTTTCGGTAGAAATCACATGGGAGAATTTTTTTTTTGCCATGGTCTTCCTCTTCATCTAGTCCCGATGATGAACCACACTTGTTGGTTCAAAACATGTCGACCAAAAAAAATTCGCTTATGTTCTTTCTACCAAAATACTTTGTTTAATTCATTGTGGATCACAAAATCTTGAATACAGAAATTATGGAACTTTCCAGAGTAATTTATGGTTCCTCCACTTGCAACCATCACTTGACACTCTGGTGTTGGATATAGGAAGCAATTCAATTCCTTGGCTATCTTACAATGAATAAAATTATGGGTACTACCCAAATCAATCAACACTATTGCCTTTTTATTCTTGATATGTCATTCTATCTTGATAGTTTGAGGAGTGGTAATTATGGCCAATGCATTAAAATATATGGTCAGATTCATTTCTTCTTTCTTTAGGGTTTGTTCCTGGTGTATATCCTCTTCTTTTGGAGTTTCTTGTTCCTTTTCGTCCTCCTCTTCTCAATCTATCTAAAATAATTTATTCTCAACACACTTATGACCTTTAGTGTATTTGCTATCACAATTGTAACAAAACCATTTTGCTCTTTTTCTTCCAATTGTTGTGGTGTCAACCTTGTAGATTTTGGAAGGCTAGGAGTAACAACACTTCCATATTTATAGTTGTGAGTGGTAGTGATCCCAAGAAATCTTTTCCTTGTGATGCATTAAAGAATTACATATTAAGCTTTCATTTAACCATGAAATTACAAGTGCAGAAAGAAGAGGAAGAGAAGAATATCAAGTCACACATGGAAGACACAGGATTGATATCAGAGTTCATCCAGGAGGGACTACGTCTCCGGGCCCTACTCGAATTAGTGGGGAGGCCCTATTTTCATTATATGGAAAAATAATGAAAGTACATAAAAAGTAAAAATGACGACCTTATACCTCCAAAATTGAAGAAGCCTGAAAATTACATATCTCTGATGGAGAAACGGACATCACCGTTGAGTTCATGGCATTGAGAAATGTTGAAATAATATAAAATATGTCGAAATTTGACAAAGTGAAAATCTGCCCCCGTGGAGAAATTGCTCAAATAATGGTTCTGGCCCCCCTCTTTGCATTGCTCATGGTTCCACCTGCATAGAAATGTGTGCCCACTCATTGGCCTCCCCAAGTGCACTACATGAATGTAGGTTTATAAGAACATTGATGGGAGGATATAACAAAGATTGAGCACGTGGCTCATTGGTGGAAGAGATTTCTTAATTGATGGAGATCTGGGTACAAATCCCTAAAAATGGTGCATATGTTGTTTCATTTTTTATTTCAATACAACACATTATAACCAACGTAGTCGTTTGAGTTAGGCGGGTGCGTGATTTGATAATGATGGGTCTTTTATTAGACGTGGAGTTTGTTGTGTTGATGGTATTAAAAGGGAAATTGCAGTGAATGCAGGTTCGTGAAGTTTTTGTATTAAATGGAATGGGCGGAAAGTTGGTTGTTTAATTGTTGGAGTATGCCACCACATGGGGCTGCCGTGTGGGTGGGGCTGGCTCTCCTGCCGAATGTGGGTTCAACTCCCATTGGCTTCACTTATTGTATATGGTATGCAGTTTGGGGGTGTGGGCTAGGTCCACCGGAGGTGGCCCGCCCACCCCACATTTATGTGTTGTGGTCGTTGAGGGAGGTTGGGCCTGACGGGGGTCATGTCCCGTTAGCCAATTTTAATAAATTTTTGTTATAACATAGTGTTGGGTCCGGTGAAGGTGGTGGGAGTCATGGCCGACCATCTTCTTCTGTAATAACTTATTATTATTATTATTATTATTTGTTAATAACCAACATATTTTCCAATTTGTCTAATATATGGGATATTAGACAAATTAACGATCCAAAAAATTCACCTATTTTTGGGAGCTAGGTTTCATGTCCCGGTGTCAGTAAAATTGTAAGACACTTGAACCTGGCCCACAGCGCAACTTTGACCAAAACATTGACTGGCGCGTTCTCCCTCATACGAGCTCAGATTGACGAACCATTCATAGCATTGCGATCAGGATGAAAAGATGTACACTCTGGTCCTAGTTCAAAAGCATTCTGATCACTTTGACTTTTGAGCTTCCATAAGCCCACTTTGTCTTGTGTGTGTCCCTGGAGCCACCTGGATCAATCCTCCCCACTAAGGAGCTTTTGGACCCCTAAAAGCATTTACACTTAGCACACTGTTTGTGTAATTTTCAAACCACACTTTCAATCACTTGTATGCGAAACTAGTACATCTTTTGCAATCATGCACACCACACATGGCTTAGCCCATGAGTTTATATCACACACTCCTTGGCCAAGGATTACATAAAAAGTAATCAATACCTCAACTACTCATAAGGAAAGGCCAAAATATCATCATTGTGTTTTGCAGTGATGGGAAACACACCATCAATTTTACCTTTACTTGCAATGTATGATTTACAATGGTGGCGATAACAAGCTACTACCTCTAAAAAAACCAACTTAATAAAGCAGACCATCGTGAATGGGGTGGATTCATTTGTTGACCATGTTCACCTTTTGGTTCCTCTAGCAATGTTTTCAGAGCATGGAGCATCGGACACATGGTTTGTCGTTGTCCCTCTTTGTTGCAATGACTACAATGATTCTTTTTCCTCCAAACTTTCAGGGATGCCTTGGGGTGCTTTCCCCTGGTGCTCCTACGATAAGTGCTCATGGTTCCCTCACTATTGCTTGACTGTGAGGAAGGAATTTCATCATCTATCATTGGCTGCTTACTATCTGTATTGGAACTTTCTCCATTTCCTTTCTGGCATATTCCAGTCCTGTATGACGCAGCAATTCCTTGACTTCGATGGGGTTTACGATGCCTTGGCCTTTCATCCAAGGCCTTTTCACTTATTCCCCATCTTCTTAAATAGTTTGGATCCAATCCCTGTAGTCTGTTTTTCAAAAGCAGCGAATTCATCATCATGAAAATCATATGAAATTGGACAATCACTTTTTACCTCTTGATGGCGATGCTATGGCTTTTCCAAGTCCTCATCCTTGGCTTGCAACTGGCATAGTAATATTTGTTTTTCTTTCCTTGCCTCCTATAGAAGCCTCCTTACCTCAGCATTCTCTGCTTGCATGCAGTGGTTGATCTCCTCAAGTTCTTGGAGTCCTGTTGCGGTGAGAGCTCTTTTCGTCATGTCTATTGAAATCCTTGATTCATTATCGGAATCAGACCCCAAATATATGGATCCTCCTGTCGCGATCCCAAGGACTACAAACATCATTTCATCCCCGCATTCAAACCCCAAGTCAATGGGCCTACCTCATGCCAATCCTGCAACTGTTACCTTCTCATCTTCCTCTGACTCCGAATCTTGGTTTTGTTGCACGGTGGTGACAACCTTCTACTTCCCCTTCCTGTCATTCCTTTCAGGTCTTAGCTCAGGGTGCAGCTTCTAGAAATTTTCTTCATCATGCCCTTCTTTCTCACAATGTGTACAAGAGGTCTTTGCTCCCCTTCTCTTGATTGTTGTGGTTCTCTTTGGGTGGTCATCTTATTCATGTGTTCCCCTATTTTCCAGATGAATGGCCTTTACACTGGCCGAGTCAATGGTAGTAGGTTCAAACATTAACAATGAATGTCTAATGTAACTATGTAATGATCTAATATATTTAGTTACCACTTTAGGTGAATCTAATGATATGCCTAAGTTTAGTGCTTGATTTCTAAATTCCTAGGTAAAGCTTTGCACATTTTTCCCCCTGGCTTACCTTAGGCACTGCCACTCCATTAAGGTTTTTTGCTTATAATCCAAGGGATAGAATTGATTTTTTAATGCAGAAATAAAACTTGGCCATGAAGAAAGAAGATTACCCATCCTCTTACCCCTTCATAATTTTCTCTCCCACCAGACAAGAGCAGTACCGTTCAGCTGAAGGGAGGCCAACTAGATTTTTTCTTTGTCCTCCTCGATCTGTTGAATGTTGCAGTAAGCATTGATCTACCTAATCCAGTTGTTCAATTTATCTACATTACTTTCACCGTTAAACATAGGGAGATCAAATTTTACATTTAACTTGAAGAAAGGCTTTTTAGATGTGTTTCCTATATTCCTATGATCATGGTGAGAAGAAGATGAAGAAGAACTTTCAGTTGCTGGTGGAGAAGGATGTGGATCCCCTCCATCATCTTCGTGCATTGAACCTTGTCCTTTTGGAGCTTTTTCCCCTGCACTCTCAAGTTTTTCAAGTCTGATAACATCTTCTCAACATGATCTGCCATTGTGTAGAAAGTCTTGTAGAAGTTTACCTCTTCTTCATATCAAACATCGTTATCCTCATCCATGTTTCTCCTTCAACGTGCATGTCCCTCTTTAGGATCAAAATACTTTAATTCGCCTTCACCTCTTCGCAACCTATTTCTTGTTAGCATGCAAACATGTAATTCACATGCACAAAGTCCTGCTCTAATACCACTTGATCCCAATTCTTTTTTCCTTGTGATGAATTAAAGAATTACATATTAAGCTTGCATTTAACCATGAAATTATGAGTGCATAAATAGTAGGAAGAGAAGAATAGCAAGTCATGCATATAATACACATCATTGATATCAAAGTTTGTCCAAGAGGGACTACATCTCCGAGCCCTACTTGAATTAGTGGGGAGGCCCCATTTTCATTAGATGGAAAAATAATGAAAGTACATCAAAGGTAAAAATGACGACATTATACCTCCAAAATTGAAGAAGCCCGAAGATTGCATATCTCTATGGAGAAACGAACAACACCATTGAGTTTGTGGCATCGAGAAATGCTAAAACAATATAAAATTTGTCGAAATTTGGCAAAGTGAAATCTAGCCCCCTGGAGAAATTTCTCAGATCGTGGTTCCAGCCTCCCTCTCTACACTGCTCATGGTTCCACCTTGATAGAAATGCGTGCCCACTCCTTAGAATAACATTGATGGGCAGATATTTCAAAGATTGAGCACGTGGCTCATTGGTGGTGGAGATTTCTTAATCAGTGGAGATCTAGTTTCGAATCCCTGAAAATGGTACATACGTTATTTTATCTTTTATTTAAATACTACATGTTATAACCAATGTAGCTGTTTGAGGTAGGTGGGTGTGTGATTCGATAATGAAGGGTCTTGTATTAGATGTGGAGTTTGTTGCGTTGATGGTATTGAAAGCGCGATTGCATTGAATGAAGGTTCGTTAAGTTTTTGTATTAAATGGAATGGGCGGAAGGTTGGCCATTTAATGGTTGGAGTACACCACCACATGGGACTGCCGTGAGGAAGCGGCCAGCCCTCCCACCGACCGTGAGTTCAACTCCCACTAGCTTCACTTATTGTATATGATATGTGGTTTGGTGGTATAGGACGTGGCCACCGGAGGTGGACCACCAACTCGATATTTATGTGTTGCGGTGGTTGAGGGAGGATGGGGTCGACGGGGGTCATGGCCCACCGGCGATTTTTAATAATAAAAAATTTATAACATAGTGTTGGGTCTGGTGGAGGTGGCGGGGGTCATGGTGTGCCACCTTTTTTTTTAATTTATTGTTAATAACCAACATATTTTTGGATTTGTCTAATATAGGGGATATTAGACAAATTAATGATCCAACAAATTCACCCGTTTTCGGGAGCTAGGGTTCATGCCCTGGGTCAGTCAAATTGTAGGACACTTAAACCTCGCCCACAACCCAACTTTGACCAAAACTTTGATTGGCTTGTTCTCCCTCTTATGAGCTCGGCTTGACAAACTGTTTGCACCTTTGCGATCAGGACGACGATATCTATGCTTTGGTCCTAGTTCAAAAGCATTATGATCAATTTGACTTTTGAGCTTCCGTAAGCCCTCTTTGTCATGTGTGTGTCCCTGGACCCACGTGGATCAGGTAGGCTTCCTTGCTGCCATAATTTGCTTTCCATTTTTCTTGCCAACCTAAATTCCTTCTCCAATGAATAATGTTCTAAAAGGCGAACCTCATGTTGGATTTTATCCTTTAAATTCCCTATGAACACATCAATCCTATGCTCCTCTGGAATATTTCCTACCCTTATATTCGATTTTTGGAGGTCCTCAATGTGCTCCACCATTGAACCCTTTTGTTTGAGATTCATCAATTGGATAAAAAAGGTGTTGCTTTTTGTATCTTCATAATGTGATATCATTTCTTCTATAAAAATTGCCCAAGTGACAATCTGTTTACTAGAGAAAAGCCATCGATACCATACAAACTGATTTGGTTCCAATTATAAAGTTTTAATGCATACATTTTGTGTGTTTCGCACATTATGGAGATCGAAATATTGTTCCATTTGTAGTATCCATGTTATGGGATCCTTTCCATCAAACTTCCTCATATCAATCTTTGGAATGTGGTGGGTCTTTGTTCCAACATTAAAGTATATGAAATCATGATTAACATCTCTTTTGTTTTTATGATGAGTTTCCTCTACTACGTTTTCGCCATCAGGAAGCCCTTCTTGTAGAAACTTTGTCAAACCTTCCTTCAAACCTTCCACGTGTTTCTTCAAATCTTCAATGTTGTCATTCTTCAAATCATGATTAAAATTTCTTTTGTTCTCATTATGAGTTTCCTCTACTACCTTTTCGCAATGAGAAAGCCTTTCTTGTAGAAACTTTGTCAAACCTTCCTTCCAACCTTCGATGTCTTTCTTCCAATCTTCAATGTTGTCTTTCACACCATCTATATTAGCTTCCACGCCATTATTTAAATCATCCATATTAGCTTTTGTTACTTTTTGTGGCAGTGAAATTTGTTACACCTGGTCTCATAATTTTGATACATCATGTTGCATTTCTTCCTCTTCTTCACGAGTAGGTGTTTCCATTTTCTTTCTTCGAGGAATCAATTAATGATAATAATTATTCACGATGTGATCCAGGTGGGCCTAGAGAGACACACAAGACAAAGAGGGCTTATGAACGCTTGAAAATAAAAGTGCTCATAATGACTTCGACCTAGGACTAGAGCATAGATCTCATCGTCCTGATCATGGAGGTGTGAATGGTTTGTCAACCTGAGCTCGTATGAGGGAGAACGGGCCAGTCAAAGTTTTGGTCAAAGTTGGGCTGTGGGCTAGGTTTATGTGTCGTACAATTTGACCGACCTCGAGGCATAAAACTAGCTCCTGAAATCGGTCGAAATTGCAGCCTCATTAATTCTCCTAATGACCCTTATTTTCTAAAGATTTTGAAAACACCTCTGCTTTGTAATAAAATTATATATATATATATATATATATATATATATATATATAGATATATATATATATAGATATATATATATATATGAAGTGGTGGGCCACCACCCCTGCCACCCCCAAAGTGCATTACATAACAACATGTTAAATTTTTGGGCTGATGGGCCATCACCCCTGCCGGCCCTCCCGCAACCTTAATCAACAAACATATATTTTAGGGTTAGCAACCATCACCGCGCTGAACCCTACAAACCTCCTACCACTGCATATATATATTAACATATGTATTAAAAGGGGTGGGCACGGGCCACCCGCAGTGGACCCTACCCACACCCAAAAACAACCTTCGCTAATTATTAAGATACCACCACCATATTAAACAACGCCGACATATTTTGATACGGGACCGATGGGGGTCGAAATTGCCTGGAGCACGTGGCCGGCCCCCAAGTGGGCGGGCCAAACTTAAAACAATCGTAAACCAAAACATGTGCCCAATGTTTAGTGCAATATTCCAAGGTTAATACGAGAGGTACGGGGTTATGGGGGTGGGCCGCCCAATGTGGACTCGACCCCCCAATTATATATGTTCTTTTTTTTTAAAACATATCAAGTGAAAAAATAGGAGGGGCGGGATTTGATCCCTCGACCCCTCCTCAACCAATTCACATTTTTAACTATTGATGCGAACCTAAACCCCCAATTATATATGCTCTTTTTTTAAAACATATCAGGTGAAAAAATAGGAGGGGCGGGATTTGATTCCTCGACCCATCCTCAACCAATTCACATTTTTAACCATTAAACCCAATTGCTCACATTGGTATTTTCCCTAGTGATTTTTATATAAAACCCAGAATTTCACCATTGCACATAGCTCAAGCCAGATGGAGGAACCAGGATAAGGCACACAAATCGAGGCAAATTAATTATTTTTAATGCAGGAACCATGAATTTTGGAGGAGAGACAAATTTCCACTTTGTCAGAATTTCACAAATTTTATATGGATTCAACACCTCCTGTCGCCACAAATGCAATGGTATTGTTCGTTTCTCCATCAAAGTTCTGCGTTTTCAATCATTTTTCAGAATGCACGTGGAACCATGATTGCTGCAAAAATAGGGAGTGAAACCATGAGCCTTGAAATTTCCCCAAGGAGGTAAACTTTTGCCATTTCAGAATATAGTCTAGTTTATACTTGTTTTTCAGTGTTTTCCACAGGGATCGTAATGGCGAGATAAGATTTGCTATCTGAGTTGTAGATTTCCAATCCACCCATGGAGCAGAATCTTTGAGGAATCCCAAGGGAATCTAAAAGATTCCTTGAGCATCAGATTCTCAACTTCTCAAAATTTGGATTTTTGACAGTCGATTTTGCACTACTCGATGCCCCAAATCTGATGGTGCATTCAGATTTTTCATTCTCTGATTTAATTTTCCAACCACTTTTCTAAGTTCTAGTGTAGATGTCCACATTCATGTGCGAGTAGTCATTTTCATGTGATCGATGCCTTCAAATCAATGATCTGAGCAGCTTCAGCAGTGTGACATCCGGTTCTTGAGATGACCCCTAGTTACGAGGTATATGACGTGTTCATGTACTTCTTCTTTATGCATTATGTTGCACAGATCCTTGTTTAATGTCGATGCAGGATCTTGTTTCTTACATGTTTTCATGATTCCTTCCTTGATGTGATGTGAAATCATCGATGTGATGTGCTTGTTATCATGATTCGTCACGTTATGTTTTGAGATCCCTTTGTTGTATGTTTCTGGGATACTCTTGTTGTCGTCATGCATGTTTTTGCATTGAGGTCCCTTTTACGCCATGTTGGCGAGATGCTCATCATGCATGATTTTTATGTCATACTAATAAGAGTATTTTGATTGAGAGTTCTTGTAGCGGAACATCTCTTAGAGCCACTCCTACATGAGGGAATTTTTCCTTGTATGATATCAACGTCACCTCTATGTACATCACCACTATTGACAGCATTTAATGTAGCGACCTACACCATCTTGACACTAGGGCCCAGAGACATAATCCCTCTTGGACGAACTCTGTTATCAACGGCTTATGTTTTCATGTGCTGATGATTGTCTTTTTTATATTCTTTACAACATGCAAATTTTTTCATTTATGTTCTTTTAAAAATGCAATTTAGCACATCACGAAAGTAAAATGTCTTGGAAGGGTCCTTTGTCACACCCAGACCGGGATCAAGTGGTATTAGAGCGGTCTTTGCGTTGATGTGAATTGCAGCATGAACAATGGAACGTGTAGCGATAGAGGATCAAAAATCGATGTATGAGACCATGCTTAACATTTCCAAAAGAGTGGAAATCATGTATGAAACTCTACAGAAAGAGACAGAGGAAAAGGAGCAATTGTAGCTTCAGTTGCAAGCCATAGAAGAGGCCATGGAAGAATTGAATCAAAACGAACATAATCTTCAAAAAGAGAATGTTGAATTGAAGATGCGCCTACATGAAGAGAAAGAGGAAAAACAAAGTTTGCTACGACAACTGCAAGCAAAGGACGCGGCCTTGGAAAAGCTGTAGCATGACCCATGCGAGGTAAGAGGTAGTTCTCCATCTTCACGTATGTTTCGTGATGATGATTTCACTGTTTTTGAAAATCATACCACAGGAATTGGCTCCAAACTATGGAAGAGAATGGGGTATGAAGGGAAAGGCTTGGGCATTAATGGCCAAGGCTAGGGGAAATTAAGAACCACCCTAAATTTATATGTATAATAAATGGGCGAATCCCCATTATACATAGGAAAAGTGGGAGGCGATTTTATCACTAATATAATATGTGTATATATATATATATATATATATATATATATATATATATATATATATATATATATATGGTGAATCTCTCACCAGATTATATTATCTTGTAAAGTCATGGCGAATCTATCACTAAATTATAAAATCTTGTAAGTTCTTGGAAAATATTTCACTGAATAATAAAACATTGTGAAGTCTTGGTGGATGTTTTGTTAAAGTATGAAACCATATATGATAATAATAAAACATATTCTTTAAACTATAATATACTAACATAGATGTTTGGAAAAAAAAACATAATTTTCACTTCCTACAAACAATGTTGCAAGTTTTAGTGGTCATGTTTGTCATGGTAGGAGAGATCAATGTTTTCTCTACCACTTTTGTCAAGCTACCACTTTTGCCAAGCTATCAAATTTATTTCTTATTCCATAGACTCCAACCGCGAGATAAAAAAAGAACACATCAAGTTCGTTTACCCCAACATGCCAACCAGTAGCAAGCCCTAACTATATAATATAATGAAGTAATAGGTATCCCAAAGGCCTGAAGGGGATCTAATGGAAAGAAGTGACCGTTGTCAGAAGCCTTCCAATCAATATATAAATATATAAATTTAGATTTATTATTATTTTAATTGGAAATCTTGAATTAAATAATAAAATTTAATTTCGTCTCTCCCAATCTAAAGTTCTTATTAGCATAATTCACTACCTTCATACCATTTTTAACAGTGTTGTAACATGTGGATTAATTTCCTTTTTGTCGGACAATCTCCGCCTTTTAGGACAATATGGTGCAGTGACCCAACCACTACAGATCATTACGACAAACTAAGAATAGTAGAGAAGATGAAAGGTTGTACATACCAACATATTTTTCAAACAACTAATCCAAGAACAGTACCTTAACCTTTTCATGAAGATACCATATTGAGAATGTTTGAAAAATGCTGGGAAATCTTGGCAACACCTATTTCTCTTCTACCAAGGTGATGCGGAAAGAGTTAATATTTCATTGTTTTGAATTTTTTTTTTAAATCAGAAAAACCAATATTAATGGAGATATCAGTGTTTTTTACTAAATTTTGTGAAGTGATTAAATGTAGCTTTAATCATTCACCTTAAGATTTTTTTTACAGTATAATTTCCTAACTCTATTTAATATCTTCATTATCATAAAAACCAACCTATATCCATCTTAACTCCACATCTACCACTCTTAGAGGGATGAAATCTATTTATCCCTCCCAACACTTGGTACACCCAGAATTAAGATGGATCTAAGATAATAGAATTTCCCCTTTAAATAGTCTATGTTCACATGAATACCATGGTATTACCATGGGTCAATACCATGGGTTATCATAAACCTGGAGCTTAAAAACAACTATTAGTAATTTATAAAAATTAATAAAATTAATAATTGATTTTTATTTTATTTTTTTATTTTAACCAAGTTAAAATGTATAAGTGACATTAAATTACAAGATCCATTTTTACTCTTGATCTACCAAGCCTTGAGAGGGATCAAATATTTTTTGACTCTATGTTAGTTTGCATATCACGATATTTGATCCAGAGTAAATATGGATCTATGCTAGTTTAATTCCCCCATTTAAATAGGGGGCATTCCATGTGAATACCATGGGTCAATACCATGTGCCATATTTATTTTATTAATACTAATATTAGGGTTAATAATGGTTTTTTGCATGGTATTAATAATAATTTGGCCCATGGTATTTGGCCCATAGGCTTCACCTAAATATAACACATTTTTTGAGTGTTCGTATATATAAGGTGGCTTATGGAGTAAATATAAAAAATATTTTATTTATTGCCCATACATATCGTTTATTTATATTTTTATTAATTTACCATACCTCTTTTATAAATATGGTATTTGACCCATATGATTCAATTAAATAAAACCTATTTTTTGAGCCTTCTTAAATAGAAAGAGGGTTATGGACTAAATATAGAAAGTGGTTTTATTTATTTACCATACCTCCAATTTATTTATATTTTTATTTATTTACATGCTTGCGTGTTCATAAATATAAGGTGACATATGGAGTAAATATAAATTTGTTTTATTTATTTTCCATACTTCTCGTTTATTTATATTTTTATTAATTTACCATACCTATTTTATAAATATGGTATTTGGCGCATAGGATTCACTTAAATGAAACCTCGTTTTTGAGCCTTTTTAAATAGAAAGAGGGCTATGGACTAAATATAAAAAGAGGTTTTATCTTCACCATACCTCTATTTTATTTGTATTTTTATTTATTTACCATACCTTTGGAGTAAGTATAAAAAGAGCTTTTATTTATTTACCATGCCTCCACTGTATTTATATTTTTAATTATAACTATCATAAATACATTTTCTTGAAAATGAGGGCGAATGGAAGATTGTAACTCCTAATTTCAAGGGCTATTTTTTTTTTTACCCTCTCCCTTAAAATAAGGTGGGCTAACCTCCATACCTAACTTTTTCTATAAAATAAATTTGAGGCGATTTGTAACAATGTATTATGATACAAACTATTCGCCCAATAAAAATATAAAACCCCTTAATTTAGCCCAAGGGCGAAAATTCGCCCCTAAATTTTTTCATGGCCAAGGCATTGTCAATCCCATCAAAGTAGTGGAATTACCGTGTCGAACAGGACTTCGGTATGTCATAAAGGAAGTTGAGGAATGTGCCATGATAGTTAGCAAACCACCAACAAGAGATGATGAACAACCCTCATCAATTCTTTCCAAATTGAAAAAAGAGGTAAAATATGTTGATTTCATTTCGGTTTCATTGTCACACCTAACCTCTACCTTCTAGAGACCTCACCTCACTTTTCCCTTCCAGAGAAGGACCAAATTCCCACCTTTCCCTTCCAGAGAAGGAGAGAGATTTCGAGCAGATATGGGCATATGTCATTACGCTTTCTTATCAATGCATATATGGGCATATGTCATTATGGTCATTCTGGTATTTTGATAGCTCGATCTACCTTGTGGCTATTATATATGTCATTACACTTTCGGTGACTTGACTTATCAGCTTGGTGGCCCAGCTGCCTTGCTTGAGGAAGAGTTTCGCGGAAATAGGGCCAGGCCAAACAAAAAGTAATGGCGCTTTGGTAGATAAGTATGACTTCTATTGGAGATGTGGAGATCCCTCTTACAGGGACAAACATGAGGCTCCTTACAAGGACAAGGCACGAGGAGGAAGAAGAACTTGGTGTTAATAACCAAGGCATGACTCAACCTTTGGAGTTTGTGCATGAACATCAATTTGCAGGCTCGAGACACACTAAAGGAGAGTGCTCGAAGGTGTCAGAGTCATCCGAGACATCGTTGAAATCACCGAGGAAAGAGAATGATGGGAACACATCCCCATCATCCCATGGCAATTTTCATTAAAGGGAAAGAGCCGAGGCAAGCTCTCGTCACCATACTTACACCATAGACAGCAAGGGAAGGTATAACCACTTTCGATCTTCGAATTTCCATTTCAATTATGATCATGTTGATAATAATGAATGTAAAACATGACATCGAAAAACATGCACCTTTTATGGATTACATAACCATACATTTTCTAAGTGTTGAAAAGGAATGGCTATACAAAAAAGGATGAGGCGTGAAAGACCCTCTCAACAACAAGAAAAGAAGCAGGTTAAGCAGATATGGAGGAAGAAAATCTACTACAGTGATTGCAATAGAAGTGACAATCAATCAACCACATGTTGGAGGCTCCATCCATAGTGGTTCCTTAAAGACAAAATGTCAGTGCGTGAACCAGGAAGGGTAGTTGTTCGACAAGCAAAAATGGCACAAGGAGGCGACCCATTCATCGTGATAAGTGAAAAATTGTTTGTAGACAAGTTTTTGTTTCATGGTTGTGCTTTTGTAAATAATTTGTTGCATTTTAAAATGTAAAAGTGATGATGTGTTTTCCATCACTTGTTCAACAACAATGATGTCTGGTCATATTTTGAGTCGTATTTTACACTCTAAAAGTGATGTTATGTTTCCATCACTTGTCAAAACAATAGTGTTTGGCCTTATGATTGTAAATCATGTGTTGCAATGATGATGTGTTTCCCATCACTTGTTGAAGCAACAATGATATGTTAGCCTTATTATCGTAGTTGGGGTATTGCGTCCATCTTGATGTAAAATTGACCACCGAGTATGTGTTATAAACTCATGGCAAGTGTGGGACGTTTAGGTCAAGCATGTAATTTGCAAACAATGTACTACAGGTTACATAAGTAGCAGGTGTCGGTTCGTCGCTTAAGGCTATGAAGAACAAAGGTGAAGGAGATGGAAGCGAGACCTTTTCAGGACACTTGTTATACAGGTAGGGTACAAAGAAAGTTGTAGATTATTTTTCATGCTTTTGGAGGACCAAAAGCACCTTAGTGGGGAGGATTGATCGAAGTGGTTCAAGAGAGACACACAGGACAAAGAGGGCTTATGAACACTCAAAAATCAAAGTGCTTAGAATGACTTTAAACTAGGACCAGAGCGTATATATTTTCATCCTGATCATGGAGGTGCAAACGGTTCGTCAATCCGAGCTCGTATGAGGGAGAACGTGCCAGTCAACGTCTTGGTCAAAGTTGCGCTGTGGGCCAGGTTTAAGTGTCCTACAATTTGACCGATCCTGAGGCATAAACCTAGGTCCCGAAATTGGTCAAAATTATAGCCTTGTTAATTTTCCAAATGACCTTTATTTTCTAAAGATTTCTAAACACCTCTACTTTGTATTAAAATAATATATATATATATATATATATATATATATATATATATATATGACGTGGTAGGCCACCACCCCCACCACCCCAAAATTGCATCACATAACAACATATTAAATTTTGGGCCGACGGGCCATCACCCCCACCGGCCCTCCCACAACCTTAATCAACAAACATATATTTTAGGGTCGGTGGCCATCACCCCACCGAACCCTCCAAACCTCCTACCCCCGCATATATATATTAACTTATGTATTAAAAGGGGCGGGCACGGACCACAGGCGGTGGACCCGGCCCACACCCCGAAACACCCTCCGCCGTTTACTAACATACCACCACCATATTAAACAATGTTGACACATTTTGATACGGGACCGGTGGGGGTCAAACCTGCTTGGCCTATGTGGCTGGCCCCCAAGCGGGCGACCCCAAACTTAAAACAGAAGTAAAACAAAACATGTGCCCAAAGTTTAATGCAATACGCCAAGGTTAATATGGCAGGTACAGGGGTATGGGGGGTGGGTTTCCCAATGTGGACCTGACCCCCCAATTATATATGTTGTTTTTTTTTAAACATATCAGGTGAAAAGTTAGGAGGGGCGGGATTTGATCCCCCAACCCCTCCTCAACCAATTCACATTTTTAACCATTGAACCCAACTGTTCACATTGGTATTTCTGCTAGTGATTTTTATATAAAACCCAGAATTTCACCATTGCACGTAGTTCAAGGCATATGGAGGAACCATGAGGGGGCACAAAAATCGAGGTGAATTAATTATTTTTTAATGCAAGAACCATGAATTTTGCAGGAGAGCCAAATTTCCACTTTGTTAGAATTTGACAAATTTTATATAGATTCAACAACTCTCGTTGCCACGAATGCAATGGCGTTATCCATTTCTCCATCAGGGTTTTGCATTTTTCGGTCATTTTTTAGAATGCACATGGAACCATGATTGCTGGAGCGAAACCATGAGCCTTGAAATTTCCCCAAGAAGGTAAAATTTTGCCATGTCATAATATAGTCAAGTTTATACTTGTCTTTCATGGTTTTCCATAGGGTTCGTAATGACAAGATCAGATTCTCCATCTGAGTTGCAGATTTCCAGTCCACCCATGGAGCAGAATATTTGAGGAATCCTAAGGGAATCTAAAAGATTCCTTGAGCCCCAGATTCTCAACTTCTCAGAATTCGGACTTTGGACAGCCGATTTTGCACTACTCGATGCCAAAAATTTGATGGTGCATTTAGATTTTTCATTCTCTCATTTAATTTTCTAACCACTCTTCTAAGTGCCAATGTAGATGTCCACATTCATGTGCCAGAAGTTATTTTCATACGATGATCCAAGAAGCTTTAGCAGTTTGACATCCACTTCTCCAGATGGCCCCTGGTTGCGAGGTATATGATGTGTTCATGTACTTCTTCTTTATTCATTATTCTGCATAGATCCTTGATTCATGTTGATGCAAGATCTTGTTTCTTACATGTTTTCATGATCCCTTGCTTGATGTCATGCAGAATCATCGATGTGATGTACTTGATGTCATGATTTGTCATGTTATGTTTTGAGATCCGTTTTTTTTATGTTGCTGGGATACTCTTGTTTTCATCATGCATGTTTTTTCATTGAGATCTCTTTTATGCCAGGTTGGCGAGATGCTCATCATGCATGAGTTTTATGTCATAATGATAGGAGTCTTTTGATTGAGAGTTCCTGTAGCGGAACATCTCTTAGAGCCACTCCTACGTGAGGGAATTTTTCCTTGTATGATATCGACGTCACCTCTATGTACATCACTGCTATTGACAACACTTAATGCAGTGGCCTACACCATCTTGGCATCGAGGCCCAGAGATGTAATCCCTCCTGGACAAACTCCGTTATCAACGGCTTATGTTTTTATGTGCTGATGATTTTCTTGTTCCTCTTCTTTACAACATATAGATGTATTCATTTATGTTCTTTTAAAAATGAAATTTAACACATCACGAAAGTAAAAGGTCCTAGAAGGGTCCTTCGTCACACCCGAATCGGGATCACTATGCCCTTTGAATTCCTTCAAACTAATTTTTCAAACCAAACTTATGTAAAATTTAAAAAAAAACTACACACCTTTTTTCACTTTGTAGGAGCTCGATATTGAATCCATGGTATCTCTATAATTTCAGATCTCCAAGGTTTGAAATTGTGCTTTGCTATCCCTCTGAGTCCTATTTCTGACCCCACAAGTTTGATTAAGATTAGATTCTACAATGAAGAGTTATGCGAAATCTCCCATGATGACCCGAGTATAGATTAGTTCAGTTGATAGAACTTTTACTAAGTACCACGTGTCATTTTTCCAACCTTAGGACCTAAATCTGATACAAAGACAACTACGTGTCGTCATCTTTCTATAAATGATTACGAAATTTCAATCTGATGCTCAGAAAAAAAGTTATGATGATTTTCCCTAGGTCACATGTTTGAGATATAATTCAGGATCCTGCCAAGACCCTAAGTTCATTGGATCATATATCTGAAAATATAGTGAGACAAGGTTTGAAATTTAGACGCGAGGTTCAGAGATATTTCAGTGTAAATGGGGTTTTTTTTTTGCTTCTGAAACGTCGTAGAAAAAAAAGTTATAACGAAATTTCCACGATGACCTGTTTGGAGCAGTAAAACCCTAGAATCTAGAGCTCTCATACCAAATGTTATGCAACCAACTCACAAAATAGAAGAAAATATAGATCATTGCCTTCAAAATCAACCTCTCTGAGGGGGAAACCTCCTTTACATTACATAAATGAACAATTCTTGGATGATACAAATGACAAAACCTCCTTTCTATATGTAGGAGTTTAAGGGGTCACAATATAATCAAATATGACATGACAATAATAATATAAGGGCACAATAATAACAATAGTGGGCTTCTATGGGGCACAAGGGGACAACAGGGGCATGTCAAAAATAAAAATAAGGGCTACAATGACAATAGTAATTGGGAATCACTATTATTATAGGGACCTAACACCCATGGATGCATTGTCTAGGAAACACTATTAAATACTTCTCTTTATTACCTTCTCCAGAAATTCTAGCTCCCTTCTCCAATCTTCACAGACAGCAACTACCTGCTTCAGTTAATAATTCCACCATAATAGAAACAATATCACCAAATTCTTACCAAAATGTCCTAATTTCTAACAATAATGTAGGAATAAAATGATTGCTACTTGAGCTAAACTTGCAATTTTTGAATGGTTACACTATGTGGACAAGGTTCCTTCTCAATAACCACTCCAAAATTAACACCTCTACCCATGGAACCTTGCTCTACATTGACTGAGAAATTAAACCTTGGTTCAAGTCTAGGGTGTTGCCTTTTTACTAAAATTTAGATTCTTGTGACCTTGGAAGACATAATTTTATCGAAAAACTAGACCACCAGTAAGAGACCATAATAACCATCAAATAAATACAACTAAATTTCATCACCTTAGTAAATGGTCGAATATTCTAGCTTCAAAATAAGGGTTGCCAAAAAGGGGACCTATCAAATTTAATATATGGAATATTGCTTCCCTTGCTTCTCACCAGTCCACCATAGTGTTGACATTTTAGTAAAAGGATAGAGTCCTAACAAGCTTAAGCATGCTTTCCTAAAATCCTACTAACTTCTTATTTCTTTTAAACATTTGAAAGAAATGGCTTTTGGATTGGCCCAATTGAAACATACTAAAAGAACCCAGTTTATTTAGCCTTATTACATCTAGCATTAAGGGAAAACCAAAACAACATCTACCCTTCTCTTTCAGTCTCCATTGCAGCCTTTACCTTTAGTTACGTCTACCCTTCACATCAGGGGAATTATCATTTGAAGCAATTAAATTTCAAACATAATCTCTTTTATTTTTAGAACATGGGTTACTATCTTTGGGCTCAACTAGTGACAATTTCTCACCTTCATTTCTACCACTAGAATACACATCATACAAACCATGGTCATAATGCTCTTATGTGGTCCCTTTATATTTATCTGTAGCACTACCATCAACCAGGTTGAGAGCTTCATTGTCCACATTCCATGTTTTTGCTGCTACTTCCATAATCCTTGGAATCACAATAGGGTCCTTTGTATGACATTCTTACTTTTGAGTTTGGTCATTTCTTACATCATCCTTAATGAAAGAGCAATTTCCTTTAGGATTAATCTTTCCCAAATCTGGAAATCCAACCTATGTGGGCAAAACAATAGAATAGGATGCCAAATGTTCTTTGCATGAATATGATTTTATCATTCCAGTTCCATAAAGGGATACAGTTTTTGCAATGGTTATCAATGAAATATTTTGATTCCTATTAGCAAGAGTAGTTGACTCTACCTCTTTGACATCTACCAACCCCCTCATACCTGTAAAAAAAGTTGAAGATCCATCCACAGTTCCAAATTTATGTCTCTCTTAAATATATTTATGCATTGATATGTGTTGATATCAACCCGTTTCTTTTTGCGTAAGCTTATTTTTCATTTCTATACGAACAACACTCAAGTCCTCTGATATTTTATGAGGGTCAACCTGATTTACATACACCTACAATTCATGTCCTATTTGACTGCATTTCCTACCCAAAGTTTTAGTATCCCCTTCCACAAGTAGAAAACTATCTCCCGAGTTTGATCCCCTGCTCAAAAAAGACCCAAACCTTCCAAAATCATCTCCAGATATTCCATTTAGAAAGGAAATTGTACCAATTCCGCCTTATTTTCACTATCAAGGAAACATTAAACAAACTCTCGACCTTTGGGATCATCAACGCATGTGTGGAACTTTGGAGAGAGAGATAGCCTATAATAACTAGTAAAGAGCATTCAAATACATGTAAAAAGGACTAACACATGAAAAAGAAAACAATGATTGTAATCATGGATTTAAACATTGTAAAATAATGCTTAGCCAATGGATGTGTTGGTTAGAGAAAATTAATACCAATAGAAGAAGTGTCACAAAATCCGAGGGATTTCCACCTTGCATGGGTAAAGAAAAATAATCCATTGTAGAATCAATAAACGTCATAATTATTGAAATCATTTTTTACTGTGGATGCATTCTAGAGGAGAAAATATTAAATATTTCTCTATACTACCTTCTTCAAAACTTCCAACTCCTTCTTCGATCTTCACAGAAAACAGCTTCCTACCTGAGTTAATAACTCCCCTAGATTAGAAGCAAGATCACCAAATTCTTAACAAAATGTTCTAAGTTCTTAGAATAGTGTAGGAATCAAATGATTTCTACCTAAGCTCAACTTCAACTTTTTCAGTGGTTGCATGGTGTGGAGAAGGTTCCTTGTTAATAACCACTCAAGCATTCATACCTCTTCGCATGGAACCTTGTTATACATTGACTAAGAAATTGAACCCTAGGTCATGTATAGGGTGTTTCCTTTCTAGCTCACTTTTGATTCTTATGGCCTTGGAAGACATAATTGTATCACCAAACTAGACGACCAGTCAGAGACCATAATAACCATCAAATAACAACAACTAAATTTTGTCACCTTAATAAATGGTCGAATATTGTAGCTTCAAAAGCAGGTTTACCACAAAGAGGACCTATCAAATTTAATATATGGAATATTACTTCCCTTGCATCCCAGCAGTCCAGCATATTGTTGGAATTTTAGTAAAAGTGGCACTAGAGCAACTTTTCATATTCAAAGAGAGGTCTGGACTTTGCTAGCCAAATATGATATATGTACAAGTGCACAGACTTTCTAATCCATGCACTATTTAATTTCGTAACTCTATATCCTGTGAAAAAATAGAAAGCGAACACCTTAAAGTCATGAAATATAGATTTATTTACATGGGAAATTTAGAAAGAGGCATGAGGATTATATAATATAGAAGAATCAATCAAGAAAATAAAGGAAATACCTTTTCATGAATAAAGAAACATTGGATATTCAAAATAGCATAAGACAAAGATACCATAATAAGGGCACTATTTTTGAGAAGTGTTCTCTGAATGGTAGGTTGATTTTCATCTAATTTCATATTAAGTTTAACCAACCGGAGGAAGCACTTATGTGAGAAATATTTCAATGAGTAACTTCTACTATTGTTCACTAAGAAAGGGAAACTCATGAGACAACTATTTCATGGGTATCTTTTCTATTCTTAGCTGAGGAGGGAACACCAATTTGAAATATTTTTAATGTTTATTGTGTGCTATTTTGCACTAGAATATTGCTAAATATGGAGGGTACTATATTTAAAAATCATCCTTATAATTTTGGAGATGGTGTTTTTCCTCTTTTTCTAAAGCAAGCTTCCTATTTTCATAAAAGCATTTTTTACACTCTCAATGAAAAATATTTCCGCCATCCCTAAATAAATATTTATATGGATATAAATGAAAAGCACTAAATTTTTTAGATACTAATATTTTGGAAAAATCAAGTTATCTATCTTTTTAAAAATAATATCATATTTTAATCAAAACAACCTTTGGATAGAAAGAAGTGCAAGGAAGCAATTTAATCTATTAGTTCTCAATGTCCTACATATTCCTCAAGCTTTCTCTTATCTTCTTTATACATTGAATTTCTAAGCCTAAGGCCATTGTTAAGAATCCTCTTAGGTCAGGAAAACCTTGAGTAAATAAGATAAGATAATCTTATTAATATACCACAAATGACCACAAAAGTAGGCCAATAAGACTGAATGATACAACTACTAAGAGCACAATATGGGAGAACAAGTGCATCTCCTTGAAAATGCTGAAAATAATATAAAGGAAGAAACATATATTGACACAACCTTCGAACACATGTATAAAACCATGACATGGGTACAATGATATAAAATACATAGTGAGTTTTTCCAAGATTTGAAAAGATGGAAACTCAAGAGTTAGTCCAAACAGAGAGAGTGATGGAGAGAGATTTAATAACAAATCCAATGGCATATAGGTCACTTGAGTTTGATTGTTGAGGGAAAGTACAATGAGCTAGGAAGTGGCTCCCTGTCAAAATTCTCCTGAACAATCAGGGGGTCCGTCTATATGACCATGGGGGGGATGTATGAGCCATGTATACTCTTAGCACCCATGGTCCAAGGAAAGAAACTCTGCATGAATCCACGGCTACTCCTCTGGCAATAGGAGGTAATCTGATAGGCAGGAGGTGACCTACTCGAGATCTGTCAGGAGTTGAGAAACTTTAACTAAGTCCCCTTTATTTCCTTGGATACGCTTGATTTGAAATTTTATCAAAAATATATACTTTGACATATTTGATTAATGGAAGAAAGTTTACCCTGCTTATGTATATGTTTGATCTTTAATAATTCATTCAAAGAATAATGTTCTGTATGCTTTAATCATACAGAGTTGAGAGTTGGGATCTTTCTATTAGCGAGATTAGATTTCAAATTTCCTTTTGGATCTTTGGCTATTTAATTTTATCCATCCACCACTTTGTCTTTGCACTAATCACTCACACATAGTTGTTAAATCCTTTTCACAGTTTTTAAGAGTTGATTTGATATATTTGTTTCCATATTTGAAGAATTTGACTGACGATGCCACATTGGGATTAGCATGCACCATCTCAAAATAGAGAAATTTCTTAACAAAAAAAGGGACAAGAAATTGAGATATTCTCAGACCCCCTTGGGACTGATTTCCTTCAGGAACCATTCTGTGTGATAAATTTTTTGGTGCCATTGTTGTAGAGTGAAGCGTTGTTCCTTGAGTGTAGTTAGCTCTGGCTGCATGTGGTGTATGGCAAGATACTTTATGAAAGAGAAGACATATGTATGAAGAATATTCTTAGTCTCTTATTGCAACTCTAATTTGGTAGATCTCATCACATGGGCCAATGGAAAAATCAAATGGGTTGGCAGTGAGGTATTCTCTACTAAACTTCACTAGAATACCAAAGATTCCTTGTCCACTCCCTAGTGGAAACTGGTGTTGTGAATCCTATCGTAGGTTTCAAGGTTTGATCATCTTTCACTTAAGAAACATATTAGGTATTTTCGCGGATCTTCTAATTGTTTTGATGTTGAACATGATGTATTGATGAGGATTTACATGATGTGCCTGTAGTGTGATGCCAGGAAATGGCATGAGGATTATCCATTAGTTAGTAATTTGTGTTGATGGAATCTCCCAGAAGAATTTTTTGACTCGAAAGATGCCAATGAGGATGATGATATTGCCAATGATTGTTGCACATCTATAATATTTGATGATACTTGAAAAGATTCTTCATGAAATGAAGGTTCAGATAATGAGGATGTTTGTTTGTATGCTTCCTATAGGGAAGGTCATTCTTTCTTTCATTTGAGAGAAAGAATTAGGATTTGGAGAAGCAAAACTATTTTCCCCAACCAATGCTTGCATGGATTCAACTATAATTTACAATTATGGAGATAGTCTACATGCTCATATTGACTAGAGAAGAGATAAAATCAAAATCATATCACTTGTCTCTTAGTAGTTGTATCTCCTAGCTTTTGGAATGCTTCAAATTGTACATGAGCATCCAAATCCAGTTCCAAACTAGTAAAAAAATCTCTGAATAGGGTCTTTACCTTATTTGAAAATGTGAATTAATTGAACATGTCTGGTAAAGAGTTCATGAGGATTCAAAAATTTGTGAGGATATGTATCTTTCCATTGATTTCATTTATGATGAATAGAAATGTTTAGGGCCTACAATACTCAATTTCCTTAACCAATGTTCTAGATTTGAATCTAAAACCCCTATACCAAGTGAAGAAGTGCCTTTGGTTCAAGATTAACATGAATTTTCTCACAACAAGGAGGTGATAATGTTGGTTTACTTGGTTGCTATAGAGTGTTCTCCATTATTTGAAGCAAGTAGACCAGTGCTTTCTTAGCTTCTTTCTTTATCTAGAGAAATTGAGCATTATTGTGAGCATTACTTATGTGATTTATTTATCTGGAGAGATGGTACATTATTATGAGCATAGATTTTTTGATTCAAGAAGAGGATGCACTTGGAGTGAGAGGGAGCCTCATGTATGGTGCAACATGATGAGCAGATTTGGTAGCTGCAGATTCAACAACAATAGACTTAGTGAAGCATACATGCATCAATAGAGTTAGATGCTTTTCCAGATAGAGAAAAGTGAATGGATTAGGGAGAATTTCTAGAATTAGATAGGGTGTTGTTTCCAAAGATAGAAAAAGAATGTGCACATGCATTTACACTTCTTCATTAGGCATGCTATTATAGAAAAGTTTCTCATGCAAGTTGGGTTCACTATCTTAGGTAGGGTCTAGGTCGATACACTCAAACTAGATGCTTTAAGTGGGCAGCCGACATGCACTGCAAACCATATTCTGTCATATTCTATAAAGGAGAGACATGCGTAAATTATTGAGTGATGTCTTAAAAAAACCTCCTTTATAAAAGAAGTTCGTAGTGCATTTAGTGTTAAGCCACTATTTGATAGTAAAATTGTTGAGTGAGAAGATTGTATGTGATACTAAGCTATATATTTTCTCTTTCCAATATATAAAAGCATGGAATGTGATAGTTGCTAGAAAGTTCTAGTATACTGTCTGAATTTCCATATTGTTATTTATGTATATTTAACCTTTATTTTTCCACCAATTTTATCTAATCTTGAGATATGTAGTGTCTACACTCTTGAGTTTTCATACAGTACTTTGGTTAAGCATATATGTTTGTTTTGATAGGTGTTTCCTATTCTTTAGTTGTTAGTTGCAGGAATTAATTTTTGAGTGTAGATGTGATTATCATGAGTTGAAATTTTCAACAAATAGTTGTTATTACTATTTCCAGACAGTGAGGGAAATGTGTTGTCAGAATAAATTTTGTGCTACCAAGTTGTGTAATTTGTCTTTCCCATAGGTAAAAGAAAGGAATATGACTATTTCTACATATTTCTAGTTATGTTGTCTTGAATTTCCAGATTGTTGTTTATGTATATCTAACATTCATTTTTCCACCAGTTTGATATAATCTTGTGATATGCACTGTCTACACTCTGGAGATTTCATATAGTGCTTTGGTAACACAGATTTGTTTATTTTGATAGGTGTTTCCTAATCTTGAGTTGTTACTAGTTAGTTGTATAAATTAATTTTTGAGCGCATATCTAATTATCATGAGTTGAAATAATCAACAAATAGTCGTTATTTTTATTTCTAGACAGTGGGAAAAATATGTTGATATGGTAATGGCTTCTCAAATTGATTTTATTTTCAGCACCTATTTTTTAGTCTAATCATTTCCTGGATTGTCGGAGTTATGTTGACGTAGTAGAGCAAGGGATTTGTATGTACACTGGAGGTCAACACAAAAAAGATCTAGATTTTCTACCATATTTGCAATTAGCGACCATTTTTTCTATGAGTTGCACAATAGAATGATTTCCCTGTCTATTTGTTGAACACATGGAGACATTTCATGGAGGCAATTTCCTCCATCACTAGTGTTAGAAAATTTTATATTACAGAGTGGTGGAACACATAAAATATTGCAGAAATATAAACACAGAAAACGCACAAAACAAGAGAGACACAGATATACGTGGTTCACCCAGTCTGGGCTATGTCCATAGAGAAACAACCAGTCCTTCCTTTTATATTATCCAACAAACTGAAGAGATACAACCTATAACAGATTCGTTGTAACACCCTCTTCACTCTCAATCTCCTCTATCTTCCTCACTCATAATACAAAGATGCATAGACGCAATACAATTCCCTCATATATAGTGAGGGGTTGCCTTCTAAGGAAAAAAACCCTAAACTAAAGATAACTTATACTGTAAAATCATCTTCCTAATGAACGGCCCAGATTGACTAGAAATTACTAGACTTTTACAAGGCAATTTTACATCTATTTTTAGCTTCAGGGGTGCTGCCCCCGAACCCCCGCCGGGGGACTGCTGGCCCCCGGACCCCCCAGCCAGGGGTGATTATTGCCCTTGAACCCACGTGCAGGGTGTGTAGTCTTCTTGGGGTATACATCCAGTTGAAACTTTTGTATACAGAAGATAATCAGGCTCCACACCCAACAAACTCCCACTTGGATACTGGTTATAGAAACTCCATCGCTGCTTCATTTGCTAGACAATGACTCCACTTTGGGCTTGGATGTTTCTCATCTTTTTCATGATACTTGAAGACCAATTGAAATTGAACAGATTCTCAGTTTCTCCCTGGTTACAACTTTTGTTAGCATATCTGCAGGACTCTGGCTAGTGTGTATCTTTTCCAGCTTCAACTGTCCATTTTCCAATGCTGACCGTATGAAATGGTACTTGAGCTATATATGCTTAGTCTTGGAATGAAATGCAAAGTTCTTTGCAAGATGTATGGAACTCTGGCTATCACCGTATAACCCGCCCAACTCCAGATTTTTACCCAATTCATCCATAAACCTTTGTAACCAAATCATTTCTTTACTAGCCTCTATAGCAGCAACATACTCTGCTTATGTTGTTGAAAGTGAAACAACACTTTGGATTTTTGAAACCCAACTGACAATTGTTCCACCTATAGTAAATACATATCATCTATTGTTCCTCCTATTATCTCTATCACTTGCCATATCTGCATCAACATATCCCTGTAGAGCAATGTTTGAGCCACCAAAGCATAGTGCTTGATTTGTGGTACCTCTCAAATACCTGAGAATCCACTTTACCACCATCCAATGTTCTTTTCCTGGATTGTTCATGTACCTTCTTACAACTCCCACTGCATGTGTAATATCAGGCATATGGAACTTTATACATATGAGCCATTTCTTCTTGAGTCTTGGGACACGCCTCCTTACTTAATTTGAAATGGCCAGCCAAAGGTATACCGATTGGTTTTTCATTCTGCATATTAAACCTTTTCAACACCTTTTCTATGTACTCACTTTGAGACAATGTTAATTTGTGATTCTTCCTATCTCTAGTTATTCTCATACCAAGGATTTTTTTTGCAACACCCAAATCCTTCATTGCAAATCAGTTTGCCAATTTCCTTTTAAGCACATTTATTTCCTGCATGCTAGAACCTGCAAGAAGCATGTCATATACATACAATAACAATATAATATAGTTGCCATCATTTTTCCTTTTGACATAAACACAATGGTCAAAGTGACACCTAGTATAACCTTGTTCAGCCATAAACCTGTCAAATTTTAGATACCATTGCCTTGGAGCCTATTTTAATCCATACAAGCTCTTCTTCAACCTGCACACTAGTTTCTCCTTCCCTTTTACCTCATATCCTTGTGGCTACTGCATATATATCTCTTCCTCCAAATCCCCATGGAGAAAGGTTGTCTTTACATCTAACTGCTCAAGATGCAAATCTTCAGCTGCTACTAGAATTAGAATAGTTTTGGTTGAAGTCATTTTCATAATAGGAGAAAATATTTCATCAAAATCAATACCTTTCTTCTGTGCAAACCCCTTCACCACAAGTCTAGCCTTGTACCTCTGTTTTCTTCCATCTTCTTCCTTCAACTTGTAAACCCATTTATTCTTCAATGTTGTTTTACTTGCAGGCAACCTGACTAAGTCCCAAGTCTGGTTATGTGCTAAGGAGTCCATTGTTGGAAATAATACTGAGGGGGGGGGGGGGGGGGGGGGGTGGGTGGTGCGGTGAATCAATATTATCACATTAGACACTTTTTCATTTCCATAGTTAGATTCATATATGCTACTTCAGTTAAGGTAACCCGCGTGTACACGCAACTGTTTCTAAAGAAACTAGCGTATATCCAGTAATCTTATGATTCAGTTAGTTGATCTTCAATGAGTGCATGAGAACATTATTAACCATATTAAGAGTAAACAAGAGCAGTAAAACAGAACAGATCATCACACATAAGAAGCACACATGAACACCTTGATATAAGGTGGAAACCCAGTGTGGATGAAAACCACTTGCTGTAATTCGTCTCTATTTTCTTTTAATAACAAACATTTTTTTTACAATAGTACTAGTGCAACCTTATACCAGTACACAGGCTTCTACTTGCAGAAGGCTACAAGCTTCTTATCTCTTGTACTAGCTGATCCATTTACTAGTACGTAGGCGCTGGCCTACTGAAGGCTCCAACCTTCACTCATTTTCCAGCTGCTCCTGGAAGGGAGCTACAACCCCCTAGCTCTTGTACTGGCCAATATGTTTACCAATACGTAGGCACCGGCCTACTGAACTCTACGATCATCCAGGGACCACGTTTCATACATTTTCATACTGGATCCATAAATACAAAATAATCACCATTGCAAGACACCCATCAATTACACCTGCATCACCGATCTCTAAATCAACCGATACCGAAACACTGAAACCCTGTCAACAACACAGTCACCAGAACACATAACAGACAACACAACTCTGCAACAATAACTAGATCCAACTGCAACTTCAAATATAATGCATACGCTACTATGATGAACCAAACCCGTGTACATACGCACTTTTACCAAAGCCAACCTAGGTACGGATCTACAAATATTTACTCATAACTTTGCAGCTGTTCCAAACATCAGTCATACCAGATCATAAGATTCATACAATAAACATGTGTCAATAGATCTAGTCTATCCATAATCAAACCATATAATGATAATCATTCCAAGCCTTAAGATCTCGTTCTATCGTTGATCATCCTCCACATGAGTGCAACCTTGGTTCAGATCAAGCAAGGTATCACCAACCTATAACTAGCATCTGGATATCACACTTCATTAGATATTCATGACTTTCCCACTTGCTCCTCTTTGGCCTAATGATCTTCTACTTATATAGGTTTAGGCTTCTCTCAATACCATGGTTCAAAACCACATAGAACCAATACCTTGGACCCAATACCTAGGGTCGACACTTCGGACCAAATACCATGGACCAATACCAAAATACCATGGACCAAATACCAGAGACCAAAACCATGGTTTCCAACATGTACGCGCCTTTCCTTCTGTGAAACGATGTTTGTATGTATACTCACCTTCTGTTATGATAACCCGCGTGTATACGAACTTTCATCAAGGATAACCTATGTATAACTCTCTCTTTACCTGCTACACTATGATCTGTCATCTGAGTGAGTTGCCATCAAGGACAACACCTCTGAGTGAGTTTCCATCAAGGACAACACTTGTCTCATAATGCCAACAATCTCCCCCTTTGGACTTGATGGCAACAACCACACCAAGTCATTCTACCCCTTTGACATCAAGGGCAAAGGGCGGACCAAGATATTCCTCTTCTTTGGTATACCTTCTGTTGTCCATACTCCCCCTGAGTACTTGTTGAATTTTCTGATTGAGCTCCCCCTTTGTATATGCAGAGATTTACCAGTCTGTCCATGCTCCCCCTGAGCACATGCAAGCATACCATGACTCTATACATACATCAATCTCCCAATCAAGTGATAATATACCATTTTGCCTCATCCACCCAACCAAGTGGAGATATACATGACTCAAATTACATCATTCATCCCATGCATAGTGGGGTAACACAATACATCATATGACTCACAAAGACCAAGGATTTAAACATGACCATGATAGTCATTAGCAATTATCATACACCATATGATCTACAACATAATCATGAGAATCCTGTAACCTACAATACCATTCTTTTGACGGACCAACAATAAGTATCAAGATGTATCATTTAGCTACATAAGCATTATCACCAAAGACTTCTCATCAAAATGCCAACAATGCATTATTTAAGTATATGCTCCCCCTGAACCTATGCCATGCCATCATCAAACAGTGACTGAACCATATCAGATATCTGTACTGCTTCTTTTCTTCAGAGCATCATATATGTGACTGTGCAGAGTCTAACTCGCGTATATACGCGACTTGTCTTCATGAAAACTAAGACCAGTTTTGATAGCAGGAGACCTTTGACTACTAAGAATATCATCCAAGACCTTAGTACTATCTTGAAATTGTAATAGTTTATCTTTTTCTTCTAATTTACCTTTCAAGATATTTACCTCAACCTGATGTTGTTCTTCCTTTTCCAGACATTTCTTCATCAAGGTTTATTCAGACTTTCTTCCTTCTTCCACTTGTTGCCTAGTTTGAGAATCTCATTTTCTTACTCTTCATTTAGCACCTGCACCATTTGTCGAACTCTGGAGACACATTCCAGCTGAGCTTTTAAGATGATAATTTCTTCTTTGAGGGCACTCCCCCTTTTGCTAGGTAGATCTTGTTGATCTATGATTTATCTGATGCTTCATTTTCTTTTCCATCTTCAATCTAAGGTGATTCAGGATCTGAATAATTGCTTCCACTCAATGGCAGGCTGTCATTGTTCCTTTGAGCTATCTTCTTCTTTTGACGCGCTTTCTTTCCCATTGTTCTACGGATCTCCTTCAAGCGATCAAGCAAGGCATCACCAACCCATAACCAGCATCTGGATCTCACACTTCATCAGATATTCATCACTTCCCCACTTGCTCCTCTTTGGCCTAATGATCTTCTCCTTTATAGGTTTAGGCTTCTCTCAATACCATGGTTCAAAACCACATAGAACCAATACCTTGGACCCAATACCTAGGGTCGACACTTCGGACCAAATACCCTAGACCAATACCAAAATACCATGGACCAAATACCACACACCAAAACCATGGTTTCCAACATGTACGTGCCTTTCCTTCTGTGAAACGACATGTGTACATATACGCACATTCTATTCTGATAACCCGCGTGTATATGCACTTTCATCAAGGTTAACCTGCGTATACCTCTCTCTTTACCTGTTGCACTATGATATGTCATCTGAGTGAGTTGCCATAAAGGAAAAAACCTCTGAGTGAGTTGCCATCAAGGACAAAACCTCTGA
The DNA here is from genome assembly GCA_031772625.1 of Pinus tabuliformis. Taxonomy (NCBI): domain Eukaryota; kingdom Viridiplantae; phylum Streptophyta; class Pinopsida; order Pinales; family Pinaceae; genus Pinus; species Pinus tabuliformis. The sequence continues at coordinate 1,059,125,779 of CM062811.1, read as the reverse complement.
GTGAGTTGCCATCAAGGAAAACACTTGTCTCATAATGCGAACATCCATATCTTCTTTCATGGCTTTCTCCCACTTCTTCCTAGTTTCTACATGCACTACTTCTTCATAACATTCTGGTTCACCAGAATCAGTCAACAATACATAATATAATGAAGGAGAGTATCGTTCAGGGGGTCTACTTATCCCGGTAGACCTTCTAACACCACTTTCAGGTGTTTGAGGTGCTTGTTGCTGTTGTGGTTGTTGTTCTAGTTGTTGATCATTATGAATTTTAGGCACCATCACTTTTTGTCTAATATCGTCAAGCACTGTGTATTCTCTATTTTCTTTTTCCTGTTTCTTTTCCAGCAATTGATTCTTATACACGACCTTTTCATTGAATATTACATCTATGATCCTAATGATTTTGTGATTTTCATAATCATATAAGCGATAACCAAAATCATTAACACCATATCCAATAAAGGTACATTTCTTTTATTTTGCCTCAAGCTTTGTTCTATTTTCTTTGATAATGTGGACAAAGGCTTCACAACCAAAAGTCCTTAAAAACTAGTAGTTTACCTTTTTACCTGTCCATGCCTCCTTTGGAATACCACCATCCAAGGAACTTGAAGGCCCTCTGTTTATTAGATAAACAACAGTATCTACATCATATGCCCAAAATTATAAAGGAAATCTTGTTGCACGCTCCATGATTGTCCTGTTCATCCTTTTTGACACACCATTTTCTTGTGGTGTTCCTGGAACTGTCTTCTCTCTGTGAATTCCATTCTCTGAATAGTACCTATCAAACTCTTTGCTGCAATATTCAACTCCATTATATGATCTGAGACACTTCAACCTTTTTCCTAACTCATTTTCAACCAAAGATTTCCATTTCTTGAAAGTATCAAATACATTAGATTTATTTCGAATACAATAAATCTAGGTTTTTCTGGTTGCATCATCAATAAAAGTAACATAATAACGAGAGCCGCCAAGAGATGATACTTGAGAAGGTCCCCATACATCTGTATGCACAAGCTCTAATATTTCGCTCTTCTCTTCTTTCATAACTCTAAGGAATATGACTCTCTTCTGTTTTCCATAATCACAATTCTCACAGAATTTTAAATCAACATGCTTCAAACCTGGCAACAAATTTCTTGAGTGAAGAATCTGCATCTCGTTGTCACTCATGTTCCCAAGCCTATGATGCCACAATGTCGTATCTTCTCCTGAAGAAGTTAAAGCATTAACAAAATTAGAAATGCCATTGCATAAGTACAATGTACCAACCTTTTATCCTTTTGCTATTACCAAGGATCCTTTAGTGACCTTCCAGGTTTTATTTGCAAAAGTAGTTCGCAACCGTCACCTCTTAACTACCCTGTTGAAATAAGATTTTTCTTTAGATCTAGAACATGCCTTACCTCCTTCAATAGCCATTGATTTCCATTATGCTGTTTTAAGAAAACTGTACCCATTCCAACGATTTTACAGGGTTTATCATCACCCAATCGAACCTGTCCAAAATCTCCTTGAACATAATCATGAAAATGTTTCTTATCAGGTGTGGCATAGAATCAGGCCCCTGAATCTACCACCCAGGCATCAATAATATTTTCTAATTAAAGAATCAAAGCATCTTGCAACACATCACCTGTTACATTCGCTTCATGATGTTTTCTTGCTGCGTGTCTCCTTCTTTTCCCTTCCGAGACGTGCAAGCTTTCTTCAAGTGTCCTTTTTTCCCGCATTTCTAGCACACTATCGCCGATCTGGACTTGGATCTGCCTTTTCTTGACTTACTGCGATATCCATAGATCTTTCCTCTTTCCATTTTTCTTCCCCTACTCTCTGCAGTCAAAGCATTACCTGATGTCTCACTCGAGCTTTTCTGTCACATTTCCTTGCTAAGGATTACACCGACAACATCATCAAACTTTAAAGTACTAGATCCAAAGACAGAGTTACTAATGGCCATAACTAAACCATTCCAACTTTCTAGCAATGAGCACATAAATAACAGAGCCCTAACTTCATTATCAAAATTTACCCCTAAAGAACTTAACTGACTTGTAACTGTATTTTTTTTTTTTCTAGTTAAGACTAACCTAAGTACCCACGGGGGATTTGAACCGGTGACCTATCGCAAGGAGTGCCTTAACAGCGCACCCATTCACCATCAATCCAAAGCCCCGTGGGCCACCTGTAACCGTATTAGTATCATTTAAATGGTCTACAATAGATCCACCTTCTGACATCTTCATATTAAATAAACTCTTCATAAGAAATACCTTATTTGAGGCTGAGGGTTTTTCATATAGTTTGGCCAATGCCAACATTAAACCCTCTGTTGTCGTTTCCTTTGAAATATTAAATGCTACCGACACCGTTGGGAACAACTATATTACTCCAAGTGCCTTTCTATCGAGAATGTCCCATTTTGTGTCTATCATACTCGTCAGCTTATTTGTCTTTCCGCTCAATGGTAGGTACAGATCTCTCTCATACAGATAATCTTCCATCTCCATCTTCCACAGCTGGTAGTTTTGGGTGTTGAATTTTTCGACCCTAAACCTACCATCTTCCACCATTGCTCCCACTCGAACCAAGAAACCTTCTCTCCTATGAGTTTATCAACCAAATAGACGTTCGGCTCTGGTACCAGTTGCTAAAAAATTATATACTACAAAGCAATGGAACACATAAAATTTTGCAAAAATATAAACACAGAAAACACAAAAAACAAGAGAGACACAAATATACGTGGTTCACCCAGTTTGGGCTATGTCCACGGAGAAACAACCAGTCCTTCCTTTTATATTATCCAGCAAACTGAAGAGATACAACCTATAGCAGATCTGTTGTAACACCCTCTTCACTCTCAATCTCCTCTCTCTTCCTCACTCACAATATAGAGATACATAGACGCAATACAATTCCCTCATATATAGTGAGGGTTTGCCATCTAGGGAAAAAAAACCTAAACTAAACATAACTTCTACCGTAAGATCATCTACCTAATGAATGGTCCAGATTGACTAGAAATTACTAGACTTTTACAAGGAAAATTTACATCTATTTTTAGCTTCGGGGGCGTTGCCCCCGAACCCCTGCTGGGGGACCACTAGCCCCCAAACCCCCCAACCGGGAGGGGATTAGCCCCCCCACGTGGAGGGGCATACAGTCTTCTTGGGGTATACATCTAGTTGAAACTTTTTAATACAAAAGATAATCAAGCTCCACACCAAACAATTGGTTACAACGGATCTTAGATAATTATGAGTGGTTTCATAAGGCTTCACCAATTAGAAGGATGGTTACATTGGATTGGTTAGTGAGGTTTATTTTCATTAAATATAGTGTGTTATCTTTGAAATTGTACATAGGTATAGATGGTTTGTTGGTTCAGGTTCAAGTTTTAACTCAACTTTCATGTCTCAAGTCAAGGATTTTTAGGGTGTTTCAAATTACAAGTATCATAGTGGAACAATCATCATAATTAGAGTTGTTGGGTAATCATTAGAGGAATCTTACTCCAATATATACATGTTGTACTCATAAATCAATATGATTTCATGAATTAAGTCGCCATAAACATCAAAAACTTGCATCTTAGTTGGTCTTGAAGGAATCTTAGAGGCATAGTTTTCTAGTCTTGTGCGGTTTCCTACAGTTTTGTGGCTTAAGGATGCCTTTGATGTCTATTATTATAATTTCAAAATTTAATTGAAGTTCATAGTCACAGTTCAAGTTCATTCTTTGCATGAACTTCAATCGTTGTAGAATATGGACATCTGGATTTTCAACATTCCACAAGGGAATGTTGTCTCCAAATTGAAGATGCCATTAATACTCACACTTGCACCTCATATCAATAGCATGTGTTAACCCTCGCAATAAATTTTCCAACATTCCAGAAGATCGTATCACCTTATATAAGGGTAATTTTCATGAGGGAATCATTGGAAACATGCAGAGGAACATCATCCCCTCTTGTATGCTGCTTTGCAGAGATAAATCAGAGTGTTTCAGTGTCAGTGTGAGACAATAAACTATCTTTATGAAGATATCAACATTCGAATTTCTCTATATGATGTTGTTTATTATATAAGATAAGACTTGGATGTGCTCATATGATGGAGTTATCAATGGGAATTTCTTGGTAGTTACACTTCAAGCAAGGTCAGATATGCTTGTATGATGGGGATCAACATGAAATGTGGGATACCACATGGAAAAATGAAGAAAATTCAGGTTTGGTAGATGATTGGGAAGTGCAGTGGAATGCTCAAAAAGGATAGTTAGTTGAGACCATGATTAGGCGGAGGCATCAACAAGATTCCCTAGCTTGAAACCAAGACAAACCAAGAGGAAAGTCTCTTTGGGTTACAAAACAATTATCCAATTAGTAGAAGGCATAAATTTGGTTAGTTGTGGGAAATATTACATCATGTCAAAAACTAAATTTTGACCATATTTATTATGGGACATTTTTCTCATCAAACTCCATCACTAATGCATGGTGTATGATTTCATATAAATGGGTATATCTCACCTTTAGACACTTGTTCAATCCCCATAGAGGGTACCAATCTTCTCAAACCACTTAGGTCAAACTCCGTTGATGCCTTCCCATGTTACAAAAAAATATGCTATCATATTGACAAGTATGAGAGGAGACTAAATTAGGAATGAAATAGCTAATTAACAGTAGCAAATAATTGGAGGGTGGAAGGTTAAGAAAGTGATCAAGTGTACATGAAGTTTGGAGGCAGAGAAAACATTCTCTCATAGAATATATAACCTACAATGTAAATGAAAAAAATCCTCCATTTTATTCTTGTTATTTTCCATTATCTTGAGTTGATGATGAAAATTCAAACAGAGAGTCACCCAAAAATATGAACCAAAATAAATGTTTTTATACATAGGCACATTACAAGGTAGAGGAAATGAATGACGATGAAGTAGGAGAAACCATTGATCATGTGATATATTTTTTCTGTTGCAATCCTTGTTGTGAGAGTAAATTTGAGATAAGTAACACTTGCTTGAACTTGTATTTTGTTTCTTCTTGTGGGTTGCATGCCAAAATATAAATAAAAATAGATAAGGCTTTAGATTCATAGGTTCGTAAATGTTTAGGTGTTATTATCTATCAAGGAATTTCCACTTACATTAGATTACCGTCACACAAAGGCCAGATTTGTAGACCCAATTTCATACACTTTGAAAAAAGAGAAGGAAACTAGCAACTGTGACATTTCCAAAATAATTCCTTTAATATCCAAGGCACCCAAAAGGGTTGTCATTGCAAATATCAATTGTTGTTAGGGTCAATTAAAGAGCAACAACATTTAGACTGCTATACATATTGGTGGTATAAAAGGCTTGTTTTCATTCGATCATTATAAGTGGAACACATGGTTTTGGTATATCAAGTTCAGTAATCCTTAGAAAGGAGTTATAGTCTTGGATGCTAGTATCCAAGGAGATGCATTGGAATTTAAAGAGCCTAGAAATGGTTAGGATCTGATTAGGTCAATTACGACCTTATTGTCACATAGCTAGAAAACTATTTTAATCCCATCCATTGTAGGAATACAAACATCCAAAAAAGGATTTCATAAATGGGGTTATAACTTATATGTGTTGAATATTCAAGAAATTTGTTATTATAGAGAATATTTGGCCATCCGTAAAGGCTATAATAAAAATATAGTGAATCTTTAATGCAACTTTGTAAGATCATTTATGGCGATATATTTTTCAAAACAAGTCAGGATGCCAACGGGCCTATCTAGAAAAATTGGAAATAGTCCTAAATGACATCCTTCTTTAAGTACAGGACCAAATAATTTTGTAAGAAGATCCAACCTTTTATTTTCTCTTACACATAGGCACACTAGAAGATGGTTTTTCTAGGACATGGAAATCAAGTGAGTTCAAATATGTTAGGGAAACTAGAAGCCTACTCTTTCTTTAGATTCATAGTGTTGGGAAGACTAATTATCAAGCATAAAATAATAATAAAAAGATGTACTTTGGTATACAACACTTTTGGATCGTTGTTGGATGGCCTAAAAAGAAAAATAGATCAAGCATGCTTTATGGAAATGAAAGACACAAAGGGCTTCGAATGATTCTAGATGCCATGGGGTATATTTAGAAAGTTTGGAAATAATCCTATGGGAAATCCTTCTTCGAGCAGAGGATAAGAGAACCATATGATAGGACTCATTCCTTGATATTATATTTGTAGAGGGTTAATAGAATAGGGCTTGACTAAGACAAGGAAACATAGTGAATTAATTTTTTTTGGGAAACTACAAGGAAATTGTTTTATTAAAGCCATGGTGATTGTGTGGTTGATTCTCAAGAATATCCTAGCACATAAAGACAGATAGAATTCATCACACATGACTTTTAAATGGTTGTTACATGATCTAAAACACATCTCTCATGCAATTTCAAGACAAGTCGGACGTTTCGGAACTAGACTTTTGTAGATTGTCATATTCTATTTGTTCCTCCTCTTCATTGGAATTTGGAAATTTAATGGAGAGAAATATTGAGGAAGCTTTACAATATTTTCTAGATAGTGAAGAGGTAAAGGAGACTCATCACTCTACCTAAATTTTTCCTTTACAAAATATTGTTGAGAATAAATTGAACCCTCTTCCAAGAAAAATCTGTCACACCATAGATGTTCTTCTATAATTTTTAGGCAGCATACAAGTACTAATTACAGGTGAAAAAACCAATATAGGCAAGGGATGTTTTTGATGTGGATATTTCTTAGTCTACAACTTGTGGCTTCTTCAATGGGACCACTCAAGCAAATCCAAGACCTAGAGAAGAAAAAGGTGTTCTATAGTTATAAGAGTCTCACAAACTCCTTTATGGGTGTGGTATAGGAAGGGATCCTATATTATAATAATGCTACTGAGGTACAAGGTCCCAAATTTATGATGACATTAACACTAGAAGAAGGTTTGAGTGAGCTGCAATTTTTTATGGATTACAAACGAGTCATTTTTTGGATGGAGGGATCTATTCAAACTTAAAATCTAAACTCACAAGGTGATACTCACAAATGCTAGATCTGAATTCTATTGTTCACTCATTCGTATCCTATCATGTTCTCAGGGAACACGATCAAGCATGTTGTAAGCCTCACGACCCTTTGCATATTGGTAGCTAGAGAGAATATGTTGAAGAAGCTCTTTCCCCCAAGACATATTTACTATTAAATTTACTCTTTAAGAGCTTGTAATAATGCATTTTTTTGTTAGAAATCAAGATGCTTTGAATGGATGTGTGATTTTAGCACTCTGATCTATGCACAATAAAGCAGAAAGTATAATGTGATTACACTCTTTAAAACATACATGATGTTGGGAAAGATATCATAAATTCTTAGTAGAAATGGGTCCAGTTGATGTTGGACAAGTTATCCTAGCTCCATAATAACAATGTTCCCATTCATGGGTGTCATTTCAACAGGTATCTTATTAATTCAAGGAATGGAAAATGATACAATATTTATAGTGGGAAAAGAAATAATTGTAAGAAAAAAAATACAGTTTCAAAATAAATACGGGGAATGTACCTATTAGATTAACCTGGCCACCATAACCTTCATGTCTAGCCACTTACTCAAATGCAGGAGCTGCATCTCCTGGATAGCATACAAAAATTTTGAAACACCTATGTGGAGATAGTTCAGACCATGCACATCATGCTCCTCCACATGCCAAGAAAACCAGTTGAACAATATGTAAATATAAACCATTGGTGAAGTAAGTTTGGGCACCTCGTCAAGCATATAACAAAGAAATGACCCTTGTGATCATGATGAAATATGCATATTCCAAGCAGTGTTTGAGAGGTCTAAATCTGAATTCTAAGAGCCCACTTTTTGCTTGTTTTTCCTTTGGTAATGTATGTTTCTCTCATGTTGTGGAGATGATGGTGGTAGAAATTTCTCATTGGGTTCCCCAAGGAAAATTCCAAGGACATTGGCATCCTCTACAATAATAGGCTTATCATTAGTTTCCCTCCAGAACAATGTTTCCACCACCAAAGGAGCATCCCCACTTCAGGATTTCATTGGAGATCTTGTGAACACCTTCGCCTTGACCTCAAATTATTCTAGTGTGTAGGTCTCCACACTCTCCCATATTGATTTTTTCACCACGCTCTACAAAGGGCCTCGTCTATTTTCCATGGGACTTCATCCTATTTGTTGTTGGCGAGTAGTGAATTTCACAAGATTGGTTCCTTTGTTAAATTCATTGGCATCTTTATAAGTGTTGGACCCCTGAGCATTTGGTGGTTCTCCTGTAACAACACCAATTGTATCACTATTGTAGTTGTTTCTTTGTATCTTCCCCAAATAATTATTCAAATTTGCAATGACAACCCTCTTGGGTGCCTTGGGTATTGGATAAATTATCTTTCAAATGTAATACTATATAACTTCCTTCTCTATCTTCAAAATTTACCCAATTGGGTGAATGAATTGAGCTTCTATGGGACGGTACTCTGGTCCCAATGGAAATTCCTTCAACCATGATAGCACCTCAACATCGGCCATCTGCAACCTAAATCCAAAAAATAATATTATTATCTATTCAATTTTATATTTCAATATGAAACACCACAACAAGCCAAAAAAACAATACTATTATCTATTCAGTTTTATATTTCAACATGCAACACCACAACAAGAGATAGCACAAAAAAATAACTCAACTATTACCTTAAACTTACTCTCACTAAAGTTTTGAAATAGAATACACAAACCAAACCATCATTAACATCTAAGACTATAGAGCGCATGTGAATCAAAACAATGTTTTTTTTACTATTAAACCACATCACTCGTCTATATCAGTTTGAAACTCTTTTTCTTGTAACTTTTTTCAAAGAGAGTATAACACTATTATATATTGTAAATGTATACTCTATATTATATAAATTTGTTATAAGTTTAACATTATAAAGGGATTCATAGACCCTTTTAAGATGTCGTTGAATCTATCAACCTAAATTTTAACATTGCAAATTGATAAGAGGGTTTCTAAACTTTAACATTGTAGATGGATTCAAATACCCATTTCTCTATAAATTTTAACACCATAAATGCCTTTTGCAATGTTAAATTTAGTGAAATGTAACACTTCAGTATCAAAATCAAAATTTTCCATTTCCAAAGTGACATGATTCAAAATGACTGGCATAAATGACTAATTCATATACTTGTTGTACTTGTTAGTTGGTCATATTTTTTTTCGTGGACTATAGTAGTCATTTACATTAATCGTTTTAATTTTGTAGCTTATTATCTAGTGATATGTTTTAGCCCTAGACTAAATTAGTGATTTAAGTTAGTCCTTTTTAGTCGAGTCACTTATTATCTAGTTGTATATTTTATCTCTAGACTAAATTAGTCGTTTAAGTTAGTCATTGTTATTTGGATCACTTAAAATTGCTCAAATTTAGTAGTAATTCACTTGAAATAATTGTGGTCACTAATGTTTTTAGTCATGTAATCATTAATTTCTCATTTTGTATTTGTGAATATGGAGCCTATGGTTGGGTGAAAATTCTCTCTTCTATAACCAATTTATTGACAACTTCTAGATAAAAAAGTGTCCATAAATATGCTTACAAATTATTCAAATATAATGTTATTTATATCATGGATTTTATTACTTCTTATTTTGTTTAGATATATCTAAATCACTAAATGATTAATTATTGCAACATAAGTGAGCATTTTCATACCTATGTTAGTTGATGAGTAGAAGGAGAATTAGGAAAGTATTTAATTATTGCAACATAAGTGAACATTTTCATACATATGTTAATTGATGAGTAGAAAGAGAATTAGGAAAGTATTAAGAAATAAATTTGTAGTGGGATTAATGATTTTAATAATTATCTCATATCATTAAATTGCACAAAGGGTATTTCGTATATTATCGTTCAATTAATGGATTTATCGACTCATTCTAACCAAGTTTTCTTATTATTCAACTTATGGAATCATGGCACCTAGTTTATACCTATTTTTCCATTTCTTCTAGATCCTTTTGCTTTTCTCATTCTGTAAATTACAATATTTTTGTTAAAGTGTTATGATTTCTTCCAAATTCTCACATATTGTTAGTTATGATTGGTTAGAACACTCTATCTTGTCGACGATACCATCATCATACATTATGATTGGTTAGAACACTATCTTGTCTACACTACAATCATCATAAATTAGATGGTGCAGATATAAGTCGCCCAGTAAAAATACACTACAATCATCATAAATTAGATGGTGCAGATATAAGTCGCCCAGTAGAAATATATTATGCATTAATATGTTTGTATCTTTGATCATTCTTTTCAATCTACCCATGATATTTGGGTTCAAATATTTTATTTAAGTCATCGATGGAATCATGATTAAGTGTATAGAGTAAATTGGGAAAATATAGATGCATTTCTCTGGCCCCTCAACCTTGAGAGACTATACAATATAATTTATTCATCCAACGAAGTTTTGGAAATTGAGATAACAAACGACTACATGTATTTATAAAATCTCAAACCTGAAAAATTTATGAAACTCAATTAAACTAATTTTGAGTCAAAGAAGTCAAGTACTTAGAGAGATTTTGATAAAGAAACTAATATAAAGTACATTTTTTAATAATGTCATAGTAAATATTCGAAGGTCGGGATGTGGTAATCTTTAAGCTTTTTGGGTTAGTGTTAGTATCATGGTTACGCTTTACTCCATAAACATTTTTTTTTATTCGACTTAAAAATAGCTTCGAGTTTTTTTAATTTAAAGATTAGGTCTTAGAATGGTCTTCACATTTCTTAAAGCGTTAACAGTATAATTCATCAAGTCTCTCTAATCTATGGATGTAGATGTAATTTTTATTGTAGTGAATAACTGCATTAGGCTTGATTGATATCTTGTGTGCATTTAAACATAAGGTTGCGTGCATTTAAGCACAAGGAAGAGAATTTATCCATAAACAACCTTGATACATAAATAAATCTTAAAACTAACATTAAAATATACAATTCCTCATAGTTTAGTTTTGTTGGACTCGACAAATGTCATGATGATATATACATAGCATGATATGACTATTCGTGATACTTTTTATAAGCATTGATGGATTATGAAAGATAATATTGCATACAACTAAGTTATCATCTAAGTCGGCTAAATTAGCCCTATAAAGGTATATTTTCTTCTGAAAAAAAGTTATCATCTAACAACTTCATATATACCTTAACTCAACTATTAAAATCTATGTGTAAGTATAAACCTAAATAACTATACAATGTAATTAAACTCGTTGTAAGGACCACAACAACGAACTATTATAATCTATGTGTAAGCATAAACCTAAATAATTATACAATGTAATTAAACTCGTTGTAACGAACATAACAATACATTTTCAAATTGAAAAACAGAGAACCGAAAATTTGCATACATTCCTAAAGCTAAGAGATTTACAAAATTAAGATAAATTAATTATAAACTTCATGATTCAAAATATTTGAATTATTTTAATATCGTTTGAAAAATTTGACCTACTTGAATTCTTATATTAATGTCCTTTTTATAATTTCCTCATAAACCTTGGTCTCTTTGGTGGACATAAACAGGTTGAACGTTGTTTAGTTAAGTGACATAGCATTTTCAAAAATTTTAAATTATTATTGTAAATTTGGCTTAAAGTGACTTGAAAGCATTTTCAAATTTTTAAAATTATTACCGTCGATTTACCTTAAACAAATATCTAATATGATTTGAGAGTGACCCAATTTTTTATTTTAAAAATTATTACGGTCGATTTACCTTAAACAAATATCTAATATGATTTGAGAGTGACCCAATTTTTTTTATGTAACTGTTATATATATATATATATATATATATATATATATATTTATTGTTTTATAGAGTATATTTATTAAAATGAATTTTTTTTAATTAATATTATTATGAAAAAATTTCAAATCTCATACACTAATCTTATATTAAATATAGATAAATTACATATATCTTTTATTATTCTTACTAAAAAATATTTAATATTTTTACTTTATTTTTTATTTTTTAATTATTTTTTTTTGGATATTAAATTTTTTGTTATATACAACATCAAAATATTTACTTTTCATATATATTTATATATGAAGTTTTTTTTGTAAGCTTTGGTAGGACTCTCCGATTTTCATGTCCATTACATACCCCACTACGAGGGAAGGGTAGCCCAAGATTTGAACCCAAGACATCCGGTTTGGTGAGACTTAATTTCCACGCCACTACCACTTGAGCTACCCCATACAGACTATTTATATATGAAGTTGAGATCCATATAAATTAGTTAATATATATATTCAAATAATTTATTTAAATCCAGTATTGAAATACTATTGAAAAGTATAAAGTTTATATATATATGATGATGATGATGATGGTTAACATCCGTTGAGACCAAACATTGGTCTATGGGACCTAAAGAAACAAATTATTTATTTTGATTTAAGATTTTATTCCTATGCTCAAAAAGCTTGGAGAGAAGCCTCTCAAGCTCACTGTAATTTTGACATTGTAAAAGGCTAGGAAGGTCAATATTGTAACAAAGATTGTGAAACTGAGATCTAATGTGGTTGTACGCGGGGAACTCTAAGAGGAAGTAGTTTTCATCCTCGATGTTCATATTTTCACATATATGGTAGATCCTTTCCATCCATGGCGTTTTAGGAACTGCTCAACGACTTGTTTCACTATGGAGCTCATGAGAATTTGTTCTAATCTTTGCTATTTTCGTTTTCTTCTTTGAGCTAGTTAAAATAGAGAGATACTTTTGATCTTCTAGGGTGGGGTTGATGACCTTCTTATAATAACTTAATTTTCTTTTATCCGCTAAATCTTTCTCACACCACATTTTTTCTTTGAACTTAGAAGTAACAATATCTTTAATGTTATTTAGTTTCGCAATGCATCATTCCCGTTGATCTCCCAATAGTTTAACCAGGCTCTTGTGTCTTTATGCCACCCCTGATTGAGCCTTAGGTGGTTTTGGCTGGAATTTAAAGCTAGCTTAGGAAGTCTATGATCATCTATGTTTTTGAGTTTGTGCTTGTACAACAGAAACCTAATCATAGCTAGGGTCTCAATTGGGGAAAGACTCGCCTCTATAAGGAGAATAGGATAGGGTGTATTACTTTTAATTTTTAGGTTATAAGTTATAAAATGCTTCTGGATGTGCTCAATCTTTCTCCACGATTCTCTAGAGTTGCTGCAACCCCAAACCTCATAGCCATATAAGATAATAGGAGTGACTAAAGTTTAAAGAGGAACTTCTTTTTATCCCACATTACGAGGTTTGTTGTTTTACAATTATATTTTCAAGACCAAAATAAGCTTTCCACCCACCATTAATCCTTTTCTAAATGCTATGGTTCCAATTGAGCTTGTGATGAATATCAATTCCTAGGTACTTGTAAGAATACACTTCCTCCAAGATATTATTGTCATACATAAAATTAGCGTAAGTGTCCTTCTTGGATTTGATAATCATAACTTTTGTTTTATCAGTGTTAACAGTCATACCCATGGTAGAGCAGAAATCCTTAAGAAGCCTGAGTTTCTTATCAAGATCAGATGGGCACCTTGCCAAGAGAACAATATCGTCAGTGTAGAGAAGAAGGATGATGACTATCCCAGCTAAGATCGTGCCATCACATCCTGCTTCCTCTAAATATCCTTCCAGCTTATTCACGTAAATTCCAAATAGGGTAGGGGAGAGGGGGCAACCTTGTTTAACTCCAATGTTACACTTAATATCTTTCGACCACCCCTCATTGTTCTTTAGCTTGGCAATTACATTCTCGTATAACCTTATAGGGACATCTCTCAACTCGAGAAGAACCTTTAGCTCTTCTAATCTATTCCAAAGGTTGTATTTACGAACTGTATCGAAAGCCTTTCTAAAGTCCACAAAGCAACAAAATAAATTGGATTTATCATTACGATATTCCTCTGCAATGATCCTAAGCGTAAGGAGGTGGTCTGTTGTTGAGTGATGTCTTCTGAAACCTGCTTGGCCTTTAGCCCGCTTACCTTCACTTTCAAGCCATATGCTTAACTTCTTTTCCAAAATACTACCATATAACTTGACTAAGAGAGGGCTGATCATAATTTTCCGATAATTAGAGGGGTTATTTGTATCCCCACTTTTAAAAATAGGGATAATGAGGCTCTCAGTCCAAGGTTTAGGGAACCCTTGCTTGACTGATTGATTGAAAAGCTTGTGGATGTGGGGGATGAGGACATGACCTCCAATTTTAAAGATTTCTGCCTGGTAGCCTTCAATGTCCTTAGCTTTCCCATTAGCGAGGCGATTAACCCCAAACTTAATGTCTTCTAAAGAGAAAACTTCTTTTGTTGTGAGCAGGGTTTCCAAATTATCCATGACATTTGGAGATTCATAAAGCTTTTTAAGATAGGAATTCCAATCGTGAAGAGCAATTTTATTATTATCTTTAGTCTTCCTAGTCAGAATTTGCCTCCAAAATTTCTTAGGAGCTACCTTAGAGAGGTGTAAGCGATTCTCATGTCTTTGACGAATGTACTGCCTCTTTTTCATTTTAGTTAGGGTTTTGTATATTTTTATCTTGTCCATTTTAAGAGATTCATCAGCAGCTTCCTTAATTTCTATCCTCCCACTTTTACAATCTTTATCATACCATGGATTGGTTTTGTTATTTCTTTTATTATTTGAAACTTCAATTGAGAACTTGTTAATAGAATATGAGAGGGTTGTAGTAAAATTATGATAGAGGTCTTCTATGTTGACTATACTAGATAAAGGAAGCAAATTAGTTTTTAATTCATTTAGAAAGAGATCATTTTTATTTCTATCAAATATTAAGTTCTCTTGGTTGTAAGTATTATTTTTTGTGGGAAATCTATGCATGACAAAATTGAGAGTTATAAGTAAAGGCCTATGATCAGAGTCAGGTTCGTGGTCATTTAAGATGTCAAAAATTATTATTTCGTTGTATAATGGGAGATCGGAAATAACGTAGTCTACCACGCTGCTGCCAAGTCTGTGGATCCATGTCATCTTGCTGGAATTGGGCCACTTCTTTAAACCGTTGATAATTATGAGATCCTGAGCACTACAGAGCTTGACTAGCTCTGACCCAAACAAATTTTCCCTGCGGTCTTCAGAACTCCTTTTGTACCTACTAGCCAGAGTAGGGTCTTTGTCTAACCAAAGAGGATTAGGGTTGGAATGATTGCTTAGAATAATAGCTTGGTTTTTTGAAGTTCCAGCATTAAAGTCACCTATTCAAAGGATATTACCGTCATTCCTTAGGCTAGAAATATCATTCTATAAACCATTATAAGGGTTATCTTTATCTAAATTCTTCTTCTTATAGAAGTTAGAATTGATGGGGGGGAAATAACATACTGCTATGTAGGACTTTTTATTATTAATGTCTCTGATCTCTATCCAACTATATTGGTTGTGAGGGTCGTTTTTATAAATCCTAGCATGGGGGGAGATGTTCTTCTTAATGTAACAAGCTATTCCCCCAATGCCTCTACGGGAGGATCGCTTATTCCAGGTAGACCATAGCGTAAAGCCATCTATGTTAGGGACCTTAGATCCTTCGTGCTCCCAAGTTTCAACAAGCAAAATAATATCAACATCATTTGAAATCCAACATAGCTTGGGGCCTTTGTTCCATGGGAAGCCCCGCCAGTTCCAAGAAAGGATCTGAAGCATGTTTAATTGCTATTGATTGCTATCATTTTGGTTTCTATCTCGAATAAAGGCTTTTATATTTCTGATTATTGCCAATTTCCCTTCCTTTCTAGCTTCTTTTACCTTTTGAACCTCCTTTCTTAATTCTGCTTGATCTTCTAGAATAAGATCTTCATTTATGAATATTCCCGTTCCTTTTAGACTTTAGGTTTTACTAAGTATGTCATACTTATGATCAGTGGAGCTCACATTTATGCGGATTAGTCTTCCTTTTTTCTCGGTTAATTTCCCCAACCTTCTTGCTTTTGTGAGACACACTGTTTCAATTTGTAATCTATCATGTAATTCTGTCTTGGCTAAGACTAAAGTATCCTCAACTACTTCCTCTTTTAAACCGAATATTATAAGGTTCAAAGCCCTTTTGTTACGTTCATGGTCTAATTCTATTAACTTTTTCATTTCATCTTTAATTGGTTTGATATCTAACTTATCTACTACATTATTTAGGGTGAGGCAGCTATTAACTTTTTCTTCTAGTTCTTTAATCATGTCTTTCATTTTAAGACTCTCTAGAGTATCAACATCTCCTTGCTGGGAGGGTTGGTTACTATCTTGGTTTTGTTTTTCTATAACATGCAATCTAGTCTCCATTGCCTCCATTTTATTCTCTAGTAGTTCTATTTTAGTTTCTATTTGTTTTTGGATCGTGTCTTCAAGAGATGCAAATTTATTTTCCAGCATGGCTTCTAAATCTTTTTGTAGCTTGGCTTCTCTTTCTTCTCTACGTTTCTCTAAAGACTCTATATAATCATAAAGGCCTTGTAGAGTAACTGTGTTAGGTCTGCCCTTGGTAATCTTTGGTAACTGTGGTGAAATATTCATACTTGAAATTGTATGAGAAAATATGTATTAGAAAAAGAAAAAGATAAGGAATGTGTGCACCTGATATCAACAAACTTGACTGCAGATCGTCAGTGCCCACCGCAGCCCGCAGACCGAAGAATATATGCGAAGAATATATAGAGTATGTTTTTAACTCTTTCCCTGAGCCTCAGAACTCATCTTCAGTGCCCACCGCAGCCCACAGACCGAAGAATATATGCGAAGAATATATAGAGTACGTTTTTAACTCTTTCCTCGAGCCTCATAGCTCTTTCATCGAAGAATATATGTGAAGAATATATAAAGTACATGTTTAACTCTTTCACCGAGCCTCAGAACTCTTACACCGAAGTATATATAGAGTGCGTATTTAACTCTTTCACCAAGCCTCAGAACTCTTTCACCGAAGAATATATGAGAAGAATATATAGAGTATGTTTTTAACTCTTTCACCGAGCTTCAGAACTCTTTCACCGAAAAATATATGCGAAGAATATATAAAGTACGTGTTTAAATCTTTCACCGAGCCTCAAAACTCTTTTATGGAAGAATATATGCGAAGAATATATAGAGTATGTTTTTAACTCTTTCACCGAGCCTCAGAACTCTTTCACCAAAGAATATATGCGAAGAATATATAGAGTATGTTTTTAACTCTTTCACCGAGCCTCATAACTCTTTCACGGAAGAATATATGCGAAAAATATATAGAGTATGTTTTTAACTCTTTATTTTTATTTTGAGAATTTATTTTGAAAAAAAATGAATTACACATCACTCTTATATTGGGTTGTAGAATAGATCTCTCTACTTAATAAAAAACCTCATCTACTCGAATCTCAAATATAACTTACTTAAGTTATAAAATTTCTACTTATACCATACCATTAAACCCAAAATTGTAATATAACTTGCTTAGGTTATAAAGTTCCCACTTTTTTTCCAAAGGAAAAAACGAAACTTTTTATTAAGACAATAAAAAGTTTACATTGCACATGCTGACGCATCTCTGTTCATCCTGTGTGACTATTTTGTCTGTTTTACAAAAAATTATTTTCTGCCTTTTGCTTGAGACCAGTTTCCCTTAATAGGCAAAACTGTCCCTGATTCATCTTCTTTTCTTGTTTTGTCTGGAACTAAGGTTCCTTTTGACTAAAAAACTTGAAACTAAAGACTGTCCAAAAAAACTGTCCAACAAAACCGGGTCTCCTCAACAGAGAGGAAAACAACCCGTTACATAAACATACATGTTATATAAATTGTCATATTACCGTAGCTTAAAGAGTCTTAATATTTTGCATATGAGAAAAAATTTTAGATTTTGATATGAAAAGGAAAACAAAAAAGTGCTGCCAGAAGTTCAGAAAAATTGATCATGAGGTGGCTGTTCGGTCCTTCTGATTTGGCCTTGATTATCCTCTAAGATTTTCCAGCTGCCCAAATCCTGTTGCAGACCGTCTTTAGAAAGCTTGTCCGCTGTATCATTCCTTTCCCTGAAAATGTGACATAGAGAGAAGCTGTTAAAATATGATTTTAATATCTGAATTTCCTCCAGGATTTGTTTTAAGACTTGATTACTGCATGTGCTTTGACCGTTTACCCATCTGATCACATTTTGGGAGTCTCCGAAGATCTGAATTGTGAGAGTGTGCCTTTGAATAAGCCAGCAAAGAAGGAATTTCAAGGCGAGCATTTCTGCATAGTTGTTTGAACCTGTTCCTAAACCTACAGAAGCTTTAAGGATGTGAGTTGAGTTTTCGTGAATGACTAAGCCTGCTCCTGCTTTATTGTTTTGAGATGCTCCGTCGAAGAAAGCCCAAGGGATTCCTTCTGTTATATGAACTTCTGGGACGCTTCTTTGGGGATGGGTTTCCTTAGGTTCTGGGATACTGGAAAAGATAGAAATGCTTTGGATTGCTGTGATGGTCACTGGGGTTTCTTTGTCCTGGAAGATGCTCCTGTTCCTAGCTATCCATACCCCCCAGCTGATGATTAAAGGAAGATTGCGCATGTTCCCATTTGGAAATAAATGCCACCACTTCTTCCATGCTTCTTGCATATTATCACCTTCCCATTCTAGCTTTTTGTTCAGGATATTTCCTGCCTCGCCCCAAATCTTAAGAGTTTCTGGGCACTTTAGGAAGAGGTGATTTATGGATTCAGCTTCCAGTTTGCATAAAGTGCATCTCCCAGGCCCGTACATAAATCTGGACTGCAGAATGTCCCAAGTTGGGATTTTACTTTTTAGAATGCACCAGAAAAGGATTTTTGACTTTGGAGGGCTTTTAAGTTTCCATAGCTGTTTCGACCACCATTCCGGATCTCCCCATCCTTTCCTAGACATGAGGAATTTGTAGCCACTCTTTGGTGCATATTCCCCCGAGTCTGCATGCGCCCATATTAACTCATCCTGTCTGTCGTTCAGCCTTACATTGGATCTGGAAAGTTCCTGGATAAAAGCTCTCCATTCGTTCCTCCATCTATGCTCTAATTCTAAATCTTCTTCACTCTTCCATGCTTGTCCCCAAATGGTTGAAAATCCCGGTTTTTCCACTTGGCTTAAGAAGAGAATACCTTTTTCTTCTAAATGTTGAACTAGGCCAGGAGGGAGGACATAGTTTTCATTGCATCCTACCCAAGGATCCTTCCCTATCTTTACCTTTTCTCCATTCCCAACCTTCCATGCAAGACCTTGCTCTATCACCTTAAAAGACTCCACTGTTGCTTTCCATATTACAGAGACGTTCTTTTGGATCTTGTCTGGGTTCCTGATCCACTCTTCTAATGGAGTTGGGTCAATATATTTTCTTTTTACCGTTCTTGTCCAGAGATTTTCCATCTTAATAAGTCTCCACCCTGATTTGGCTGCCAGTGAGAGACTGAAATCAGGGAGGCTTTTTATCCCCCAACCGCCCCAGTCTTTTGGCCTCGCCACTTTCTCCCAGGCAACCCAAGGAAGAACCGTGTTTTCTTTTGATCCTGCCCATAAAAATCTGCTACAAATTCTCCTTATTTTCTCCAATACTCCTTTTGGAACCCATGTTAAAGCTGCCCAGAAAACTGGTATGGCTAGTAACACAGATTTTATTAGTGTCAGTCTCCCTGCTCTGGATAGCCATTTGAAACTCCAGTGGTTGATTTTTGCTTCAATCTTTGCAATTAACCAAGACCAGTCCTCTTTCCTGTATGCGTTCGGCTTCAACCAGAATCCTAAATACTTAAACGGGGAATCCATGTTGCACATTCCATAAGGGAAGAAAGAGTTGAGCTGAGCTTTTTCTTGTCTGTTTAGGCCTTCCTCTATAATCTGAGATTTCCTGGGGTTAATCTGCATTCCAGTAGCTTTCAGAAAAAGGTCAAAAATGTTTTTTAATTCCTTAAGTTCATTTGTGGCACCATTTGTAAAAACCAAAATGTCGTCTACAAAGAGAAGGTGAGATATGAACAAATTTACTGCTGCCTCTATACCTTTTACCTTACCTTCCCTTTTGGATTTTTGAATCAGCTGGCTTAAGCCTTCAGCAACTAAGAGAAATAACAGAGGGGACAGGGGGCATCCTTGCCTCAAACCTCTCTGTCCTTTAAAGAAGGGGGTGGCTGCGCCATTTATGAGGATTGCATAGCTGACATCTGTGATACACCCCATAATCCATCTGATAAAGTCCACTTTGAATCCTAGGTGCGTTAAGAGCAGACGAATATATATCCAATTTATCCTATCGTATGCTTTTGATAAGTCTATTTTGATGACTGCACCCTTCTTGTTTTTCAGCTTTACACTATGAAGAACCTCCTGTGCCACACCAATTGCTTCATGTATTTGCCTTCCGTTCAAGAACCCAAATTGTTCAGGTGAGATATGCCTTGATAGGATTGGTTTGATTCTGAGTGCAATCACTTTTGCAATTATTTTATAAATGTTGTTGCATAAAGAGATAGGTCTGAAATCCTCAAAAGATTCCGGAGCTTCCTTTTTTGGAATGAGAGCTATGAAGGTTGCATTGAAAGGACTGTAGATTTCTCCCTTCTTTCTTGACTCCTCTACGACTTCTGTGATTTCTTCTCCTATCTGCTCAAAAAAATGTAGAAAGATCTCTACTGTCCAACCATCCGGACCGGGGCTCTTCTCTTTTGCCATAGATTTAATAACACTTTCCACCTCCTCCTTCGTAACAGGGTCCATTAATTGGTCCGCTTCTTCCTCCTCCACATATCTATGGAAGCATTGCGCTGTTTGAATGACCTCCGCAATGGTGATCTCACCATTGTCTTTAAATAAGGATTGGAAGTGATTCTGCCCAAGAGCTGATAAGGCTTCAAACGTCTTAGCCTCCCCTCCTTCTTCATTTTTTAAGTTCCAGATGGTATTTGCACTCTTCCTCCCTTTTGCATAGTTATGGAAGAAACTTGTGTTATCATCCCCTGCTTTGAGCCAGATTGCTCTACTCTTGAGTCTCCATTCCTCCTCCTTTGCCAGCAGGATTTGATTCTTGTGCTTCTCCAGGGCTAATATTTTCTCTTTAGATTCCTGTGTCGCGTAGCCATCCGCCTCTATGCTTTCAAGCTTTTGAAGGTCCTCGTTTATCCTAGATATTTCCTCAGTCTGCTTTGCTTTTCTGTCCTTTGCCCATGAGATTGTTGCCTTCTTCAGTCTTTTGAGATTTTCCATGAATAAGAATCCTTTATTCTCTTGTGAACCTCTGTCGGGATGTGACCAAATTTCTTTGAATAGTTTATTGAAAGATTCTTCTTGGAGCCAGGAAGCATTAAATTTGAAAGGGGCAGGAGGTTTTGGGGGAACTTTGGAGAGCTCAAGGTAGATAGGGAAATGATCCGAGGGACCCCCTTCTTCAACCCATTGCCTAAATAAAGGAATCATAGCAGATAAGTCCTCATTGAGTAAGAAGCGGTCTAGTCTCTTCGCCACCCTTGCTTCTCCTACTCTTCTATTCCTCCAAGTCGGCTTTAGCTTGATGAGGTTGGCTTCTATCAGATTATTTGAGGCTAATAGATTCTGGAAAAAATCTGTTTGCGGATCCTCTCTTGCAGCTGGACCCCAAGCTTCCGCTCTTCCTAATGAGAAATTTAGATCACCACCCAACACCATGTAATTATTCTTCACAAGCGAGTTCGCCATCAATCCGTTCCAGAATGGTATCCTTCCCTGGCAAGGACCATATATATTTAGGATAGTTAGAGGAAAATCGAATTCTGTAGTCTGACATTCTAGTCCCATCACCTGCTTCATTCCCCATTGGTTCCTGAGCTTAATTCTCCCTTCTCTGTATCCTACAGCCAAACCTCCTGAGTGGCCATCTGAGTCCAAGGCTGTAAATTTCCACCCTGGTAGAAGAGCATTTAGCATTGTTTCGATTTCCTCTCCATTCCCCAGAGTCTCCTGAAGAAGGAGGACATCCGCCTTGGAGTTCATAACCATCTCCCTAAGAGCCAGTTTTTTAGGTTTACTGGCTAAACCCCTACAGTTCCATGAGGTTATGATCATTTTAGGGCAGAATCGGGGCATTGCACCGCTCTAAGTGCCCCTGTGATAGATTGTTGCTTCCCGTCTGCCACATCGAATTTTGCCTTAACTTGGGCCATGGATAGATTGGATTTTCTTCCCCTTTTTTTCCTGGGCTGACTCTGAGGGATGGATGGTTCGATGCCCCCCATCGATGACATAGGGACAGGTTTATTGTCCTGAGAGCGGAGATTATAGGGGCATATAGGTTGCTGGGCCAGAGAGGAAGGTTCAGGGCAGCACCCATCACAATTCAGATCTAGGGAGGGGATAGCGGCTGAAATAATTTCAATACAATTTTCCAAATTACCTTCGTCCAAATTTGCATTTTTAACATTTTTTCCAGAAAGGGAGATTTTAGTGAGAGGATCAGGGGCCAAACATTCATCCAAGCATTCATCTTTATTTTCTATATTAAAAAAAGGAGAATGTTTTGGATCTAGGCTCGTACCCTTTGGATCCTCGACTGGGCTTGGGGTTGAGCTCGGAGGTGCATCTTCAGGGTTCTCCTTTGCGGTCCCGGGTTCCGTTCCTTCTTCTGCCAGTTTCCTCGGAGATTCCTGAAGATCTGCTCTCTGGTATTGCCTCCCCTGCTGCGGGTCTAAATCCATTATTTCATCTTCCTGATCCTCTGAGATCTCCTTGTTTTTTCGAAACTGGAAGTGCCTATTGTCTTTTTCTGGCCTCGCCCTCGTTCTCTGGAACCTCCTCCACCGCCTGCCTAAGGGGCATTCCTTAGCCAAGTGCCCATACTCATGGCATCTATGGCAACGGAAAGGCAGAAATTCGTAATCCAAGATTTGTTCAAAGACATATTCTTTATATTGGAGATTTATCTTCTCTGCTAGTCCTCCGCTTGGATTAAGGCTTACAAGAATCCGTGCCATTGCTCTGTTGTGTGTTTCCTGGAAAGACATGTCTGCCTCCAAGTAAGTGCCCAATCGCCTTGAAGACCGACTCGACCCAGAGGAACGATGGTAACCCTGGTGCTCTTACCCAAACCGGGAAGACATCAGCTTTTTCATGGGCTGCATCGAACAGAGGGCTCCATTTTTTGAACAGCACCGGGATGTTTCCGAGTGTCCAATTTCTCTTCAGCACCCACTCTGCTGCCCCTTTGTTTTCGAAACGCACCGAGAACCAACCTTTTGCTAAAGTCAAAACCCTGAAGTCTCTGATTAGGTCAGATTGCCAATTCTGCTTCCCCCAGGATTGAATGAAATCAGATGAGAATTTCTTGCCCCTTGCTCTGCCGACCAGGGTGCATTCTGCTACCTCCAGCGCCTCTTCAATTTGCACATCCATGCCCAACACCAGGTTCCCTTCTACCCCCTGGGATTTTATCAATCTCTGTTTTTTCCTTTGCCCCCCTGTATTTTTTGTTCCTCTGGCAGTGTCTCTTAAACCCTCATTCTCCTCCTGCCCTCTTTGGGATCCCGGTCCGGTGGACAGGGGCAGGGATCTTGACTCCGGAGTGACCTCTATCGAGGTGTTTAAAGAAAAATTGAGGGGCTCAAGGAGTGATTGATTTATTACCTGAAAACCCTGGTCTGCTCGGTTGTCTTCCCCCCTTGGATCCTGGTAGTCTTCAAAACCCTGATCCTTCCACCCGATTTCCTTTGGACTATTTATGCCCTTTGCAATGGAAACCCTTGTGACTGTTGCAGTCCTTCCCGCATCGCCTTCGGGACTTTGCCCTAGCTTCGACCCGAGATTGACTATGTCTTCTAAACCGCCGGAGAGGATCGGACCTGCGAACCCGAGTTTCCCTTTGCTACCGAGATGTGGTTTGAGAAGACCTGCATGTGGGTCTTCCTTGCTCAACCTTTGAATCTGTTGCAAGTACTTACCCCCCTGCTGCACCACTGCCGTTCCTTCCAACTCCTTGGGCGAATTTGTGAGGGTTTGGGTCGATCTTTTGGATTCCGGAAAAAACGGAGGAGAAACTAGGGTTTCCACCGTTCCAAAATAACGCTCTATGTTCTGTGCGGTTGGATCTTTCCCCCAGACGGAGAGAATGTCCTCCATAGCTGGGTCTAAGTCAATGCCCTCGTCTGAATTAACCATGGTTACTTTCACTGGTCACAGGTTGCTTGTCGGCTATCGAAAACGGAGGAGGCGCTGTCCGTTTGTTCCTGATCCCTTTTTCCCTTGTGGTAAAATGCCTTCAAGGTTAACTGTTTACTGAGCCCTCCAGATGTCTTTTGCACGGCGTCCTCAACCTCCACCTGCCGTCCTCCTGACGCTCTTTTACCGGTGCGGACGAACGACCACTACCTCCTTCCCTTCCATAGCTGATGGGCCCTATACCTTGGCCCTACGGCCCTAGATCCAGCACTACGCCAGCTGCCAAACCCTTCCTGCTACGGTCGCCATCGCCATTCCTCGTTTTTCTCTTCACTCCTCCTCACCTATCATAAAGTTCCCACTTATAACATACCATTAGACCCAAAATTATAATACATTTTTCGGCTTAAAATAAATAAGTTTTTTAACTAAGGTACTGCCAATTAGAAAACATAAATATTGGTAGGTGTTTGGACCCATGATCCTAAAAGGGTTTCTTAAATTTGATGTGACCCATAATCCTAAAAGGGTTTCTTAAATTTGATGTGTGCTCACACCAGAATCCTAAAATAGTTTCTTAAATTTGATGTTTTGATACAATGTTTTTGTAATCATAGTGGAGGTACTAATTAGTATGATTATATAAAATAAATGGCTATTAAATATTAATATTAATCAAAACAATTATATTTCAGAAGAATTAAAATTTATATAAAATAAATGGGTATTAAATATTGATAATAATTAAAACAATTATATTTTAGCAAAATTGAAATTAAAAATGGAAAATTTTATTTAGAAATATTTAATTTTATAAAATGTAAATATAATTAAAAATATTCTTAATTTACTAAATCTAAATTAATTATAATGCTTTAAACAAACAATATTCTAAAACCTTTATTTTGAAATAAACAATATATATTAAACAATATATATAAAGATAATTAGGTTCACACTCGATTTTTTTCATTAACACTCATTTTTCTGCATCACAATAAACCACGTAAGAAAATAATTTGAAATGTGCATTTATGAGGAAAACCAGTTTTGACGTCCACATAATTAACTTAAAACTATGAATTTTTGTTTTTAAAATCATAATAATCCACGCTGAATTTTTGTTTTTAAAATCATAATAATCCACGCTGAATTTTTGTTTTTAAAATCATAATAATCCACGCTGAATTTTTGTTTTTCAATAACCATGTTGAAAAATCATTTGAAGTCCGTATTTATGTGGAAAACCAACTTTGGGGTTTGAAAAGAAAATGCATGAAAAGTACTGCCACAAATAGATATCACATGAAATCCTTAAAACATTGTCAGTCGTAGATGTCCTTGTATCAATACAAATCAAATTCATTGATGAAAACAGCTATCAACGAGAAAAAAATGCTGTAGTCACATCAGAAGTTTGTGGGTATGCCAAACTCAATGTTAGTGGGCACTATATCTACAAACGAGGAAAACCAATTTTCCATATATTAAATCAAGTATTAAATAAAGGAAAAAAACATAGCATCAGGATGGAATTTCAAAACGGATGGAATTTCAAAACAGACATTTTTTTCCAGAGGAATTTCAAAACAGACATATTTGTTAAATTTGACGATTTCTACACTTCTCCACAATTTTTTTTTTTTGACAATTTCAACCAAAAAAATAAACGATTTTACAATATTTTTTATTTATATTTAACGAGCAAATGACCCCAAAATAAGAAATTTGGGCATCAAATTCTATCCCAGCTGCGACGACTTCAAAAAAAAATATTCAATGTAAATTGTACGATCAACATTTTCGCGAATGTGTAGTTTTTGTAAACTTATACATATTTTTGTACATCAAATTTGGGAAAACATTAACTAAACTTTCTCGGAGTATAAGACTTTTCTCCAATCTTGAATTACATAGAAATAAATCTGATTAAATCTCATTAGTAATTTTTCAATTTCATTAAAAAAAAACATATATAATAATTAATTTTGTTGATAGTTAGATTTATAAAATTATGTTGTAATTAAGATGATAGTAAATCTTATACGAATGTTTTATAATTGCCATGATAGTTAGGTTATAAAAGTATTTCTATAAATGGAAAAATAAATCACGTATTTTTAGAGTAAACATGACACCATTTTTTTATCTTCCTAAGTGACATTCATTGAACCTTGAAGATAGGACCTGGTATCCTTTGAGCATACAAGATTTTTGTGTTAGTGTGCTTGTTGGTCGTCCCACCGAAAGTTTTGCTTTCTCCATGAACCATTCAAATTATTCGAAGTTATTTTTGTTTGAAGTTCAAATTGATGGGAAAGTCTTGATAATTTGAAAGATTATAAGGATTCTTATCTTAATGGAAGTTGGTTTTGAGAGTGTTTATTCTTTAATAAATTTGAGCGTGGTATTTACGAGTAATAAAAATTAGATAGGTAATTATTTTAATATTAAATTTATTTTATATATATATATATATATATAAATTATGAATTTTGATATATATATATATATATATTTTTTATAAGTTGATAATCAGTTATTATTGACAGTATTAATTATCTATTCCTATTTATTAATGTAAGATAAATTATTATTGTTAATCAGAAATATTATAACAGTTAAAATTATTTATTTATAATTTCAAGAGAGCGGAACTTCCTTTTAAGATTTCTCTACTTCTTAAATGTTCAACCTACTTCTTTGGTGTAGATTAACTTTTACACAATTAAAAATAGATTTAGGTTTTATTTAGATATAGAACATTGGTTTTAGTAAAAAAACTAATATTTATAAAAAAAACAATATTTAACACTATCATTGTGATATATATATATAACATATCTCAAATCAAATATCATTTTTAATTATAGTTTTTAATACTTTAATATAATAAATTTATTATTTATTTAAAAATATAAATTTTATTTTCTTACGATATATTTTTTATTATTATGATGTATGGTTTGAAAGCACTCATAATCGAAAATCTCGTAATTATATAACATTTGAAAACGATGCTAGTGAGTTATCTTTTAAGATGTTGAACATTACCCATGTTAATCAAAAATATATTATTTATGTGGAAGAAATTTAATGATGGTATATTTTTATTATTATAGTATGCAGGTTTTTGAATAATATATATTATTTTTTAAAGGTTTGGAAATTTATAATTTTATGATAAATTTAATGTTCATAAATTAAATACAATAAAATGTATAATATATATAATAGTAAGTAATATTTTTTTTAGCTTAATGACATGTTAGGTCTAAGGTTTGTGGATAGAGATATGTAAGAGTATATGATGAAAATAAATGAAGCAAATTTCTAGTGAAAGTAAGAGAGGAATGTTTACAAAACAATTTGTTTAATTTTGTTAGGGAATGAAAAGTGGAGGTATATTCTCATAGCCCAAAGCATTATCCATTATTATGGGAAAATACGACCTACACACATAAATGATGTTAAAGATTCATTGTAGTAAGCATCATGTAATGGACATGATAGGGTAATCTACCTCCTCACCTACACCCCATCAAATGCAAGGATGGTTGGATGGCTCACACATAATTTGGATTGTGGATATAGGATGGAAGAATTTAGAGTGAGTGAAGGGAATTAATCTCTGAATGGTTCCTTAGTTTTAGGGTAATATGAATCTTGGTGATTTAGATAAGGTGATGTGATGAAAGACCAAATCCACTTTCCAATAAAAAATAATTATCCAAGAACTTGAGAGTGTTGGCATACCTAAAACTGGAGAAGTGTTTGGAGGTAAAGGATATATTGAGATAATATTTATACAACCAATAATAGGCTTTCAACCCATCCAAGGTTGTTAGGCTAGAGCATGACATGATTCAACATGAAAGTGATATCCTTCAAGGATCCCCCAGAATAGCCAAATAATATATAAATTATATGGATTAGGAATTAAAATGAAAATGTTGAGAGATTGAAAAAGAAGAAGTGCTCATGTAAGTGGAAGGATGGGTGTTCAACTGATACAATGCAGGGAGTACGAAGACCAAGAGACCAATGGTTTTCATCTAGTAGAGAGGTCTTTGGTGGCTTATCAAGAAATTTGTTCATAGAATTAGGAAATTATTGACCTCAATGTTCACTTTAGAATATTCAAAGGAAAATTTGAAGCCTTTATGAAAGGGGTATTTGTGGTAGGAATGCATGTTAGGTGGGTCAATGGTGAATCCTTGAGAATAGGGTAAGGAGAAGGCTTATGAGGATCTAGTGGAAACCCATGATTACTCTATTGTTATCTTGAAGGATTCTCAAGTCCTAGTTCCTCAACAGGTAGAATATTCCAAGTCATAGTTTTAGGGAAAAGGATGATAAGAGGTAGCAAGTAAATCATCCTATAGAACATCCCTCAATATTTTAGTATTTAATTATGATTTTCAATATTTTGTTGTTGGTTAGGTCCAATTATGCTTTTACATAGATTATTTGGTTGTTAGCTCCAATATTTAGACAATAACTCCTAAACTCTCTATTTTAATTATGAATATTATCGATACGCATGACAAAACAATAGGTAAACTCTAGAAAATAATGATAAAAGAAATCATGGTTTTTGAGGTGGATGTTCTCCTATCAATATTTTTATTATTATTTTTATATGATATTACTTAAATTATTCCTTAGAATACATATGAATTTTTTAATTGGAACAATAATTTCATATTAATAGAAATGTGCACTGTGAGTACAAGAAGTACATTAGAAAAGGGATATTCTGATTAACCATATAATAAACATGATTTTCCAAGTAATCCCCACTACATCAAAAAATTTAGTTTCTATGTTATCTAAGGTATTATGGAAATAAGAGAAAAATGCCAAAAACTATTAAAAAATTACAAAATTTGCAAAACAAACTACTTGAAAACTAAAGGTATAACATCCCAAAACCTTGAACCCCCAAAACTAGAGGATATTGGAACAATTAAATATAGTAGTCCTTGTTCAGTGGATTTTATAGAAAAAGAGGGTTTCAAATATTTCTTACTAATGGATGTTCACATCACTTGAATTTTCTAAAGAAGGACTAACATGTGATCCTAATTTCTTTGCATGACGGTTCAAGTATCAACTAAGAATTCCATGGATGTGGTCACAAAAAATGGTTTCGAAGGGTTCATGGTATAATATTTCCTCCTCTCTTGCCTAATATTATAATTTTCTTAGTCAAAACTAAGTCTAGTGAGGTCCAGTACCTCTTCCTCTCCCTCATTTGGAATGCCTAATTTTCTAAGTGGTAGGTATCCAATGTCAATGGTGGTGGATGGAGGAACATCTAATGGAGGAAGGTGAACCTACATATCAGACTCTTGGCATTGCTACTATTTTTGGAGATCTTGCTCAACTTTCTTGTTGATTTCCCCTTGTTGTCCCTTCATCTCCTCTTCCAACTGCTTTCTCTTATCCTCTTCATCATTCTTAGTTTGTTCTTCTTCGATCCATTTCTTCTCTTTCTCTTCATCCCCCCATTTTCTTTTGAGTTCTTCCTCATGTCTTTATTCCCTCTCATGCTCGTCCCTATATTTCCTTTTCTTGATTTATTCTTCCTCCTTATTCCTTTTCTACTCTGGTTCCCATATTTTTCATTCCTCTTCTTCTTTATTTAATTGTTGTTCCTGTCCCTATCTTTTTTATTCCTTTTCCTATTTTTGCTGATGTTGGAGATCTCCAGGCTATTGATCTCCTGATTTCTGTCACTGCTTCATCTCGTCTTCCCTTTCCCTCCTCAATTCTTGCTTCTACCTGGTCAGGGTCACATTTATTTCTTCTAAGGTTTCAATATATTCATCCTCCTCTTGCTCATTTGACAGGTCTTCTGGTTAACCACCTTTGTGCCTTTTCTGTTTTCCTCCTATCTTTTGTTTCTCTTCTTCCTTTTGAACAAGTATAACCTAGATTGCAGGATTATTCTTTTTTGTGACTACTCGACCTTCTCATCCTCCTTTTCATCTTTCTCACTTGGCCCTAGTTTTCTGGACGCATTATACCATTTCCTTACTTTTTCTTCATGGTAGTGTTTGTTGTGTATGTATGACCAGTTCAAGACCACTTTCTTGCAATGTGCTACTACCATCCCCTTGGTGTCATAGCTACATTGTCCTAGGTTCAAAAAATGGAATCCATTTATTTCCTCAGCTTTTGCTTCCACTTCCTTAAAGCTTTCAATGGTATAGGTCCCAATAGTGAAATGGAATGTGGGTCAAGGATTTTTCCTTCCTTTGCTTAGTGTTTTGGAGAACCCTATAGTAATCTCGTAACACACTTCTTGTAGAAGCATCTTATCTGTCACAAACCATGGGAGAGCATGAGGCTACCTGTATAAGATGTAAACTTGGATGAAGGTGCCCTCTTGAATAGGTAACTAGTATGCCACTCTGATGATTATCACTTTGGCCCTCTTGTACATGCAAGGGGCCTCCTCGACAAAGAGTAACTGATATGAAGGAGTGATGAATGATTCATAGGTGGGCTCATGCATATATTTATAGCCTAGGTCACAAAATATCTTGTAATACAAATGCATGGGATGTAACAAATTGGATGTCCAGTTGTACCTCCAACCATTAAAATGGCATCTTGCAGACATTGTGTCTAATAGGTATGATTCGATAGATAATTTCGATGTCTAGCCTTTCTCTAGATTCATTGTTGCATGTATGTTGGTCATAAGTGATGAATCAAGAATGCTTTCCCAGTGAAAGAAAGTGCCCCTTGCTACATTGCAAACAGTAGTTACCCAAGTTCTAAGAGAGGTATCGATATGTGGCCTAACATACAACCAGCTCACAATTGCAGTCATCAGTTGGAAAACCTTCCTTAGTCCCTATCTCATGTAAACTTGATCAACCTTCACCAAGAAATTAGATGGGTCTTGCCACCACGATCTTAGAATGTTCTTGGTCACTACTAGGAACTATTACAACCACCTAGTATTGAAGGTCTCCTTATTTTCTAGAAACTTGTAATAAGAAGCAATATTTGTGGAAGAATAATGGAAAAGGCTTTGTTTGTGTGGCTCTTTATTACCCATTGAGCTATATTAGTAGTCTACAATATCTAGTCAATAGTCTCTACACAAAAGAAGACAAGTGGGTATGTGGCCACTTTATGGAGTGAAGACCTCTTGATGTTAATCTATACCTTAAAATCATCTTGATCCTAAGGATTTTTTTTCTTGGAGAACTCAGAATACATACCAAACCATGAGAGGTTTCTGGCCTTATTGATATTACATGTTGTGTGTCGGTAGATTGGTAGTAGTGGTTCCTCCAAAACTTCTTGGCTACTGATTTGAGCACTCTTGTTGGAGGACCTGACAACTCGAGGCATCATTTCTCCTGAGAAAGATGATATGGATATACACTTGAGATCGTCCTCAGTTTGAATATAAAAGAAGCAGTCGAAAGATGAGAGGGAGGACATAAATAATATAAATCAACAAAAATATCGTAAACAAAGCTTTGAAACTTGGGGAATGAGATGAACCATTTTTGGCATGGGCTTAATTCAGAAGGAGGTCATTGGGTTGCATAACAGAAGGGGTTAAAATATGTGAGACTATCAAATAGTGAGTTGGCGACTAGAGGTTACCGAGTCAGAAACATGGGAAGGTTGTAGTGTTGCGAGTATGTGAAGGTCACACAGTCTGAGGGTTTGAATGTTCACAAGGTCACAAGGTTTGGCCTATCATGTTTTTTAATTGTGGGACTTATCCCTATCAGAAGCTTGGCAAAAATTCTGAGCTTTGAAATGGGAATTTGGGCTTTACTAGACCCTGGAAAACCTAAGTAATTGGGAGAAAAAAGGGAGTGGGTCTCAAGTTGGGCTTGTTTCTTTGGAAATGAAAAGTTAAATGAAGAGAACACAAGAATGGAGGGTTTCATGGTGGAATGGGTTTGAGAATGGTCGAATGAGAGATAAAACCCCACCAACAAGGAAGGCGTAGGGTTGGTATGTAAAGCAGGATGAATGGAAAGAAAAATTGATTACTCGGGAAGGGGAAGAGACACCTACCTAGAGGGAGTAGCATGCCTTACCCAGTTTCCCTGTCACTCTACCACTCAAGCGCTCTAGTAAATTGAACAAATGAGTAACATGGTGAGTGTTTTAAATAGAAAATGGTTAGATGTGGAAGGCTTTGAGTGGTCGCCAGGACGTAGGTCAGTCGAGGTCATAAAGTCGATGTCCAAGTTACTTGCAACCTAGTGAATTAGCGACCTCTAAGTTAAAGGTTGCAAAGTTGTGAGGCATGAGGGGTCACATATCTCTAGGTTTGGTTTGCACCTATGGTGTGACTTAGCACCTCAATGCTAGAGGTCGCAAATTCACAAGACAATAGGGGTCTCAAATTTTGGGGTTATATGTTTAATTATCATGCGACCTTGCAACTCAGCCCAATGAGAGTTTAACTTTGGAAAAGGGAGGTTGCAGGTCGTTATTTTTAGCTTAGTTAAAGTCAATTTTACGCAACATGTGACTTAGGGGAAAGATAAACCTTAAGGCTTGGAATATTTGATTTTTTTCAAGGGGTTGAAGGGAACTTGTTATGCCGACAGGATGCAAAGACAAACTTAAGATGTAGTTGGAGGATAATGCTTAGTCAAGCGGGGCTCCAAAATTTTGAAAGGGTAGAAATTTTGGGGATTATTGTAGTGGCTTTGACATAATTTATTATTTTTAATTTGAGAGGGGCATGTGTCAAATCCATGCTAAGCACAGACAGAATTGCACATCACGCTAATATTGGGCTATAGAATGAGCTTCTCCACTCAATAAGGAGTCTCATTTTGTCGAATCTGAAAGATGACTTTCTTAACCCAAAATGTAATGCGAATAAATAATGCTTGTAATGAGGGTCATTTCAATTAAGAAACATAAATATTGGAATGTGCTCCGACCCATGATCTAAAAAGGGTCTATAAAATTTTGCATTCATGCAATGTTTTTGGTAATCAAAATTGGGGTTAAATTTGTATGATTATATAAATTAAAAGGCTAATAAATATTGACAACAATTAAATTTATATGTTATTTATAAAAGAGGCATAGAAGTTGGAAATAGAAAAATGATTTAGAAATATTTAATTTCATAAATTGTGTATATAGTTAAGGATATTCTCAGATTGCTAAATCTACACCATTCATAATTTTATTTTTAATTTTTTAAAAGAAAGATAATTATGAAACCTTTATTTTGAAATAATTAATATCTATTAATCTAATTAGGTTAACACTCATTTTTTTCATCATAATAAACCACATTGAAAAAGAGTTTGAAATCCATATTTAAGTGGAAAAACAACTTTGGGGTCAACAAAAATAGCCTAATAATTTTTTGTCCAGTCAAAATAAAGCACGTTGAAAAATAATTTAAAGTCTATATTTATGTGGAAAACCAATTTTGGGCTTGAGATAAAATGCATGAAAACTACTGCCATGAATATATATCACATGAAATTCTTAAAAATTATTCTCGCTCGTAGATGTCTTTATAGCAATACACATCAAATTCATTAAAAAAAATAGCTATCAGTGAGAAGAAAAACGTTGTAGCCACATAAAAAGTTTTTTGGTGCTAGTTAAAGTCAGTGTTGGTGGGCACCATATCGACCAACAAGGAAAACCCATATTTCATATCTTAATTCAAGCTCTAAATAAAGAAAGAATTGAGAAGCATTTCCCAGATCACCTCAAAATAGATTCGATGTGAATTGTATCATCAACATTTTCATGAATGCGTAATTTTTGTAAACTTCTAAGTACTCTTGTACATACAATTGTGGAAAACATTAACCAAAATTTCTCATACTATAAGACTTTTCTTTAATTTTGAATTAAATACAAAAAAAATTCATTAGTAAATTGTCAATTTCATTTCCCCAATGGGGTGAACCTTAGTAAAATGTTACTAACAACTGGCATGATTTGCATGCCCAAACTAAGATTGGTGTGAGGGTTGGTGATTATAGAATGCAGGTCCATCTCTACCACTTTGCCTTTTGAATCCAACCCTTGGCGCTTGTCGAAAATATAGTTCTCGGGTCTATCCAATGAGTCCCATTGATATAAATGTAACCATATGGTAGGCGTTATGTGGATGTACGATGATACATTTTTCTTGATTGCTACTCACGTAGTTGTAATGGCTTATACCTTACTAGAATGATTGGCGGACGTTCGTGGAACCCCTAACATCATAATATTTAAACTCATTAATGAGCGCATGATGTTTGGGTAGTTTACAGGTTTTGAAGGGTGTGCCAGGCATGCCAAATGTCCCTTTGGTGACCCAATAATCAAAAGTATCATCCCTTCAGTGCTGGTATTTATATTGTCACCAGACCCTTATAGGTGCATGGAGGTCACTTGCGGGTGGAAAAGTGTTTACGTATGGTGGGGTGACAAAGAGGATGTTGCTAAATTCTTTCACCTCTGGTATATGCCTCTCCCTTACACTATTTCATTATGTAGTTGGATGTTTTATGCTACATCTCTAATTTTTAAGTTTTATGTTTCCGTCACGATCCCTCTCTCTTGGCACTTAATTGTTGGCTTTACAAATATTTAGGTGGGTCAATTTTTTTTTTTGTTTTTTCTTCATAATGTTGGAACATGCCTATCCTTTGAATTGGTGGCAATATTGTCCTTGGCATCGCTCGAAGGCTTTGACCCTTCCGGCATATCCTTCAATTGTTTGGTGTTGTTATGTGGGGTATAGTACCCAGGTTCATTCTCGATGTAGTTACCATAGGGAATTAGGGCAATTTTTAGGTATAAAATGGGCTTTCTAAGAAAATATAAATAAAGGAAGAAATAATGAAATAATATTAGATTCCATCATCAAATTTTAGAGCACAAAAAGAAAAAACTATTTTTTCAACACGTATTTTCGGCTTATCTCCCTATGGGTTTACTCAAATTTAGAGAGAAAACACTCGTTGGATGTAGAATTTGGTTCCTCATCCAAGGAGTATCCATGTTGCATACTTTCGATGGACCCCCCTACATGAAAAATGAGAAATACATGGAACAACGTGATTGCAATCATGTTTTTTCATGTAGTTATTATTTTTCATGTAGCAAGGTCCATTAAAAATATCCAACATGGGTACTCCTTGGATGAAAAATTAAGTTTTACATCCAACAAGTACTCCCGCTCAAAATTTGAGTAAAACCTTGGGGAGATAAGTTGAAAATACGAGTTGAAAAACTAGTTTTATTATTTTATTATTTTTTAATCTTTTTACCTTTTTACCCCAAAAATGGTGAATCGTCCCCCATGGTTCACATCATCATCTTGAATCCTATTGGTTCTTATAAATTTTATTTTAGTTGTACATTTTTCATAGTAGGCCCATTTTAGACCCCAAAATTACCGTAATGGTGAGTCAGATCTTGGCCGTCAGGGGTTCTATTTTTCCTAATTGTTTTTTTGGAGGCTAATTATAGAAAATTAGTTGAGTTACTCATACATTCTATGGACGTGTTCAGTTTGAAGGCTCCACATTGTTGCAAGGTTATTTTCATATCCCTGCTCTTAATTAATATCCCTATCACATTACACCCTCCAAAATTTTGGCCTACGCTCATTTCCCAGCCTTCCTTGGCATTGTACATTGTTGTCACAAACATTGAAATTCATTTCATGTGTTTTCTTGAGGTGTTTCAGTCTCTTTGCCAAGATATAAAAATGTCATCTTTTCACTTGTTAGTTGTCGCACAATGTGCATAATCCTCTTCTAGTAGTTTCAAGAGGTCATAGTGTGTAAATGAGTTTTTATAACCATGTAAATACCTGTTGCACTCATTTCCATAGTTTCAAGCACTGGCACACAAGTTTCTTCACTGTCGTTGCAAAGTGTATCTTTAGCGTCACACTTTTTCTAGGTTTTCATAAAGCTGTCACACTAAGGGAAATGCACTTTTTGTGTGTCTTGTATGATCTTTCTTGTTGTTTTATAAGGTATTCTAAGTGTGTCATAACAATCGAAGTATTATGACTATTCACAGCAACGTTGTTGATCCCACACTTAGACAATTTATGAAAATTTTCCCGACCAAGAAACCTAACATCATTTTTCCTCTATGAACTTCAAATTATGCAGTCTCAGTCCTCTATATATGACCTTTCCTCTTGAGACTATGCAATGCATGGTTCCTTCCTTCCAGGACAGTTGCATTGCGCAATTCTAGTGCTCAAACCCTGATCTTGACTCCTAGAGTTGCACAATACATCTTCCCAGCTAGGACTCAACTTTGCATTATGAAATATCTAGCCTCAAGTTGATCCTTTGAGTCCCTAAGATGCACAATGGCACAACCTCTTTTTTCTCTCAGAACTATGTAGTATTCTCATCTAGATCCCATCCCCTCAACCTGTCATACTAACCGCCAAAATTGCATAGTTTTCTTCCTCAATCTAGCATGGACTATGCACTGTGTAGTCTCAATGCTCAATGCTCACCCATAATTACTTGAAATATGTAACTTTGCAGTCACTGAGCCCTTCTCCTAGATTGTTACCCGGTTTTAGCTCTGCCAATGGATCAATATGCACTATGTTAGACTAGGGGTTTTCAGACTATGTTGTCTCGTCATGAGTGAATTGCAGATACATGTACCTTATCATACCATGGCGAGATAAAGAAGAAGAAGAAGAGGAAGAAGGTAAACATGTTGAAATACATATTTGTAGCTAAGTATGCATGTTGATCAACTGCGAGAAAGCAGAGGAACAACAATTTGAGATTACAACTCAAGAATTGAGATCATTGAAGATTCCTTATTACCAAGCCATGCATAGGTGGAAAGAAAAGCATTCTCAGGAAGACACTCAACACACAACATTGACAGTGGCTTGACATTTCCACATCATCAATCAGTCCATGGTAGTAGTGTCATGTCATGAGTTGTCACATGCTACAATATTACGGTGGATTATGCAATTCATGTTTCTAAAACTTATTGTAAAGTGAAAGTCCAATGGACATGTATGGAATATGAAGAGTCATGTAAAGTTGAAAAGTCATAGGAAGTCAAAGAGTCATGAGGGTAGTGAAAGAATCATAAGGCAGGTGAAGCATCACCTCCTCATTGTCATATATACATCCTCATTGTAAGAGCAAATGAATTCTCATATTTTCTCCTCCCATAAGGCATCAGAGAGACAAGCTAGTACTTTTGGGGAGCAAGGAGTGGCTCCAATGCTCCATTATTGGAACTAGTGGTGTTCATTGTATACATGTGTCTTGGAGCTTTTACTTATCTTAAGAATCCTTATGGGCTAGCACAATTTTCATGCATGGATTATGGATATTTGTAAGACTATTATGTGAGTGTTTGTAATTCATTTTTTCTTTCATATGTGCTAAAGTAGTTGAACTATTTCGGTTATTATGGTGCTTATCATATTGAAAATGTGTTTTAATTGTTATTACTATAATCGCATCATCATGGACTATTCTTCTCGATATTAGACAGATCTTCCTTGTTACACTGGCTGCAATGACCATCACATCTTTGTGGAGTAGTCCTCTTGATGTTGTATGAACACTTCTTGTTTATGTGTGTCTCTACTAGGGTTGTACTACTAACTCTCTCTTAGAGGTTCAATTCTCCTCCCCTCTGTAATGAAATAATTTTGACACATATATGACTGAACACTCACCAGGCACATGCCCTCTGTTTTTTAACGAACATATGCACTCCTATCTCTCGATGATAGTTAGATCCAAGGAATATATTTAATGATGAAAAGAGATCTGGTACAAGCCCAAAATCTCCTTTCTTAAATAAAAACTCAGCCCTTGGACCTGTGGTGATGGCCACAAAGTCCTATCAGAAGCTCCAGCTTAGGCTATAAGCCTATTATAAACCATGGACTTACTAGGAATCAAAGCCACCTTTTATCGACGCTTTATAATCAACCTTCGGAAGCCACCATTCGAGCCTTTAATCAACCTTCACACAGGCTTTATATATATATATATCTTAACCCCCGCGGCTATATATCATATAATATATGTCAATACACAGAACTAACCATAAAACCTGCTCTAACTCCAACGCTCGGACTTCAACCCTTATATATCCGCCTTCAGAAATTTCGGCGGGTCCAGATTTCGGCGGTCTTCAATAAACACTTAAGGCCTGATCTCCGACGAGGTGTGGACCCGACATAATCTTCAGCTAGTCTATATAATATTTCGGCTCCGGATTTCAGAGCTCGCCGCTTAACCGTGCCGAGGTTCCTTCCGGACCCGAAAGGTTATGTGCTGCGCTCTATATATTTCGGCGGGTCCGTCTATCGGTGGTCGCTACAAACCATAACCCTTCCACCTCCGAAACGACAGACCCGACAACCCTTCTGCTTGAGCTTATAATAATTTCGGCTCTGGCTATCGGAGCTTACACTTCGGCAGTCTCAAGCCTCCCCTACGATGTGATGCTGGCTTCGGACCCGATATAGGTTTATATTCAACTTTATAAGATTTCGGCTCCGATATATGTCGGAGCTTCTACAAGACTGTTCTAAGCCCTTCTCCGATGCGATATTGGGTTCAGACTCGATATGGGTCTGGACCAATTTTAATAAGTCTTCAGTTCTGCCAATGTTCTGCTTAAGGGAATTATGCGTAATTCTTCTGGGTAAACATAATTATATGCTAGCTTATAAAACTCAGACAGGCCGGCGGAAGCAGTAGTTAAAGGGAAACAACATGTGGTTTCGATCAACCATTATGCAGGAAATAAAACAATTCCATACTTTCAATACACATTAACAGACTCCCTCTGTTTGACATAGTCAGAAAACACTACATATATCAATATAAAAGCATGAATTTACATTGAGACTTCGGTCTCGTATGCATGCACGCAAATACATAGGCACGCAAGACTAATAGTCAATACTGCACTCTCTCATAGGCCAGATTATCAATTCTGGTGCCTCTCTTCTCAGAAGCCAAATTCTCTCCTCTGGTGGCTCTCTCCTTGCCCGTAGGCTTACATTCATATATATAATAAACATTGGTATCAAAATCCTAAAGCTTTTACATGCATGCATATATGGTAAAAAGCTTCTTGAGGCTTTATTCTATCTTTTCTCTATTTTAAAACAGAAAAGCCTCCTTATCCACATCTATTTCTTTTATGCCTAAAAGCTCTCCCTTACTTCTAGAATCATGGGAATACTCATGCTCTTATTTATTTATTTGTAAGCATATAATTTAAATCACACTTAAAATACTACTTAGGAAATTAATTCCTAAAATGCATGACCCCCCTATGTCTATTATTTACAATAATTTCCCTTGGCTGACTGCTCCCGCATCAGACTCCCAAGGTAGAAAAAATTCATGATCTCCTGATCATGTGTCTTGTGGTCTTGGTATTCCTGGATCCCATATCTTGTGTTGTAACTTCTCATTTGTCGCTGCTTCTGTCTGTTGTTCTTCTCCAGGTCTCCACACTTTATGTTGTCTTGCTCCACTTGCTGCACTTTCCCAATCTGTCTCTGTCTTTATTTTGCTGCTGCTTCTGCTACTTCTCTTCCTTGCTGATGTCTTTTTCTGAGACACTTTCAACATGATTCTTCTGATTAATTCAATTTCCTTGTCCAATAAATCTTCAAGCTGCTGATTTCTTACTGCCACCCAATCATCCATGCCCTCTTGTTTTCTACAACGGAAAACTTCTTCCTTACCTTCTCCTATCAGCAACTTACTGGACTGGTACATTGTGTACTCATTTATGCTATCTTCATCTCTATGCATCTGCAACTCCCAATTCTGGAATTGAGATTCTTTCTGTACTAAATTCTGATCATTCAGCATCCTTTCCAGCAACATAACGTCCTTATCCCATGGATTAGAAATTTCCATAGAATTCTCGTCTTTCTCCTTCATTTGACTTCTCAACTGAGTCAAATGTCTTTCAACAGTTGCGATAATACCATCTGTTTCCATGATGTCGTTCTCCTCTGGTTCACTATACTGAACTCTTTCTTCTGCAATCTCCATGTCATACTCTGGATTCTCCAACCAGTATTCCAACAATGCAATTTCTCTGTGGCATTGTTGCAGTATTTCATCATCACTTATAGTCCCTGCATTCACACACAAACTTTCAGTTTGAAAATCACAGAGTTCAACAGTCTCAACTGTTGGTTTATATACCAGCTCTTTAAGCTGATCCTCTTCCTTATTCACAAGAACTTCCTCTTGTACTGTAAGAGCTTCACAAGATTGCACATCCTTCTCAGTAAAACCTGTGATCACATCACAATTGTCAGCTATAAAAACACAAGAGTTCACATTATCCAGCTGATCTGGATCTGCCCAATAGTTCAAGAAATCATCAATGATCTTCTCTTCTATTTCACCAATGGAAACCTCCACTTTCAATTCTTCTTGGACAAACTCCAAAGCTTGTTCATCTTCCTGTTCTGTACCTGCAAACATTCGCAACTCATTAGTTTTAAAACCACAAGGCTTTTCAGTCTTGACTGCTTCCTCCATTGCTTCTTTCCGAACAAATCTGCATTTGGAATCTTCAATTCCCATCTCTGGCACAAGAACTCTAAGCTCCTTTTTTAGCAAGGCAATCACAGTTTTCCTCAACCTCCTCTGTAATTGTCGCCAAATCACTCTCTTCCCCTTCAGTGGAAAGATCCATTTTCTATTTTGATTTTTCTGCTCTTGCAGCCATTTTTCCAGTACCTGCAATTGTACCTTCATTACTGCAATCTCTCTTTCTCGAACTTCTGCAGTCATCTCATCTCTGTGGCATTTCTCTAGACCTCTTCTCTGATTCTCCATGATCAACTTCTCCAGCTGTATATAAGGCCTATCTACCTTATGCTTTTCCAGAACATAATTTTGATTCTGCTGGTCTTTTTCCTTCTTCATGACAATATCAGCCAATTGTCTTTCACCTGCAAACATCCACAAATTGTCAGATTTAAAACCATATGACCCTTTGGTCTTACTTGACGTTTCATTCTTCAAGTCTTCATCTTCACTATCTCCCAGAAATTCTCCTTGTTCTGGTTCACAAATGTATTCTTCCATCTCAACTTCCTCTGGACTCATCTTCTTGCCATTTACCTTGGTATCCTCTTCCTTATGTCCTCTACTGTGGCTTTTTCCTGAACCTTGGCTATCTCCTTTATGACTTTCAGTAGTCATCTTCTTCACCATGAGTTTCTCACCCATGAGTTGCATCAAGCCTCTACAACAGAAAACCCTTTTGCTGCCACTTACCTCACCAATCCTTCCCTCCGGATCTAGTCTTTCGGTAATCACCGGTCCTCTGCTGGAACCTTTCGAGCATTCTCCATTGCTCTTTCAGGCTTCTCTCATCTGCAACTTTCTTCAACCTCTATTGAATCTCCTTTGCAACAAGCCTCTACAACAACTAGTCCTCCTAGTTGCAATCTTAGCTCACTAAGCTCTCCTTACTTAGTCTTTTGGTAAGCACGGTCCTTTGTCTGGAACCTTCTCCTGAGCAACACCTTTGCTCCTTCTAGGCTTTTGCAATCCTCTCACTCTCTCCTGAGAACACTTCAGTTGTCCTCTCTATCCAATTTCTTATTGGATTCTTCAGGTTCACTGCCACTTCTCTATAAGAGTATTCTCCTTACTCTGTCTTTAAGAACTCACTTGGTTCTTCTCTCACAGCTTCTCTTGCTATCACCTGTGCATTAACATAAAACATACTCTTAATTTAAAACAGAGCATAACATATTACCTCTTTTTCAAGATCTCAGCATGATCTTGGTTCACCCATTCTTCTGCACCTTGAATGGCTTGTCCTCTACTTGAGAAACCAACCAGAACTTACTCCAATCCTCTGCTGGACTGCTACATCTCCCACTGTAGTCTTCCATCATTCAGCTCATTGCCTTTTCCTATGTGCATGTTCCTCTTCACAGAAATCTTCCTTACTTTATTTCTGTTCTAACAGTAGTGCTGCTTTTACCTCAATCCTTCTCTGATATCAACTTTTCCTTTTTCTGGAATTCTTTCCCCGCAGGAAACTTTCCCTGCTCTGATACCACCTGATGAAAAGAGATCTGGTACAAGCCCAAAATCTCCTTTCTTAAATAAAAACTCAGCCCTTGGACCTGTGGTTATGGCCACAAAGTCCTATCAGAAGCTCCAGCTTAGGCTATAAGCCTATTATAAACCATGGACTTACTAGGAATCAAAGCCACCTTTTATCGACGCTTTATAATCAACCTTCGGAAGCCACCATCCGAGCCTTTAATCAACCTTCACACAGGCTTTATATATATATCTTAACCCCCGCGGCTATATATCATATAATATATGTCAATACACAGAACTAACCATAAAACCCGCTCTAACTCCAACGCTCAGACTTCAACCCTTATATATCCGCCTTCAGAAATTTCGGCGGGTCCGGATTTCGGCGGTCTTCAATAAACACTTAAGGCCTGATCTCCGACGAGGTGCAGACCCGACATAATCTTTAGCTAGTCTATATAATATTTCGGCTCCGGATTTCGGAGCTCGCCGCTTAACCGTGCCGAGGTTCCTTCCGGACCCGAAAGGTTATGTGCTGCGCTCTATATATTTCGGCGGGTCCATCTATCGGTGGTCGCTACAAACCATAACCCTTCCACCTCCGAAACGACGGACCTGACAGCCCTTCTACTTGAGCTTATAATAATTTCGGCTCCGGCTATCGGAGCTTACACTTCGGCAGTCTCAAGCCTCCCCTCCGATGCGATGCTGGCTTCGGACCCGATATAGGTTTATATTCAACTTTATAAGATTTCGGCTCCGAT
Organism: Pinus tabuliformis; assembly: GCA_031772625.1. NCBI lineage: Eukaryota > Viridiplantae > Streptophyta > Pinopsida > Pinales > Pinaceae > Pinus > Pinus tabuliformis. The sequence continues at coordinate 1,059,082,650 of CM062811.1, read as the reverse complement.
ATATGTCAGAGCTTCTACAAGACTGTTCTAAGCCCTTCTCCGATGCGATATTGGGTTCGGACCCGATATGGGTCTGGACCAATTTTAATAAGTCTTCAGTTCCGCCAATGTTCTGCTTAAGGGAATTATGCGTAATTCCTCTGGGTAAACAGAATTATATGCTAGCTTATAAAACTCAGACAGGCCGGCGGAAGCAGCAGTTAAAGGGAAACAACATGTGGTTCCGATCAACCATTATGCGGGAAATAAAACAATTCCATACTTTCAATACACATTAACAGACTCCCTCTGTTTGACATAGTCAGAAAACACTACATATATCAATATAAAAGCATGAATTTACATTGAGACTTCGGTCTCATATGCATGCACACAAATACATAGGCACGCAGGCCTAACAGTCAATACTGCACTCTCTCACAGGCCCGATTATCAATTCTGGTGCCTCTCCTCTCACAAGCCAAATTCTCTCCTCTGGTGGCTCTCCTCTGGTGGCTCTCTCCTTGCCCGTAGGCTTACATTCATATATATAATAAACATTGGTATCAAAAGCCTAAAGCTTTTACATGCATGCATATATGGTAAAAAGCTTCTTGAGGCTTTATTCTATCTTTTCTCTGTTTTAAAACAGAAAAGCCTCCTTATCCACATCTATTTCTTTTATGCCTAAAAGCTCTCCCTTACTTCTAGAATCATGGGAATACTCATGCTCTTATTTATTTATTTGTAAGCATCTAATTTAAATCACACTTAAAATACTACTTAGGAAATTAATTCCTAAAATGCATGACCCCCCTATGTCTATTATTTACAATAATTTCCCTTGGCTGACTACTCCCGCATCATTTAAGATAGCCTATAACCGGGCCATTTTCTATATGGAGCTCCTATCCCAAATTACGTGAGGTCTAATTGGGGCCACATATCGGGGAGACCCGTTGAATGTTGGCAGGTCCAAAATCGTCAACATTTCTGGCACTAAAAGGATGAAAACCATATTTTTATGGTTGTTAACCTCACCAACCCGAACCTTACATCTTTCGGTCAAGGCATCAACATTCCCAGCACCTCCCCTACACATATTCCTGAATTTGGTAATCCTTCTCGACACAATACTGTACAAACTTGTTAAATATCTAATGACTAGATCCAGGCCATCTGTTTTATGACGTGCAAGTTTGCAAGAGTTATTGGGTTGATACCTAGAGTACATAATCTTCCATATTTTCCAAAGAATAACCAACCCACTCCCACTGGGATAGTGATATCAATAGTAAAATATTTGGTTCTTTCCAGAGTTAAAGAGTTACCAGACTTTAAAGAGAATGCGGGAAAACTAGAGTAGCCTCCAACCTTCGACAATGGTGACAGTGACAATGTGGTACTCTTGGGCGATACATTTCACAGGCTAGGCGGTGAAGAATAAGAGGAAGAAAACCAATCACATGATAATGAAGAAGGGGAAATGGTGACGAATACATGGTGGACCAAGATCTGGACTAGATGTTTCAGGGCCCACTTGGACTTGGTTGTTCTACACAAGATGCCAAGACATCCAAACAAGCGACTAACAAAGTATATCCTCGACAAAGCAATAAAGACGGAGGACCATCTTGACAACTTCCACCTAAATATGAAAATTTTAGAGGTACGTTGTGATGATGTTGCATGTAGAATTATCTGTGCACCTTACATGGGAGAGTAGTTGTATGGTATCATAGTCTTCCTCTGAATTTCATCCAGAACTTGAAGGGGTTTAAGAAGATTTTTCTTGAAAAATTTGTTGATGACCAAAACCCTGCCATGCTGTTGGAAGAGATGGGAAATACCAATATAGAGCACAAAGATAAAGTGAAATATTTCAATCAAAGGTTTAACGTATCCTAAAAAAATTTCGAGCAGACAAAAAACCTCATGACTCCATCACTATTGATTATTTCACATCTGCCTTACCAGCAAGCATTGCACAGTTCATGAAAAGAACTGTGAAACTAACTTTGGCTGAGAATTTTAAAGAGGTGATCATAGTTTAAAAGGATTTTCATGTGATTAGAGTCATTGCTGATGACAAATTGACAAATGACTCTAAATACATAGGGAAAAGGTCCCAAACCTCCCTAAGAAAGGCCAAGGAAGAATCAATTGATCTTGAAAGCTTGACCCACACTAGAAAGTATCTATCTAATGAGTTGGAAAAATTGAAACAAAGGTGAGGAAATACCACTGTGAGTAGGAGGCCTCCTTAGTTCAACTTTCTTAAAAGCACTGCTAACTCGGGAAGTAGCAACAACCAGTCAGCCATGTCTGCATAAAGCTAGAACATTGTGCTGAATTTTGAGAGTATGGGCATGGATCAGTACAATTCTTTCACCAAGAATATCATTTGGAAAAAACCTTCGCACAATAGAACCACATCATGAATGCTCTTGTTGTGAATTTTATTGACACAATTTGTTTTGACAAGCAGACTGAGCTTGTGAAAGAAAATGAATAAATTGGTGCAACTAAAGAAACTCCAAGCGTGGGGAATGTAGTGAAAACATTCAATTGCATACTCGTAGATAGAAATAACATTGCCTAAAATTTTCCACTATGTGATGTCCTAACCCATAAGAAGAACAACCAGTATAATTTTAAAAGCCAAGGGTCGGCCACCGAGCAAGAGTTAACGAAGAAAAAATTGAAAGAGAATTTTAAGGAAGATTAGTTTGCTCGTCGACTCAACATAGAAGAGTCATAGCAAGTCTCGAATGTAGTCATGGAGAAAAGTAATTCTGCACATAGTAAGAGTAATTACATCAATACATAATTCGTTGATCAAGTTACTCCTCCATACACATCAGCAATCTCTCCAACACTCGATTACATCATAGTTAAAGAGATGAAGAAGGATCACGTGAATATTTCACTTTTTGAACTAACGATCATTGCGAGCCAATGGGAAATACTCCTACTTACACTCAAACACACCATCTTAGGTAACGACACTTCTTCAAAGAAGGGATTGGTATGTCCTCTGTTCTCTTGAATCTACACTTAATGCTTTAACATTAGAAGCAAACACACTCGGCCCTTCATTTTTGTTAACATTTGAAATTTTCAATTATAATGTACACAATTTCTTAGTTGATTCTGGTTCATTAATAAACATAATGACTTTATCTGTCACAAAGAAAATCAATGCAAAATGGGATAAAATATATGCACATATTATTCAGCTTGACAAGAGTATTTTCCATGCGATTGGTGAACTAAAAAATGTGTTAATATGCTTATCATCTGACCAATGAGTTCACCAATGTAAAAAAATAGTGACTATGGACATTCTAGAAGCATATGTTGTATTCTTAAGTAGAGACTGGTCCAACAAGCTACAAGGGTATTTTTCAATGGATTGGTCACATTTGTGGCTTCCATACAAGGGCATAAATAATCAGATCCGGGTCAACTTAGAGTGGTACATGAAGCACATCATAACTCCATTAGAAGGTGAAAAAGATCCAATATCTTTCACACATCTCACCTTTGGAATTTTTTCTTGGAAATTGATTTGGGTTGTTATCTCACTCAGTCATCCTCAGTTCCACCAGACACACAGTTGGAGCTCCTTCCTAGTCCAACTAGTGAAAGTTACATATGTACAATTAGTAGTAGTAATAGTAGTACTATTGTAGCACATAGTTATTATACATATGATATTTGGACATTGTATTTTGATGGTTCCAAAATGTAGGAGAACCCTCGATCTAGCTGTGGTTTAGTAGAACTACAACAACAAAAACATCTGATCTCTAGCCGCTTGGAGTTCGAGTGCATGAAGAACATCAAAAACTATGAAACACCCATCTTGAGTTTTCAAAGAGCCATAGACCTCAACATTATGGTTCTGAAAGGAGTAGGTGACTCAGAAATTTTCATATGATAGCTACATGATACTATATGATGAGCCCCAGTATTGTAATAAGAATGTTGCAACTCCCAAGGCTACCAACTTAAATTATCAGCCCGAGGTTCGTACAAAGTTAAGAGGTGTCGACACTATATGAGCAACACGTAATGTGCTCTTATTTCATTGATCTAATTTAATGGAGTGAATTTCATGAAATCAAAGCCTAAAATAATTATGGAAATGAAAATGTTACTTTGAAAGGAAATTAATCCTAGGAAGGAACAATGATTTGTAATTGAAATCCTAAGACCATGAAGTCAAATAAATAGGCCTAATCTACTTTGTAAAAAGGCATATCCTAATTGGTTTTTATTCTTCCTCAATCATTTATTTATACCGTAGGGGTTATGACTGAAGCCTACGATACAAAAACCAAGCTTTTGGAGAAAATCTGGTCAAGTTGACATATGTTACAGGAGGTTGCTACATGTGAAACAAAATTTCTAAATGAGGAGATAATTCATCGAATGACCAAGTAAATCGAAAGAAAATAGGATCATAACTTTTTTATTATTAATGATGACTCTTAGGACTCCATTCCAAGTGTAGTCGCTCAGAAATACCTCAATTAACATGTGGTAAAAGATAGAAGAAAATTTCTACTATAAAAACTGGAAATTCAAGAACTAGTGAGATAGTTGACCTAGAAAATGCCTAACCTAATCAAGTGAAAATGCATTGGGGTAAAATTTGTTATTAAATTTAATTAATTTATGACAAAATACAAGTGTAATAAACTCAGCCAAAGCTCATTACAGTTTTTTAAAAAATAGCATAAAATTACTACTTTTTGCTTCAAGGGACTTCCAGAAGTTTTAGATTTGTGAACTAGTAAACCAATCCAAGTAGCTCAATGATGAATAGGACTTTTAAAATATATTATAAGGATGAAAATTATTTTGAATCTGTAATTAAGCTACAAAAAAAATCACTTCAATCATCTAACCCAATCCTACAACAAAAGAAGCATTATTACTAAATGTGGAAATAGGAAAAATAAGAATAAGAGATGCATGTGAAAAATAAGTGAAAATAAGAAAAGAAAATTATACAATAGGGCTCTAAGGCTCCTTGGATGGCCGATTCCAAGGATGCTTAGAGTCCTATGAAGGGACCAAACTTTAGAAGCTAAAATTTCACCAAACTTCACTATTTGAATCAATCCAAGTACATCCCTACTAGAAATGAAAGTGGAGATGCTAAAGAACAGGTTTTCTCCACAATAAGACTAAGACATAGATCCTTCTAGATGCAAATTAAAATTTGTAATTATAAGAAATTATGAGGAAGTATTCTCCTTAAGAGGAGGAATCTTTCCTCCAAAATCCCTCAAATAGTGGATCTGGTTCCTATCACTAGGAATTTGCATTAAATGACAGGGAACACATTCCTAGATTTTATCAATCACTGGAGCTCTATAATTTCTCAATTATTTCATAACATTTTTATATTTTATTATCCAATACTTATCCTCCTATACTAGGGATAAATTCCCTAAATTATCTCATCCTCCAAATCTTCATAATTTTCTCAATATTCTCACAATATTTTACAAAAATAAATAATATTAGCCATAAATATGAAATTATCTCTAAATCTTCCTAATGAACATATTAAAGTTAAAAATATGTCATCTAATGAAAAAATAGAGGTTTGATGTGTTGAAGGATGGTGAAGTGAGCCTTGACTTATATCTAATTTAGTGGCCCATCATACCCCCCTGCTGAAAGTGTTGCTCATCTTATGAGAAACATAGTGACCTAATTGTGCCTCACTCATGGCAGTGGTGACTTCCATCACATTTGAAGCTACCTCAAAAGGAATTTTGGCACATATTATCTTGCTCCATCCTCTTCCTCTTCTTCCCCAACTTCTTCTTCTGCTTATGGGCAAGGCAATTCTGTGTTTCTAGAAAGAGTTGCAATTCCTTCTCTTATGAGGCTAAATTCAAAGAAAACATCCAAATTTCATCTTTTATTCGTAAACTTTTATAACAAGTTTCCCATAAGTTGTATTACTAAAAAAAATGAAAAATTTTCAAGCTTCTTTTTCACATATGGCAAGGAGAAATATGTATTTAACCTTCCTTTGGATCTTGTCCTTAAAATCTTAGGTTTTGATGGTGAAATTGCTCAAAATCAGGGTCTTTTGCAGTTCATTGGAATTTCCTGTAGCACTGTGTCTTCTCCTGTAGAAAATTTCTCCCTTCTTGTCGCAAATATGTTTCTCCTGTAGCACTTCTATTTTCTCTTGTAGAAGGGCATAATCCTATTGCATATCGTTATTCTTGGCTCACCAGGTGTCTCTCTTTCTCTATGAGGCTTGGGGCTACTTCCTCTTAGCTTAGAGGGAGGTTACTCCTTCAATACGCTCCTTATTTCCCTCTAATTCTTCCTCTTGCTTACTATTTTATTCCTCAATTGTTATTGGGGTTATTAAGGGAGGTCAAGGCTTCCCTTGCTTGAGTATAGTGCTTCTCCTTCTTTTGAAATAAAAAGGACATTTCTTTGGCTTCCTTTCCTTGGGTTTGGTTGGTGTGCCCAAGGATGCTAGAGTGGTAGCCACTTCTTTCTCAAATTTTTCCTTTGAAACAATAACTTGTTTCTCCTGCCTCTTTTTTTTTCTTAAGGCCTAGATGCTTATTAAATGATCTTGGAGACTCCTTGTTCCCATTTTTATCCTCCTTTTATTTCCTATTTGGATTTCTCATTCAGATTTTTTTCTATTTTAACCTCCGTTTTCTCTCCCTGCCACCCTCTTCTTCCTCTTCTTCTTCCACAGAACCATCCCTAGTTGTCCCTTCAAGTTCCAATAGGATTTTACCTTGTGAATCTAGAAAATCTCCTCTATGTATGTCAACAAAATGTGTTCATGCCACAGGGAGTTGAATGTGTTCTCAAGGTTTATGCAATTGCACCCTAATGCCAATTATCAATTTCGGAGCTACTTAGGATTTCAACTTATGGCAGGAGGATGAGAAGTTCTTCCTGTTGATGAGTGAGGTATTCCAATTTCAAAATAAGTGTATTCTCTTATCATAATTCTCATACTCACAACAAAACTCCAAACTTCAAATTTTGCATGGTTATGCTATAGGATGCTTAGTGGATGATTTTTTTAAAAATTCATAGAATTTTTGTTTGTAAGAGGAGAGATATCAAGTACTTAATCCTTCCTTGGAGACCCCATCAAAATTATAGGGTTTTGTGCCCAATAATTCTCAATATAGGGCCCTTTTTTACTTCTTGGGTCAATCTTGTAGCAGTCATACTGTCTCCTATCACACCTACTATGTCTCATATAGTAGTCATGTTTCTCCTATAACAGCCATGCCTAATCCTGTAGCACCTGCAAATCAACTCTATATCTCTTATGTAGCATTCTAGACAACCCATGGTAGCATCTAGCTCAACCTTCAATGCCTTAATAAGCCTTTCTAACTATTTTGGTAATGAGCATGGATACATCTAAAGTTGCTCCTTGTTCTTTTATTTCTTTCTGTCGTAGTGGGATTGGTGCACTTGGTGATCTGGTGCAATTTCTTTGTAACTATCACTTTACGTCATTTGGCTTTTCCACGTTTCATGAGTGACGAAGTTAGCAACACTTAACTGGTTGAGGGTGGTTGAGGCTACTAACTAATCCTCATCTTAGAAAGCCTCATCTCTTATGCATTAACAACAAATTTCTAACCATAACATGCTCAAGATAAGAGGTGAAGGATATTGCATACTTGTACCTACTAGTGATGTCAATTTATTGGAGATGGTTTCATGTTGGAGTTGCATGTCATAATATGATGATATTGAAGATGTTGGTTTCTTTTGTTTGCTTCCACATAGGTCTTCTTAGTTTGATGACACTTTGAGTCATAAAAATGTTTTACATGTAGGTTTATTCTGAGTGTCCCATATGCCAGTGGTGGAGTGGATGGAAAACTTCCTAAGGAGGATTTGTCCCTTCTGAACTTCAGAAATCGCTTTGTGATGCTCAAGGTGGCTGGATCTTCTACTCTATGTGTGGAAAAAAATTGGTGCTGAGTTTTGTTGTAACTGTACAGGCTTCTACATGAGGAATACTCCCTATAGGAGCCATTTAATTACTCTTCATTATCTTATTACTACATGTGGGATAAATGGAAAGTCATAGAATGTATAAGGACATGGTTAGAATCATCAAGAGGTTTTGTAGGTGGTGGAAAAGTTGATGACAATCCTTTTTCTTATTTTTTCATGTAAGGCATAGTGGAATTTGAAGATGAATCTCAGGTAGATGGAGTGGATTAGTGATGAAAGTGGTGTTGAGGGACCTCTCTCAACCTTCCCTAAAGAATACATACCTTTTGACCCTTTCTTGCAATCAGATTTTCCTCCTATGGCAATTCTGGTCCCTCGTGTAGCATTTCTGGACAATCTCTTGTAGCATAATTGTTTTATCCATACCTCTCAAATGGCATACTGGATTGACCTAAAATATTTTTCTCATGTTTCCATCATCCTTATGCACCTCCCCATAAAACATCTTGGCCAATGGATGCACGAATATCAAGAACAATTAAAAATAGCTCTAGGTGATCAAGGTTGATTTTTTGAAAAGTGTGCACTGGAATTTGTTGAAAATTCTTGATCATGTTATCATCATCCATATGGATCTCCCCATGAAACAACTCGGAAAATGGATGCATGATTTTCAAGATATGATAAAAAAATTCTTGGTGTATTTTGGCCTCCTGTAGTAAAACAAAGCCCTCTTATAGCATTTTAGGATAGCGAGGAAAATAAATGAGAAAGACTTAGGACTGATGGAAAATGTCATGGAAATCGTTGACAGTGATGGATTGAAATCTCCTTGGTCCTTCTTGAGCATTTTTCATAGAAGATAACAAGCCCAAGGTTGATTTTTTTTTACTTTTTGCTTGCCTTATTGCTCATTTATTTCTACTTATCTTTTTGAGGTGTTCACCTATTTATTTTCCTTATGCAGGTGGAGGAGTACCTGCATGCAAGTACTTATATGAAACTAGAAAAACTAATCGTTTTTATTTCATCTCTTTTCCCTTTTTTTCTCTTTCTTCTTCATTTTTTTTCTTTAGGCCTACTAGTTGCCTCGATGAGGTTTTCAACTAGTAGTCCTGCTTATGCACTTCAGAAGAGATTTTCACCTAGGATCTTATTTATTTTATATTTTATTCTCTTTTTCCAACCCATTGACCACCTCATGGAGGATTTCAATCAATGAGAAAATCTCAAGTGCCTCAAACGAGCTTTTCACCTGCAATTTTATTTTTCCTCGTATTTTTTTCATTTTTTATTTTTTTTTCTATACTACTCTTCTTGAAATAAAATTTCTTTCAAGTATAATAATATTTCCAATGGAGGCATGTGCACATCAATACGAAATTTAAGCTCATGTGTAGGATTGAAATATATGCTTTGACATGTATCTAAATTTTAGACACCAGATGCTTTGACTTTGATGATAACAAGTACTGTTGATGAAGAGAGTAATGCTCCATCTTGTTGATTTTCTGGAACCAAACCTCAATATAGATTTGATGCTCTTGGTTTTCTTTCTCATTTGGATCATTCTTCATGTATTCTTCTACCATGAAATTTGAATATTCCTCTTTCTATAGATTATTGTCTTGAACAGATAGAGGATTGGATGGTAAACATGAGGGAACTTTCTCAATCTCTGAATTTGATGTCTGCTTTTCATCAATTGTAGCCCATGATTCTTTGGTCTTTACATTTGAATCTTAATTTTCTAAATGTTGTCTTTCAATGACATGAAGAGAATATCGTTTTTTCAATGCTCTTCTTGAGTTAAGATGCATACCATTGAGATCAGGAGGAGATATTAGGAAGTGTTGTACCTCAGCATTGTAAGTGGGATGAGCTACTTCCTTGTGTGGGTTTGGAAATGATGGTACAAGTAGTTGAGTGGGAGTGGATGTTTGAGATGGATGTGGTGGAGGTGGATGGTAGGGATAACATGGAGTTAGGTATGGATGATATTGCAGAAAATATTAAGGACATTGTGGATTGCTCCCATAAGGTCCTTGCCAGGATTGGTTTTTGAGTTGAGATGGCCAAGGTTGCCAAGGAAAGGGTGTGCTCCAATTATTTTGAGATAGATGTGCATAACCTTGAAATTATGAATTAGGTTCTTGCATCATACTAGGTTTAAGAGGATTCCATGGTCCTCTTGGAGCTACATAACATGGCTTCTTTGGTCATTGACTTGCTCCATTGTCCTCTTGTTAAACTTCATTCATCCTTGGTAATGATGGGGAATATTTAATAGCATGTGTTTCTGCATGGACAACACAAATATTAACATCTTATTTTTCCTCATCTTTCACTCTTAACATTTTTAATTGTTTTCTTAGATTGCTAAGAATTTTTTAATGTCATCAAACAAATTCCCAATCTTAACTTGATCTACTACTACTAATGTTGATTTACTTACTTTTTCCCTTCCTCTTTATTGGTATACATAACCTCTACTGATGAGATCAAGAAGATCAATCCACTCATCTCTAATTATTCTAAGTGAGAGGTTTTTTAGTGTGTCAAATTCTAAATGATGTATTTTCAACCTCTTAACATTATACATGAATCACTCGATTAAATCCTCAATGCTCTCATCTTGTTTTTGGTTCATTCTAAAGATTTCTTGTTTAAGATCATGATCTTTATATTTTTATAGAAATATCTTTTGCATATCATTCCATGATATTATTGCATTAGTCCCTAAACTCATCAACCATTTAAGAGATCTATCCTTCAATGCTGTCGAAAACAATCTCAACTTTTGAGTGTTTAGTAAGTAACCATAAGATCTAGAGAGGATTTCAAATTCAAAGAGAAAGTTTTATGGATCCTTTGACCTCATACCATGGAAGTTGGGAAGGAAATATGGAGGTATGTTCTTCATATGAACACTGACATTAGTATCTTGAATAGGAAATCCAAGAGGATTTATTTCATTGTTATCATCTCCATCCATTCTTCTATATTCTCTGCCACCTCTTCTTCTTCTACCTGCATAAGTGGATGCTGATCTGGTTCTTACTGTACCATGTGGTCAAATGGTGGGGTTGGTGTTCGAGAAGTTTTTTGTTTTTGTTTTTTATGAGTAATAATTTTAATGCAATGCAATTTTGTATTTTTGAAATGAAATATGGCTCATGAAATTTTTGTTCTTACAGAAAGTAAAAGAAATGAATCAACTATGGTAGAAAACAATGCATCCTTTGACACCTCCCTAGGACGACACCAAAAAGTGATGAACCCTAGTATTGCAACAAGAATGATACAACTCCCAAGGTTACCAGCTTAAATTATCAACTTGGGGTTTGTACAAACTTAACAAGTGTTGGCATTATATGTGCAGCACACAATGTGTTCTTCTTTTGATGATATGACGTGCAACATGCCAGAACTAGTGAGATAGTTAACCTAGCAAATGCATAAACTAATCAAGTGCAAACGAATTGGGGTAAATTTATTTATTAATTTGAATGTTTTTATGACCTAATGCAAGTGCAATCAGATCAATTGAATCTCATTAACATGGTCTAAAAAATAGCAGAAAATTACTAAGTTTTGCTACAAGGGACTTCCAAAAGTTCTAGATTTGTGAACTAGTAAACCAATCCAGGTAGGTAAATGATAAATATAAATTTTAAAAGATATTATAACGGTGAATCATGCTTGTCACTCGATAAGTAACTTTCAAAAAAATAACTTTAATAATTTAATCAAATCCTACAGCGAAAGAAACATCAATACTATTTGTAGAAATAGGAAGAATAAGAATAAGAAATGCATGTGAATAAGAAGTGAAAATAAGAAAATAAAATTATACAAAAGAATCTAATGCTGCTCAGTTTTCCAAGCCCAAGGATAATCAGAGTCCTATGAAATGGCACCAAACTTCATTATTTGATTAAATCCAAGTACATCCATACTGAAATGAAAGTGGATATGCTAAAGAAATTTTTTTCCCCACAATAAGACTAAGAAATACATCCCTTTAGAGGAAAATTCGAATTGGTACTTATAAAAAATGAAGAGGAAGCATTCTCCTTGAAAGGAGGAAGATTTCCCTTCCAAAATCCCTCAAATAGTTGATTTGGCTCCCAACGCTAAGAATCTTCTTAGAGGACAGGGAACACATTCGTAGATTTTCGCGACCATTGGGGCTCCAAAAATTTTCAATGTTTTCATGATATTTTGTTCATTTATCATCCAATATTTATCCTCCTGTAGTAGGGATAAAGTCCATAAATTATATCATCCTCCAAATCCTCATAGTCTACTCAATATTCTACAAAAATAAATAATATTAGGCACAACTATGGAATTATCTCAAAACCTTCATAATGAACATATTAAAGTTAAAAATATGTCATCTAATGAAAAAAGAGAGGTTTGTTGTGTTGAAGGATGGTCAGATGGGCCTTGATTTATGTCTAATTTAGAGGGCCATCACTATACACTACGTGTCACCTAATCTAAAAAGTTATCAAAAAGAGGGATGGCATTTGATTTCACATTTCCAAGCTTTTAACATTATTTGTGTTCCTAGAATACACAATGCAATTGTTGATGCCTTAGCAAATGTTGCTACTAGGTTATCATCGCTTAGGGATGATTTTTCTGTAGAAATTATTTATAAACCATCCATCCTGACAATATTACTAATTTACGTGTTTTCAATGATGACCAGGGAAAATTTTAAGGATTAAATTTTATCTTAACGTTTAGAAACCTTTGGCGAATCTTACTAGTCCCTAATATAAAAATTGTAAATTTTTTTGTTATGTTTTCGTAACATATTTAGATTTCTAATGATTTTATATAAGTAAATATAATATTTTGGCAATTTCTAAGGTAAAATAATGGTGTACTATAAAATTTGGGCAAAAAAGTTTAGAAAAAAATAGAAATTTGTGAATATTTGTTTGGAAAAAGCATGGAAAATTAGCCCACCTATGAATATTAGCCCCTAAAATTTTCCTTGATGATGACCAACATATACTGCACTTTATGGCGAATGTTGATGTATTCAAATATGTAGCTATCGACGAAGACGAGCACTAGAAAGTGTTAAATGATGCAACCTGCTCAAGAAAACAGAATCTCATCCTGAAAGGCATGGTATCATTGGAAAAATTATATGACTTGAAAAATCACTTCTAAGGGCTAGTCAATGCAAAAATGCATAGCTCAATGCTTTCGTGTGAGAAGATAAATCTGAGAATAGAGAGGGATCCAGAATTTTTCAATCTTGGTACTTGTTGCACACCACAAGAGTGGAAAGCTTTCATCCACTTATTCAAGCAGTACAAATATGTATTCACGTGGACATACAATGATCTTAAAATGTATGAAACACAAATAAACTTAGCATGTGATTCCAATCAAATAAGGGGCCAAGCCTTTTCAACAAAAGTTATGGAAGGTACATGCGACACTTGATCCCTTGATTTAGAAAGAGTTAAGGAAATTGCTGGATGCTAGGATCATATACAAAGTGCAACATTCTACCTGGGTATTGAACTTGGTCCCGGTGAGAAATAAATCTAGGGAAATCTGCCAGTGTTTTGATTTCTGCAAGGTGAACCACGCCTTAGACAAAGAAAATTACCTCATGTCATATATGGAGAAAATAGTGCAAATATTATTAGGGTTAGAGATGTTTTCTTTGTTGGATGGATATTCTGGTTACAACCAGGTTCTAGTATCAGAGCCTGAAAGACTAAAGACAACATTTCACACGAAGTGGGGTACGTTCGCATTCAAAAGAATGACATTTTGGTTGATCAACATCGGTGCAACATTTTAATGTGCCATGGACATCACATTCCATGGTTTGATAAAAAAAAGCATATAATTCTATCTCGATGATGTCCCCATATTCTCCAAGAAGAGATCTAACCACGTACGCCCCTTGAAGAAAACTTTCAAGCGATGTTGCTAGTACGAGATATCCCTTAATCCGAAAAAGAGTATTTTCATAGTGTCTGAGGGTAACCCCTTGGGATATATCATTAAAAAAAGTGGGATTAAAGTAGACCCAAATAGGGTCAATGAAATTACGCGGATTCCCTTCCCTATGAACAAGAAAGCTATGTTGTCCTTCCTAGGGAAAATAAACTTCCTCCACAAGTTCGTCTTCAATTACACTCAGAGTGTGAAGCCTAGACATGAGATGATTAAGAAAGTCGTGATATGAAAATGGGATAAAAGGGAAAATGAATCATTTTCCCATATTAAGCAAGCTATTGTAGAAGCACCTACTTTGTATAACCCATATTTCAAAAAAGATTTCTTGCTCTACACTTTCACTTCTAACACTTCTCTCGCCATTGTGCTTATGCAAAAGGATGATCAAAATAACGAGCGACTTATATATTTCATGAGAACTAGCCTCCAGGGACTTGAACTCAAGTATCCCACCATTAAAAAGCAGGCATATACAATTGATAAGGTGGTCAAACATTTTTGGCCCTATCTCTTGAGAAATCATTGTATGATCTTTTTTCCAAACATTGTAGTTAGAACAATGTTCATTCAACAAGAGCTTGGTGAAAGAAGAATGAACTAGATGATTAGTTTACAAGAGTAATATGTAGAGTTCAAATTAGTTCACATAATCAAGGGGCGTGGTCTTTGTCGGCTAGCAGTAGAAGCAGTGGATGAAAAGGAAGAACCTTCCAGATGGGAGAAGGATATCAAAATGTACAATGTCGAGCGAGCTTCCCCCAATATCATTGTAAGATCTTAGTATGTATATGTGCACCAATACCTTGAGCATGGCACTATGTCCTCCTATTTATTCACACAACAAAAGAGGGCTCTCAGACTTAAAGCATTATCTTATTAATTAGTGCATGTGTTTACTTTTAGAAAGCATCATAATGGAGTATTTCTCAGATGCCTAGAAGCACATGATACATCGAAAGTATTGTGTGATCTCCATGACAGACTAGTCAGGTGGTACTTTGCGGGTAACACAACACTGTGTAAGGTTATGCGGGGTAGTTTTTACTGGCCCAAATTATTCAAATATGCTCATGCTTATGCCTGCAAAGTTTCT
The DNA here is from genome assembly GCA_031772625.1 of Pinus tabuliformis. Taxonomy (NCBI): domain Eukaryota; kingdom Viridiplantae; phylum Streptophyta; class Pinopsida; order Pinales; family Pinaceae; genus Pinus; species Pinus tabuliformis. Next base: position 1,059,067,592 of record CM062811.1, on the reverse strand, counting down.
AGTCTGTCCAAGATGCCCTGACTGAAACAAGAATTCAGTTGCCCCGTTGTAACCTATCAGAGTGGAAGAACCTTTTCAACACTGGGGCTTGGATGTCATTGAAGAAATGTTTCTGCATTCATAAAGACAACATAACTACATTCTCATTGCTACAAACTACTTCATGCGGTGGACAAAAGTAGGTCCGCTCAAACCGGTGAAAGACCAGGAAGCCATCAACTTCCTTAGGAAGAATATCATTTTTAGGTTCAACGTTCTGACTTCATTTGTTTCGATAATATAACATATTTTTCATTGTCAAAACTATATGATTTTGCATTAGAAAATGGAATTATATTGAAACATTTAGCTAGCTACTATCCATAGGGGAGTGTATTCCTGAGTCAAAAAATAAGAACCTTATTTGTATCATCAAAATATGATCTTCTTAGAACAAAGGAATTGGAAATCCGCTTTGGTAAATTCCCTATGTGCTGATCAAGTCACGCCAAAGCCTTCTCTGAACACCTCCCCTTTCCTCCTAGTTTATGGAAAATAAGTGATCCTTCCTCTAACATCTACTTGCATGCTATCCAAATTTCAAAAGAATACAAAGGCAAGCCACGATTATTAGTTCAACATAGGATTGACACTATTCACAAGCTACAGGAAGAAAGGCTGAAAGAAAAGGAAAAAATTTCTCTTCACCAGAGTGGTATCAAGAGGTTCTTTGACAAGAGGTTGGTAGGCAAGAAAAAATTTAGTGTCAGTGACTTAGCCTTGAAGTGGAACAAAGCCCAAGAGGAAAAATACAAACACACCAAGTTTCAATCCTTGTGGATTGGACCATTCACTATTCATGAAAATCATGGCCAGCACACATATCATTTAGAATCGCTATACGGGAAGATTGACTCTCTCCCTATCAATGGCCAACATCTGATGAATTTTCAATGATTATCTGGGGTTGTTCCCTACACTATGTACATAGTATTTTCTTGATTTCTTGATTTTATTTTTTGTTTTGGTCATGTAAATAAATGTTGCATGTCAACGTGTTTTCCAACTTATTTGTGTGTGGCTGGGTCAAAAGAGAGTCTTGTAACACTTCAACATTTGGCTAACCTTTGGTCCACCTTCCTTGTATTGGTTATATCTTTTGCTTAATGAATTTCATATAGAAAATATGATCCGTCGATGAGGATAATTTTGGTTAAACCATGAACTTGTGTCTATTCAGGAAACCTTACGCCTATATTTGGTTTTTATGTTCTAGTTTCCTCATGTTGATCCAATTAGTAGAAGAGGAGAAGGGGAAAAATATAAATGAGAAAACCTAAATAAGAGGTCTTTATATGCTCCTCTAAAGGAACAACCTCTCTTGCTATCAATAAGTTAGGATACCTCTTTCCCCCATAAAATTAATAAGTGTCGATGCACAATTCTATAAAATAAATAAATAAAGGAGGAAGAAGAGAAATGCTTCCTACATAGAGAGGTGAAGCATGAAATACCGCAAGGGTACTGTATAGTCTTGCTAGTAGCGGAGAAATGTTTGTCTTCCTATAGTGACTTCGCGGGGCTACTGTCCAGGCCTGTTGGTAGTGAACCAACACCATAGATGAAAAACCATACTCTGGAAATACTAATGTCACAAACTTCACTACCCTTACCAACTATGAAAATTGGAATATTGTTGAATATTATTTTGTGTTTCAACGAGGAGGTATGAAGGGAACCATTTTCATTCATGGGGTAAGTGGGGAGACCAAATTAATCTACACAATGAATCAATACTCCCCGAAGGACTAAGACACTGCACGAAAGAGATAACCAAGGCAAAGAAGTTGGGATTCCACTAGTGTGTCACCAAGTCTTCTCATTGCTAAAAAACCCTACAAGTATTTGGTCTATGCTAGTTTTGGAAGCTTCCCTGGCGTTTTACATTGTCATCACAAACATTTAAATTCATTTCATGTGTATTGTTGAGGTGTTTTGGTCCCTTTTGAAATATAGGAAAAATGTTGTCTTTTGACATGTTAGCTATGCACAATGTGCATAAGCCTGTTATGGTCAATTGAAGAGGCCATCTTTGTGTAAATGCATTTTTATAACCATGTAAACATATGTCATAATCATTTCCATATTTTCTACCATTGTCTCACAAGTTTTGCCACATTCGTCCCAAAGTGTATCTTTAGTATTGCACTTGTTGTAAGGTTGTCACACTAAGGGAAATGCATTGTTCGTGTTTCCTCGATGATATTTTTTTTTGTGAAATTAAGTAGTCTAAGTGTTTGATCATATTTAAATACTTATCACTATTCATATTAGCCACACTGATCCCACACTTAGCCAATTTATGAATAGTTTACTGACCAAGCAACCTAACTTCACTAGGCCTCCATGAGCTGCACATTGTGCAGTCTCAGTCCTTGAGTTCTGACCTTCTCTCTTCAAAATGCATGATGCACAATTCCTACCTTTCATGACTACTATACTACATGGTTCTCATGCTCAAGCCCTAACCTTGGCTCCCAGAATTACGCAATCCATCTTCCTAGCTAGGCCTCAACGATGCATTGTACAATCTCTAGCCTCAAGTTGATCTATTGAGATCGTGAGATGAAAAATTACACAATGGAACAACATCCTCTGTCTCCATGAATTGCGTGCTATGCTCATTTAGTTTCCATCCCCTCAACCTATCACACTTACCCTGGAATTGTGCAATTTTCTTCCTCAGTCAGGTCTGGACTACACATTGCATAGTCTAAAGGATCAAGGTTCACCCCTGACTACTTGAACTGCGTAACTGTGTAGTCATTGAGTCCTTCTCCCATCTTGTCACCCAGTTTCGTCTTAGCCAATGGATCAATATGCACTATCTTAGACTAGGGGTTTTCAGATTGATGTTGTCTCGTCATGAGTGAATTTCATATTCAGGTACTTTATCATACCATGGTGAGATGATGAATAATGAGAAGAAGGGATAGATGCTAAAAGAAATGTTTGTAGTGAAGCATGCAAGTTGATCAACTGAGATAATGCAAAGGGACACAAATTTGCAATCACAACTCAAGACTTGAGACCATTGAATATTCCTTATCACCAAGCCATGTAGAGGTGGAAAGAAAATCATTCTCAATAATGCACTCAACACACAACAACGACAATGGCTTGACATTGCCACATCATGAAGTAGTCCATGTTAGCAGTGTCATTTCATGCCATGTCATGAGTTTTCACATGGTACACAATTATGGTGGATTACAAGAAAATTTTAAGAACCTCCCTAAGTTTATATGTATAATAAATGGGTGAATCCCCATGATACATAGGAAAAATGGAAGGCATTTTTATTAATAATATAATAGGTATATATATATATATATATATATATATATATATATATATATATATATATATATATATATATATATATATATTGGGAAATCTCTCACCAAATTATATTACCTTGTAAAATCATGACGAATCACTAAGAAATCCAAGGGTTATTGCAGTCACTCTTTATAAAATGTCTACATTAATCCTGTATAAAAGGAATAAGTCACAACCATATTCAAAGCCTAACAATTTGGTGTGGTTGAGAGTAAAAGTTCTCTCAAGCTACCTAGATATTAGAAACATTACAAATGAAAAAGAAAATAATAATAATAACAGTAATATAATATCCAAGTGGAAACCTCATTAACGCACTTGGGATAGACCTTTGACTAAAAACCACCATGGAGGCAACCTTGGTCTAAATAAAGGCATTCCTCCTCATGAAATGCCTACTAGGATAAATTGGGTAAGGCACTAGTGAAAACCGGTAATGGCATCAATATCTTGACAAGAAAAATGAAAAAATAAAGGAAAAAAAGGAGGAGAAACAAACGTTTTGGTTAATAAGTGTTTTCAAGTACATAGACACTAAATATGACTAGAAATAGGCTAATGACATCTCAAACTAGATTGAGAAACAAAGCATTCCAAGACACCTACACCAATAAAACAATTAGAAGGATTAATGTATCTATACATAATTCATCACAAAAAAGCAACATTGTACATCCTATTGTAAGTTGCATTTGCAAGAATCATGATCATCATATTCATACTCCATGCCTTATCCTCCATTTCACACTTTCTCTATATTCTCCATTTCATCATCCTCTTTATTATCGATGCACCATATTAATAGTAGAAAGCACCATTTCCAAGCCCAATTAGAATTTTTCATATTCACCATATTTCTTGTAAAGAAATTGTATGTTTCCATTACAAAACAAAGTGCTCTTACTATTGTCATGGAAAATCATTCAATACAATTGTTTCCATTGTTGAAGGTTATACATCACATAAATCATCACTGATATCATCATGGATGAAAACTTTCTTCAACAATATTCAGCATACATAACCCCATGTGGTTTTATTTGAACAACATTGATACCACCAACTCCTCCCAACATGCCATCACCACTCATCTCCGTGATTGGATTTCAGATGGGAGCTCACAAAAACCTACATAAAAGGGATGCAATGAAGGGAAATATTGTCCATCATCTCAAACAAAGTTATTCAAATATGATTATGGAAGAACATGACTATAATTATGGACCTATTCATGAACCTCACCTTATGAAGATGGATAAGGTCACAATTAGTTAATAAGTTGGTGCCCAAATTCAAGCCTATTTGGATTTGTTGATATTATGGTTCCATGTTTCTCTACTTTATCTCTTAGGCTAGTGGACACTATTTTGTTGATCTCTCCCACATGATGTTTTCCTTACGTCTCTGATCCCACTCCCCCCATACCTTGCTTTATCGAAATCCATCTCTCATCCTGGCTCTTCCCCTAGCCATCACATAAGTCAAGGTCAAGGAGTATCCTCGCACATGAGAGCATAATATAACATAAAATCCTTTGTAGTATATTATTTGGAGCATACCCCTAGGGTAGCTAGACAAGAATTCAAATTATTGAAAATGAAGCAAGAGTAGGAAGAATATTTCTATCAAATACAAAGGTTGGAGAACATATAGGAAAATGGAATCCAGACCTAGGTAATACTAGATCAAGGCACACCAAATATATGTAAACAACATAATATCTCTATTGGAAAATGAAAACTACCCTGGGTAAAGTCATGTTAGAAAGAAGTGATTCCCAATAGGAGATTGTCTTGTGCATCGACACTTTGCAGTTACAAGTGTACAATTTGGATTACAAGGTGACTTATCTATCCAAGAAAGCAGTAGAATTATGATTTCCTAAGAACAAGGAGGAGGAGGTTGCACCTTCACCCATACAAACAAATTCCCCCTAATGATGGTTGGTTTTTTTATTATAATTTTTATTTTTTAGATTAGTCTATACAACCTTCTCATTAGCTCTAGTTTTAAGTCTTTCATTGCTTTGTTTGATAGTATTAGGATACATGACTTATTATGCCATAAGGCATTTCCCTTTGAGAATAACTCCCCTCGAATGCCACTCTACACAATTTGGTAGTCGATCTTATTTTAAACGATTGAACTATTATGACCCGTCAGATTCAAGTTTTAAATTTTTAGGTGTGTTAGTTTATGATCGACGATTGAAATATTATGAGCCATCAGATGTGATTTTTATTTAGTTAGGTCTGTAAGCTTCCCTATCAGTCATGGTGAAGGAGAAGGTCACTCATTCATCTTTGTGTTGTACCCAAAGCATAGAACCAATCAATTGATAGGTGTGAGTTCTTGGAGAAAGGAAAGTTGATTTGACTGCTTTGTCTTCATGTTGTACCCAAATAATGATGCCAATCAACTGATACTTGTGAGTTCTTTTATAAATAAAAGTTATTTGGTTGCTCTATCAGATGCGAGCAACAAGAAAATCTAGAAAAACTAGGAAATTTTCTGGATATGAGAATAAAGAAGATCGAGGGCAAGGGTTTAAGGTACTTTATAGAATATGGCCTAGAAAAACTGAGTTTGAGTAAACGTAGTGTCCAAATGGATGAACCATGCCAACCTTTACCATCTCAATTGTACACATTACCACTTTATTTACATAAAAGCGTGTCTTTCGCAAATGATTCTTTAGGTATTTATTTCTTGCAATAAAATTTATTCAATATATAAGAATGAGGTCGCTCACCTGTCTTTGTGTTGTACCTAGATCATAGTGCCAATAAATTGATAGCTGCGAGTTCTTGGAGCAATAGAAGCTACTTGGATGCTCTATACATTGTGAGCAACCAGAAAAACTAGGCTCTTGAAAAACTGGAACATTTTACTGAATATGAGGAACTATAAAATCAAGCGCAAGGATTAAGGTACTCTATAGAATATGGACGATCACCGCTGAGTTTCAGTAAGCATAGTGCTTAAACGGATGAAAATTTCCAACCTTTACCATCTCAATTGCACACATTACCACTTGATTTGGATAAAAGTGTGTCTTCCATAGATGATTCTTTAGGCATGGAAAGAGATAGATTTAGCACAAGTGAAATCCATGCATCTTGATCTGTGTGTAGCTTGTGGATCTTGTTTTAGATTGTAATGATTTTATCAGTTATATACGAGAGCATGCTTTTCCTAATGTTACATACAATAATTGGCACATTTTAGACTTGAGAAGTAACAATATGCGAGGGCCCATGCCTTTCTTTCTTAGATGGTTTCAAGGCCTACAGGAGTTCTATCTGAGAAATAACTATGTCTGGTACAATACCTGAAGCTCTTGTCCAGTTGACTTTATGAATTTTGAATTCGGCTCTTACCAATCTTAGTGGACCCATTCCGTTGTTTTCACCATGTTTTGTCAGTTATTCATTTGCAAAAAAATAGGCAGCGTGGGCCTCCTCTTGCACATTCTACTAGAAATTAAGTTCATAGACATTCTGGCTTGAGCCCTTTGGTAGCTGCGAGAATTGTTATTGCATTGATGAAAACCATTTTTGTTTGTGTATCCTTGTTGATAGCAATTGGAAGTGCCCACAATATGAAAGTGATGGGAGGAGGAGGGGACCCCTCTTTGAATGAATTGAAAGATGAAAAATGGGGGAGGGAAGATTGGTGGTTTTTGAAGGTGGGGAGAATGTCATGATTGAATATGTGTTGAATGCAATAGGTCAAGTACTAGGTAAGGTCAACAATGGCACTGTCTACAAAGCCACACTTAGCTAAGGAGGAACTATTGCTCTCCTAACTCGCAAGGAATGAAAATAACTCCTGCCTATAATTAAGGATTTGGGTGGCCTTTGAAATCAAAATATAGTCCCTCTTAGAGAATTTTATGGAAGAATAAGAGAGAAGATTCTTGTATATGATTATGAGAAGAAAGGAAACTTGGTTGACTTCTTGATGGTAAGTTTTCATTTTGAAACCCAAGAATAAGAAATATTTTCTTTCTTGTCCTTGCTTTTGTAGATGCTCGAGGTGGGAGGCCCTCTTTGAACTAGGCTTGCAGGTTAAATATTGTTCCTGGAGTAGTAAGAGGACTTTCCCACCTTCACACCGAGCTTCAAAACACCCATCATTCATGGAAACCTAAAATACAAGAATGTTTTGGTGGATGAAAAATATGTGGCATATCTTACTGATTATAGTCTAGACCAGTTAATGACCCCACCATTTGCTGCTCAGATGATGAATGCAGCTACTTCGGAGGGCTACAAGACATTCTCCTATTAGAAATACTCATTGGGAAGAAACCAGGCAGGAATGAGAGCTCTGACGAATTTATGGATTTTTCTTCTATTGTGAAGTCTATTGTATTGAAGGAGAGCATGTTGGATCTATTTGATGTTAATCTCTTGGGGGGATTAAGAAGTGTTTTAGATGATGGATTACTTCGAGCATTGGAACTTGCCATGGGTTGGTATGCACCTTCTCCATCGGTGAGACCAGATATTAAGGCTATCATCCAACAAGTGGAGGAGATAAGGCTTAAGACTCATTATGCTTTATATACTCCCACTGATACTAGGAGTGAACCAATGATTTCATTTTAGCTTCATGTTCATTATTTGTACTCACCTTTAGGAAGTTTTCTCCCTCTCCATTTGCATTATTTACTCTTATTTTTCTATTTCTTTGATGTAATCTTTAATGTAGAATACATATTTCAAAACCAGTGGAGTAAACGCCTAAGGAGGCAACTGTTAGAGCCTAAATCTGCCTTAGGCTAAGGAAGGCAAAATTTAGGATAACCACAAACTACGTTCAGTCTGCTAGCTAGCCCTACCAGAACAGGAGAGGGCTCTCTCCGGGTCGCACTCAGTGAAAATAAACAATAGGGTCTGAGATGACTAAAAAATGAATACTGATTTTATGCTAGTAAATAGATATGGAAAAAGGTGATTTTTTGAATGACTGAATTTTCTGGGTTGTGTGGGACCAAAGGACCGCATGAGCTGGGAAATGAAATCAAAGACACAGAATATTTCATGAGGCAAGATGGGCGGGAGGTTTAGCAATAGATTTAAATAAAATGGGGTGGAAAGACTGTTTAGAAAAGCTAAAAAGGGCATATATATGAATCCTTTTCAGACAAAAGAAGATATACAAAATATGAATGCTTTACAAGGCAGAGCATAAATTGAATTCTACCTCTTCTACTTAAGAGAATTCAACTAGAAATGATTATGAATGGATAGTAAACATAACAAAATACATATGAGACATAGAAAGAAAAACACATTTGCTAAACTCACACCACATGGATCTCATGAATCAGAGCTGCATCATTCTATTAATTTCCAAGCCAAAATTGTACAATGAAAGTGCTGAGATTTTTTTTCCATGCTATTCCCAGAAACTCCAACCCATTACAAATGAATTTCAATACAATAAATAATCTTTTCTATGAGAAAGTGGATCGACCCAAAGTTGAGGGATTGTATAATCATTACAAGTGGAAATGAAAAGCCAACCATCAGTAACGGGAGCAACGTTACATTTTATTTCTCTGATGACCAATAAACAAAAAAAAAAAATGTAGCGTAGATCTTCTGGGGTGACTGTTTGCCTTCCTTTTGGTCGTTTGAATCACAACTATCAGTTTAATAACATGGCCTTTAAATAAGATGCCCCTTTAATGAAGAGAAAACATATATTGTTTAATGAATGGGCCCACCATCAATTTTCGTTTAATTCACCCACGAGCCAATATTCACTTTCAACTGTCTTTGCTTCTAAACCACAGTACCATAGCCAAAAAATCATTGAACAGGATTTGACAAACTTACCTGGAGAAAATCGCACTGAAACAAATCGAATTCTTGCAGAGCAGAAGTGATTTGGCCTTTGGGTCTCTGTCCACCGCGCCAAAAGATGTATGTGTTGTGGCACTTTGGATATGGTATTGAGGCACTTCCTGAAGTACAAATTGAGCCCAAGTGTTCTTGTTGGAAAGCCCTGACTATCTACTTTTGAACACAAGTGGAACTTTTCATTTTGGATGTCATTTGCCCCTCCAAAAATGCAATCTCCCAAGACTGCTTCCTGTGTGTCAAAATAGGGGTAGAGAGGTCATTTTTTGGGTGTTAGACTGTATGCGCCACGCGCTACCGGTGCGCCGCGCCCGTTCAATATTGCACTGGAGGATCGTGCCCAATGCACCGTGCCACCTACTGTATACGCCGCACCTGTCAAGACACCTCCAACTTCACCCAAAACGTGCACTGGCTCACCCACTTCAATTTGGAGTTCTTCTCTCCAACCTTGGAATTTAAAATGACCTTGATCCTTATGAGAAAATCTATATAAAGACATGGAGACATGGTTTTGATTTTTGTTTCTTCAAAACCCACTTTTGCAATGTTTTGTTATGGCACTTTTTCCACAATTTAATGCAACTCTGTATTTCACATTCCCTTTTTGGATTTTTGACTAGAATGATGAAATTTTTGGCAATTTTTTGCAGGAGTAGCTAACATGGCATTTGGCAAAGGATTATCAAAATCTGTTTTTGAATTACTTCATGGTGGAGAACTTTACATATTTATTATAAACATTAATTTGACGATTTCCTGTTAAAAACAGAGTTTTGAAGAGGAATCACCCTTGAGCATTATGGATGATGAAAATATGGAGATGAAACTTGTTGAACCTCCCTCTGGCCTATTGGCATTATTGGGTACTTTGAAAACATGACTTATGAAACCCTATACCTATGACTGACATGATTTTTTGCCTCATCAAAAGACCAAATATTGACTTTCATTTAATGAACTTCGATGAACAGACCTGAGCTAGTAGGTACAAAGCATGAGGGGTAATGACTAACAAGACCCTTCCGTCAGATTATGGCATGCCCCCTAGCAGAATGTAGCTGAGTGAATGGAGTGAGACTCCTAAAAATGAAATGCAGAAAGAGTTTTGATCTCTTATGGAGGACTGACAAGACGAACTCTAGCATTGGCTCCAATTGGGAAGGTAGCTCCAGCTCCTTGGAGGTGCCAAGAACTGCAGATCTTTGGGAGAGCAGACAGTGCCTTCGTCCATTGTGCTATGGAATTGATGACTTGAAAAATCCACATGACTCAATTTATTGACTGAAATCTAACTCAGACCAACTTAATTATGGAACCAACATGACTGAAAAAACTGACTCAATGCAAAAGGAAATGAATCATGACTGACTTAACTAAAACAAGAACTTAGAAGACTTGTTCAATGGCAGAAGTCCATCAAGATTCGAGGGTTTCAAATCATGATGACAGCCACTTGCATACTAATGCAATATGTACAATCATGTGTAATGTTTCTTCCAATGTAACCAATCAAGTAGATGCCTCCTTGATTGATTCTCCTGATCAGATCTTCTGGTCAACAACAGATATTGGTAACTGGGCATCCAAAAACATAATTTACCATGATCTCCTTCATCACTGAATACTGCAATAATCACCTTCACTGCTGACTGCAACAAATCTGCCATTGGATCCTGAAAAACATGAAGATTGACCTCTTGCTAGAAAAACAAGGTATCTTTTTCTCTTGATTCTAGTCTTTCATCATAAATAAGAGTATGTTCCTGGTCTTCAAAAAATTCTGAACAAATAGATAAGTAGATTTCCTCTTCAAAGAACATTTCAAAACATGAGGCATATGAAGATGAATCTGAAGGGGAATCCTGAATGGTTTGATCTTCTGAAGTCTGAGTATATGGTAGGTCATCTTCATACGATATGACAGCCAGATTCTCATTACATTCATCACATTCATCAATCATGAGAAAGTCAACTTCAAATGTTTCTTGAGACCTAACACTAACATTTCTATCATCTACCATAAATTCATCCAGAGGAACTTTTTCACTTGCTTGAGCAAAGATCTCATCTTGTTGTTCATGAGCTGACTGTATTGCCCCTTCATGAAGACTGTGTTCTGATGACATGAGAACATTTGGATCCAAAACTCTGTTTTCTTCATCCCAGACGATTTCAGAAACAGAGTTCTCTTTCATGGGAATTAGTACAAGGTTTTCTTGGTCATCACAATCTGAATCTACATCTGAAATGGCTGTCTTAACATTATCACATTCTAAATTTGAAAGTTGACTTCTCTGCATGCTGTCTTCTTTCATGGACAGATCTGAAATGACACTTTCTCTTTCATCACTTTCAGCCATATGGAAATCTTCAGCTTGCTGATGTATAAAGCTTCTTACAGGACTATCATCCTTTTTAGAAGAGGAAGAAGTTCCACCATCACTTTCTTGACCATGTGCACACTGCATATATGCGTTGAATTGAGCTGGAACATGACCATTCAAGAGTTGATCTATCTCGCCTTCAGACAGAGGAGATAATACTTTTTGTTTTATCTTACTCAAGCAATGATTGTATTCATTAATTTTGGGTGAAGGAGTGTACAAATTCTCCTCATACTGCTGATCCATTCCATGTAATTCCTGTTGACCGTCAAGATGTAAAATTCCTTCATCTTCCATCGTACTAAAATCTTGATCCTGCTGCAAATTTTCATGATCGTCTTTATGCTGCTGAAATGGATTTTCATACAGGGCTTCCATGATCTCTTCATCCATGAAATTATCATCCTCATAATATTTCTCAAGGCTTTCAATAAAACCATAAGCATGCTTGCAACAATCCTGATCTAAATTTAATGATGGATAAGATTCTTTATATCTCTCAATGAACATGGCATGAAAATCCTTTAGATACTAAATACAAGCAGCGGACAAATTTGCATACCAAGATTGGGCTTCACCTTCCAGAGTGGCTAGGAATATCTTCATCAAGCAATATTTAGTAATATGAACCTTCAACTTGTGAATGTGCATGTGAAATCTAACCAGATGTAAAGCCACATCCTTCCTACCATCATCTTCAAACGTAGGCAATTTCCTTGACCAATCTACCTTCGGAATTTTATTTGGAAAGCTTGGAATGTGATCTCGGCTCATAGGAGCATATCTTCTTGCAACCCGTTCCATCTTGAAAATCTCGATGCTACTGATCTCTCTGCAGTGGAGTCACCATGAAGCATCGATCGCTGGATTCTTCAGTGAATGGAGTCGCCAGGTGAATGATTTCAACTTTCTTATGTCTGATCGTTGTCCACCATCAACCATCAAATCTGAACTTGATAGATGTACTGGGGCAAGACAATCTACAAGAAAACCAATTTCTTCCACAACGGAGTCGCCATATACTGCAATCCTCATAGCATTCAACTTTCTTAGAATTTTTAGGCCAGCAATCAAAGCTTCACACTCAGCTTCATTGTTTGAACAATCAAAAGCTAACTTGTAAGAACATACCCGCACATTACTAGGCACTTTGTTTGGGGTGGAGAAAGGACTGCGTACTCAAATACCAATTCCAGAACCATCATTTCCCACTGCATCGTCGAAATCCATGGTCGACAAACCTTCTTCCTCTTCTTCCAAGCACTGAAATTCTGTTGGCTTTGTTTTTCCTACATGCTGTCCATTACCTACAGATGATCACTCAACGGTGTTCTACTGTTCTTGTACTCGTTCCTTTAAAACTTCTCTGAAATTTGCTGCTATTTCTGGAATACTTTCTGCTTCTACTAACTGATGATCAATATCATTGAAACTATCTGAATACAAAACAAAAGAATCTAGATCTGTATGTACATAATTAATCAGATGATTAAAGGGTTTCTCCTAGCTTGTAATCACGTATTTCATTTTTTGTTCATGATACAGTTTCCTCATCTGGCCAAACACCGGAATTGTTGCATAGGAGAAATCGAGTTGTAGTGTCCCTTTCAATTTTGCTTCCCAAGACCTGGAAAGAAGCATGCCGAACCTGGGAGGAATATCCGCTACAACAATATCCATCAAAACATTATTCATTGGGATTTGATCCAGACTCACAACCAAGCCTTTGATGAGCCTGATACATCTTACTCTACTGGAATCAAATGAATAGAGATCATGGTATTTCCGGGTGACATCCAAACCCAGCTTATCCATGATAGCCTTTGGCATGAGATTGTGAGAAGCTCCGGAATCGAACATGGCATTATGTAACACAAAATCATGCAATCTTAAACTGATATAAAAAGGTGGAACATCACTATCTAGAGACTAACCATTCAATGCTGGCCCAAAAATAATTTCGGGTTGATCATCTTCGACATTCACCATATTAGACATTGGATCACAATTCAAAATTTTAGAAACTTGCCCTATATAACTGTTGTTCCTCATTATTTCAGTCAAGGGAATGGATACCTTCAATTTAGAAATTTCATTCTCTAAACTAAAAGCGGAAGCTTTTTCTACCTCTTTGGCTGGGACTTATTACTTTTCCTTTTCTTTCAATACAATGGGATGATTTAAATTTTCTGCGGATGGTGATTTTCTGATATTGGGATCAGCTGCCTATTTTCCTTTCCTTTGTACAATAGGTGAATCATTCTTTGATGCTGAAACTTCTTTCCTCTTCAGAATAGGGTTAATCGGCACATCTTTGTTTCTAAGTGAATATTGCTGTTGCTGAGCGGATAGAGAATTCATATAACCTCTTTGATACTCATCTGATTCTTCTTTCAAAACTATGTCATTTGCTATAATGAAATCTGCATCATTGTGTGCCGTTGAAATGTCTGCATACTCCTAATCTCAGTAATGTAAATAGGAAAATCATCAGGCATAAAGAAGTGGTTTTCTTCTCCTATCACATTCTCTTCCTCATCTAACTCCGGTCCATGCAAAAAATTTTGCTACAGAGGTGGCTGTACTGGCTGCTGTGCTGTTTGATCTTGGGCTCGCTGCTCTCTCTATTTTATTCTATATTGTGACTGTTGCTGGCCACGGAAGTTAGGATTTCTAACTTTTGGCTCAGGTATGTTAAGTTTCACCCTTTCAAGCATCTGCTCTACCTTCCTGAGTAATTGATCCATCGAGGAAGACTCTTCCTTTACTGTGACCTTCTTTTCTTCTTTTTCTCCAGCCCTCTTGGTAAGCAGACTTGCTTCAATGCTGACCACAATCTTCGGCATGTATTCCATTGTGGCCGGATCTCTCTCTCTTAGCTGATAAGCCATGTCAGCATCAAAACCATCTAGAAAATTCATCATGGCTAGCCCCACAGGTGGTCTTAAATGATCGGGTATTTCATTATAAATATAATTGAATCTAATGCAGCAGTCCTGGACCGACTCACCAACGTTTCGTTTGATTTTCTCATATTCAGCTAGAATTTGAAGAGGATTCTTTTTCACTTCCCAGTGGTCTAAAAATTGTCTTTGTAAGTCGGTCAAGGTAGCGATATGTGTAGTCGGAAAACCTCTGAACCATTTCCTAAATTCACCTGCAAATGTCTGTACCAAGAGTCTCATTGTCACATTTTCTACATCGATTTCATGAAGGTCACAGAAATCTTCCATTCTATCCACATGTTGCTGAGCGGTAATGCTGTTACGAGCGCCATCAAACAAAGGGATTTTGATTTGATAATCTACGGGCATATCATCTAAAACTTGAGGCAGCACAAGAGGTGCAAAACGAGCAACCATCACTCTTGGTGCGTTTGGTCTTGGAGGTGTTGGAGGAGTATGTGCATCTTTTAGGGAATTAACCATTGGAGTTTGAAGCTGTGTCGCAATGTAATCATCAATTGGCCGGTTAGCCCTTTCAGTTTCTAGGTCTACAAGAAACTGTGGATTGTGGATGGTAGAGTCAAAAGCCCTTTTGGATTTGGTCTCCAATAATGATATTTCAAATTGCTCATCAAAATCAAGCTCTTCAAGATATTCAAAAATGTCAGGACATGAATGGGATTTGAACACGAGAGTTATAGATCTCTCTTGACGAAGAAGTCTTGGAATCAAATTGGGATTTTCGTAGATATGAGGAGGATCTGGATCTGGATTAGCTCTGGTATATCTTCTTGAAGCCATCGTGCTATTTAAAAAAAATCAAAAGTACATGAACAGCTTACTCAGCCTATCAAATCCTAAACTTATCATGTAGAAGCTTAGAATTATCAGAAGTATTGGGGTGTTTGTAGGTTAAGCCTTCTGTTTATGCAACGAAGAAGACTAACAAACAAATAATTTGTCCCGAGTGGAGTCGCCACTTTGTTAGAGCCTAAATCTGCCTTACGATGAGGAAGGAAAAATTCAGGATAACCATAAACCACGCTCAGTTTGGTAGCTAGCCCTACCAAAATAGGAGAGGGCTCTCTCCGGGTCACACTCAGTAAAAATAAACAATAGGGTCTGAGATGAATAAAAAATGAATAATTATTTTAGGCTAGTAAATAGATATGGAAAAATGCGATTTTTTGAATGATTGAATTTTCTGGGCTGTGTGGGACCAAAGGACCGCATGAGCTGGGAAATTAAATCAAAGACACAGGATATTTCATGAGGCAAGATGGGCGGGAGGTTTAGCAATCAGATTTAAATAAAATGGGGTGGAAAGACTGCTGAGAAAAGCTAAAAAGGGCATATATATGAATCCTTTTCAGACAAAAGAAGATATACAAAATATGAATGCTTTACAAGGCAGAGCATAAATTGAATTCTACCTCTTCTACTTAAGAGCATTCAACTAGAAATGATTATGAATGGATGGTAAACATAACAAAATACATATGAGACATAGAAAGAGAAACACATTTGCTAAACTCACACCACAGGGATCTCATGAATCAGAGCTGCATCATTCTATTAATTTCCAAGCCAAAAATGTACAATGAAAGTGCTGCGTTTTTTCTTCCACGCTATTCCCAGAAACTCTAACCCCTTACAAATGACTTTCAATATAATAAATAAGCATTTCTATGAGAAAGTGGATCGACCCAAAGTTGAGGGATTGTTTAATCATTACAAGTTGAAATGAAAAGCCAACCATCAGTAACGAGAGCAGTGTTACATTTCATTTCTTCGATGACCAATAAGAAAAAAAAACAAAAATGTAGCGTAGATCTTCTAAGGCGACTGTTTGCCTTCCTTTTCGTCATTTAAATCATGACTATTAGTTTAATAACATGGATTTTAAATAAGACGCGCCTTTAATGAAGAGAAAATACATATTGTTTAATGAATAGGCCCACCAGCAATTTTTGTTTAACTCACCCACGAGCCAATATTCACTTTCAACTGTCTTTGCTTCTAAACCAAAGTGCCATAGCCAAAAAATCATTGAATAAACTTTGAAAAACTTACTTGGAGAAAATTGTACTGAAACAAATCGAATTCTCGTAGAGCGGAAGTGATTTGGCCTTTGGGTCTCTGTGCGCCACGCCAAAAGATGTATGCATCGTGCCACTTTGGAGATAGTTTTAAGCCACTTCCTGAAGTCCAAATTGAGCCCAAGTGTGCTTGTTAGAAAGACCTGCCTGTCTACTTTCCAACACAAGTGGAATTTTTCATTTTGGATGTCATTTGACCCTCCAAAACTGCAATCTACCAAGACTACTTCCTATGTGTCAAAATAGGGGGAGAGAGGTCATTTTTTGGGTGTTAGACTGTATGCGTTGTGCGCTGCTGGTGCGCCACGCCCGTTCAAGATTGCATTGGAGGATCGCGCCCAATGCGTTGCACTGGACCAGTGCACCGTGCCACCTACTGTATGCACCACGCCTATCAAGACACCTTCAACTTCACCCAAAACGTGCGCTGGCTCACCCAATTCGCTTTGGAGTGCTTCTCTCCGACATTGGCATTTAAAATCACCTTGATCCTTATGAGAAAATCTATATAAAGACATGGAGACATGGTTTTGATTTTTGTTTCTTCAAAACCCACTTTTGCAATGTTTTTTTTTGGCACTTTTTCCACAATTTAATGCAACTCTATATTTCACATTCCCTTTTTGGATTTTTGACTAGAATGATGAAATTTTTGGCAATTTTTTGCAGGGGTAGCTAACATGGCATTTGGCAAAGGATGATCAGAATCTGCTTTTGAAGTAATTCATGGTGGATAACTTTACATATTTATTATAAACATTAATTTGAGGATTTCCTCTTCAAAACAAAGTTTTGAAGAGGAATCACCCTTGAGCATTATGGATGATGAAAATCTGGAGATGAAACTTGTTGAACCTCCCTTTGGCTTGCTGGCATTATTGGGTACTTTGAAAACACGACTTATGAAATCCTAGACCTATGATTGACATGATTTTTTGCCTCATCAAAAGACCAAATATTGGCTGTCATTTAATGAACTTCGATGAACAGACCTGAGCCAACAGGTACAAAGCATGAGAGGTAATGACTGACGAGACCCTTCCGTCATATTATGGCATGCCCCCTAGA
Organism: Pinus tabuliformis; assembly: GCA_031772625.1. Lineage (NCBI taxonomy): Eukaryota > Viridiplantae > Streptophyta > Pinopsida > Pinales > Pinaceae > Pinus > Pinus tabuliformis. The sequence continues at coordinate 1,059,049,839 of CM062811.1, read as the reverse complement.
GGAATGTAGCTGAGTGAATGGAGCGAGACTCCTAAAAATGAAATTCAGAAAGAGTTTTGATCTCTGACGGAGGACTGACAAGACCGAATATAACAACAGCAATGGAAAATTCCAAAATTTTCATGGTTACACCCTAGCAGTAGGGATGAATTTAATTAAGTCTCCACAAAGTTTAGGTATTGAAAGGTATTGTCAATTTCCTTCCTTTGTGAGGACCCTGTGTTTGGCTTTAGTGCAGGGTTTTTAGTGAAATTACCCAATGATTCAGATCTGTTTGGCAGGTGAAGGAGTTCACCTGAAATGTCAGATTAAATGCCAACACAGGGTCCTCCCTAACTACCAGGAGGACTAGCAAACATGATCTCCATTTCAGTTTCTTGAGTTATGAACTTTCACATGAAAATATAGTCCCTCTCATGGAATTTTATGAAAGAACAAGTGAGAAGATTCATGTATATGATGATCGAAAGAAATGCAACTTCGCTGACCTTCTTCATGGTAAGTTGTCATTTTGAAACTGAAGACTAAAGAATATTTTCTATATTGTCTTTTGTTTCTTCTCCAAACTTAATAAAATTGATTAGATTACATCCTCCATTCATAGGATATCAATTTTACATGGATTACAATGATTCAAATAAAGTCTCTCCTTGAAAGTTGGCTATATCCTCTATGACCAACAAAATGACATTTGTAGGGTCCTGTGAAATTGGTCATTGCACTGTTATAATGCATGGCCTTTCGGCTTCTGCATTTTATAGCTTTTATTATTAGACAAGAAATGAATTTTACTTCCAAAATAAATGAACTTCTCACAAATATATAACACAAGTACAAAATACTATCACTTTACCTGCCAAGTATCCACAGTCTGTGTCTAATTGCAAATTGAGGTTAGGATTGCAATAATAAGATTAAAGAGGCCATGGTATAACCATATATAAAAAAAATATGAAGAGTGCACTAGAGTTCTACATCTCAAATACACTTAAGTTAGGATCTAGATTCAATATGAAGTCTTGAAATTTTCTCTTCTTCATTTAGGGAAATCTTCATCTTGTAGGTTTGTGGGCTAGTCCTCCCTTTCCTCACCCATGCAAAAAAATCGTTGCTTTTTCATATGCCTGAGGTGGGAGACTGTCTTTGAGCTGGGTTCACAGGCACAAGATTGTTCTTGGTGCAACAAGAGGACTTTCCCACCTTCACATTGGGCTCGAAACACCCATAATTCATAGAAAAGTCAGTTACAAGAATGTTTTGGTGGATGAAAAATATGTGGCATATCTTATTGATTATAGTCTACACCAATTAATGGCCCCGCCATCTATTTCTCAGATGATGAATGCATCTACACTTGAGGGCTACAAGGCATTCTCCTAATAGAAATACTCATTGGGAAGAAACCATGAAAGAATGAGAGATCTTATGAATTTGTGGATTTTCCTTCTATTTTGAAGACTATTGTATTGGAGTAGAGTACATTGGATCTATTTGATATTGATATCTTGAGGGGATTAAGAATTCCTCTAGATGATGGATTACTTTGAGCACTACAACTTTCCATGGGTTAGTATCCACCTTCTCCATCAGTGAGACCAGAAAATAAGGATTTCATCCAACAAACGGAGGAGATAAGGCCTAAGACTCATTCTGCTTTATATACTCCCACTTATACTAGGAGTGAACTAGTGCTTTCATTTTAGCTTTACGTCGATAATTTGTACTCACCTTTAGGTAGTTTTCTGCCTCACATTTGCATGTTTTACTCTACTTTTTTTCTATTTCTTTGATGTAATCTTTAATGTATAAGACATAACTCAAATCCATGGGAGTAAATGGATATGGAGGAAATAATGGAAAAATCCAAAATTTTCATGGTTGCACCCTAGCAGTAGGGACGAATTTACTTAAGTGTCCACAAAGTTGATGTATTGGAAGGAATTTCCATTTTCTTTCCTTTGTGAGGACCTTGTGTTTGGCTTTAGTGTCTGGGGTTTTTAGTTAACTTCCCCGATCATTCAGAGTTGTATGGCAGGTGAATAAGTTCACCTAAAATTTCATATCAAATGCCAACAGAGGGTCCTCCTTGAATAGAAGGAGGACTAACAAACATGGTCTCCATGTTTCTTGCTTGTATTATGCACATCTGCATGAAGGTAAAAGAGAAATCCATGGCACTTGGTGTTCTCCACTTTGGTGCATGGACTAGAGAATGAGGGACTGTTGTGTAACTCAGTCCATAGTCGAATGGGTACACTAATTTCCTTGTGTAAAATCGATAGGTTCTGCCCTGGTATCTAGTTGCAGGATTAAGATGCATGTTCATGTTTTTCATGGTTAGTTTTATTGCAAATTCGTTGGGATACCACGTTACAAGCAATCTCCCACCTGTGTAAAATTCAAGAAGGAATTTTTCTGTTTCATCATGGTAGCAGTTATGATAGTGATTATAAGCTTCTCAAAGAAGTGGTTATAAAAACATTGAAAATGAAATCTCTGGCAATTTTAAAATTCCATGGACTCAATAGATTTGAGGTTAATATGAATCTATGCTAGTATAGAAAGGTCAAGGTAGACATGTCAATATAGCTGGATTGTGTTGACAAAAAATTATGTGAGTCATTGCATCTCCTCCATATTGGCCTAGATATCCCACCCACAGAATGTTGCATTACTTCATATTATCTCTAGAAAATGAAATGTCCATTGCCCCCCCTAACATTACTACTAATATCAGCGTTCCTCTTGTTGCATTTGATGTGTTTAATACCATTTTTTCTTGTTATCTAGACAATAACACACTCACTCTATTAAGCCCCTCTACTTCTACTGTTTGTCCGCTCCTACAATTATCACTATGGCATCTGCTTGAGATGCTGCCTCAGAAGTGTCACAAAACATGTCTTCCTTCATACCCAGGCAGTGGAAAGCATAAAATAGGAAATAAAGTGGATGAAGAGAATTTGTCATTTTAGAAGTTATTTCATATTTTTTTCTTCTTATAGTGAAGAAAGAGAGCTCAATAGACAGAGAAGGGTGAGGAAAGAAATTTATTTGAGATTGCTACTAAAATGGGTGAGTTACGAATATTTGGGCCACATACAATGATGTAAAACACGTCTTTGTAGTTTTTGAAAGTATCTTAGTGTCTATGTGTAATATGCATGGATGCTAGCATAAATGGGGCAATTGTATGAGAGAATAAGAGACGTGAAATGAAAATGAAGTCCAACCAGTTATATGGGATCATAAGTTTAAAATATATGTATAAGACATGCCTAACAGGTTCACCTCCATTGATAATTCCTTCAGTGTACTTTACTTGATGCATGTTCCTTGCTCCTCATCTTGTAGATTTTGAGGTGTAGAAGTCCTCTCTTTTTAAAACTCATATGACAATTCCCTTTTATTAAAGATAGATCAAATCAATATTATAAAATTCCAACATTAAAGGTATTGTTAAACGAGACACTAATCAATAATTTCATTCACAGTTATCTTAAAAAAATGATTGAAAGACATCATAGAAAAAGGAGGTATCCAATCTTATGGAACTCTAGAGATAAAGGTACTACTAAGTACAACATTCTGAGATATCATCCAATATTACCTCAAAAATAGTTGAAAAGAATGAGAGAAAGGGGATTTTCGATCATTAAATGGGGGTGAAATTACACAATTTTTTTTCATTTATTAAGGAAAAAAAACAAAACATGTTTCCTTACATTTAGGGAAAACATATTTCATCACAAATTTGTTGTCAAATGATTTAATAAAGATGCATTATATCACAAATATCATGAATATTTTTTTCAACAATAAACAAATACCAATGGTACTTTCTTTTTGTTGAAAAGAACCACCAAACCTTTTTTTCAATTAGAGTGGAACTACAACTCCTAGTTATTTCCACCTAGAGCCAACACTAAAAATTGTTTTTCAATTAGAGTGGTATCAAAAGTCCTTGTAGACTTCCAAGAAGAGGCAACAATGAAGCTCCACCAACTTCCACTAGCCCAACCCTTTGCAAGCTTCCAAGATATTAAACTACACGATAGCAACCACACCCAAATTTTAGGAGTTTTTTCTCAATAATTTCACTTTGATCACTGATGTTAGATAATCCACTCAGTATCTTACTCTTTTCTTTTATATATATTCATTCAATTTCAAGATGACGGGAATGCTTGGTATCGTCACCATGAATAAGGTGAGAACACAAAATGCATTGCTTCACACCTCTCCCATCCACAATACCCAGATCTTTGCACACATCAATGCTGAAATGCACTCTTTCTCTACCTCCTACACCAATGTGGACTTTTCAGAAGCTCATCATGCGCTTATGTGGAGTTCCCTGAAAAGTAGGAGGACTGGAAAGCATGAGCACAACACGATCTCCATCCTTGCTGCCTGTATTATACATGTCTTCATGAAGTTCAAAGAGAAATCCCCCGCACTTGGTTTTCTCCACTTTGATCGAAGTGTAGGAAGTATTCATTCCATGGCATGAAACCAGGAAAGAATGAGAGCTATGATGAATTTGTGGATTTTCCTACTATTTATGAAGACTGTTGTATTGGACGAGAGTATGTTGGATCTGTTTCCTGTTGATATCTTGAGGCGATTAAGAAGTCCTATAGATGATGGATTACTTCAAGCACTATAGCTTGCCATGGGTTGTTATGTACCTTCTGTTAGGTTCCTATAATAATAGGATTCATAATTTTGAATTGGCTATGTTTAGTCTTGTAATATTGCACATACTTTTGCTTTCTGCAAAATGTTTTCCATATTAAAAATTAAAAAATGTAAAGAGGGTATGTCCTAAAAGAATAATCAAAGGACAAAGAAAGAGAAAATGATAAAAAAAGTGAAAAATATGAACCCTAAAACGAAATAAAACTGATCATGAAGGTGTGAAAATTCAAATGCCACTACTTTTTACTTTACTATGCAAAATAAGGTTGTGTGTAGTGTGGAGCGATAAAAAGGTGTCTTTTGAACTCCTAATTATCTACACATTAATTATCAACCCAGGGACGACTTTGTATTTCAAGAGTGTACTCAGTCTGAGGCGGCTATTTACTCAAGAGTAATGTTTTGTAGTATAGTGCTTAAAACCCAAAAGTAAATGAATGCTTGAAAAAGAAATCTAACAATAACATAAACTCAAATGCTCTGAAATCCAACTATTCACTCAGCAAACACCAATTGAGGATATAGAAACTATTCACTGAGCAAACTATGACTAAATTACTTTAAAAGAATAAAATCACACAAGGCAACTTATCAGTCAAGGGTGCGGAAGCGATAACCCATCCCTCTAGAAACTGATGGAAAGGAAATTAGAGCATGGACCATAGGTCTGGGAGCTAAGCAGCGACTTGCTGGCTCACTACAGCCTTAGACCTTCTCTCACACCAAAGCAGCAAATGCAAGTAAATGGAACGACATAAAGTAAAATGGAACAGCAAACAGGAAATGGAACAACAATCAAATAAACTAAGTCTCACGAGTCAGAACTAAACTCACATTCTGCAATAAAATATAAATCTTCTTTCTTAAGGCAAATTGGATGGAATGTACTTTATGGAATAGCACTCATTGATGAATTAGCAAGAATCAACCATACATACACACGACACGCTAATATGGTAATCTGACAATTAAGGTGAATATGACTATGTTTCCAAATAGAATAATATCACTTTTCGGATTCCAATAATCAGGATTTCAAATGAATCCAACAACAATAATATTCAGTACATATGCTCTGTAACAGAAACATGCAATCAACTCTGAAAAGATTCACTCATACAATACAAAGTCACTACATAAATTTCCTGAAGAAACCATTAATGAATTAATCGTAGTAGAGCATGGAATAGCATATGAAAAAGCATGTCAGATTACCGAGCAATAAAGATAAGAAAACCACGTAGAAATCAAAAGGATATAATATACAGTAGCAGCAGCATACTCCACCAGAGGCTGGGCCCTTAGCCGCCAGCGGACGCTGCTGGGTTACTTCAGAAGGAAAAGAATGAACAGCAACTCCCAAATAATGTATTAATCCGCAAATTGTGGAATCATTACAACAGAAAATTCTTGAGAATTACAGCATGCAACAATCCCTATCCTATCATGAATAATCCACCATCATTCTTCATCATTTTTCTATCATTCTTCCATCATTCGAATTCCCCCCATCTCTGATCTCTGTTTTCATTTAAATAGAGAGATCAGAGAGAAGTTACAATAAAGATAAGTACAACATGATTTCCTTTACAAAATTGGATTGATTCTAACCAGTTGATCAACAAGAAAATATATTTCCTTTCATCTCTCAACAAAAGCAAGACGAATTTAGCTTTGCAGCTGAGATTTGGAGGACGGTCGCAACAGCAAATCTGAGAAAATCGTGCTCAAAGAACCCTGCATTTCTCGGAGTACAAGCCGAATTTGGGCAAACCGTTCTTCAATAAAGTTAATTGGGCCCGTTCTGGACAAAACCCATGTTCCGGATTTTCCAGATTCTGCTCCATTTGCTCAGAATATCAACCGCAAAACTGTCACTCCTTATTCCAGCGCATTTCTGAGTTGGCGCTTTTAAAAATCAAATATTCAATCTGAAAATTATCTTGGAGGTTAAAAATGGTATATAATGTTATAACCAACTTATTAAAACTATCATTGATAAAATAATTCATAATCATGAATTTATTAGAAATAAAGGAGAATAGATAATATTCATTCATAAGAGCATAAATCATTTATAAAATGGATTTAAATGATAAATTATAACAAATGATGTGATGAAGAGTAGTGGAAATGGGTGGGATAAGTGTTCAAAAGTGATAATAATAATGGCATATTAACGGCCCAACATACCCCCACACTCAATATGTTGCATGTCCTCATGCAACGAAAACTGAATATATTGCATGTCCTCATGCAACCCAAAGACAAAAACCCATGTGTTAACCAAGCAATAAAGTAAATATGTTCATCTCAGCACATGAAATGGATAGAACAAATGAATTCTTCCTCAATTAATGAATATTCAATTTTAGGAATCTTGATGAAGGCATAACAATTAAGTTGCAGCAAAATATAATATAAATAACAACAACCTTTATTAACCATTTTCCCAAAAACTACAACCCAGCTTTTGTTGAAATTTGGCAAGTAAATTTATAATATATGAATGCCTTTATGATCCAAAAATCGGATTGTTTTGATGCACAGATCATGAGATATAAAAAAAATGGTTGTAGGTGAGAGTGCATGATTTCCGAAATTTTTATGAACCAATTTATCTTGAATTTATCTAGGTATGTGTATTTTAATAGTATGTCTGTGTTTCCTAGAGATCACAAGAATGGAGTTCATAGTTTTAAAAATATTAGGGAAATCAATTTCTACACTGAAATTGTATGCCTTAAAGGAGAAAGAAAATAAAAAACATCCATCATGCATAGCAATTCCTCCCCCTCTCTGAAAAATTAGCATGTCCTCATGCGATGCTAGAAAACAAAGAGAGGTGGTTGCTACCAGCTATTGAATTCTATGCTTGGTGTAAAACAACATGAAATAAGGGAAGTGTTGAGAATGAATAAGAAGAGCAATGGATGATAAAGAATATGAATGACATGGTCATAAGAAAGAAATGAAGGAACACTCCCCCATACTCGGAAATGATATGCTGCTGAAAAATGGGAAGTGGTAAAAACTATGAAATGAAGGATGGTAAATAATGCTCAAAATGGATGTTCAGTAAATTCTCCTAAATTCGTAATAAACCAGAAAATTATGCTATTTTACCTCAAGTTTTACCTCCAAAAGAAAAATGTGGAATGACATATATGTATTGACAGTTGTTGAAGCTGATGTAGGCAAAGTTGGTGCTGAAAGTGATGCAAAAGGTGGAATCCAGGTAAGCACATAATGTCTGAAGAGTTGTTCATGTTCGCAAGTTGCTCGAGCCGCGTCTGTTAGTTGCAATAGTGTGGTCATGCTGTGAATAGAATTCCCCCTGCATACTGGTTGTTCTCCTGTAAAAAAATCATACTTGTGCATACAATGTTCTTGAAGCCATAGTGTTGGGTTTGAATAGCAACATATAGAATGCATGCAAAAATTTCAATTAGAAAAACTTATCAAATCAACAAGTTATGGCAGAGTGTAGTAATCATATCACATGCAATCCCATAATGCATACAGTCCCCCCCTCCAATTGGAAAATGGGTTCCATAACCATAAAGCATATGAGAGGGGTGGTGCGGACGGCAAGGGAATGGAATGAACAATATATCAGTAAGTGAAGCAGAGTACACTTATCAATGATAGGACAGTGAAAATTATGGTTATATTGAGAGCAAAGTGTGTAAAGATAGTTATGAATAAGAGGTAGGATGCTTTGGATTGATGTTAGTTTATACAAAACGAAAAAGGACAACAATATGCTAAAAAGATGCTTTGTTGATGGTATTCTAGCTGAAAATGATGTGATTGATCATAAAACAATTTCTCATGCATAAAGGTTCAAAACAGGGAAAAGGTTAAGGAAATAACTGGTCTGATAAAAAGAAAAATAAGAAAAGGGTATTATAATAATAATTGACGATAAGATATAACTTCAATACCATAAGCAGAGCCTCTGCTGCCAGCAAGCGTTCATAGCCTCGACAGGGTTGCTTTTTTTAACCCATATGAGCCAGGATCCTCAATTTATAAATGGAGAGTTACGGTGTTGTTCTACAGAAGAGATCAATGTGCTGGCATGGTAACCAGATAACCACACTGCCATTCACTGGGATGTAGCAAAAGTGATCAAGCCGACTCGTGATGAGACCTCCTGTTCCAAGGATAATTTGGCTATCCAATGGATCATAACCCTGGTGTGGTGGCCATAATGGAAATGTCACTTTGTTACAACCTTATGAACATGGTAGGCTGGCTCGTAATGAGACCCCCTATCCTCCATCTACGAACAAAATTTTGTTATTATTACACATTTTTATGATAAAAAGAGGGAGGCTCAATACTCCTTAAGAGCACAGATGGTGGAAGAAGTTGAACATGTCAATAGAAAAAAAATATACCCATAATCTCATTTATTACACACAGAGAAGATTATAACCAAGAAGGGTGGAACCAACATGGTCTTAAGATGATCAATCAGTATCATGTACAACAGAAAACAGTGCAGTAAAGTATATAAATAATTGTGTCCATTTTGAAAATAAGCTATCATCAAGGAGCTGTCCTGTTAAAGATCAGAATGTGAATGATATTAACTCGCTTCAATAGAATCCATAATTCTTGTCCTCATAAAAATAGTGTACTTCATGCCATGAAGGGGAATTAGTAAAATGTGGTTGAGATGGATTAGGAATAATCTCACAAGAAGAAAGAAGGGTTGCTCTTGAAAATAATCCCAAAGTGTTGCTCTTTTGCATGAACAGCAAAAACACTCAAAAAGTGGTGTTCCGTGTAGGAAACAGCAAAGAAAATGCACACCAAAAAAACAAAAATACACACAAAAAAAGCGTGAAAATGGAAATGTCATTCCTTTGGAAAAAGGAACAGCAAAAACTAAAAGTGTCATTCCTTTAGAAAAGGAACAGAAAAAACGCAAGTGCCGTTCCTTTTGAAAAGGAACAGCAAAAATCAAAAGTGTCGTTCCTTTGGAAAATGAATAACAAAAATGCAAGTGCCGTTCCTTTGGAAAATGAACAGCAAAAATGAGAAGTGCAGAAGTGTTGTTCCATTAGAAAAGGAACAGCAAAAATGAAAAGTGTAGAAGTGTTGTTCCATTCGGAAAGGAACAACAAAACGTGATAGTGCAAAAGTGTTGTTCCATTCGGAAAGGAACAACAAAACGTGAAAGTGCAGAAGTGTTGTTCCATTCGAAAAGGAACAACAAAAATGAAAAGTGCAGAAGTGTTGTTCCATTCGGAAAGGAACAGCAAAACGTGATAGTGCAAAAGTGTTGTTCCATTCGGAAAGGAACAGCAAAACGTGAAAGTGCAGAAGTGTTGTTCCATTCGAAAAGGAACAGCAAAACATGAAAGTGCAGAAGTGTTGCTCCATTCGAAAAGGAACAGTAAAACATGAAAGTGAAGAAGTGTTGTTCCATTCGAAAAGGAACAACAAAATGTGGAAGTGTAGAAGTACTATTCCATTCGAAAAGGAACAGCAAAACGTGAAAGTGCAGAAGTGTTGTTTCATTCGGAAAGGAACAACAAAACGTGAAAAAGGAACAACAAAATAGACAATCATAAAATGAAAGCATGCTAAAAACAAATTAGTTGTTAACGGCATTGATGCTAAGGATGAGTTACACTTTGAATGAAGCAACACCTGAAACACAAAATATAAGAGAAATTAGAAAATAAACAACATTTTATTTAAAAAACAATATGGAAATTAAGTTACAACAGCTATCATATTATGTAAAAAAAATGATCTTTTTGAAAAATATTTTAGCAGTAGTGACAAGACATGAATCTTCAAATCGAAATCAATTCTTCATTTCTTCTATTATGAATCCATTGGGTAATGAGTTGGATGAAATTCCTTTGTTTTATTAAAATTTGTTTCAAGAATCACTTGTCCATAAATTGAGGTTCTTTTTCTCCTAGGACCTGCAAAAAACGAGTGTCTACCTGCAATAAAACATTAAATCATGGAGAAAGAGAGGTGCACGGCTCCCCCAATCCAAGAATTATGCAAAAAAACTAACAAGTAGTTACTCTATAGAACAAATCCAAGGAGAAAATAACAAAGTAAAATTTATTTGTTACCTGCGGGAGAGCAGTGGTCGACCATACTAACCAGCGGTGTTTTAATCACAACTTCTTTGTTTTTTTTGTCCAAATTGAGTGATTCCAAAGCTAAATGAGAGCTAATTCAAAGGTATATCTCCAGTAGAAACAGGTTTTAAAAATTCAATGATATGATATGTCAATTTTAGTTAGAACAACCTGCATAACAGAGTCATTTTCGATTACCCAGCCTAGACCAACAGTTGATATTTCAAGCATAATTTTTTCGTTTGATGTCGGATTCAAAGGATTCAAATTGGAAATGAAAGTATATTCATTTATTTATTTCCAATAGAAACAGGTTTTGAAGAGAAGAAGAATTGATAGGTCAAATACTGTAAGGAACAGCCGGAAAGACATAGTTTTAAGGGTGTTGATTTACAATAGACAGTCAGTATTTTGATCATAACTTCCCCATACGATATCAAAAATGAGTGATTCTAATTGCATTGTAAACTAGATTCATAGGGAAATCTACCATAGAAACAGGTTTTAAAAATTCATTCATTTAGGCCTCCAAAAACGGACTGTCCCAGCTCTGTTCCTGAGCTGCCCACTAGACACCCTGTCAATGTTTTGTTTCTAACTTTTTCGTTTCAAATCCAAATTGAGTGGTTCAAATTGGGTTAGAAATTAGACATCAAGGGTTACCTAGGGTAGAAACAGGTTTTAAAAATATTCACTTTTGGTCCCTCAAAACATGACTGTCCCAACGGTTTTTTCAGAAATCTCATCAATCCCGCAAGCCAAAAAAAATGATGTTCAAGCATTTTTTCAAATTGGTGATAAAAATGAAAATGAGTGTTTGTAGAACTTATTATTTCTATTATGATTCATCTACATACAAATAAATTGAAATATTTATCACCGATATTGATTTCAATAGCATGTTGCAACAAAAAACAACTAGTTTTACATAAAAAAACAAAATGCATTTATTTATTCCCTTATTTATTTTATTTTCTACACTAACCTATTTTGATTTGAAAAATGAATATGACTACGTATATGAGTACTTCCAGTGAAGCCATTTTCGAAGTAAGACTTCACGAATGCACATACCCAAATTTGAAAAATGCATGTTAATGGATATTAGGGTATGAGAAGCCAACTTCCCTTCAAAAAATGGTATCAAAAATTGTTGAAGCATAGAGTGATGTTGCAAAAAAATGATGGAGTGAAACCAATCTTCAATATATCCTTTATTTTTTTGATTTCACATAGCCATCATATCATGAAGTTCTTGAGCTTTTAAAATAGCTTGTTGATGCATAGTAAAAGAAACCTCATTTTCCTCCATAGCTTCTACAATTTTTGCATTTGAAACATTCTGAATCTCATTGTAGGTTTTCTCTAATAACACATGTGAGATAGAATGGGTGGGAAGGGTGGGTAAATTTGTCAGTTCAACATTGTAAGTATGTTGTACTGGTTTATTATGGTGAGGGTGTGGAATTAGTTGAGCAAGAAAATGTGTAAGGAATGGAGCATTTTGATGATATGGTTGATTGGGTTGTGTGAATGGTTTTGATGGGCAAGCAAGATATTGTGGAAGAGCTGGTGGAGAATATGGAGAATGTGATTGTGCTACAAGATGGGGGAGAGTAGTCATGCAATCATAAGGAGAACCATGCCAAGCTTGTAGAGAAAATTGTTGGTGGTTATATTGAGATTGACATGGCTGCCCTAACACATTAGTATTCCATAATGGATTATGCAAGTAAGAAAGTGGAGAGGGAGTGTTTTGAACCATACCTGTAGGCCATGATTTCCATGGTTTTGACCTTGTTTCAGCTTCCTTACCTCTTTGATATGCTACTTCCATCCTAGATAAGGAAGAGTGAGTATCTATGAGATGCTCCTTTCGGTCTTGAGGGTAAAACACTTCATCCAATTCTTGATTTTTATGAACCTGCAAAACATCCAATTTTTCATTTATAGAGCTAATAAAATCAACTTTAAAATTTTCAAATAACACATTGATTTCAGCTCTTATGTCTCCTATTCTTGTAGCAGATTTGGAAAACAAAGAACAAACATCTCTAGAATTCTTATCAGCCTTGGAGATTCCTCTTGAATACCTTATGCACAACTCACAAACATCATCATATGATAACTGAAAAACATCACCTTTTCCTATCAGATTTAAGATTTCTAAACATTCATCTTTGATTCCTTTAAGAAGGAGTGTTTTTAAGATCTCTTTATCCAAATGCTTATATTTTGATTTTTGAAGGTTGTATTGAAATCGATCTACATAGTCCTCCAAACTTTCATCTTCCCCTTGTATCATACCGAAAATATCTTCATTGGATTTGCAATAGTCTTGATACTTCTTCAAGAATATGTTCTCCATGTCCTCCCATGATTGGATGCAATTCCCACCTAGGCTCATGAACCATCGGAGAGCTGCTCCTTTTAGAGTAAGAGGAAACACTTTCAATCTTTGATCATTAGTACAATAATCATATCCTCTACAATGTATTTCGAACTCAAATAAAAATGTATCTGGATCTTCATTTGCTAAACCATGAAAATTTGGTAAAGATGGGGGAATTATGTGCATTTGTGTCACTTCTACTAGATCTTTGATAGGAAATTCAAAAGTAGAAACGTGAGCCATTTCTTACCATAATATAAGATGTTCTTCATGTGTTTCTTCGAGGCTCCTTCTTCAAATGTTCCTGTCAATTGGTTAGTGAAATGGGTGGTGCTTACATCACCACTTGCGTGAGATCATGTGATTCATTTTTTAAAAATTTCTATCTTTTTCCTAATCATTCACACAAAAATTCAAACATCTATTTCTACCCTAGGTTCTTTAACAGTCCTGCTGGAAAGTGGACGGGGGAGCAGGGCTTTTACATGCTCCGTACGCAGGTTCTTACCTTCCGTTTTTAAGATCCAACTCTTCCCTAGCAGGCACTCATCAGATTCACACTACTCTTTAGAAATGGCTACACTCTCCCCGGCAACGGCGCCAAAATGTGGAGCGATAAAAAGGTCCCTTTTGAACTCCTAATTATCTCCACATTAATTATCAACCCAGGGACGACTTTGTATTTGAATAGTGTACTCAGTCTGAGGCGGCTATTTACTCAAGAGTAATGTTTTGCAGTATAGTGCTTAAAACCCAAAAGTAAATGAATGCTTGAAAAAGAAATCTAACAATAACATAAACTCAAATGCTCTGAAATCCAACTATTCACTCAGCAAACACCAATTGAGGATACAACAACTATTCACTGAGCAAACTATGACTAAATTACTTTAAAAGAATAAAATCACACAAGGCAGCTTATCAGTCAAGGGTGCGGAAGCGATAACCCATCCCTCTAGAAACTGATGGAAAGGAAATTAGAGCATGGACCATAGGTCTGGGAGCTAAGCAGCGACTTGCTGGCTCACTACAGCCTTAGACCTTCTCTCACACCAAAGCAGCAAATGCAAGTAAATGGAACGACAGAAAGTAAAATGGAACAGCAAACAGGAAATGGAACAGCAATCAAATAAACTAAGTCTCGCGAGTCAGAACTAAACTCACATTCTGCAATAAAATAGAAATCTTCTTTCTTAAGGCAAATTGGATGGAATGTACTTTATGGAATAGCACTCATTGATGAATTATCAAGAATCAACCATACATACACACGACACGCTAATATGGTAATCTGACTCTGAAATCCAACTATTCACTCAGCAAACACCAATTGAGGATACAACAACTATTCACTGAGCAAACTATGACTAAATTACTTTAAAAGAATAAAATCACACAGGGCAGCTTATCAGTCAAGGGTGCGGAAGCGATAACCCATCCCTCTAGAAACTGATGGAAAGGAAATTAGAGCATGGACCATAGGTCTGGGAGCTAAGCAGTGACTTGCTGGCTCACTACAACCTTAGACCTTCTCTCACACCAAAGCAGCAAATGCAAGTAAATGGAACGACAAAAAGTAAAATGGAACAACAAACAGGAAATGGAACAGCAATCAAATAAACAAAGTCTCGCGAGTCAGAACTAAACTCACATTCTGCAATAAAATAGAAATCTTCTTTCTTAAGGCAAATTGGATGGAATGTACTTTATGGAATAGCACTCATTGATGAATTAGCAAGAATCAACCATACATACACACGACACGCTAATATGGTAATTTGACTCTGAAATCTAACTATTCACTCAGCGAACACCAATTGAGGATACAACAACTATTCACTGAGCAAACTATGACTAAATTACTTTAAAAGAATAAAATCACACAAGGCAGGTTATCAATCAAGGGTGCGGAAGCGATAACCCATCCCTCTAGAAACTGATGGAAAGGAAATTAGAGCATGGACCATAGGTTTGGGAGCTAAGCAGCGACTTGCTGGCTCACTACAGCCTTAGACCTTCTCTCACACCAAAGCAGCAAATGCAAGTAAATGGAACGGTAGAAAGTAAAATGGAACAGCAAACAGGAAATGGAACAGCAATCAAATAAACTAAGTCTCGCGAGTCATAACTAAATCACATTCTGCAATAAAATAGAAATCTTCTTTCTTAAGGCAAATTGGATGGAATGTACTTTATAGAATAGCACTCATTGATGAATTAGCAAGAATCAACCATACATACACATGACACGCTAATATGGTAATCTGACAATTAAGTTGAATATGACTATGTTTCCAAATAGAATAATATCACTTTTCGGATTCCAATAATCAGGATTTCATATGAATCCAACAACAGTAATATTCAGTACAAATGCTCTGTAATAGAAACATGCAATCAACTCTGAAAAGATTCACTCATACAATACAGAGTCACTACATAAATTTCCTGAAGAAACCATTAATGAATTAATCGTAGCAGAGCATGGAATAGCATATGAAAAAGCATGTCAGATTACCGAGCAATAAAGATAAGCAAACCACGCAGAAATCAAAAGAATATAATATACAGTAGCAGCAGCATACTGCACCAGAGGCTGGGCCCTTAGCTGCCAGCGGACGCTGCTGGGTTACTTCAGAAGGAAAAGAATGAACAACAACTCCCAAATAATGTATTAATTAGCAAATTGTGGAATCATTACAACAACAAATGCTTGAGAATTACAGCATGCAACAATCCCTATCCTATCATGAATAATTCACCATCATTCTTCATCATTTTTCTATCATTCTTCCATCATTCGAATTCCCCCCATCTCTGATCTCTGTTTTCATTTAAATAGAGAGATCAGAGAGAAGTTACAATAAAGATAAGTACAACATGATTTCCTTTACAAAATTGGATTGATTCTAACCAGTTGATCAACAAGAAAATATATTTCCTTTCATCTCTCAACAAAAGCAAGACGAATTTAGCTTTGCAGCTGAGATTTGGAGGATGGTCGCAACAGCTATCTTAGAAAATCGTGCTCAAAGAACCCTGCGTTTCTCTCAGTACAAGCCGAGTTTTGGCAAACCGTTCTTCCATAAAGTTAATTGGACCCGTTCTCGACAAAACCCATGTTTTGGATTTTCCAGATTCTGCTCCATTTGCTCAGAATCGCAACCGCAAAATTGTCACTCCTTATTCCAGCGCATTTCTGAGTTGGCGCTTTTAAAAATCAAATATTCAATCTGAAAATTATCTTGGAGGCTAAAAATGGTAAATAATGTTTTAAACAACTTATTAAAACTATCATTGATAAAATAATTCATAATCATGAATTTATTAGAAATAAAGGAGAATAGATAATATTCATTCATAAGAGCATAAATCATTTATAAAATGGATTTAAATGATAAATTATAACAAATGATATGATGAAGAATAGTGGAAATGGGTGGGATAAGTGTTCAAAAGTGATAATAATAATGGCATATTAACGACCCAACATGGAGCTTGTCAGAAATGCCACAATCCATGATGGTCAAATAGCTTAATCTTGACTCATTCATGTTTTAAATTTCATGTTAATAGATAGAGAATGAAGATCTAGCCAAACTGTTTAATCTTGGTAGATCAGTAGTTAGGTAGAGAATAAGAATGAGCTCATTAATTAATCTAAGCCATTAGAAGTTATAAGGTTAGAATTAGATAGTTTGCTTGTCAAAAAAAAAGGAAATAAAGGGTCAGTGAGCTCAAATGCACCCAATAAATGAAGAGACAATGTTAGGATAAATAAAGGGTAGGTAGAAGAAAGGTTGCAAATGCACAAGGTTGCTAAGAATAAATCACATTTATCATGGTTAATCCTATGTTTCATGTGGAGGAGGATTTATGAGAATGAAAGGATATCTCCCACATACTTATTTGCTAAATTCCCCATTCTTCCTTCATTACTTCTTAATTTCCCTTTTTCCTTCATTTTGACCTCTACCCCTTGGTTTCACACATTACGTAGAAATTACCCTTCAAAAATCATCCCCCTTTCCCAAAACCCCTTTCCCTAGTGTAAAACCCATTTCCCATTACAAATATCACTTCCCCCCTTATTAATTTCCCTTTCCTCCTCAAAAACCCACAACAACCCCCTTATCCTAAGTTTTTATACCCCATCATTATATAATTAACTTCCCCGCTTCGTATTTCCCAATACCCTTTTTCAACCCACCAACCCTTGGTGTAGTTAAAAAACCCCGCCACATAACCCATGGTCCCAACTAATTAACCATATGTTTATATTAAAAACCTGACATTATTGGTTAAATAATTACAATTAACTATAATTAAATGTTGGGCACCGCAAATCCCTTTCACGATTCCCTCCATGCAACTCAGCTGCGCGATAGCCCTCCGATCTCCCACCTCCAGATCTGACGGTGTACAACCATATCCCGCAGATTCATTATCTGACTGATAACAGCCCGAGAGCACGTGATATTTGTGGTTTTGCCTAGGCACTGTTCTACTACGTGGCGACACCAGGCTAGATCACGTGCTTGCGAAAAATACTACTTGCCCTCCAAAAGCGATGCGATGGCCTAGGAAACTACCCCCTCCGCCAAAACCAAAAACTTCCCACTATTCATTGATTATTTCTATGCCAAAATGTGACCGCCACCTGTTAAAAGGCCGAAAAAGCCCCAATTCTCTCTTTTCTTTCATTTTTCACTACAAACTGTAGATTAGCCATTTGCGATAGCCTGAACCTCTGTGACCAAATTCGACCACCTTGTGCCGCCTCAAGACACTTTAGATACCCAATTGAAGAAACAAGTTGATAGTTAAAAGCTATAGTACCTTCTGGATTCTCCACTGAACCCAGTTTGCAAGCTAGACCACCAATTTCCAGGTATTCTTGGGAAAACCCGAACGACCCTTCAATTTGAAAACACAGTTTCATTGAACGGTTAATTAATTAAAAAACTTCCCTAAATTGAAGAGGAATTTACTTGTATACCCGAACCCTTCTTTTAGAAGCTGTAATTACCCTCCCACTCTACCAGAGCTTATAAACCTCACTCCTGAAACCACTACAAGCCTAATACATATCTCTAAACCCAATTATGGCTTCCAAACCTCTCTAGATGTGAGACCTCTGCAAACCCCTCACCTGGACATCGACCATCTTGCATTAGCAGATAGAGACTTCCAAATAAAGGATACTACTTCACCTGCCTACCTTCTAAAGCTGCACCGCTGGAGTAACGAAAAATTCTTGAACTAGAATGATGGAATTCAGCTTTGGGAGTCTAATTTGCCCAAGTATTTTTTCCAGAAGTACACCCATTCCCATAGCTCATGCACTTCTATTATGCTTGCTACATTCCCAGCCGAAGAGCCATTGTCACCCCCAACCAGCAAGTTTTGTTTACCATCACTGTAGAATTCATTAACCAAATGTTGCAGGTCCAACCAAGCCTAAAAGAGACCCCACTTTCTATTGGAAACTTTCTAGACCTCTATACCATGTCAAACCTTCCTAGAATAGCCCAAATTCTCAAAACTTTCATCATAGAGGAATGTCATACTCCCACAGATAGTTCCCCTTATGCTGCCACAATTTTTCTGAGAGAGGCAGACAAGTTATTACCATGCTCTCTTGCATTTTAGGATATACCACTTATGAGCATGTGGATGAGGTTGTCCTGGATTCCCTTTCCATATTTAGACCAAGAAATCCTCTCGTTGTAATTTACAACTATGCTCAATTCATGGCAGATAGGATGCATGAAAAGTTCACCAGACTACCAACTGAGAGAGTCTTCAAGTTCTCATATGTATTGTTCCACATGTTTTTATATTATCAGTCAGACAAATTCCCTGTCAACATTCAGAAATTGGACACCAAAGGAAACCCAAGGTCAGTTATATATTGGACACCATTGATCCAAATGTACTCCACTGTATTTACATACAAGGAATTCATTGATTCATCATCCAGTTATGAATATGCTAACCAGTAGCCCTCAACCCAAAATAAATCAAGATATCAAAAGGGTGTTACAGTTGGCAAAGAAAAGTAATGTGGGAGACTTGTATCTGTACCATAACCACATAGAGATAAGAATATATGGATTCCAACTTGCCGCTTACAAACTTCCCAAATACCTCCCATGAGGATATTTGCACTATAATAATTTAGGCTGATTATAAATTCTGATGAAGTAAATTACCTAGTAGCTAGGAAAGAGACCCAATTCAAAATGAAAAATCAATTGGGCTCCTTCATGTGTAATAATAGAGAAGCTGGACCAGAGGCAGATAGGATTTTGCAACAAATGAAATTCAAGAACAACTTTATGTGGCAGTGTGACCCTCATGGAGTCATAAATAAGCTAATGATCAAGGTCAAATTGCAACCTTTCATCCATCATTCCAGACCAAACATTGAGAGGTTTTCCAGCCAATTAGAATGGTTGGAAAACACTCTAATTGACATGGATAACACTATAGTTGATGTAGAAAATACACTGATTGATGTAGATAAACATACTGATGAAAGTTCCTTCCTGTAGGTTTCAGAACTAGGAAAACCAGTGAATATTCCCCCTATTTTATAGACTCCAACAAATGAAGACAGGAACCCAAAGAGAAATAGGCAAGAAGGTTCTAGTTCAACTATGGAAACAACAAATGAATAGTTTGAGATTAGTTACAGGAAAAAACCCAAGCTTAGTCATGTAACTGAACAGGAAGACACCATTGACTCAGTGGAAATTAGTGACACTGATACAATGGTGGAAAGAAGCAAAGGCACATCAGCTTCAAGAGAAACACATCAACCCTCAACATCTAACAGTCAACTTATTGAGAGACAACATAGTGTTGAGGTTTCTTCATTTACGAGGGAAGTGGATAAAGAAAAGGATATCAAGGACAGACATAAAGAAATTAAGTTTAGGAATGAGAAGTTGAAGGATAAAACCTATTCTCAATACTTCAAGCAGAAACCTATAAATCAAAACAAGTTGATGTCAGCCTTTCAAATCAAAACAGGAAAAATATAGATGTTGTTCATGTAGCTTACAGTCCAGCAACCAAAAACATCAATTGACTATAGAAAAAATGAATTTTTAGGTTTTGGCCAGGGATGTTCATCCCATTGACATAATTTAGTTTCATAGGTAGGCAAGTGAGATGATATATCCCACCTTGACAGGTAAAGCTACAGCTGCACATAAGCTTCAAAGTTCATTGGACAACATTACAACACAATACAAGCCATAAAATGCCTTCTCACATGCTAAAGATGATAAAATAAAGTCATTGGAAGACTTGGTGATTGAGTTGGGACATGATCCAAATGATATCAAGGCTGCTAAGAAGTTGATAAAGAAAAAGAATGGGGACATTGTTGCTCCCAAAAAACAACTCAAGTTGCTGCATTCAGAGCACCCACAAACAAAAGAGGTCTTAGAAATCCAAACACATCAAGAGGAAATGATGGACCTTGTTTTACAACTTAATGATCAATTAAAAGAGATGGAGAAGGAGTTTGACATCTTGATACAGCTGAAACAAGTTGTCCTTGAGACTGCCCCTGTCATTGTCATTCAAACAGTCACTACAGTAGTACCTTCCACTTTGGCAACATCATTGGCTCCTATAGCTCCAATGGCTACAATGCTACCAGCTGCGACATCATCTACATCAGCAAGAGGGTCGAAAACAACAACAGCCTAGTGAGGTGATGAGGCAAGTAAGTTGGTCAAGGAAATGGAAGACATGTCATATTAAAGAAGTGGCAAGGGATTAGGTAAACATTTCCTCTATTAAGGGGATGCCTACTGCAAAGGTTCTATATCAGACCTTTGAGAACCTGTTTTACCTCCAGCATGGGGTAAAACACCCTTTTGTAAATAAACACACTTTTTCCAAGTACATGGAGGCATATGAAATATAAAGAAAAATGGTAAATATCCAATTACCAGATGTAGGCACATGGGAGAAATTGAATGAATTAGTGCAAAAAAATACATAGTCAAAATTTAAAAATAATAAGGGTGAAAACAACACAGTAAAAGGATAATGATAAATCAGCCAGGTAGAAGAGTATCAGTTGAAAGGTCAAAGTACAAATAAGAGCCAGCATGAAGACCAACAACAAAGTATAGAATAAAAAGAAAAATATCAGAGCATAAAGAACATCA
The DNA here is from genome assembly GCA_031772625.1 of Pinus tabuliformis. Taxonomy (NCBI): domain Eukaryota; kingdom Viridiplantae; phylum Streptophyta; class Pinopsida; order Pinales; family Pinaceae; genus Pinus; species Pinus tabuliformis. Next base: position 1,059,028,435 of record CM062811.1, on the reverse strand, counting down.
CAACCTAATAAACAAGAACAACATACAATAGTTGAACATCTACCTCTATCTTCTTGCATGAAGATAATTCTTTCTCCTAGATTAATTCCCAAGATAGTTTGGGATATTTTGTAAACTATTTTTGTATAAATACTTCATATTTCGAAGTATTGGGTGTGGATTTGCTATACGCTTCTAGAGTTGTATTAATCATAAACCTAAGCGTTATTGTACCAATTTTTCAAGTCAACAGACTGGACCGAGGAATAAAAATATTGCATTACAGGATTCATGTGCTGAGCTATTACAATGAAGTATTTTCTTTGTCAAATTTGTTATCTTCTTATGTATTTCACAAATTTACATGTTATCTAAAGTGAATGAATTAACTGGAAATTTATTATAGAATTTATTTAAGTACACTCTGTCTTGAATAGTTAATCATTTCTATTTTTTCTTCTCATATCCAGATTTGAGAATCCTTAATTGCTCTCCAATCCCGGTTGACCTCTTTCACTTATTTCATAATCCGGCCTGAGGAACCCTTAATTTCTCTTTGGATCCGATTGAAACCAACTTCACCATCCAGCCTTAAGATTTGAAATAAATCAGCTACCCTGCCCTGTGGACACTATTTTTAGAACTTGATCTAGTCTGGTTTGCTTGACATTTTGACCCCATAGCCCAATGGTAAAAGACATCCCTCAATCCATCTAGGTAAGTGATCCCACCACCAAATCCTAATCAAAACCCAAGTACAAACATAACTAACCTAAAATCAAATAACTGAAACCAAGTTAAATCGTAAAGAGAGAGCCCTCTCTGAGAATTAGGAAGGCTAGATCCTAATCTCCAAAGTCGATTTATGGTTACCTCTATCATTTCTTTCCTAATAACTCAGAAGAAATCTTGGAGTGATAACATATTGGCAACCATACTGGGGATTTTGATCCTCAGTGTAACAAACCTTTAAGGATATCTTAATTCTTATCCTTTGTATCTTAATGTCATTTTTGAGTTGTTTAAAAGTTTCATAAAAACAATTAAAAAACTAGAATTTTGGCTCCCAAAAAGACTCACTATACCAAGGAAAACCTAGATCCAAACCTTGCTACAATAGTTGATGACCCTGACAGAATTTTAAGGAAATAAAAAAAGGTAGAAACTCAAGCTAGTAGTAGCCAGTTAGTTAAAGCAAATTCACTCCCCGAGGAATTATCAACTTTAGAGGACATTCTATTTGATTTGTCATTTTACCTTTCATTGTTTAGAACTAAATCAGAAAATGCAATCCATGAAACTATATTAGACCCTAATTTTATTCAATTCATTGAGTCAAAAGAGGTGCCTATACATCTAGATTTAGATAAAATTGTGTTGCAAACTATTGAAAAACTAGAAGCTTTAACCTCTGCATTGATAAGCCATATATATGATGCCTATATTCAACAATTAGTTGAATTAGCTACTTTCACTGTTGCTGCCTCTGAATCTTCTGCAGAATCTTCATATACTATAAATACACCTTAATTTACTACCACCTCGCCTATAATATCCACTACAATTCATTCCCCTAAACAAATTATTCCTTAGCTTCCTCTTCAACCAAACACCTCAAGCTCATCTAGTTCATCTCCAACCATCTCAATTCCCTCTTCTAGCCCCACTACTTTGCCCCCTTGTCAAAAAAAAAATCTCAATCATGGCAAACAGATATGCACCTTTGGTTTTACCAAACCAACTACATGCCATGCCCCAAGATTACCAATGCAAAATCTTTTTGTTTGATGTTGCTGGTCAGTACACTGCCCGACATCATGTGAACAAAATGACTGATTACTTTGAATTTCATGAGATTGATGAGTTTGATGTCCAAATGAGGTTATTTGCCTAGACATTGACATGAGATGTTAAGAAATGGTTCAAATGTTTACCTACTAATCATATTGTAGATTTAGCTTCTTTTCATAGATTATTCATTGATAGATGGAAAGAAAGAAAAACCCTCTGCAAATACTATTTGAATATGATAACATTAGAAGAGCTCCTAATTAATCAATTTAGGATTATTGTACTAGGTTCAATAGCATCTACAATGCCATCCTTGCTAATATTAAACCTCCACCAGACCTAGCATTGGTCAAATTTCTTGATGGTTTTGGAACTGACATGGCATACCAATTAAGGGAAAGAAACCCTAAAACATTAGAACAAATGTAGATTAATGCTATTAGTGTGGAAGCCGATCTATTGGCTAAGAAAGATAGGATGAGAAATGAAAAGAGAGTTGTTATTAAAGAGGAAACTTCCACTTATGGTGGTAAAATACATAGTTTAGCAAAGAGTGTAGAAAGAATAATGGATAGATTAGAAAACATGGAAAGAAGAAAATCAATAGCCACCCCCAATAAGAAACCCCACCTTTAGGAAGAATCCTAACACTGGAAATAATGCTATACCAGATCAACAAATTAGACCACCCTTCCAGGAAAACTAAGCTGAGGGTTCACAGAACCATGAAGAAGAGGATGACACCTAGATAAAGTTATTAGGCATTAAAAATGAAGAAGTTGTTTTTCTTACTCAGGAAGAACAGGAATTGTACATGCTTCAACAATTGCAATTAGAATTTGGAGAATCATTTACTTAAAACAAGTCTATGAATATGCTATATATGATGTTCACGAATAGTATAGCCTTAGAAGAAAAAATAATATTGAAATTCCCACTAGGAATTCAACCCAAACCCACACTAAAAAGATAACAAAAGCTCCTGTGACCAAAGTTTTAGAGATTCTCCCTAGGGAAAACCAGGATACTTCCAACGCAAAAATTGTAGATATAACTTCATCTGAAACTCAAACTAAAATTGTTACTCAAATCATTCCAAATAAGAAAATTCAAAACAAAAGTGTTGAAACACAAACTGAAGTGCTAGGTACTGAAAAACAAGATAAAAATACACAGACCACATTTTCTAAGGAATATCTCATCCAATTAGGCAAAACTCAATTGCCATTCAACATTAAGGCTGAGGTGAAAAATTTAAAATATCAGTTCCTTTGAATGAGCTAGTGAAAAATGAATCATATAGAGCACAAATCACTCAAACATTAAATATAGGTGAAGGAGAGGATGTTGTAAACTTGAATGATGATCAACCTGAGTTATTGTTTGGTCCAGAAGTAAATGGAACACATCAGCAAGGGGGTACTCCTCCCTTCTACATTAGCTTGAATGTTCATGAAAAAATCTTACATAATGCTATACTATACTCAGGGGAATCCCATAACTTAATGCCAAAATAAATCATGGAGAGACTAAATTTAGATATCATCAGACCAGATACGGACCTGTTTTCCTTTGATTCTAGCGAGGTTAAATGCCTAGGCCTGATTAAATATTTTTGGGTAACTCTAGTCCAGTAGCCATCAAAGAGTATTGTCATGGACATAGTAGTTTTTGATATCCCACCCAAGTATTGAATGATGTTATCTCACTCATGGGTAGCAAAATTGCAAGGATCTCTATGGTTAGACATGTCATATGCCACCATATCTGTGTTTGGTCAGCAAGGAAAAATTTACAAAGAAACATTAATTTAATTCATGGTGATGAGTGCAGAAAAACCTCAGAATTTCCCTACATACTCCATGCGCTCTAATATGGACTCTTTTATCTTCTACAATTTAGAAAATGAAAAAAATGAAATCACAGCTATGGAAGAAAAATACAAAACAACTGATACTAAAACATTTTTCATGAGTCCCTATGGCATCTAGATTTTGACGGATTTGTGAATAGATTAGGAGCAGGTGCAGGAGTTTGGATTCACAACATGGAGAATAATCATTCTGAAGGTCATGCATTTAAATTAAACTTTAAATGCACCAACAACATGGCAGAATATGAAAATCTAATCTTAGGACTACAAATGGTTAGAAAACTTGGAGCTAAGAGAGTTTCTATCATGGGAGACCCAGAATTGATTATAAAACAAATCAAAGGTGAATACTTTGTGAATGATCCCAGACTTAGCCAATATAGAGAGACTATCGTAGATTTGATTAAGGACCTTATGGAAATTAATTTTGTTGCCATTCCTAGGAAACAGAATACACAGGCTCACAATCTGGCTACTTTTGCTAGTACCTACAAATTGCCTTTTCAGCCCAACCACCAGTACACTACAAAAGTGAGACATAGGCATGTTATTCTTTGCAATTTGAAATATTGGCAAATTTTCTCCCAACATTCACAAATTTATGAATCCATGAATGTTGGAGGTGAGTTTCAAAACTGTAATATAGATACAGATTATACAGTAGACAATGACATAGATAGTGAAATAGATATAAATGCTTTAGATCTTAATAAACCCACTAATTTCACTAAAGTATAAATAGATAGCTTAGAAAAGGTAGAAATAGAAGAAACAATGAATGATGATCCTAAAATTTTAAACCTTAAAGATAACTTTTTCCCCAAGGGATTAGTCCCATTAGAAGATTTGTTTGATTCAAATGATGTATCTAGGAAACCAAAAATGGAGCCTGTAAGAACAAACATAGAAGAATGTAACATAGGAACTAAAGAAAAACCCAAGCTTATCAAAATATCCAAAGCATTACCTCCAGATGAAAAACTGAAGTACATAAACCTGTTCAGAGAGTTTCAAAATGTCTTTGCCTCGAGTTATGAAGATCTTAAGTCTTATGATGCTAACATAATTCAACATAAGATACCTATCAAAGAAGACCATAAACCCTTTAAACAAAAGCTTAGGAGAATTAATCCAGTTCTTATGCCACTCATTGAGAAGGAAGTAAAAAGGATGTATGATTCACAAATCATAGCACCCATTAGATATTCAGATTGGGTCTCAAACTTAGTCACTACTAGGAAGAAAACAAGAGAAATCAGATTCTGTGTTGATTTTAGGAACTTGAAAAAAGTCTCATTAAAAGACAACTATTCTCTCCCAAAAATGGACCATATTCTTCAGAGGGTAGTAGGATCATCCAGAATTTCATTACTTGATGGATTCTCTAGATATAACGAAATCTTATTTGAACCAGAGGATCAAGCAAAAACCGCATTTACTACTCCTTGGGGTACTTTCGTCTATTTGAAAATGCCTTTTGGATTAATGAATGCAGTAGCTACATTCCAAAGAGCTATGGATATAGCCTTTGCCAAAGAAATTCATGAATTTATAGTAGCCTACTAGGATGATATTACAGTGTTTTCAAAATTAGATAATGAACATTTAGATCACCTAAAAGAGTTTTCATTAAATACAGAACATTTGGTATTTCCTTAAATCCCAAAAAGGCACCCCTTGGTCTAGAGGAAGGTAAACTCTTGGGACACATAATATCAAAAGACGGAATTAGAATAGATCTAGCTAGAATAGAGGCAATCCTTACCATCACTCATCCTAGAAACATCAAAGAATTACACTCATTTTTAGGCAAAATAAATTTTCTTAGGAGATTCATTTCAAACTTAGTAGAATTAATTAGAGAGTTAAACAACATGTTAAGGAAAGATTCAACACTTAAGTGGATAGTAGAGGCTACACAACCTTTTGAGGCCATTAAAGAAGCCCTGACCAATGCTCCAGTCCTCATAAGTACTGATTTCCAAAAGGATTTTATAATGTTTTTCTTTTTCTTGAGAACATACTATTGGAAAAATCTTGTTGCAAACGAATGATCTAGGTTATGAGCAACCAGTTGCATTTCTCAGCAAATCTTTGAGAGATGCTACACAAAAGTACAACATAATGGAAAAACAAGCACTTGCTTTAGTGAAAGCTATTAAAGATTTTAGAGTATACATATTGTATTCCCACATCATTTCTTATGTTCCAAATTTAGTAGTAAAGGACATTTTGACACAAAATGGGCGTAAAGGAAAGAGAGGCAAATGGATTGCCACTATTTTGAAATATGACATAGGAATAAAGCCTACAAAACTTATCAAATGCCAAGGTTTAGCTAAACTCATGGCTAAATCAAATTGTCAGGCCTTAGATATAAATTTCATTGGTGCCCTATATGATCAGGAAGAAATGGCGACTCCACAGATCACTAAACCTTTCATAGATTCACCTTGGTATGTAGATATCATATTTGTCTTACTAAACTTACAAGCTCCTCCTGGTTTATCTAGAAATGAAGCTAGATTTTGGAAAATGAAATCAATGAAATATTGTATCATAGATAATTATTTATTTTGGAAAGATACTGGTGGCATTCTATTAAATTGTTTATTGAAAGATGAAGCTGACAAAGTTATGCAAGGATTTCATGCAGAAGATTGTGGAGGACACGTATATTGGAAAACAATTGCTGACAAGATCCTGAGGGTAGGTTTTTACTGGCCCACCCTTTTTGCAGATGTTAAGAAACACGTGATCTCCTATCACAAGTGCCATATATTTGAGGGCAAAAGGAAGCTCTTAACCTTACCTCTCAAACCCATATCCACAAAAGTACCTTTTCAACAATGAGGTTTAGACTTCATTGGGGAAATTCACTCATCATTATTAGCCCAACATAATTTGATTTTGATAGCCATTGATTACTTTACTAAATGGATAGAAGCCATCCCTTCTAGACAGGCCACAAACTTTGTCATTATCTCATTCCTTGAAAACAATATCGTTTAAAGATTTGGATGCCCCCAAAAGTTCATTACTGATACTTCAACTACTTTAAATCCAGGAAAATGGGAGACTTTGGTAACAAATATCACACTACACTTGGCTATTACACTACCTATTACCCTCAAGGTAATGGACTTGCAGAATCCTGAAATAAAAGCCTTGTTAATATCATTAAGGAACTGCTAGAAGACAACAAGAAGACATGGAACAAAACGTTGGTAAATTCCTTATGGGAAAACATACTAACTACCAAATAGTCCATTGCTATCTCCTTATCAGGTAGTATATGGTATGGATGTTGTTTTTCCATCATCTTTAGGAGTTCCAGTGATAAATATCATTCAAGAGTTGCAGGTAGAACCAAATGATATCCAAAGAAGGATAAATCAGACAATACACTTCCAGCAAACCAGAGAAGACGTTTATGTAAAATCACAAGTGATTCAGGATAAAATCAAAAATATTTTTGACAAAAAGACCAAAGTTGGCGATTTTTACATAGGTGCTAAAGTTCTCAAATGGGATTCTAGAAGAGAAGACAAAGGTAAACATGAAAAATTTGATTTCCTATGGCAAGGCCCTTATAACATTTATGGTTACAGAGGTAACAATGCATTTTTCTTGAGACAATTAGATGGAACAGATCTACCAGGGGGACATGTTAATGGTAGGATGCTGAAGAATTACTTATCCATAGATTAACAATAGCTCACTTTACTTTACTCATTGTATATAGCATTGCAGAGTTTTAATTGGTTTGGATGGTAATATTTTGAAGTTGAAGCCCGAAGAGAAGGCCCTCAGGTTTGAAAGGTTTACCATCATAAGTATGAATAAAAAAGAATCATAGAAGAGAAGTTTTCAAGCTAACTACAGTCACACTTTCAAAGGCTACCGATCATAAAGTTCTTGACATTTCACCGCGAAATGCCATCCCCATGTGGAGCAACTATTAGGGTCCTATAATAATAGGATTCATAATTTTGAATTGGATATGGTTAGTCTTGTAATATTGTACATACTTTTACTTTTTGCAAAATGTTTTCCATATTAAAAATTAGAAAACGTAAATACGGTATGTCCTTAAAGAATAATCAATGGACAAAAGAAGGAGAAAAGGATAAAAAAGTGAAAAATATGAACCCAAAAAAGAAATAAAATTGATCATGAAAGTGTGCAAATTCAAATGCCACTACTCTTTACTTTACTATGCAAAATAAGGTTGTTTGCAACTTGTCAGAAATGCCAGAATCCATGATGGTCAAATAGATTAATCTTACTCATTCATGTTCTAAATTTCATATTAATTGATAGAGCAGATTAGTAGTTAGGTAGAGAATAAGAATGAGCTCATTAATTTAATCTGAGACATTGGAAGTTATAAGGTAAGAATTAGATAGTTTTCTTGTCAAAAGAAAAGGAAATAAAGGGTCAACAAGCTCAAATGCACCTAATAAATGAAGAGAGAATGTTAGGATAACTAAAGGGCAGGTAGAAGAAATGTTGCAAATGCACAACGTTGCTGAGTCAAAATCACATTTATCATGCTTAATCCTATGTTTCATGTGCAGGAGGATTTATGAGAAAGAAAGGATATCCCCCACATACTTATTTGCTAATTTCCCCATTCTCCCTACATTACTTATTAATTTCCCTTTTTCCCTCATTTTGACCATTACCCCTAGGTTTCACACATTCCCTAGAAATTACCCTTCAAAATCATTCCCCCTCCCTAAAACCCCTTTCCCTAGTGTGAAACCCATTCCCCATTACAAATATCACTTTACCCCGTTATTAATTTCCCTTTCCCCCTAAAAAACCCACAAAACCCCCTTATCCTAAGATTTTATGCCCCCCATTATGTAATTAACTTCCTCGCTTCATATTTCCCTATACCCTTTTTTAATCCACCAACCCTTGGTGTAGTTAAAAAACCCCACCACATAACCCATGGTCCCACCTAATTAACCGTATGTTTATATTAAAAATCTTGACATTATTGGTTAAATAATTACAATTAACTGTAATTAAATCTCGGGCCCCACAAATCCCTTTCCTGATTCCCTCCATGCAACTCATCCGCGCGATAGCTCTCCGATTTCCTACCTCCAAATCTGACAGTGTACATCCATATCACACGGATTCATTATTCGAATGATAATAGCCTGAGAGCACGTGAGATTCGGTTTTTTTCCTGAGAACTATTCTGCTACGTGGCAACAATAGGCTAGATCATGTGCTCGCGAAAAATACGCCCACCCTCCAAAAGCAGTGCAATGGCCCAGAAAGACACCTTCACTCCAAACCAAAAACTGCTCATTGTTCATTCATTATTTCCAAGCCAAAATGTGACCATTACCCATTAAAAGGCCGAAAAAGCCCCAATTCTCTCTTTTCTTGAAGCAACAAGTTGATATTTAAAAGCTACAATACATTCTGGATTCTCCAATGAACCCAGTTTGCAAGATAGACCACCAATTTCCAGGTATTCTTGGGAAAACCAGAACGACCCTTCAATTTGAAAACACACAGTTTAATTGAACAGTTAATTAATTGAAATTAATTAAAAAAATTCCCTAAATTGAAGAGAAATTTACTTGTATACCCCAACCCTTCTTTTACAAGATGTAATTACCCTCCCACTCTCCCAGAGCTTATAAACCTCACTCCTGAAAGCACTACAAGCCTAATTCATATCTCTAAACCCAATTATGGCTCCCCAAACCTCTTTGAACATGAGACCTCTGCAAACTCCTCACCTAGACATAGACCAACTTGCATTACCAGATACTGCTTCCCCTGCCTACCTTCTAAATCTCCACTACTAGAGTAAGGGAAAATTCTTGTACTATAACGGTGACATTCACGTTTGGGAGTCTAATTTTACCAAATATTTGTTTCCAGAAGTACACCCATTCTTAGAAATCATCCACTTATGTCATGCTTGCTACATTCCCAGCCAAAGAGCCATTGTCACCCTTGACTAGCATGTTTTGTTTACCATCACTGCAGAATCCATTAACCAAATGTTGCAGGTCCAACCAATCCCAAACAAGACCCCACTTTCTATTGGAAACTTGTCAGACCTCTATACCAAGTTAGACCTTCCCAGAATAGCCCAAATTTTCCAAACTTTCATCATAGAGGAATGTAAAAGTCCCACAGATAGTCCCCATTATCTTTCCACCATTTTTTCTAAGAGAGGCAGGCAGATTATTACCCTGATCTCTTGCATTTTAGGATATACCACAAATGAGTATGTGGGTGAGGTTGTCTTGGCCTTCCTTTCCACCTTTAGCCCAGGCAATCCTCCTAGTGTAATTTACAACTATGCTCAGTTCATAGCAGATAGGATGCATGAACAGTTCACCAGACTACCAACTGAGAGAGTCTTCAAGTACTCATCTGTATTGTTCCACATGTTTTTATATTATCGGTGAGACAAAGTGCCTATCAACATTTAGAAATTGGAGACCAAAGGAAACGCAAGGTCAGTTATACATTAGACACCCTTAATCCAAAATTACTCCATTGTATTTACTTACAAGGTCTTCATTGATTCATTTGTCCATCTAGTTATGAATATGCTAACTAGTAGCCCTCAGCCCAGAATCAATCAAGAGTTCAAAAGGGTGTTACAGTTGGCAAAGAACAGTAAGGTGGGAGATTGGTATTTGTACCATAACCACATAGAGATAAGAATATATGAATACAAACTTACCCCTTACAAACTTCCCAAATACCTCCTCATGAGGATACGTGCACTAAAATACTTTAGGAAGATTATAAATTCTAATGAAGTAAATTTTCCAGCAGCTAGGAAAAGGACCCAATTCAAAATAAAAAATCAAATTTTCCCCTTTATTTGTAATAATAGTGAAGTTGGACTAGAGGCAAATAGGATTTTGCAGCAAATGAAATTCAAGAACAACTTTATATGGCAGTATGACCCTCATGGAGTCATAAATAAGCTAAGGACCAAGGTCAAATTGGGACCTTTCATCCATAATCCCAGACCAGACATTTAGAGGTTTTCCAACTGATCAGAATGGTTGGAAAACACTCTAATTGACATGGATAGCATTGTAGTTGATGTAGAAAATACATTGATTGATGAAAGTTCCTTCTTGCAGGTTCGAGAACTAGGAGAATCAATGAATATTCCTCCTATTTTACAGACTCTAGAAAATGAAGACAGGAACCCAAAGAGAAATATGGAAGAAGGTTCTAGTTCATCTATGGAAACCACAAATGAAAAGTTTGGGATCAGTTACAGGAAAAGGCCCAAGCTTAATCCCGTAACTGAACAAGAAGACACCATTGATTTAGTGGAAATTACTGACACCGATACAATGGTGGAAAGAAGTAAAGGCACAACAACTTCAGGAGAAATACATCATCCCTAAACATCTAACACTCAACTTATTAAGAGATAGCTCAATGTTGAGGTTTCTTCATTTACCAGGCCATTGGATAAAGAAAAGGATATCAAGGATAGATATAAATAAATTAAGTTGAGGAATGAGAAGTTGAAGGCTGAAACCTATGCTCAATACTTCAAGCATACACCTGCAGATCAAAACAGGTTGATGTCAGCCTTTGACATCAAAATAGGAAAAATGAAAATGTCATCCATGAAGACTATAGTCCAGCAACGAAAAACATCAGCTGACTACAGAAAAATGGATTTTGAGGTTTTGGCGAGGGATGTTCATTCCATTGACCAAATTGAGTTTCACAAGAAGGCAATTGAGATGATCTATTCCACCTTGACAGCTAAAGTTATGGCTGCACATAAGCTTCAAAGTTCATTGGACAACATTAAAACACAATACAAGCTGGAAACGGCTTCCTCACATGCCAAAGATAATAGAATCAAGTCACTGGAAGACTTGGTGATTGAGCTGGGATATGATCCAAATGATATCAAGGTTGCTAAGAGGTTGATAAAGACAAAGATTGAGGACATTGTTGCTCTAAAAAAACAACTCAAGTTTCCTCATTCAGACCACCCACAGACAAAAGTGGTCTTAGAATGCCAAACACGTCAAGAGGAAATGATGAACCTTGTTTTACAACTTATTGATCAATTAAAAGATATGGAGAAGGAGTTGGACAACTTGATGTAGTTGAAATAGGCCAGCCTTGAGGCTACCCTTGCCACTGTCATTCCAATAGTCACTACAACAGTACCTTCCACTTTGGCAGCATCATTGGCTCCCACAGCTCCAATGACTACAACACTACCAGCTGAGACATCATCTACATCAGGAACAAGGTCGAAAACAACAACAGTTCAGCCAGGTGATGAGGCAAGTAAGTTGGTCAAGGCAATGGAAGACATGTCCATTCAGACCACACAAATAAACAAGCTTAAGGAGAAGATAATTAGTCTGGAGAATTACAATAAGCTTTCCGATATTATGCACAAAGAAGAAGTACAAAAGGCAACTAGAATGAATGAAAGGACAAAGAGCTTAGATAAAGAGCTGACATTAAAGGAGCCACTTGGACAAGCTAAGGAACAATTATGGGCCAATACCATTGAATCTGTCAATGACATTTGGCCATCTATCCAAGTAATCTTTTAGAAAAGTGACTTAGTAAAAGAGGCTACAAAATCCATACAGAGAGTTAAAATAGAGTTGGGAGACATGCCAGAGGAAGCCACTAGGATCATTCTCTTCCTTAACTCCAAAAACAAATATGAATTATAGGAATTGGAGATACTTGATAGGACTTCCACAATACTAGAGGTGAAAAAGGTCCCGACCAAGAGGAATTTGATGATGAACCTTGAGGATAAGTGCCAAACCATGCAGCTGGCTGTAGATAGCTTCATGGTGAAGTTTGATGTTTTTAGGCAGAAAGGTTTGCCAAATGCCTTGGTTATAAATGACAAAATTGATGCCATAGGAAGATTGCAAAAGAAAAATTAGAGAAGTGGCAAGGGATTAGGTAAAAACTTCCTCTATGAAGGGGATGCCTACTGGAAAGGTCCTGTATCAGACCTTTGAGAACTTGTTTTACCTCTAGCATGAGGTAAAACACCTTTGTGTAAATAAACCCACTTTTTCCAAGTACATGGAGGCAGATGAAATATACAAAAAGATGGTAAATATCTAATTAACAAATGCAGACACATGGGAGAAATTGAATTACTTATTGTAAAAAATACATAGTCAAAATGTGAAAATATACAATAAGGGTGAAAACAACACAGTAAAAGGATAATGATAGACGAGTTAGGTAAAATAATATCAGTTGAAAGGTTAAAGCACAAAGAAGAGCCAGAGTGAAGACCAACAACAAAGCAGAGAATACAAAGAAAAATATCAAAGCATAAAGAGCAACACAACCTAATAAACAGGGACATCATACAACAGTTGAACATCTGTCTCTATCTTCTTGCACGAAGATATTTCTTTCTCCTAGATTAATTCCCAAGATAGTTTGGGATATTTTGTAAACTATTTTTGTATAAATACATATTATAAGTATTGGGTGTGGAATTGCTATACATTTGTAGAGTTGTATGGATCATAAACCTAAGGGTTATTGAACCATTTTTTCAAGTCAGCAAAGTGGACTGAGGAATAAAAAGATTGCATTATAGGATTCATGTGTTGAGCTATTATAGTGAAGTATTTTCTTTGTCAAATTTGTTATATTCTTATGTATTTCACAAACTTACATGTTATCTAAAGTGAATGAATTAACTGGAAATTTATTTGAGAATTTGTTTAAGTACACTCCGTCTTGAACAATTAATCATTTTTATGTTTTCTTCTGATATTCGGATCTAAGAATACTTAATTTCTCTCCCATCCTAGTTGACCTCTTTCACTTCTTTCATAATCCGGCCTAAGGAATCCTTAATTTCTCTTCAGATCCAATTGAAACAAACTTCACCATCCAGCCTTAAGATCTGAAATAACTCAGCTACCTTGCCCTGTAGACACTATTTTTAGAACTTTATCAAGTCCTATTTTCATGAGATTTTGACCCCATAGCCCAATGGTAAAAGACATCCCTCTATCCATATAAGTAAGTGATACCACCACCAAATCCAAATCAAAACCCAAGTAAAAACATAACTAGCCTAAAATCAAATAACTAAAACAAAGCTAAATCGTAAAGAGAGAGCACTCTCTGAGAATTAGGAAGGCTAAATCCTAATCTCCAAAGTAGGTTTGTGGTTACCTCTATCATTTCTTTCCTAACAACTCAAAATAAAGTTTGGAGTGATAACACCTTCTCCATCAGTGAGACTAGATATTAAGGCTATCATCCAACCATTGGAGGAGATAAGGCCTAAGACTCATTCTTCTTTATATACTCCCACGTATACTAGGAGTGAACTAGTGCTTACATTTTAGCTTCATGTTCATTATTTGTACTCACCTTTAGGCAATTTTCTCCCTCTCCATTTGCATTCTTTACTCTTCTTTTTCAAAATAAAAAATTTGCATGGTTACACCCTAGTAGTAGGTATGAATTTAATTAAGTATCCATAGAGTTGAGGTATTGGAAGGTGTTGTGGCCAGCAACAACACCACCCCCCACGCCTTTTTATTTAGTTTTATTACTAATACTAAATAAGTGGGGACCCTTATTCAAAAATTAAAAAAAAATAAATTAGTGCTTGTGTTCCCTTTTTGAATAAAACCTACTATCATAAACATAGGAGAATACCTGAAAAATCTAAAAAGACTTGAGTTTTATTATAAGTTCGAACAAAACCATTCCCTTGATAAAAGAGCATCACATCATAAAAATGTAATGGATGCCTTCCTACAAGCAAAATCCTAAGATTGCGAAATCACAATGTAAAATCACACATCAAAAGACCCTCATCGCATCACATGTCTCAAATATCACTTAAGCTGAAATGCCTAAAATTGCCAATATGCGATGATGCATCTCGCAAATCGCATTTCATAGAAAGCACATTGTAACGGATGATTGCCACACGCAACGAATTTCTGATTTTGCAATCTGCGATATAATGAAGAAAATCACAAAATCGCCTTATCGTAGATCTACAGGGCTCGTTGTTTGAAAAAGATTTTTCCATAAGCCGATGCCCAGTTATGCACGTTAATGTTAATTAATGAGTTAGTTGGAAATCATTAATGAAATATGGCTTTGATCTTATCAAAGAGCCATTTCACGTAGGGTGATATATTTTATATGTTTTCGACATTTAAATCTTTCCCGTCATCTTTTTCTTATCATTACTCTTGCCTCATTTGTAAACTGCAGGAGCGAAGAGCAAAGCAGTGTACATACCAGTTTTCAGAATATTATGGGAAAAAAGGGTAAAGCTTTGAGCTCTGAGGATAAAGAGATGATGCCCTTATAAACAGAAACCACCTTTAACAAAGATGCCAGTATTACTACTTGGGAAGGCATGTACAGTCTACTCGAGGAAGAAAACCAAAGAATAATGGAGGTTACAGCTACTGCTAGCTAACACGGGTCATCCGAGGCATCTATTACAGAACTAGCATGTTCTTTTCTTGCACCGAATAGCGGCGAGGCCCAAAATTATTCCATACACAGACATGGTCAAATGGGTACTGCATAGTGCTGATATCACGAATAGAAAATTTAAGACTCAGAGCCAAGAACTTACGAAATCATTCTTTTCACAAAATTTAAGGTTTATATCCTCTACCAAAAAGATGCGTAAGAGGCAAAAAATAGCACCAGGGAAGCCCGGATCAAGGAAGAAAGTTAGTTTTCGATGTGAAATTAGTGTTAGTGCCTAGCGCTAATCGTGCATGACCAAGAAAAACCCCTCAAGAAGGAAAGCATCTAATCACTCAGTCACCTGTGAGCCCGAAAATTTGTAGGAAAAAGTGCTAAAGGCGAAAGGAAAAGCTTGAACTCAAAAACCAGTGGTATTTATCAGGGATATCCTCAAGTGATATGTAAATATCTACCAAATGTACAATGTCTACAGACAAGCTGGAGACAGAAGGCTCAAGAAAAAGTAGAGTCCATCAAAAGTTTAACCAAGTTGAATTGGGATTCTTACTGGACATACTTGGTAAAACCACACAAACAGTGCATGGCTCAAACATATCATTAATTCTGCTGAGAAGATGGCGCCAACACTTGCCGATTCTGTTTTCATAGGACAGCTAAAGTCAGAAGTTGGCCAACCAACTCTCCTCAAGCAAATGTTGAACGCTTGCGACTACAAGGAACAGATACATAGATAATTAGTTGTTAGTTTTATTTTTAGATTCAGTTTTAGTTTTAATTTTTCTTTATTTTACCTAAAATGAGGACGGTCATTTAAATTGTATCCTACATTCTTGTAATAAATTATTTTTAGATTTAGCTAGTAGTATTTAAACCCTTCTCATGCATTTAGAGAAGGGTCCTAAAAGTTGTCAAAAACTTGTCCTCAGAACATGCACTTTTGCACCCTCCGAGGAGGGTTGATGAATGAATGGAACAGGATTTATTGGTATCTGCATTTAATATCAACTATTGATGTTGCACTTTTGTACTCTTAGTAGATGTTGGTTTAAGAAGAGATAGATCATTATTGTTGAAGCTCATGAGTAGAACTAGTTATAAATGGTACTTTTATCTCTTAACTATTTCTTCTTATGTGTTATGGTGATATTCATGTTAATTTATTTATATATGAATGCTTGAATTCTTGAGCTATCATTTCGCACTTTTGTACGGTGATAGTTATTTATTTATGCTTTAATATATGAGTAACTTATTATGCGATATGTTTTTCGCAATTGTTTCGTTTAACTTTTTATATGAAATGGTTTATCTTTATTGAATTATTTTCTCATAGCGGTTGAATGATCTTTATTACAAATTTCCATTTGAAATCATTTTAGATCGCATAACTGAAAGATTGATCACGGGTTAGCTTTAGAATTAGATATTTCTGTTCATTAGAACACAATTGCATGTTGTTAAATTAGACTTAAAATAAAAGCATTTTACTTAGAAATTATTAGGAAAGAAATATCAATTCTCAACACACACACATAGATTGGGAAAATGGTCCAATATCCCCAGTTAGACCCACTATACCAAATGGAAAAGGAGCTGCTAACCAAGGTCCGGACCGGGTGGGTATCTCCTTTGTTGTAGACCTGATTTTCTGGGCTTCAACATATCTGGCACTAGAAGGAGGGCCCCGAGGTGTGAATGGAAAGTAAATCTAAATCTAAGTACCATTATGAGATTAAGTTGCCCTCACCATCTCCCTCGACTTCTCCATTGCATTTAGAATCTTTAAATTTTGAGTGAGAAGTCGATAAAACAACAACCACTGCCACAAACCCGAATATTTCGGAGAAATATACTATTGAAGCTCCTAAAGTTGAATCTTTGATCCATAAACTTTAGTGATTTTCTATATGACCCCAAAGATCTGAAAAATCTCAAGGTAGTGTGACTTCACAATATAAACCTGCTCATCCTCTTACCAGATTGAAGATCAAAAAGTTTGGTATTGAACCAACCGAGTTACCTCTACCGACAAGGAAGAGAGCATGGAAATCACCTAAAGTTTCTGATAGCGAGACTCTTTCATCATCATCATCTGTCTCAACCTCTCCATCGCGAAGCCAACCATCCACCCCTCCACTTCAGATTATTGTCCACTAGTCCACTGGAACTTCCACATATCTTTCTCAATCATCTGGAACAGTAATATCCTCATCTTCCCAACTGGAAGGATCATCTTCTGCGCTTTCCTCTATTAGTAGTTCAATGATGGCCCAAACTCCATGGAATAACCCAGGGGTAGTCTTAATGCCTATGCCCTTGAGTCAAATACTGGCCCATCCTGAAAAATGGTTGCCTAAGTTTAATCCTGAAGCAGGCATGCTAGCAGAAGAACATATTAACAACTTTATGTTATCTATAAATCTCAATGGGGTTACTAATGAAGACGTTGTTTTTTGGCTCTTTCCTTACACTTTGCAAGGAGTAGTTGGATCATGGTATTTCTCATTACCATCCAGATCTATTACTAGTTGGGATATTTTGCAAGAACAATTCTTGACTATGTTCGGTGATGATAGGTTTACTGCAACATTGATCAATGACCTGTCTAACCTTAGGGCAGAATCAAGGGAACCTGTCAATGATTTTAATTTGCGTTTCAATAAACTTTTGAATAAAATTCATACCGCCTCCAAGCCTAGAAAATAAGTTCGATGTGAATGGTACATATTTGCTCTACCATCAAACATAGCAATCTTCGTCGATAGGGCTAACAAAACAACTTTAGCTGACAATATGAAGGAAGCAATAGTAGTAGAGAAACACATCATAGCCTTAGAAAAGAAAAATGTTGTAGATGAACGAAAATCTTAGAAGGTTACTTTTAAAGAGGATCCAAAGAAAAAACAATCCAAAGACCCATTCGATTTACAAGGATTGTAAAAGGTTTTGAATACCATGTCTAACGAAATGGTTGACATTAAGAAACAGGTAGCAGAGACTTCTTCTAAAAAGCCTTACAAGCCTTATAGAAGAAATCCTTCGACTGATTCAAAGCCTCCCAATGCTATTACAAATGTTGAATCAGAAGAAGAAGAAGAGGAAATTGCTAACGAAGAGCCTACCGATGAAGAAGAAGTTGTAGAAGTACAAGGTATGTGGGATTTCATCCTACCAAATGAAGAGGATCAAGAGGCATTGCCGGTCAGTACTAGAAGTAGAAATCAACTCGATCCTCCTCAAACTAATCCTAAGCCAAAGAACGCAAGCTCAATGTCTAAGGATAAAGTCGTAGGAAAGGAAATGTCACCCAAAGCGACTCAAACAAGCCCAGTCCAAACAGATTCACCGACTCCATCTAAAACATTGATTGTTTTTTATGAGATGGAGTATAATATCAGAGAAGACATGAAGAAGACTAGGGCTAACATCACCTTTTATGAATTGAGCAAGTTAAAACATCAACAAAAGCTACTTTTGAAAGAGTTACACGCAGTACCAGTTGTGCCTCTTCCCGCCACTGTAATCTCGCAAGCTTCCCATGATATGGGAAGACCTCCAACTAATGTGACTAATAAAGTTGATCCAAAAAACATCGCTCTAATTGGAGGAAGGTCAAGATCTCATACTCCCATATTTCTTCTTACTTATGAAGTTTTCAACAAAAAATTGCATAATTGTTTAGTTGATTCAGGAGCTTCATCCAATATCTTATCTAAATCAATATGTGCAAAGCTGAATGTTCAACCTCAAAAATCAGCAGTACGCATAGTTCAGCTGGACGAGTCGTAGGTTGAAGTGGTTGGTGAACTAAATCAGGCTACCATAAGGCTGTCCTCTAATCCAAAGGTATGTCAAGTTATTGACATTTTAGTTACAGATATTCCAGAATTTTATGGCTTAATTCTTAGCAGAGATTGGTCTGAAAAGCTTCATGGATATTTTTCAACTGATTGGTCGTATATGTGGCTCCTTTACAATGACAAACCGAATTAAATAAAGGTTGAGTGAGAAAGGCATAAAAAGTAATAGTAACAGAATTGGAAGGAGAAAATGAACCTGTAGCGTACAACAACAATATAATTTCCAACTATTCTGTTGACTCTTTCTTAGGAAAGTTCGATGCTCATACTTCACCTTACTTAGAACATTCTATTTTATCTCAAGTACAAAACGTTTCTCAAACAAATAGTTCTAAATGTATTAATTTTATAGATAATCTTGTAAATAAATCTTTATTTTGGAAGTTATTTTTTACGGTTCTAAGTCTAACGAAGGAGCAGGAGCAGGATGCATATTAGTTAGCCTAGAGGGAAATAAAACTATGCTAACTTATATACTCGAGTT
This sequence comes from Pinus tabuliformis, assembly GCA_031772625.1. Taxonomy (NCBI): domain Eukaryota; kingdom Viridiplantae; phylum Streptophyta; class Pinopsida; order Pinales; family Pinaceae; genus Pinus; species Pinus tabuliformis. The sequence goes on along the minus strand of CM062811.1, from coordinate 1,059,008,943 downwards.
TGACTGCACCAATAATACTGTAGAATACGATGCTTTAATCCAAGGATTATACAAGAAATAAGATTAGATATGAAGTATCTACAAGTTTTTGGAGATTCAGAAATTGTAATTAGATAGCTACGAAATAGTATACATTGTCTATCAAGTCATTTAAAGCATTATCAATCTTTAGTACAAGATCTGACTAAACATTTTATAGCATTTAATATTTCATCAATTCCCAGACTCCAAAACGCTAGTGCTGGCCTCTTGGAAAATGTAGCTTCAAAGCTCGTTCCCTCAGAAGACTTTAGCCCCGATAGATTTTCAATCAAATTAATCTTTAGACCTTCAATTCCTGATAACATTACAAATTGGAGAATTTTCAACGATGATCCTAATATTGTTAGCTTCCTCACATCAAAGGGTTCTTACACTAATTAGATTATAGATGAAGACCAACATGACAAGTAGTTGCAACAAGATAGCACTAATAATGCTATGCCAAAATTAGTAGTCAAACTCGAAGACTTATATGATTTGAAAGACCGATTCAAAAGTTCTACCAATTCAAAACTTCAAAGTTCAACTCTGAACTATGAATTAGTAAATCTAGGAACTGATACCAAGCCGCAGAATATCAATCTATGTCTTGGCCTAACCCCTGAAGAAATATTAGTGTACGTGTGTCTCTTGAAACAATACAAAAGTGTCTTTTCCTGGAAGTATGATGAATTTAAGACTTACGACACTTCTATCATTCAACATACCATCCCAATGATAAACGATGAAAAACCTGTCCAACAAAAGCTGAGAAAGATCCATCCTAATCTAGAAAACTACATAAAATCTGAGCTCAATAAGTTATTGAAAGCCAAAATCATTTTTCCCGTTTGACATTCTAAATGGGTTCCCAATATGGTTTCCTTTAGAAAGAAAAATGGAGACATTAGAATTTTCATTGACTTTCGAAATCGTAACAAAGCCTGCCAAAAGGATAATTTTCCTTTGCCTCCTATGGAGCAAATATTACAAGCAGTTGCAGGGTCAGAATTAATGTCCTTTTTAGATGGTTTCTCAGGCTACAACCAAGTTTTGGTCCATCCCAATGATCAATTAAAAACCATGTTCAGAACCAAATGGGGTACTTATGCATATCAAAAGATTCCTTTTGGTCAATCAACGCTGGCACCACATTTCAAAGGGCCATGGACATCACATTTAATGGATTAGTAAAGAAATTAGTAGTAATCTGTGATATAACTGTATATTCCAAGAAACGAGGTAATCATCTCAGAGATTTGAAATAGATCATTCAATGTTGTCAAAGATATGGAATTTCACTTAACCTCAAAAAGTCCTTTTTGGCATTAAGTGAAGGAAAACTTGTTGGATTTATAGTGTCAAAATCTGGAATCCATATTGATCCCGACAGAATCAAGGAGATTTCCGAAATACCCTTACCTCACAACAAGAAAGCTATGCAATCTTTCCTTAGCCAAATTAATTTTGTAAAGAGATTTATTTCAGACTTTTCAAGAATCGTATCTCCCTTACAAGCAATGATTAAAAAGAATTCAATCTTCAAATGGGGCCAAGACGAATATGAAGCATTCAATCTGATTAAACAAGCAATTATTAACGCCCCATCTTTAGCAACTCCAAATTTTTCCGACCCTTTCATTTTATATGCATTTGCCTCTGATAGATCATATGCTGCGATACTCACTCAAGCAAATCAAGATAAGGCGGAAGCCCCAATTGCCTTTTTCAGTTCAAATCTACAAGGGGATAAATTAAATTATTCAGATGACGAGAAACAAGCTTATGCTATTTTCAAAGCGATCAAACATTTCAGACCCTTTCTGCTTAAAACCCATACAAAAATCATAGTATTGTTTCCAGTGGTAAGAAATCTCTTAGTACGGAAAGACGTGGGTGAGAAAAGAACCAATTGGGTTACTGCCTTACAAGAATACGACGCAGAAATTAAACCAGCAAATATTGTGAAAGGTCAAGGCTTTTGTAAAATGTTGGCTGGAGCATCGCTTATTTCCAAAATACCATCTTCAGAAGTACAAATGTATGAGGTATGCCTAAACGATATTGAATCATTATACACTGATATCATATTTTATCTAAAGAATGGATATGCTCCTTCAAACCTAGATTGTACAAAGAAAAGAGCTCTAAGGTTGAAGGCTAAGAAATATCAACTCGTGAACAATGCACTTTTTAGGATGAATTATGATTTTGTTCTCCTTAGATGTCTTGAGAAATCTGAAGCTGAAAAAGTGTTGCAGGAACTGCACGATGGACCAGCAGGTGGAAATTATGCTGGAGATGCTACCGCACATAAAATCCTGCGTGTAGGATATTATTGGCATACACTATTCAAAGACGCATATAGCTACATAAGGAGATGTCAAGTTTGTCAAACTGTTGTTGGGAGACTAAAGAAAACATCATTGCCTTTGCAAATAGTCAACATTGAGCAACCTTTTGATCAATGGGGATTGGATATAATAGATGAGATTGTTCCTCACTCTTCTAAACAACATAGGTATATTCTTACAGCCACAGATTATTTTACTAAATGGGTAGAAGTAGTTGCTCTCAAGACAGCTAATGCTGAACACATCATTGATTTCATAGATCAGTTCATAATCACCAAATTTGGTTTACCCTCTATTTTAATGTCTGATAATTCATTGTATTTTTCTGGCAATGTTATGACTGAATTTTCACTCAAAAGAGGTTTTAAACTTAAATACTCTGCCAATTATTACCCACAGGAGAATGGATTAGCTGAATCAATGAATAAAAACTTAATCAGAATCATTAAGCGAACCATTGATCAAAATCATAAGAATTGGAACAAATCCTTAATATATGCTTTATGGGCAGACTGAATAACAGAAAAAGCCTCCATTGGCACTTCTCCCTTTAATTTAGTTTATGGGAAAGAACTGGTCCTTCCAACTCATCTAGCGATTCCCTCTTTGGCCTTAGTTCAATATATTGATGAAACACCAACCTCTTCCTTACAACTAAGGCAACTGCAAATCCATAAGCTAGAAGAGCAATGAGAATAGGCTAAAATAACTCATGCTCATCACCAAGCATTAGTAAAAAGATTATTTTGATTGAAACATGATATCCAGAAAGGACTTTCAGATTGGAGATCTAGTGTTAAAATCGGATAAGGCCGATGAGGAAAACGACAAACATACGAAATTTCAACAAATGTGGCTTGGCCCTTTCCAAATTGCAGAAATCATAGGTCCATCTACTTTTATGTTACAGGATTCAACAAGAAAAAGAGAATCTTTACCTGTTAACGGACAGATCCTCAAAAAGTACTTTCCATAGGAGATCATCCTTCTATTTTTGTAAATTAAGTTTTTCCTTTATTTTAATAATAAAACCAGTTTTAAATGGTTACATTTGGAATTCACAAAAAAAAAAAAAAAATATTTCTCTTAGATTTTGTTTTTTTCAATTGTATCAATAGAACTGATTTAGAAAATTGGACATTATTATCAAAAGATATAGTCAAAGGCTATAAACCTGAAAATGATACTAGTTCTAACCTTGTAAATTTTTATAAAAACAGACCTTTAGTTGGAATTTTTCTTATATCAGTCAAATGAAAGGTATCAATAACAAAACGAATATTCTCTATAGAAAAGCTCTTTCCAAAAAACTCTACCATTGTCATCCAAAGCTATTCTTAAGGAAATAATGACTTCCTCCCCACCTAGGGAATTACGAGCTTCAAGGAATAATCCAGCAATACACTTTAACTTAAAGAATAAGAGGTTTTCTCATGAGTCAACTTATCATGATCATGGATATTATATCTTGCTGACTTTGCCAAAACTGCATACCACAACAGGGCAATGACTCAAGATTGTTGCAATCAAAAGACAAGGGGTCTCATCACAAGCCAACTTGTTTAGCAAAGTTATAAATAAAGTTAGTGGCACTGTCATAATTTCGCTACCAAACCAAGGCATTTTTCTTTAAGGATTAAGAGAAAATGAAAGCAATAAGTGTGGATATGGATTTCCCTTAGAAAATCATACAATTCTCCAAGTAGGATACAGGATCGTTGCTAGGTAATAGGTAACCCCGTCGAGGGTATAAATGCCTGTTGGCAGCAGAGGCTCTACCTACGAAAAATGAGCATATTTAAAACTGATTTACAGAGAAGCCTTTGTTTTTATCTTTATAAAATAAGTAGTGACTGATGTAGATACAATGACTAGCTCTAGGAACTAAATAACCAAAGTTAACATGGAAGAAACGAACTATCATTGACAGCTGAAAGCATGGTGTACTTTATCTTTCTATAATAAAGTTTGATATTCTGGAAAATTTTATGTTTTGGAAGTTTAGAAAATTCAAAAGAAAAGCGGAGATAACTGGTTCTTCCAAGTGAATCGCCAATTGTTGTGGCCAGTGACAACACCCCCCCCCCCCCCCCCCGCGTTATTTAGTTTTATTACTAATGCTAAATAAGTTGGGACCCTTATTCAAAAATTAAAAAGAAAAAAAATTAGTGCTTGTATTCCCTTTTTGAATAAAACCTACTATCATAAACTTAGGAGAATACCCGAAAATCTAAAAATACTTGAGTTTTATGATAAGTTTGAACAAAACCGTTCCCTTGATAAAAAAGTGTCGCATCGAAAAAAGGTAATGGATGCCTTCCTACAAGCGGAATCCTAAGATTGCGAAATCGCAATGCAAAATCACGCATCAAAAGACCCTCATCGCATCGCATGTCCCAAATACCACTTAAGGTGAAATGCCTCAAACCATTGATATGCGATGACGCATCTCGCAAATCGCATTTCGCAGAAAGCACATTGTAACGAATGATTGCCACACGCAACAAATTTGTGATTTTGCGATCTGCGATATTGCAAAGAAAATCGTAAAATTGCCTTATCACAGATCTACAGGGCTCGTTGTTCAAAAAATATTTTTCCATAAACCGATGCCCAGTTATGCGCGTTAATGTTAATTAATGAGTTAGTTGGCAATCATTAATGAAATATGGTTTTGATCTGATCGAAGAGCCATTTCACGTAGGGTGATATATTCTATATGTTTTCGGCATTTATATCTTTCTCCTCACCTTTTTCTTATCATTACTCTTGCCTCATTTGTAAACTACAGGAGTGAAGAGCAGAGAAGTGTACATACCAGTGTTCAGAATATTATGGGAAAGAAGGGTAAAGCTTTGAGTTCTGAAGATAAAGACATGACGCCCTTATACACAGACACCGCTTGTAACAAATATGTAGGTATTACTACTTGGGAAGGCATGTACAATCTACTCGAGGAAGAAAACCCCATAATAATGGAGGTTACAACTACTGCTGGCTCACACGGGTCATCTGAGGCGTCTATTACAGCACGAGCATGTTTGTTCTTGCGCCGAATAGCAGCGCGGCCCAAAATTCTTCCATATATGGACATGGTTAAATGGGTATTGGATAGTGTTGATATCATGAATCGACAATTTAAGACTGAAAACCAAGAACTTACGAAGTTGTTCTTTCCACAAAATTTAAGGTTTATATCCTATAACAAAAAAAAATGTGCAAGAGGTGAAAAATAGCACCAGGGAAGCCTGGATCAAGGAACGAAGGCAGTTTCGGATGGATGATTAGCGAGGCAAAAACCCTCGAGAAGGAAAGCCTCTAATTACTTAGTCATCTGTAAGCCTAGAAATTTGTAGGAAAAAGTGCTAAAGGAGAAAGGCAAAATTTGAACTCAAAAACCGGTGGTATTTATCAGGGATATCCTCAAGTGATATGTAAATATCTACTAAATGTACAGCATCTACAGACAAGCTGGAGATAGAAGGCTCAAGAAAAAGCAGAGGCCATCAAAAGTTTAACCAAGTTGAATTGGGATTCTTACTGGACATACTTGGTAAAACCACACAGCCAGTGCGTGACTCTCAAATGTATCATTAATTCTGCCGAGGAGATGGCACCAGTGCTTGCTGATTCTGTTTTCTCAGGACAGCTAAAGTTGGAAGTCGGCCATCCAACTCTCCTCAAGCAAATGCTGAATGCTTGCGACTACAAGGAACAGATACATAGATAATTAGTTGTTAGTTTTAGTTTTAATTTTTCTTTATTTTTGCCTAAAATGAGGACGGTCATTTAAATTGTATCCTACATTCTTGTAATAAATCATTTTTAGATTTAGCTAGTAGTATTTAAACCCTTCTCATGCATCTAGAGAAGGGTATTGAAATTTGTCAAAAACTTGTCCTCAGAACATGAACTTTTGCACCCTCCAAGGAGGTTTTGATGAATGAATGGAATAGGATTTATTGATATCTGCATTTAATATATACTACTCATGTTGCAGTTTTGTACTCTTAGTAGATGTTGGATTAAGAAGAGATAGATCATTATTGCTGAAGCTCATGAGTAGAAGTAGTTATAAATGGTACTTTTATCTCTTAACAATTTCTACTTCTGTTAGGGTCATATTCATGTTAAGTTATTTATATATGAATGCTTGAATGCTTGAGCAATCATTTGGCACTTCTGTATGGTGATAGCTATTTATTTATGCTTTAATATATGAGTAACTTATTATGCGATATGTTTTTTACAATTGTTTTGTCTAACCTTTTATACGAAATGGTTTATCTTTATTGAATTCTTTTCTCATAGGCATTTGAATGATCTTTATTACCAATTGCCATTTGAAATCATTTTAGATCGCATAAATAAAAGATTGATCCCATGTTAGTTTTAGAATTAGATATTTATGTTCATTAGAATACAATTGCATGTTGTTAAATTAGACTTAGAATAAAAGCATTTTACTTAGAAATTATTAGGAAAGAAATATCAAATCTCAACACACACACACACACATAGATTGGGAAACTGGTCCCATATCCCCAGTCGGACCCACTATACCAAATGGAAAAGGAGCTGCTAACCAAGGTCCGGACCGGGTGGGTATCCCCCTTGTTGTAGACACAATTTTCGTGGCTTCAACAGAAGGTATTGCAATTTTCTTTATTTTGTGAGGACCCTATTTTTGGTTGTAATGTCTAAGGCTTTTAGTGAACTTCCACAATCATACAAATTTGTATGGTAGATAGGGTCCTCCCTAAATAGTAGCAGGACTATCAAACATGGTCTCCCTCTCTGTTGCTTGTGTTATGCACGTCCACATGTAGTTTCTAGAGAAATGCTTGGCACTTGGTGTTCTCCACTTCGATCAAAGTGCAAGAATTGTTCATTCCATGGAATGGCTTAAGTAGGATTTAATGAAGGGATAATGAAACCAAATTTGGTGTCTTTTTCATGTTTGTCATGGGTACATTTATCGAAAATTCTTTAGGATACCATGTTACAGGCAATCTCCCACTTGTGTAAAATTTAAGAAGTAATTTGATCGTTTCATCATGCTAGCATTTATGAGATTGATTATAATATTCACACATAATTTCTTGTAAAAACATTGAAATTGACATCTCTAGGAATTTGACAGTTGTAGGGACAAAATAAATTTGAGGTTTAGATGAATCTATGGATTTTAAGTTAAGATGAATCTACGCTAGTATAGAAACATCAGAATGGGCATGCAAATATAACTGGATTGTGCTTACCAAAAATTATGTTAGCTAATGCATCCTCTAGCTTGGCCTGGATATCCCACCCACATAATCTTGCATAAATAATTTATAGCCTTTGTTAGGAAAATATTGTTAGTTCACAGGTACCAATAGAGTTGACAAAGGATGAGATAAAAATTAGTGTATTATTCAGGAATGTTGTTACATAGTTGCAAAAGAAAATATAATAGAATTTATAGGGTAAACACATTAGTATATTCCGTTATGCACCTATGTGTAATACCACCATTTACGAATTAGTACCCTTGGTAATTATGTTGAATAAACCTACTTATTAAAGCCTATTAATCCTAGAGTAAGATCTTTGTGATAAGTAATATTATTACTTTTTCTATGCATATAAAATAGACCGCCTTAGCTTTCATGCTTATTAAGGATGAATTCTTCTTTTAGTACTTAATATGTTCATGATAAGGCTCTGGTTAATAGCGAGGCTCAAATCGACTCTATATAACTATTTTAGTGGCTACAACCACCCTCCAAAATTTCGCCTTATCTTTGTTTTGGAGCCTCCCTACCAACCTTTCACAATAACATGTCTTGCTTCATCAAGTACACAAGCTTTAGTGTTTTTCTTGTAGAGGGCAGCCTGTATATCAGAGCTTAATGCATCCACTTCACAGAATGTTTGTCTGGACTTAGTTCAGGTGCAGGCTCAGAAAATCCTTCAAGAAATTGCGCAATTCTAGAGGGAAACTAGCCTTTCCTCCAGAAATTGAGCAATTCAGTCTGGCAGCCTACTGGGCTCTAGAAATGCACAATTGTGCCAGTCAGGCTTCATCCAGAAAATTGCACAATTCCTCCTAGCAAGGTGGCTCAGCCTATGAATTGTGCAATCCTAGGAAGTAGTCAGATTCTCTGCCAGGAAATTACACAAATCTCCTAGGCAACCAGCTTGGTTCCCTTCAGAAATGCGCATTTTCTCCCAACAGTTGAGCAGACTCTTGAATGTGCAGTTGAGTTGACTGGTTCCCTCTGGGATCGAGCAAAACCGGTTTGCATGCATGGGCTGCTTCTCCCAAGGTAACATGCAAAGGCATCCCTTGATTTATGGATCTACTTTTAGCAGCTGGAGGTTTGATGCAAGGATTATCTCAGAAACTTCCCACCAAGTGTCAATCTTCCTGGATTTGTGGCATGTGTGTCACACCTTCGATTTTATCAAAACTCATGAAGTGGATTCTATAGAGCTCATTCCTAACATCATCCATGCAGCTCTGACATCCCACATCACATCTAGGATTCATCAGCACAGTTAGCTTATTTGTTTTGGGGAAAGCCGACTTTCAATGTGTTGTGTTGCATTAATGGTGCTTTTTGTGTTTCGCTTCATATGAATGTTATCTTCTTGATTTCAGTGATCACTTGTTGTCGTTTTGATACATACTAGCTTGTACTAGCACCATTTCAGTTTTCATTAACATCTCACGGCTGTCGCATGCATGAAACAATTTTTCATGAACAGTCGCCAATTCGGCGACTCACCTCACCCACATGTATGTTGTTCCATTTTTTGATTATGTCTTTAACCATTTGCATGCACGATCATTCACTTATTCTTACACTCAGTATCACCATGCATTCGCTTTCAGTTGCCTGTCAGCGAGTCTGGGTAGCATTGGCCTAGACTCTGCCTCACCAAGACAATATTACACAATCTTGAGAGGGAAGGCTCTATCTTCCTCTCAGGAAATGGGCATTTCTACACAGTGACTATCCTCCAGTCTTGTATTGTGCAGTTCTCAAGGACATTGACTATTGGCCCAGAAAATTGCGCAATACAGTCACTAAGCTTACAGCCACTGTGAGTTGAGATTGTGCATTGTACAATTACAACAGTAAGTAGCCAGACTGGATTGTGCATTGCACAGTTCCAGTAGTCTATCAACCTCCCATCAGCCCATATTGTGCCTTGTGCATTCTTCGAAGTCAGTCTCCCGACCTCCTAGCAGAAATTGCACAACCTCCATGATTAGTCACACAGGTATGTTGCAAGTTAGTTCTCAAGTTCATTTGGTTTTTGACTGACAGATTGATTTCCATGAGTGTTTCCATGTCTCCAAGTATCGAAGGTGTTCATTTTCCTCTCAGCATTATAGGTACAATGGTTTCCAACAGAGAAAAGTTAAAGACACTTTTCAAAAAACACCTGGGGATGGAGTTGATCAAGTGTTTATGGACTTGCGTACCCGCGAAGAATTCATGTTGTTTGTAGACAAGGACATCAAGATATGACAGTAGCATCACAGTGAGAAACATCATGAATAGGAGCTGAAGGAAGCATACTAGATGCAATGAATGTGAGAGGAAGGTTCTTGACAACACATAGGTGGAACAAAGTTGCAAGTTCAAGCAGATCCACTTGTGGTGAAAGCAACTTTGGAGACTTGGCCTATGAAGTGACGATGTTCCATGAAGGCAGAGAACATAATATAGAAGGAGTTGCATGTGCTTAGGTAGAAACTCAAGGAAGAAAAATCACTACATTGATAAGAGAATAAGTTGTAGCAAGAATAAGTACAACAATGGGCACAACATGGACTCATGGATGAAACTACACCCGTACAAGTTAAAGATCCATCCGAGCAGTTGGCACGGAGAAGACATAGTGAGCAGTGTTGTTGATAATATGCAAGGGAATTCAACAGCATGCATGTCATCCTGCGCACGCATGCGATCCCACCCATTCAACACACTCACTGAGGCAAAGGCAAGAAGAATGTCCAACTGGAGCTGAAGATGTAGTTCACAGTTGATGCGCATGACCACCAGCACACAGTGGAAGATCAACACAGACACTATTTATCAATGTGTTGTCAGTTCAGCCACACCCAAGAATACCAGGCGCATGTTAGCAGACGAGTTCGATGGAGGAGCCACACTAATGCACCTGGATGCAACGGAGGCAAGAGTTCGCATCAGTAATATGTCACCATGGAGTACATTCACACCATCATGGATTACCAAGATTGGCATCAACTCACCATCTTCACCATCAAATGCATGTCAAAGAGTTGGTCTCACTACAACGGACTGAGTGTCAGTGATGTCTTGGATGGATTGCTCAAGCCATTTTGTCTCACATGGGCACATGTGCATTGTAATGTAACATCTTGTCATGTGGAAGTTCAAGTTTCGATAGTTGGATGTAACAACCATAGAGTATGTTGTAGCTTATATTATGTTCAAGCTTATTTATCACTTTTATCACAATGTGTGGTCTAATAATCATTGCAAGGGTTCAACCTTAATGAAGCTCTCTTACTTTCTTTACATCCGCAGAGTCTAAGGGAAATGAAGTATTTTGTTTATTATACATTGAAATCACAAAAGAAACAAGTATAAAAGAATTGGCCCTCGTATACCCATGCGATCAAGTTAAATGATATTATAAATGGTTATATGGAGCCATAACCAAAATATATATGTATATGTGCTAAACGATGTGATCAAATTGCAATCAAAAACCGCAGTGGCAGTTATATGAAATCCCCCCTGGTCGGACCCGAAAGGTATATACATCATGGCTTAAAGTCGCGTAGGGTCCGCCACACCGCAAAGCTATGGAAGTTGGATTCTGCTGATTGCGACTTGCGATGGTGGACCCGAAATATATATCTATATATATATATATATATACACACACACATATACATACATACATACATACATACATACATACATACATACATAAATACATACATATATATATATATATATATATATATATATATATATCTATATATATATATATATATATATATATATATATATATATATATATATATATATATATATATATATATATATGTATATATATATATATATATATATTGTTGTAAAGTCCTGGCAGGTCCGCTATATCAGAAAGCCCTTAATATACCTTATGGTTATGCATTTTTATATGTATTTCTACTATAAAGAATTATAATAGAAATAAACGTTGAACAAGCCAGACCCGAAGCGTATATATATTATGTTTTATAAGCCCCGACAGGTCTGCGATCATCGCATAACACTTTATATATGTGTATATGGCTATGCCGATTGTGATTTGCGATTGCAGGCTCGACCCGAAAACATATTTATCAGGTTTTATAAAGTTCGGCGGGTCCATAAAGTTCCCTATGTCTACGTGTTGGCTCATTCCACCGATTTCAGTTTGCGATTGGGATTCCAGACCTGATATTATATATGCCATGTGTTATAGCTTTGACGTGTCCGTCATATCGCAATTTGTTAAGGATTGGGTCAACACAAATATTTAAAGCACTGATTGCGATTTGCGATATGAAGTGGATCCGATGGATTTATGAAGCAGAACTAATTATTTTTTAGTTCCATAATAATCAAAGGTTGCGTTGATTTCGCTGTTTAAGGGAAAGAATCAGTGTTAAAGCTGAATCCGAAGAAAAGGCAATTGGTCAGGTTTCTTGGTGTTTTGGCCAATTAAAATGTATCTGATACATGCGTAAGCCTAGGTTTATACAAGTCAAACACAGTTCATTATGATTAAAGTCGATTAAGGCATATATAGAAGAAATTGGAAGTGGATTAATAGAGCCGAAAAGTTAGCAGTCATAGTCATATTCTATGTTCAGTTATTTTATGTTATTTTATGTTTTTTGAGATGTCTTTACCCTCTATTTAATATTTTGTAATAATTCTTACTTCAGATAGTTAGAGAAACCATTTTAATAGTTTTATAGTTTCAGATATCGAAAACTATTTCACAATGTATAAAAAGAGGAAAATTTACAGAGAAGGGATTGGTGGTTTGAATTTTGGAGAACACAGAGACTAGGCCACTGTATTCCTGATATAATTGTTGATTAATGAAGGAATCAAAAGTTTCCATGAATTGTTGGGTATAATTTTGTAACCCTCTATGTTATGTGTCATATTATGTTTTCTTCTTTCAAGTATAGTAATGAAGTTGCAGGTCTTTATTTGCTTATGTTGATAAAGCTAAAATTCCTTAAAAGAGCGCTCCTATACTTGAAGTTTTGACCTTCTTCCTAAGTTATAGATAATAGTTTTTGTGAAAGACCAACATATTATCTTTAACTTCTCCAAGAGTCACAGATAGTAGTTTTTGTGTTAAATAGCATATTGTCTATGATTCAGTTCTCAGTTTCATAATTCTTCTAAGTTACACATAGTAGTTTCTGTGAAAGATCAACATAGTATCTTTAACTTCTCCTTCAAGAATTCTTCATTCACCATTTATATTTAGCAACAAATGACATTCTAATATGTTCTAGTCATACATGTATTAAGGGTTAAAGACCAAGTTTTCCAAGTCCTTCATTTGAGAACACAACAAATAATAAGGTGACAAATAAGTGACAACAAACAATAATCATTAATGTCTTAAGCACAATTTCTCCACATCCAAGAAATTGGTTTCTTAAGGAACAACATTAATTGTCGTCGTTATGGGGGAGAGAAGACAAGAACATTTTTCCATGGGTTTTCAATATTTTCCTTTGGTTGTTCAGTGAGGAGGGAATGTTTGGTTGCTTTGAATAAAAGCAATTGAATAAGAGAACTTTTTCTTGAGCTAATTAAGTTTGAAGCTAATTCTTGAGAATGACAAGTTTCAGCAGTTGGTTTTACATTCACACCTGTGATTTTCACTTACAACATTGATTGGTGACTCCATTTCACTTTGAAGTTTTCTTTTCTAGGTTTTAATGGTTCTCCCTGCATTCGTAGTCCATAAATTTGATTCATTTGATTTTACTGGGATCATCTGTTATCCCCATGATATGCCTGCATTTTTTGTGTGGAATGAGTATCTTCCAAAATTCAGTAGAAAGGAATATGAATATCCAGCTCAGCATTTGATCCGGGTGGATGTTGGTGGCCACCCACCTATCCCATTTGGACCCCCACAACTGTCTCTTTTAGCTTTTTTAGTTTCCTAAATTGTAGAACAGTTTACTATTTTTAGCAGTTTTTCGGGTCCTGAACTTCTAGAGCCGTTTTGAGGCCCTAAACGACATTTTTGGGAAATCTGGGGCAACATCGGTCCATGGACCGATGTTGCCTCCCAAAGTGGTAGTGCTCGGATAGGTCTTTCTAATGAGCTATTGTATGTGTCAAACGGAGATCATATGCCAAATTTACGACCCTGGGAAATTGATGTACCAATTTACCCAAACGGGGCCCACAATTTGGTGTTTCATCTTCTAGGGTTAGGTTTTGGAATGTTAAGGGTTTTCCATTCTTTCTCAATAATAAATAGGCCTTCTAGCCTCATTGTAACACAATTCGGAATAGTTCAGAGGCATGTAGCCAACACATCTCTTCTCAGAGATAAGATACCATCGACCTAGCTGGTTTATTTCCATTTCTGGTTGTAAGCATATTTCAATATTTTACAGTAATGAAATGAAGTACTATTTCTGCTGCATCTCCGTATTTATGGTTATCGCATCTCTGTATTTATGGTTATCTCTATAATCTATTGCGTTCTTGTTTAAGTCCGGATCAGTGGTATCAGAGCGGTCTGCTTTTTCTCTGTTTTTCTTTGCATGTCCCCAACGAGGTTAGGATATAAGGAGTTAGGGCTTGAATTGGTCGAACCTTTGCAAGACCAGCCTCGCAAATCCCGATGGCCTCCCATGGCGGATGAGAAGAAAGACGAGGGGCAGGATATCCTATCAAAATCTTGCTCGAAGAAGTGCTCAAGCGGCAAAGGAACGCGATGATGGATAGCTTTGCGCAGATCCTTCAGTGGCTACCCAGAGGTGACGCATCGGCATCCAACAACTACTCTGGAAACGCCACACCATTTAAGGTACAAGGTAATTTTGAAATCCCCATCTTCGAGGGTTAAATAGACACAGATGCCATAGATAAATGGTTAAATTTGCTAGAAGGGTATTTTTCTGTTCACGAATTTTCAAGTCAGGAAAAGATTGTTTTCTCTCTTCTCAATGCAGCCCCCCACGTCAAGGACTGGTGGGAAACATACTGTGAGTAGAAGGATGAAAGTACAGGCTCACTATTTTCAGTCGCACCCACTTGGAATGACTTCCGGGATGCCATCAAGGAGCACTACTACCCTATCGGAAGCTATGAGGACAAAAACATCAAATGGACCACACTACGACAGGGACGAGACCAAGATGTGCCAGAGTTCACAAACAGTTTTCATACCCTTCGCACACAATTGTGTATCAAAGATTCTAAGTTGCATCTGGCACTCAAATACTGTGGATGCCTACACAGATACATCCAGGAAGAGATGGTGTTCTTGAACATCTCCTCACTCGGCACAACATATGATACCCTGTCAAAATCGAGCAAAAGTTCAAACAGAAGAAGCGAGACTTTGGATCTGCAAATCCGAAGCCCAAAGGACAAAGCCAAGGTGGGGTGACCCAAGACAACCCGTCGAAGCCGCAAGAAAAGAAAAACACTACGAAGCCGAAGAAGGACACAGGAAAGTGGTGTGAGTTCCACAAGAGTCCCACTCATAATACAAGTGAGTGTCGGACCAAGCAGTCGCTGGTGGCCGAGTTGAAGGCTTCCGAATCAGATGCATGTTCTGACCCTGAGCCAGAACCTGACAAGGGGAATGGCAAAGGGAAGCAGAACATTGATGCGGATCCCAGCGCCACTGTTGCCACTGCCAAGATCTAGAAGAATGAACCTGCAGATCCAGAAGAGGGGGAGTGCCTTTTCCACTCACAGATGTGGGTGAAGGGTTTGCCGCTACAATTCATTGTCGACAGTGGTAGCCAAAAGAACCTCATTTCAGTAGAGGTCGTGAAGCAGTTTGGCTTAGCGACTACACCGCACCCGCAGCCGTACAATATCGGGTGGCTTCACGAAGGACAAGATCTGAAAGTTTGCTAGCAGTGCCACGTTCCCTATAACATCAAACCCTTCACAGACGAGGTATTGTGTGATGTTACACCTCTGGATGTTTGTGATGTATTATTAGGCCAGCCATACTTGTGGAGGCGACATGCTGTGTATGAGTCCAGGCCTCGTGCTGTCATTCATTATTTCCTTGAATAATTCATTATACAGGATACCAGAGGTAGCTCCACCTTCCGCCACATCTTTGATCACCACTAAGAAAGGCAGCAAGCTCATCTCCCAGACCAGGAAATTCATCTGTCTGGTTCACTCCTAAAGGAAGGGGAAGATTGTCATCACATCCATGACCCCCGCGAAGGTTTCCTCCATGCAGCAGCAGTAACAAAGGGATATAGTCATGACAAGACACAGGAACAACTTCTCCTCACCAACAGTGGTACCAAACAAGTTTCAGGTGGGTGACAAAGTTTGGTTGCATCTACAGAGAGAACACCTTACCAGAACCCATCAGAAACTCAGACCACTCCGACATGGTCCTTACACCAGTACCAAGGCTAGGGTAACAATGCTTTGAAGCATAGCATTCCTCCATTCCTTTGCTTGCACCAAGTGATCAATGTGGACAATCGTCGACCATGCTTCCCACCATTTCTGAACACATCAGAGATTGCAAAACAGCTCACGAGGGACCAAGTTCAGCAGATGGAGGAACTCAACGCAATGGGGACCATTGCTTCCTAGGGGGAAGGAATTATCCAAGTGGATGTTGGTGGCCACCCACATATTCCATTTGGACACCCACAACTGTCTCTTTCAGCTTTTTCAGTTTCCTAAATTGTAGCACAGTTTACTATTTTTAGCATTTTTTTGGGTCCTGAACTTCCAGAGCCGTTTTGAGACCCTAAACGACGTTTTTTGGGAAATCTGGGGCAACATTAGTGTAGATGTTGCCTGATGTTGCCTCCCAAAGTGGTAGTGCTCGGATAGATCTTTCTAACGAGCTATTGTACGCATCAAACAGAGATCATATGCCAAAGTTACGACCCCGGGAAATTGATGTACCAATTTACCCAAACGGGGCCCACAATTTGGAGTTTCATCTTCTAGGGTTAGGTTTTGGAATGTTAAGGGTTTTCCATTGTTTCTCAACAATAAATAGGCCTTCGAGCCTCATTGTAACACAGTTCGGAATAGTTCATAGGCATGTAGCCACCACATCTCTTCTCAGAGATAAGATACCATCACCCTAGCTGGTTTATTTCCATTTCTGGCTGTAAGCATATTTCAGTATTTTACAGTAATGAAATGAAGTATTATTTCCGCTACATCTCTGTATTTATGGTTATCTCTGTAATCTATTGTGTTCCTATTTAAGTCTGGATCAGCATCTCCAGGAGTTTCATGAATGCATGGAGCAGCAGGGAATCATTCACGAAGATGTGAAGATGAAGTTGTTTTTGTTTTCTTTGGACCTAGAAGCCAAGGTTTGGTTCAGGGCTCTGCCTCGTTCAAACATTTCATCTCTGAAAGATTTCCAGTCAGTATCCAATTCTTATTGTAGAACTTATTATCCTCACAAGTTTCTTTTTGAAGGTTGTTGTGAATATTATGATGCTAAAGAAAATTTAAAGGCTGAAGATAATATTGTTGATGAAACTAATGATATTGTTGATAATATATGAAGCATCCAGAGAAGTTATAGCCAGATTAACTATGAGCAAGTCTCTGAAAGCGAGGAACTATCATTTTCTCAAAATGATGTGGAGAGGTTTATAAAACATTTCTCTCCAATAATATTCAAGCAGAGAATTGGTTGACTCTATTCCAAGAAAATTTGGTGGTTGTAGGAAAAGCACCAGAGACATAGCCTATCCAAGACAAGGGAAATGCAAAGATGGAATCCCCTCAAAGTCAAGCATTGGAGGATATCTGTAATGTAATTAGAACTTTGTCAGATAAGTTGAATAAGTTAGAGTTAGAAAATAATAATTCTCAGAGATCTACATTATATGTAGTAGATGAAGATAAACTTGGTATCGAAAGACAAGAGTATGAATATGATGAAATAGATGCCATTTATGATGAAAATAAAATTTATGAATATTGGAAGCAATTCTCTGATTTTATGCAAACTGAACTACATAAGAAATATGACTTGAGATTGAGGAAAAGATCAAGAAGTCAAGAAAATAAAAGTGAGCAATGAGTTTCAACTTCCTCACCAAAGGTGACTCCACAAGAATCTCAGCCTGCAAAACAAGTGAATAAAGGAAATCAAGAGAGTATTCAGATGGAGGAAAATTCAAACATGCATCAAGAATTTTTGCTCAAAAGTCGAGAAGAGGAAGAAATAATTAAGTTGCAAATAAATCCCCAGAGTTCCTATTTCGTTAATTTTCATGATCCTCCTATATATAATCAAAATGGTTTAAATGGGGAACAAGACGAAGCTTTTCAAGTTCATTAGTTAGGTGTTGAACATACAGGAAGAAACCAGCAAGTGGGATATGTTGGACATCAATATATTGAGCCATCTATAATAGCAAAAGAGGATATCTTATGTAAAAATAAAGTTGATAAAGAAATTGTATATCATTGCATTGAAGAACATAAGGATGCCCATGGATCAGAGGTAAACGATCTATTTGAAGTTGATCATATGTCATATAGTAATAAGAAAAAAATTAATTTTCTTCCCGAGTTTAGAATTACAAATTATTTTCAATCAAGAGATGAAAAGTGGAGACATGAAAGTGACATTGATCATTTCTTGAAGATATTTCTGATTATTCTGCTGAACATATTATCCCAACAAAAGGTTCAATTGTGCAAGAACCTTCATACATAAAAAATTTCTTTTTTTGGAGCTGATCAAGAACAAACTTTTTCTTATACTTTTGAAGATCCTATGGCAGATTACATGGAAGAATTTATCAGCAGTATACACATATCACATTGTGGATATGCTCCTAATCTTTGTTGTGAGTTGCTTTTATGCATAATTTATTTTTTGTTCAAGATGAATTTTTTTTTTAAAGATTCATTAGAAGAATGGTTCTAGATTAAGCACTCAACTACCAACCTGGTACCATTGGAAGATTGACTTCACCTGATGGAGATTAATAATGTACATATGTAGGAACTTGTACATAAATAAGCTCATGTGTTGAGCATTTGGTTTCCAGTTGCAATTTTCAGCTTAATCATTAGATGATGAATAAGGGTGACTTTCCCAGTTGGAAATTGGTTTGCATAGATGTCATTCTTGAAGATTGATAGGTCTCAGTTGTCAAATTGCAGGGTTTTCATAGTTTTGGACTCCATTCCCAACTAAGGCTACTGATCTACAATTCTCGATATTTTGCTATCAAGATACAAGCATCCTGTCACTGCAGAGATTGGTGTGGGTTCACTGTACAAAATTTTCATATAGCTATGTTTGGCGAAGCAATATATGACTCCATGCCCAATGGATAAGGCACTAATCTACGGTTCTTAGTGATTCTATGGCGAAAGCACTATCCCTAGTCAGAGCCAGTTGTTTTAGCTTATGTTGTGTTTAAGCTTATTTATCACTTTTATCACAATGTGTGGTCTAAAAATCATTGTAGGGTTTCAACATTAATGAAGCTCTCTTATTTTCTTTACATCCGCTGAGTCTAAGGGAAATGAAGTATTTTGTTTATTATAAATTGAAATCACAAAAGAAATAAGTATAAAAGAATGGGCCCCCGTATACCCATGCGATCAAGTTAAATCATATTATAAATGGTTATATGGAGCCATAACCAAAATATATATGTATATGTGTTAAACGATGCGATCAAATCGCAATCCCAAAACACATCGGTAGTTATATGAAATCACCCTTGTCTAGACTCGAATGGTATATACATCGTGGTTTAAAGTCTCGTCGGGTCCGCTACACCGCAGAGCTATGGAATTTGGGTTCATCGATTGCGACTTGCGATGGCAGACCCGAAATATATATATATATTATGTTGTAATGTCCTAGCCGGTCTGTTATATCAAAGAGCCCTTCATATACCTTATGGTTACACATTTTTATATGTATTTCTATTATAAAGGATTATAATAGAAATAAATGTTGAACAAGTCATACCCGAATGGTATATATTATGTTTTATAAGCCCCAACAGGTCTGCGATCATCGCATAACACTTTATATATGTGTATATGGCTATGCCGATTGTGATTTACGATTTTGGACTGGACCCGAAAAGATATTTATCGTGTTTTATAATGTTCAGCGGGTCTGTAAGGTGCCTTATATATATGTGTTGGCTCATTCCGCCGATTGCGATTTGCGATTGGGATTCCGGACCCAATATTATATATGCCATGTTTTATAGCTTCGGTGCATCTGTCATATCGCGGTTGGTTAAGTATTGGGTCAATACAATGATTTAAAGCGCCGATTGTGATTTGTGAAATGAAGTGGATCTAATGTATTTATGAAGTATAACTAATTATTTTTTAGTTCCATAATAATCAAACGTTGCGTTGATTTCACTGTTTAAGGGAAAGAATTAGTGTTAAAGCTGAATCCGAAGAAAAGGCAATTGGTCGAGTTTCTTGGTGTTTTGGCCAATTAAAATGTATCCGATACATGTGTAAGCCCAGGTTTATACAAGTCAAACATAGTTCATTATGATTAAAGTAGATTAAGGCATATACAGAGGAACTCGACAGCAAATTAACAAAGTCGAAAAGTCAGCAGTCATAGTCATCTTCTATGTTCAGTTATTTTATGTTCTTTGAGATGTCTTTACCCTCTGTGTAATATTTTGTAATAATTCTTACTTTAGATAGTTAGAGAAATAGTTTTAGTAGTTTTATAGTTTCCGAGATTAGCAATTTTTTCAGAATGTATAAAAAGAGGAAAATTGAAAGAGAAGGGGTTGGTGGTTCTAATTTTGGAGAACCCAGAGACTAGGCCACTGTATTCCCGATATAATTGTTGATTAATGAAAGAATCAGAAGTTCCCATGAATTGTTGGGTATAATTTTGTAACCCTCTCTTTTATGTGTCATCTTATGTTTTCTTCTTTCAAGTATAGTAATGAAGTTGCAGGTCTTTATTTGCTTACGTAGATAAAGTTAAAATTCCTTAAAAGAGTGCTCCTATACTTGAAGTTTTCACCTTCCTTTCTAAGCTATAGATAATAGTTTCTGTTAAAGACCAGCATATTATCTTTAACTTCTCCAAAAGTCACAGATAGTAGTTTTTGTCTTAAAAAACATATTGTCTATGATTCAGTTCTCAGTTTCATAATTCTTCTAAGTTACAGATAATAGTTTCTATGAAGGATCAACATATTATCTTTAACTTTTCCTTCAAGAATTATTCATTCATCATTTATTTCTAGCAACAAATGCCATTCTAATATGTTATGGTCATACATGTATTAAGGGTTAAACACTATGTTTTCCAGGTCCTTCATTTGATAACACAACAAACAATAAAGTGACAAATAAGTGACAACAAACAATAATCATTAATGTCTTAAGCACAATTTCTCCACAGCCAGGGAATTAGTTTCTTAAGGAACAACAGAGTAATGAAGAGTAATGAGGGTAGATGAATTGTCACAAAGGGGAATGTCAAGGGTCACCCCACCCTTTGCTATAGATAGATCCTCATAACTCATTGTAAAGGCTTTTGGTTAGCCAAGATTTCGATAGGACTATCTTAGAGAGAGCTTAGATAGTATTGTAACAAGCCTTGGCTTCTCCACTGTGCAAAGCTAGTACATCTCTTTGGAGGAGTAGGCGGTTGTGGATGTAATGTTTCGCTATTAGAACTAGTGGTTGGACATGGATGTATTGTATGGCTGGAACTTACACTTTTTAATATAACAAGAGCCAACACATTTCATGCATATGTTGTATTGTATTCTATGCTATCTAGTTTACCCTAAATGGTATACATATTGGTTTGATGACACATGCATGTATAGATATGTGCGTATGTATGTATGAATCTTTTTGAAATGTGTTGGTTCTTTAACTGTCACTTTGGATTGCTTTCTAACTTGCCTTCCATGTTGTGATGCATCTTCGCTCGTGTGTTCCCTTCTTAACTGTGTGCTATAATAGGTTTCCAAGGGGTGAACTCATCTCAAATCCCTTGTGTTAGAACCTCTCATGCACTTTCCTTGGCTCGCTGCAGTTGTCACACCCTTGCTACCAAGAGAGTAACCCTACTTGTTGTCGAGCCGTAACAAGGGTCTTTTTCACCTCTATTTACCCCACATTAACTTATCAATCCAAGAACGATTTGTTATCTCAAAGAGTGTACTCAGTTTGAGGCAGTCATTTGTCAGAGTAATGCTAGTAGTATAGTGCTCAAAATACAAGAGCAAATAGATGCTTAAAACAAGATCTACTTACAGCAAAGAACTTTAGTACTTAAATCATGCATTCAGAAAACTAAGCGAATCATCAGTCAAGGGTACAGTAATAGTAACTCATCCCTCTGTAAACTGATGTAACTAAAGATAATCAAGGAACAGATCATCAACCTGGGAACTAGACAACAAATGTCAATGCTCACTACAGTCTCAGATCATTCAAAGAAATAACAACGCAAATAAAAGGAAATGGAACAACAACTATAAATGCAACAACAATTAGCAAATGGAACAACAACTAGTTCTTATAAACAATGAAACCTTAGTCTAAGGAAATAAAGGCAGCAATTGTATCCTATAGAAATCATATAGCAATCCTTACTCTAAGAATAAATCAGACAACAAATAGAAATAGAACGGAAACTGAGTAGCAATGAAATATAGAACATCACTTAGAGCCAAATACAAATGTACAATAAACCAAAATAAATAACACACACCACACGCCTTGATATTGAGAGAAACATTAATCTGAATTGAATACCACAAATATCAATCTCAGTTACAAAGAATAACGATCGTAATTTGTAATGGAAGAGCAATGTCAGTTGAACAACAATTGCGATTAAGTGTAAACCATAGATGAATACAGTAATACCAACTTATGAACTTTATAGCCCGATTACTCTGTAATTGAACATAAATAGCATTCTGTAAGGAACAATAATGTTATATCAATGGTTAAAGGAACAACAATGTGTTAAAAAGTCAGAATGAACAATACAACATTCCTGTCACAGAGAACGATATTGTAAATATAACAGAACCGTGATGTAAAATAACAAAACAAAATAGATTACCGAATAATGCTGATAATGAAAATCATGCATGAATTAAAGATAATGGTACAGGAGCAAGTGTTCCACCAAGGCCGAGCCCTTAGCCTCCAGGGACACACCACTTGAGATTATTCTAGGATCAAATATGGAACAACAACTAGATTTATATTAAAGCATCAAAGCAGAGTTACAGTGGATCACTTCTCAACGAGAGTCGATGATCAAAGTTCTAAATACAGAGAGAAATTACATAAGAATAACAATAGGTCGTCTCCTCCGTCGGGCTAGTATTGTTGCCACTTTTTATAACAGCTGAGCGAAGATATCAATGATGCAAAAATAGTTAAGATAGCGATCCCTCAGGATCAAAGGATCCTAAGGGATTTGCCAGACTGTTAATTCCCAGTTATCCATTTCTTTTGTTGCACCGATTCGATATCTCCTTTTCCTTTCCTTGGCTAATACGCTTCAATTTGGATTGCCTTCTCTGCATGTGGTTCCCTGCCAAAGCAAAAGCAATTAACTTTGCCCTGTCTTTTTCTTTGGGACGATAATCTTTCATTTTTCCCTTTTTTGGCATGAGAAAATGGCAATTATTAGTTGTTTTGAATTACACACAAATCCCATAGATTTTGCCATAATTTCTTATTATCTATCTAGTTCATGATGCAAAGGGGTTATGAGTTTTAAAGAAAAGATGACAAAATAATTAATAAAAACATACCTTATTTAGTACTCCACACACCCCCCTACTTACCATTTTTGATGCCCTCATGAAAACATTGTAGTTGACATGTAAGGTAGTGAGAGAGTAGGCCAAAGATGGAATCTCATGTGGTGGTCTAGAGCCATGATGCTTAACTAGGTGTTCAAAAATATGGCTTGTCTGACCCTCGGGCATCTCATACAGGGCTTGGTACCTAGGTGCAGGGCGCCAAATAATTGGATTCCTGAACCTATATCCTAACCAAGATGGCCCTGCCCTCAAGATAAGTTCACCATAGAGGCTCAAGCGACCAGCGGCTAACTTAAAATTCTCATAATTAAATGGTTCCCTGAGTTGAATATTCAGATTAGAGGCTTGATATCGAAATTTAGAAGCTGCAATGGCAAGGTCCTTGATGGTAAAGAAGTATTCTATCCCTTGACGATTGATTACTATATGAATGGGTCCTAATTCTTCAATCATTCTTGGAGTCCTCATAAGATTCCTATGTTTATTCCACATCTGTAATGGATCTCTAGGCTCAGCTCTTACCCATAAGTCTAATCCATTTTCTTGTCTTTGGAAGGCATTATAGGCTTTAAGCCATATTATTTGATTAACTCCAAATGAAATAAATGCCTGCAGTTGGATATTCCCGATGAAGGGGCTGGGGTTTTGCTCTGTCTTTTGATCTAACACAAGGTTATGTAGATAGAATTCACACAATAATCTTTGAACCTTTACTCCATAGTGCTTACGAAAATTTGTATAATCATCAATAGTATTAATTTGTGTAGGGGCTCCTGCTTTGACAGCCTTAATTTTCAATTGCAAATATCGTTCCATTAAAAACAAGGCATAATTCTTAGCAGGGGCTCTACATGCTAGGACACTATTGTACGAAGAGCATAAGGCATCCATCCGCTTGATAACTACATCTAACCTATGAGTTACCTTTCCGACTTTTTCTTCTTCCTTTCGCCATCCTTCAAAAGCCCGATTTTCAGATAAATTGACATTCCTTAGCTGTTGTTGTAATTCTTCATATTTTTCACGAGAAACCATTTGTTCTGTGAGTTTTTCTACTGCTTGTTGAACTTGCATTAAACCCTCTCGTAGGGTTACTCTCCTCGAATCACTGTCCCACATGGTAGTAGCAAGTGGAAGATTTACTTGAATCTTCTTATTGCGTCGCCTCGTGTTTATGGTTTGCATTCCTTCAGAGGGCTGTGCCTCTATCTGAACTTCTTTATCATAGGTTGATATATCATCTGTTTTCACTTCAACATGGGCAATAGCTGAATGTTGTTCCTTTTGGTTTTGAACAACAAACTACACCTCAGCAAGGTTTTGAATAGCAGGCAGCTCTTCCACAGGGTTTTGAACAACAAACTACTCTTCAACAAGGTTTTGAACAGCAGGCTAGACTGGAGTCCTCCGAATCTTTTCCTTGAGGGGTCTCGTCGGAGTGGTTGCATGTCTTTCCCTCGAAGTCCTTTTTGCTCTCTTTCTCATTTTCAAAACCCTGATTTGTTGTCAAAGTTGTTCTATCACATTCAACAATATTAGATGTTCTTTTCATAGTCTTTTAATTTATTCTGTTTTCTCAGAAAGAACAGTTGTCTGTTTACTCGGGCCTGGACTATTACCTTGGCCAATTCCCTAGGTTTCTTCTTGGGGTGCTCCTTTGTCTTTTTGTTCGGGTTGCTCAGGAGTAGAAACCCTAGCTGGTTCTATTATTTCCTGGGTGACTTCTTTTTCCACCCCTTCTTCTCCATGAAATTCTTTCGGTATAGTCTAGCTGTGAACAAATTGTTCCTCTTCTGTATCACTTTTCTCTCCTGTCATACTTTCATCATGAACATAATGATTCTCTTATTTTTCTTCCTCATCACATAATTCTTCGGGTGCATTTTTGTCCTGAACAAAATGCTCCTTTGGTTCTTCTTCAATATGGAGACCTAGCGGGCTGAGTGGTTGGGAATATTTGCCCATATCGTCCTGAATTTGGGCCAATTTATCCTCTTGCAATGGATTTTGAAATGGGCTTTCTTTGTGTTGATTGTCTTTTCCTCTGCCTGCCCAGGCTGCTTGGTCTCTTCCTCTGTTTCTCCTTCCTCATTTCCTTCCAATCCTTTCTCATTCTCTTCTCCTTCCAATTGCGGGGGTTGCTCATCCCCTGAATCATCTATCTCCACTGGTTAGCTAGTATTCCCTTGGGAATTTTCCAGCCTCCCTCTAATCCATGCCAATCTGACTAATTTCCTCTATTTCAATGGTCTATTCAATGTATTGGCCGCATGCTTACGTTTTGGGGCTGGCAGAGAGTCCCTCGTCTATCATGTCAATTAGCTCTTCCCAGCTGCTCTGTTGCTAAGCAAGACTGTGACTAACTATTAGTCATATCAGCCAATGGTGACTTACTACCGATTCTACATGTGATTTTTTCATATTTCAGGAAACATCATGAAGTAATGAATTAAAAATGTAGGTAAGTTCACAGAGAATTTATGTTTTAATATGGCTAGGAGTTTAAGGTGTCATGGTATTACCACGTCTTTCTTGCCTTCATAGGTGATGTAGCTCTGGATGATCTTCGCCAATTCTGCCCATGGCTCCCCCAATGCTGCTGGTAGGACTCCCTTTCCTCTGACTGTCAGGTTCTAGCCTTCATCTAGGAAGATTTTTATGATTTTTCGCAGTCTCTCCTTCTTTAGAGTCCACACAGGTCCAGTTACTGGCAGTCCTGAGACCTATGAAATTATGTCATCGGTGACTTATATGTGTCTCCCCCTTACAGTGGAGTGATATTCTTGCAAGTTCTGCAAGAATTCTATTGCTACGGTCTCGTTGGATTCCTGTAAACGATTAAGATAAACTAACCATCCTGCCCTTGCCAGGATTTCCCGTGCAACATCAGAAACTATCAATACCTGTGGTTCTCTCATAATTTATCTTCCTCCCATGCTTTAGCTCACTGTAAAAATGTAGAGACAGCAATGAAACAACAAGTTGTTCAAACTGTTAGAAATATAGAGAAAATAACGAAACAGCAAGGCTCGTTCAAATCCTGAGTCACTTACTAATTGCTGCAGAGCATAATATGGAAATAGCTTAGGAACAACAAGCCATGCAAATTGAAAAACAATATACCGTTAAGCCTTTCTATACCCAAGTAAAAATTTTCCGAATAATAGTCTGACACGTATACTAGGAAATTATGAGGTCACCTGCCTCCCTCCTGCAATATGATAGGCCATCCTCGGTCGTCAAATGAGGGAGCGGCATGCCGAACTACCATGGTACAGAGTCATAAAGGAACATCATATGCAAAAATTCCATGTTTTAAAAAAGGAGCAGATTGCCGAAATCGAGGTGTATAGTAGGATCACTTAACAAGTAAGAGAATGATGTGATATGATGCGAGGTTGGGAGGATAGGAAAACTGATGCGCACAGAAAGACTAATGCGGTCATTATCGACTTTTCCATCATGATTGGTTATAATAGATTTTCATGTGTTTAATGGTCCGAGGAAATGATATACATAATCTTCTTTGACATGTTACAAAGTTATAAGACAAAGAAGGGTGTTGATGATTGCTATTGGTGTATAAGGAATGTGACTTCAATACCATTAATAGAAGTCTGCTGTCGACATGTGTCCATAACCTTAACAGAGTTGTTTGTGTCACCCATGGAACCATCACCCTTTGTGTATGCTTAGGAAGTGCTGTGTAATGTCAAAATGGAGGTCATTATCATGGCTTGGTAACCAGTTAAACCATAATGCCATTCACCAGGAAGGAGTGAAAGGTGGGCAGGCCGGCTCATGATGAGACCTCCTATTCCAAAGAATCTTTATTTTCTCTGATGTGCCTCTTGGATCATATACTTGGTGTGGTGGCCATAGTGGGAATTCCACTTCACTTTTTTCCTTATGATCATGGTAGGCTAGCTCTTGATGAGACGCACTATCCTGCATTTGACAACCCATAAGTCGTATAAACATTTTTCTCTTTTTTTTTTCTTTTTTTTTTCTTTCTTTCATAAAGTACTTTCTTATTTATACACAAAGGGTGGTTCAACACTCCTTAAGAGTAGGAATGATGGAAGAAGTCTTAACATCTCAATAGAAAAATATACCCTTTGTTCTTATTCCTTAATAATGATGAAAGAATATTATGGGAATTAAAAAAAAAAAGCACCACCATGATAAAGATAACCAATCATATCAATATTAGTAGGATAACGACAACAAAAGTGATGAATAATTATGTCCTTTCCTCTTTCCTCTTATCAATTAACAACAATTTCTTGTAAAAATAACGATTTTATATAATTTTGCTGATTTCAGTATGCTTTAGTTTTGTATCCATTGCATAAGTGTATAGCTGTGCTCCAAAAGACTTGAAAATATTATATATTGAGAAAAATAGCAGCTATCATTTAATTGGAAAAGCAAGGAGAAGAAGCATAAATAAAAGGAATACAAGAATGTTGTCAGTTCAGAAAGGAAGAGAAAAAAAAAATACAAGTGTTATTCCTTTGGAAAAGGAACAACAGAAAACACAAGCGTCATTCCTTTGGAAAATGAACAACAAAAACCAAACGTGTTGTTCCTTTGGAAAAGGAACAACAAAAAAATGCAAGTGATGTTCCTTTGAAAAAGGAACAACAAAAACCAAAAGTGTTGTTCTTTTGGAAAAGGAACGGCAAAAAACGCAAGTGTCGTTCATTTGGAAAAGGAACAACAAAAACCAAAAGTGTTGTTCCTTTGGAAAATGAACATCAGAAAACACAAGTGCCATTCCTTTGGAAAAGGAACAGCAAAAACCAAAAGCGTTGTTCCTTTGGAAAGGGAACAAAAAAAAACACAAATGTCGTTCCTTTGGAAAAGTAACAGAAAAAACCAAAAGTGCTATTCCTTTGGCAAAGGAACAACAAAAAACACAATTGTCATTCCTTTGGAAAAGGAACAGCAAAAACCAAAAGTGTTGTTCCTTTGGAAAAGGAACAACAAAAAATGTAGATGTTGTTCCTTTGGAAAAGGAACAACAAAAACGAAAAGTTTAGTTCCTTTGGAAAAAGAACAGCAAAAAATGCAAATGTAATTCCTTTGGAAAAGGAACAACAAAAACCGAAAGTGTTGTTCCTTTGGAAAAGGAACAACAAAAACCGAAAGTGTTGTTCCTTTGGAAAAGGAACAACAAAAAACGCAAGTGCCATTCCTTTGAAAAAGGAATAGTGAAAAAACAAAAATGCACAAAAATGTTGTTCCTTTAGAAAAGGAACAATAAAAATGGTAGTGTTGTTCCTTCTAAATAATGAACAACAGAAAAATGCAAGTGTTGTTCTTTTGAAAAAAATGAATAGTAAAACAGTGAAGGTGTTTTTTCTTCTAAAAGGAATAGAAAACGATGGAATTGTTGAATCTTCGAAAAGGAACAACAAAATGCAAAATACAAAAAAATATGTATAGAGAATAAGTTATGCTAACAAAACAAAGGAATTATGTACAGAATGTAAAAATAGTTGAATCACTTTAATGAACCAGAGGTAAGATTTCTCTTCCTCCTCCAAAATTTGCATGTCGAAGTCTTCACGAAGTTGCTGGTAGAAGGGTTCCCAAGTAAGTGGTTAACTGTATAGTCGAACTCGGTGTCCATTTACCTTGAAGGTATGTCCAGATCCGTCAATGGTGATTAGAGTAAGGGTGCCATTATCATGTACATTATGAATTTCAGATGGCCCTAGCCAATGAGTCTGAAGCTTCCCGAGAAAATCTTGAAACCTGGAATCGTATAAGAGCACCCAATCTCTTTTGCAGAAGACTTTCTTTTTAATGAGAGCATCATGCCATTTAGCTCGTTGTTGTTTGTTCAATGCGGTGTGTTGAAGGGCAGAGAGCCTGATTTCATCTAGCTCATTGATCTGCTATAATCTATTAATTTGTGCCTCGTTTAGATCTAGACCAACTTCTTGTGCTATTCGTAGTGTTTGGATTTTGAATTCTATGGGAAAAATGGGTTCCTTTCCAAACACCAATTGGTATGGTGAATAGCCGGTAGTGCTTCTCCATGTTGTTTTGTAAGCCCACAAGGCTTCTGGTAATCTTGAAACCCAATCGCATCTATGTGATGCAATGGTTTTTGTTAAGATTGCTTCTATTATTTTATTGTTGCTTTCTACTTGACGATTTGCCTGTGGGTGGTATGGAGTGGTAATTTTATGCTGTATATGATAGTTTTTTAGTGTTGCAGCAATCTTGTTACCAGAAAACTATGGTCCACCATCTGTAATTATATCCCTTGGAAGTCCATATCACACAAATATATGGAATAGGAACTGTATGACGAAATCCTCTGTAGCTCTAGGGAATGCTTTTGCTTCAACCCATTTGGTGACATATTCTGTTGCTACCAAAATATATGTTTTCTGGTTTGAGGATGGGTTAATTGGATGAGCAAAATTGAGGGCCCATCGCTCGAACGGTTCAATTACTAGCTGTGGATTCAGGGGCATTTCATTGGACTGACCAGGGCGTCCTACTCTTTGGAAACTATCACAAGCTTGAACGAACTTCTTTGCATCTTTGAAGATCGTGGGCCAATAATACCCTGTTTGTAGCACCTTATGTCCAGTTCTCTGATCAGCGAAATGTCCGCCACACAGTCCATCGTGACAAGCTTTCAAAATGTCAAAAATTTCATCCTCGTGGACACGTCTCCTGATGTGAATATCTGCCCCTGTATGGAACAGGTAGCCCCCAATGCAAGAAAATCGAGCACATCACTAGAAAATCTGTTTTCGTTCATTTGGGGTCAGATGTTTTGGTAATTTGCCTACTTCTAAGTAATTTGCAACATCAACATACCATGGTGTTTTAATACTGACAGCAAACAGATGCTCATCTGGAAATTGATCTTCAACTGCTGTTGCGTCCACTGGTTTCGACATTCGCGAGAGAAAGTCAGCTACAAGATTTTCTTTTCCAGGTCGCTCTTTGATTTTGATATCAAATTCCTATAATAAAATCAACCATTTGGTTATTCTACCATTTGTGATTGCCTTATTTGCTAAATATTTTATGGCAGAGTGATCTGTATAGAAGATAGCAGGATATCTAGTGATGTAATGTTTGAACTTATTGACAGCATGTATTATAGCTAGAAATTCCTTTTCACTAACAGTATAATTCAATTCAAAAGGAGATAAATTCTTGCTAATATAATAAATTGCATATGTTTTTTTATCTTCTTCCTACCCAAGGACTGCTCCAATAGCTATATCTGAGGCATCTAATGAAATTTGAAATGGCAGGTCCCAATTTGAACCTCTAAGGACTAGGGCTATTGACACAAGCCTCTTCAGATCCTGGAAAGCACGGTCACATTTTTTTGTCCAGATAATGTCAACATTACCTGTCAATGCATATAGAGGTGTAGCAATATGTGAGAAATGTTCTATAAATCTTCTATAGTAACCAGAAAATCCAAGAAAACTGCGTACCTCTGTTTGAGTGGTAGGAGTGGGAATTAGCAAAATTCTTTGAATAAGTCCTTCAGTCATCATCATATAGCATTTTTCATGGCTCAAATGGAGCCTAGTGGCAATGCAGCGCTGCAGGACTTTTTCCAGTGTATCCAACGCTGCGTCAAAATCATCTTCGTATGGTGTGAAATCATCCATGTATACTTCGATTCCTTCATTACTAAATCTAAAAAGATGCTGAGGATATCCCTTTGAAATGTGGCGGAAGCATTGCATAAGCCAAAAGGTAGAACTCTGTAGGAAAATGTTCCCCAAGGACAACTAAAAGTGGTTTTGTCTTGGTCTTCAAGGGCAATCTAAATTTGATTGTATCTGCTGAAGCCATCTAAGAAAGAAAATATTTCTTTCTTGCCAAAGAATCTAATACTTGGTCAATGAATGGAAGGGGCAAGTGGTCTTTTTGTGTTGCTTTATTTAGTTCTCTATAATCTACACAAATCCTCCACTTTCCATTCTTCTTTGGTACCACAACAAGTGGAGAGACCCATTTACTATCGGAGATAGTGTAGATGAAGTTCACATCTAGAAGTTTTTGAAGTTCAACTTTTACAATGTCTTTTAGATGAGGATTAAGTCTCCTTTGTGGCTGGTGAACAGGTCTCACATATTTTTCTATGTAAATGTGGTGTGTACATAACTAGGGATCAATTCCTTTCATATCAGGATAGTCCCATGCAAATTCTTCTTTGTATTTCCTCAGTAGTTGGATGAGCTTCTCTTCTTGTTCGGAAGTTAGGTTGGCATTAATGTTTAAAATCTTTCCTCGCTAGATTTCTATAAATTTTCTATTTGAGATAGAGGTAGTAGGTATTGTTTGATCATGTGTATCTTTAAGAGGATCTTCTTCTAATTCATTATCAAATGCTACTTTTATCATGTGACATTGTATGCGGGATCTGGGTTCAGCTTGGCTAATAAAATTGTTAATGGCATCGTCTTTTGTTTGGTCTTTGAAGTCGAGGGCCTATTTTATGGTTAGTGGAGACCTAATATTTTCGCTGAGGTATGATACAGGATGCTTGTTAGTTCTTATTGTTGTGACACTTGGCTGCGTTGGGGGATATAAAGCTAGATTCTTGATATTTTGCCCCATAGTTATGGTCATACTGCCTTGTCGGCAGCCAATATAAGCATCAGCAGTTGCAAGCCAAGGTTTGCCTAAAATCAATGGATGTCCATCAAGTTGGTTTTTAGGATTTATTATCAGAAAATCGGCCGGATACTCCCAGGAGTCAATAGATACCATGACATCATGTAGTGTGCCTTCCGACCTAACCACAGATCAGTCAACCAGTTCTAGTAAAGTGGAGGTCGGTTCTACTGATGTAATGCCAAGTTTTTGGCAAGTGGTGGTTGTTAAGATATTAATTGTAGCTCCTAGATCAACTAAGGCATTTGAGAAGGTTTGTCCATTGATTTGGATGGTTACTATTGGATTTCCTGGGTCTTCGTATTTAACGGGTATTCTTTCCTTGATAATAAGTTGGATAGAGTGCCAACTACTTGGACTTTTGGGTTATATGTTATTTTCCTCCTTGGTTTTTTTATACATAGCTCTCTCATAATCTTTGCATATATCAGGATGTCTTGAATGGCTTGGAGAAGTGGGATTTTTATGTACAGGTTCTGTAGTTCTCCTAGAATGTCAAAATTAGGATATTGTATAGGTCAAGGTATAGTTAATCATTCTGGGAATGGGGAAGAGGATGTGGTTGCTAGATCATGAATTTGTTGTCTAGTCACGTCCTCTTCTTGTAGCAGTTTTTCTATAGGTAACTGATTTTCAACTTGAGCTGTTTTATCTCCCTCTATTTCAATGATACACCCAGATCTTAATTGAAGGTCATTATACTCCCTTATATCAGTTTCTATCTCTGGTGTTTCAATTATTTGAATGGATTGGACTGGTTTATTATTCAGATTGGGGTTGCGTTGGGCTGGGAGTTGCAGTCTTAAGTTAGACTGGGGGTTTTGTTGTAATGTTGACAGTGTAGGTTGAGAGAGCGGGATGGTTCCTACTGGCTGATTCATCGGTCTTTGCCAGTTTGTCTGCCAGGCTTGACTCTGTGAAGTAGGAGGGGTCCATTGTGCTGGATATACTTTGTTTTGCCAATATGGTGGGGTATAGGGAAAATTTTGCCAATTGGGTTGGCTTGCTTGATTCAGCCATAGAGATGATGAAGGAAATGATTGCTGTGACCAATTTGGGAAGGGAGGTTGATTTTCCCACATTGTATTATATTGTTGAGCATGATATTGTGGAGTTTGAAAAGAAGAAGTTGGGTCTGAAAACATACCTCATTGTTGTGGCTGCCAACGACGGCGCCGATTGAGTAGATACACCAATTCTGGCTCTTCTTCTACTTCCTTGTATATTGATTTCAATCCAGGAAGTGAGGGACAACTCTTAGTGGAGTGGTATTTTGTACAAATGGCGCAAACTTGGACTGCATCTAATGGACACTCCTTATGGTTGTGTTTCTTTCTGCATCTGGGATAGAAGATTACCAAATCCTATTTTGCCTCTGCTTGTTTTTGTTTGGCCTGCATAATATCAAGTTGTGTTGTCAGTGTCCCCAATATGTCAGTTTTAAAATTTTCTAATAAATTTCCAATTTCTACAAGAGTTACTCCTTCTACCGAAATTCTGTTATCTCTTGCAAACCGATCATGTTCTACTGGCTTTAGTCTTGTGCTGCCTCTTGAGCTCCTGATACATAGATTAATAATGTCAGCAAAATTTTCTTGATAAATATCTCCTTTTCCCATAATATTTAGTGTTTCAATCCATTGTCCCTTCATTCCCCTAATTAATGTTGTTTTTAATACATTATCGAGTAAGTATAATGATGCATAAGGAGATCTTTGAAGATTATACTGGAAATGTTCAACATACTCTTCTAGTGTCTCATTTTGTCCAACTACTATCTGAAATATTTCATCTTTTATCTCTCTGGACATGCAATAATCCTAATATTTTTTTAGAAAAGACTCTTTCATTTGGTCCCATTTATTTATAACACCACCACCTAATCCCATAAACCATCTTAAAGTAGCCCCTTTTAATGTAGAGGGAAATAATTTCAGTTTCTGGGGGTCGGTGTTATGGTCATATCCTCTACATAGCACATCAAATTCAAATAAGAATGCATCCGGATCTTCTGATGTAAGGCCATGGAATGTAGGGATATGTTGGAGAGGAATTTCTTTCATAGGTGCATTGGTTGCAGTATCCACAATGGGGTATTGCAGTGTAGAGGTTTGGGTGTTTGGCTAGTTCTGGGCCATTTGGTCAAATATATGCCAATAGCATTCTGGGATATCTAGGAGGGTATTCCTAGGTTGTCGAGAGGGAATGGCTCTAATGGGAATGGCCTTAACAACACTTCCTTTATCTGGAATGATGAGAGTGCCTAATGTCTCGGAGGGTTCAGGTTCTCGAGTTTCTTCAACTTCGTTATAAATGATTTTTGCAGCACTTCCCTTCTATGGGCTGCTTAATGGCTGAATCACCCCAAGAGGAGATCTTGGTTCTTTAGTCTCTATTGTTTCTCCTCATCCTTCACAGAGGTTGCTAAGGTTCCCTTCTTGCAATGATTTTGGGCTATAATTTTCAATTTCTTGAAAATCTTGCTCTTTGGTTTGACTATGCACCTCAACAAAGGCTATAGATGGTGATCCTGTGGCCTAAGGGAACTAGTAGGCTGTCTAGAAGTAACTTTTCTAAGTCCTACTGAACGCTGAGACTCTGCTTTCTTAAGGATTTTGTCTATAAAGGTCGATCGTCCAAGGGTCACTGGCCCCTTAGCTTTATTAGGCTTGGGTAGAGGTTTGGGATTCTTTTCAAGATTTCTTTGCTTAGTCATGCACACAGATCAACTGCTTAGTTCTACCCAAAAACAATAGCCACAAATATGTAGGAAAGCAGGCAGGGGAGCAGGGCTATTACATACTCCACATGGAGGTTCTTACCTTTCATTTTTAAAACCCAATTCTTTCCTAACAGGTTATTACACTACTCTGGAAAAGAAACAAATGGCTACACTCTTCCCCAGCAATGGCGCCAAAATGTCGAACTGTAAAAAGGGTCTTTTTCACCTCTATTTACCTTGCATTAACTTATCAATCTAGGAACGATTTGTTATCTCAAAGAGTGTACTCAGTTTGAGGCGGTGATTTGTCAGAGTAATGCTAGTAGTATAGTGTTCAAAATACAAGAGTAAATGGATGCTTAAAACAAGATCTACTTACAACAAAGCACTTTAGGACTTAAATCATGCATTCAGAAAACTAAGAGCATCATCAGTCAAGGGTACAGTAACAGTAACTCATCCCTCTATAAACTGATGTAACTAAATATAATCAAGGAATAGATCATCAACCTGGGAACTAGACAACAAATGTCAATGCTCACTATAGTCTCGGATAATTCAAAGCAATAACAACACAAATAAAAGGAAATGGAACAACAACTGGGAAATGGAACATCAACTAGTTCTTATAAAAAACGAAACCTTATTCTAAGGAAATAAAGGCAGCAATCGTATCCTATAGAAATCAGATAGCAATCCTTACTCTAATATTAAATCGGATAGCTAACAGAAACAGAACAGCAACTGAGTAGCAATGAAATATAGAACAACACTTAGAACGAAATACGAATGTATAGTAAACCAAAATAAATAACACACATAGCATGCCTTGATATTGAGAGAAACAATAATCTGACTTCGATACCACAAATATCAATCTCAGTTACAAAGAATAACGATCGTAATTCATAATGGAACAACAATGTCAGTTGAACAACAATCGCAATTAAGTGTAAACCATATATGAATACAGTAATACCAACTTATGAACGTTACAACCCAGTTACTCTATAATTGAACAACAATAACATTCTGTATGGAACAGTAATGTTATATCAATGATTAAAGGAACAACAATGCGTTACAAAGTTAGAATTAACAATACAACATTCCTGTCAGAGAGAACGATACTATAAATATAACAGAACTGTGATGTAAAATAACAAAACACATTAGATTACGAACAAAGTTGATAATGAAAACCACGCACGAATTAAAGATAATCGTACAAGAGCAAGTGTTCCACCAGGGCTGGGCCCTTAGCCTCTAGGGACACACCACTTGAGATTATTCGAGGATCAAAGATGGAAAAACAACTAGATTTATATTAAAGCATCAATGTAGACTTATAGTGGATCACTTCTCAACAAGAGTCGATGATCAAAGTTCTAAATACAAAGAGAAATTACATAACAATAACAACAGGTCGTCTCCTCTGTCAGGCTAACAATGTTGCCCCTTTTTATAACAGCTGAGCGCAGATATCAATGATGCAAAAATAGTTAAGATAGCGATCCCTCGGGATCAAAGGATCCTGAGGGATTTGTCAAACTGCTAATTCCCAATTATCCATTTGTTCTCTTGCACTGATTCGATATCTCCTTTTCCTTTCCTTGGCTGATACGCTTCAATTTGGATCACCTTGTCTACATGCGGTTCCCTGTCAAAGGGACAACAGTTAATGTTGCCCTTTCTTTTTCTTTGGGTTAGCAATGTTTCGTTTTTCCCTTTTTCTGCATAAGAAAATGAAAATTATTAGTTGTTTTGCGTTACACACAAATCGCATAGTTTTTTCCATAATTTCTTATTATCTACCTAGTTCATGATGCAAAGGGGTTATGAGTTTTAAAGAAAATATGACAAAATAATCAATAAAAACAAACCCTCTTCAATACTCCACACTTGCCTCTATGTGATATTGCTGTCAAGGCATTACCGTACGACCCATTGCTAGGAGTCCTACACCAAACAGTCTAAGGTATAATTGGGACTTCTTACTGAGGAGATCCCCTTACATGTTGGTGGGTCCAGAACCATCAACAATAACCTATCACACTAGAATATGCTTGACATGCTACCTCAAAAGCATCACTTATTAGTATAGAATTGATTGAGTAGGCTACATTTTCATAACCATGCTTATGTATAGTTGTTTTGTATTTACCTAAACCGTGTAGAGGTGTTATGTATTTGCATGGTATACGTGTAGAGATTTGAGAAGGTGAGTTGGAGAGTGCCTCGAGTTACCAAGATTGCAATGAGAAAAATTATAATTGGGTTATTCATAAACTGCAATTTTGAAAATTAGATGGACTGTAATGTTGGAAATTGGGATTTGAGCTGCAACCATGAATAATAGATTTTAGGAGGTAATTTGGAGAGGGTCCCAGGTTATCAAGACATTATGGGAAAACTTATAATTGGGTGAGATGCCATGATGAAAATTAGTAAGTGCCCTACCTCCCAACACAACCCACAGTGAGAATGTTGGTGACCAATAAACATAATTAAGTTGTATCATTAATCTTAGCCAACTAAAAACCAAAATATTATTTGATGGAATAGCTTGGGTACTAAGAAAGTTTCAATTAAGTGTTGGGAATACATGCATAGTTTCCAATCATGAAATTGGTGACGTTTGCATCAGGTCAAATGAAAAACC
This sequence comes from Pinus tabuliformis, assembly GCA_031772625.1. Taxonomy (NCBI): domain Eukaryota; kingdom Viridiplantae; phylum Streptophyta; class Pinopsida; order Pinales; family Pinaceae; genus Pinus; species Pinus tabuliformis. The sequence continues at coordinate 1,058,971,438 of CM062811.1, read as the reverse complement.
ATGATTTGATTTGGGTTTTGGATAATGACAATGCTCCACTATTTTTTTAATAGAATTGTCCCCTCTCTTGAAGCCTCCAAGGCCAACTGCTGATGTTGTTCACTTTAAACATCTGAGGTCCAATATAACCATAGGGTTGCATTGCTATATTCCCATCAAATAATACTGGGTTCATCTGAACAGTGAAGAGTTTAATAGAGTTGTGTCTTTAAAGGCTTTCCTTCAGCTTCCCAACCTTGATTGTTGCTTCTCCATGATCTACAAGGAAATTTCCAGAGTTGACATCCAATCTTGTCAATTATGCACGAGCAATATTTTAATGGATAATTGGTGCACAACCACTTATTCTTTACAAATCATTAACACAAAAGTTTAAGCACCGTCACATGGAAAATTCAGAATCAATTATCATTTATAGGGTTGCACTATATTGGATATGAAATATCATCTTTTGAGATTAATTGTTTATACAAAATCATTTATCTAGTTCCTATCCCCCATGAGGATGGACTGATGAAAATTTTCTCATGAGCTCCACTTAGCCTTATGTGCATAAAAAAATGAGTGATGGCCATTTTGTAAGTAAGATATCTTGTCACTTGGACTCTACATCATATGATGAATGTAACATTTATCTTGAGAAAAATGAGAATAAAGGCACATCCAAAAGTGTTAAAGAACCACTACCAGAGGGAAAGGGAAGCAGTAGAATATATAGCAAGCAGGAATGTTCAAAAAGCACTGAAACCTAAAGATAAGGAATCAAAAGAGGTGAACGGAATGCTCAACAAGATTCTTAGACTTGCAGCAAGAGCATGGATGTGGTTTCTTTCACATTTTCATCTCTTATGAGGTCTACAATTGGATCCCAAATAGGAATTCATTCAATGGAGAAGAAGCAAGGTCAAGTAGTGGATGATTGGAGAGAAAGAAAGGCCATTTGTTGCAGATATCCTTGCACAGATAGCGAACCTAAGAAAATCATATCAGAAGTAACTTGGTCATCTTCATCTTCTTTCAAGCTTTCCATGTTAGGAGGAGATATCTTAAATGCTCTTTTGGAACAAAAGTTGAGAGAGTTAACTATTAGTCATGGAGTTGACCTGGGCACCATAAATTCTTTCAAGGATTCCATTTCTAGTAAAACAATTGCATCTAGACTTCATGAATTTATTATCACACTCTTTGAATATGTGTTTTTTTGTTATAGTTACATTGGGTTCAAATCTCTTCAATGCGTTCTAAATTTTAATCGACTTATAATAAGGTATTTTTTTTAATTTTGTTTTTCACCTTTATCTCATAGATACCATTGAATTCTTGGTGCTTACAACTATAACAAATAGCTTTGGGCACATCAGTTAAAGCACCATCATGTGGAAAATTCAGAATCAATTATTTTTGAGAGGGTTGCACAACATTGAATATGAAATATAATTTTTTTTGATTAATTGTTTATACAGATTCGTTTATCTATGTTCTATCCCGCATGAGGATCTAATAATGACAAATTTCTCATGAACTCCACCTAGCATTCTTTGCATCAGGTAATCCTCACAGGAGTGATGAAGTGAGATTGAAAGGACTAAATTAATCACATAGCATCACTCATCAATTCTAGGAATTTCACGTGGTAACCATGACTACTTTGGAAGGTTACCCATCCCATGACACCTTTGGCTCAAGTGCACTTAACGATGTATATTTTCTCCATAATGAAGCTCATTTAGCTTGCTACCCAATTTTCAAAACCTTAGCAAGTATTATGGTACCAACGGTATTTGGGTTTTGTCAGTTTTCAATTTATTCAATGGACGAAGAATATTTGTAGTCAATGATGATGATGACCAAAAAACATAAAATGCAATGTACATTGTCATTTGTTAATGAGTTAACTTATAAATATATTAGTGTTATCTATTAAGGGCTTAGAAATAAGTTATTGTTTGACAAACTTATAAGCTAAAGGATAATGGATTATGAGATGTTGTATTTTGTTGATGAAAGAGCCTAAGCAACATCATCCTCCTCTTGTGAGAATTAAGAAAATAATGAAATCAGATGAATATGTGAAAGTGGGATGATTGTAGGTCTTGTCCTTATTTTTAAGCATTCTCAACCAAAGGCATTTTTTGTGCATGTTGGACTATAGGAGCATAAATTACAGGCTTTTTATTAATGTAGGTTGAAGATATTTACTATAGACACTTTTGAAAGTAGTCCCATGCCATCATATTTTCTGGGTGGAAGTTAAGAAATCACAGTCTCACCTCTATAGTACTTTCTTCATTCTTTACAGATCATATGTTGCTTCAATTTCATTAGGATTTTATTTTCTATAATATTCTTTTCTATTGTTTTCCTGAGGAAACTGTTGTTGAACTTCATTTTCCTAGAAAACTCCTTCCAGTGCCTTACATTCGATCAAGGCTATATCTTTTGCAGGTTGACGGAGCATAGGCCAAAAAGGCTTCCCACCTGATTATCTTTATACAATGTTGTAAACATGCCATTGACTTACTACAATTATCAATTGTAGCTACACGTACATTCTCATGCTTTTAATATGGATTTGTGTGCTTTGTGCCTATAAAGTGTTACTTCAATTGATTATGGTTGCATACCTAATTGGGGAGGAACAATACTAGATCCTACAGGCATTGAACGTAGTACTCATGGGTTGTTTCTAGACAAACTAGTGTCTCATGCCAAAGTGTTGTTGATGCTATTAGCTTGTTGTAACAACTTGTATTCTCATTCCCCTTATCCTAGATTGCTATGAGAAATAATACAAGGATTATCAACATGGTAACTAACGACCTATATGCTTTTGTGGGAAAGAAAATAATCTCCGTCCCATGAAAGCAATGCACGTATTCTAGGTTAATGTGGGCCGAGGATTTTGTCTATTTACTTCCTCTACCTGGAAGATTCATTTCAATTTAACTGAGACCATTCAATGTTTATGCTACTCAAATTCCTGAAATGTTTTCCTTGAGAGATTTTCAAGAAAATTTCATAGAGAAATTCACTAAGAATCAAATTTTGGAATGGAAACTTGCACAGAGTAGTGTGAGAAAGCCTTTATGCTTTTGTTGAGATTTAGATTATGATTTGACATTAGTGGTGGTGAGATCTTAAGCCCCAAGTTTGGATGTAGTGGCTAGGAAGTGTAGGTTTAGTGAACATAAAGTATTCTGAAATGAAAATAAAATGTCTATTGACATGCATAACTGATGGTGAAAGCCATGTGTTGAGTCCTTAATTGTCTTAACTCTACCACAATGCTTGCCATGAAACTTGTGGACTAAGGCTCCCAAATGACTTATGGAATAAAATGTCAAGTGAGTGGATGAATAATTCTCATCTTTAAACACCTCATTTCATCTAATTGTTAAGGATTGATTGGCTTGTAGGTTGAGGATTATGGAGGGCACTGGACTGGGATTCCTCCTACAAAATCTATGCCTTATGGAGGGATACACTTTCCACTCATGCATGCATAGTTTTACCATCATAATTTTAATCTTGTATATAGTAACTACTTATTGATCATTAATGGCTTCCTAATACATGAATAACCATGATATTTTAGATTTTATATGGAATTAGAATGGTAGCTAACTCTTTTACCTATTGTAATTTATATCTAACTATACTGGAATTGTGACTAGTTATGAAAGAAACATCACCTGAGCTGAAAGACAACTTAGCCCTAATAATATGTTGAATGTATGAAGTATATTATGCCACAAAACTTGTGAAGACAAATATTGATTCAAACATCAAACTCTCATGTAGTTGCAAGAATTATCCCAAGAGTTCCTACATTAATCAATCCAAGACATCCCCCATCCTTAGGCATAATACAAACATTCTTGGGCACCATAAGGAGACATTGTGCACATGTTGATTATTATATCTACATATGTTCTTCATAGTTTTCATCTTATCCAAGTATGCACTTTTTTGTTTCACCCTTTGAGGGTCCTGATAATTGGACATGTAAGATGAAATGAAAAAATCCTTAAGGGAGATAAAATTGACTTCTTAAATGAGGAGATGTAGAATTAGACTCGTAAAACAAGAATCAAGTTCCCAACAGAGTCATTGATTCATGAGGGTCCAACATGCCTAGGCAAGATTTTCTGTGGGGATCATCTACACTCACATAGATGCCAAAAGATATAAGGAAAAATTAGTAGGGAAAAGAAATGTGGTAGAAATTAAAATTCATCATTAATTTTGACGATATATATAATTCTAAATTCAAAGTTAGTTTGAACATAAACAAATTTTATCCAAATTTAATATTAAAGTAAATAAATTTAATCCCAAATTTTAAAAAACTAATAAAATTTAATCACTAAGTTTTGAAACAAAATTAATCATACAATTTAAACAGATGTAATTATGGAGCTTGAACAAATTAATTCAACAACACACTGAATTCCATGAATTTTGACTTTTACGATTAAATCTCGGATATGCATTGACTACGGAAATCGAAAATGCAAATATAATATTATGTTAGAAATAGGCTAGTGAATGTTAGATCTTGCAAATGTTGGTCATTTGAAAAAATACATGCTTTCTAATTAAAACTGTCAGGTAACCGTTTATACAGTAATTTAAGAGGCTAGTCCATAAATGTGACCTCTCATCTTGTGTGTAAGACCATTCAAATAATTTATGAAAGTCCTTTTTATAAAGAATTGTTTCTCGTAATGTCAATTCTTCTTATACAAATACTCTAAAGAAGTCAAATCCCAAATTCTCACCTTGCCCATATAAAAAAAATGAAGAAATACCAAATTTGTATGTGCGTTTATATATATTGTTTCCTAAATATTTTGAAGTAGAATTTCCATACTTGGATTTGTTTCAAACATCATACCCATTCCCTCATTCCAAGTAACATAGGTTAAAAAGGTTAGCTGGCTATTTGAGAGGTCTACAAATACAATGAGAAGACATGGGATAATGGAAATTTTCTTTCTAGCCTTAAATACCTACAAATGACATATGACATCATCAAAATCATTGCAAGGGAAGATGAAGTCACAACCATGAAGTAGGTATCTCCAAATGTTTATATGTGTATAGTTCCAAGTTTTTCTCTTTACAATGATACATGTGATCTCAAGCAATTCACCACACATTTGAAGTGGTCAGAGGAGGCATCTTCCTTTTCGACTCTCCTTGACATGGCCATACAAAATTTCACATTACTAGTTGGGTGTATAAATGGTATTTATACTCTAATAAGGGGATTACCTAACCTAAAATCCCTGACTTACGGGAAAATCCATCCCTTTTCACTTAATTGAGGTTATTTCCAGAACACAAACCATCAATGTTGTCGTTAGAAATGTCATGGTTTTGGAAGTTGCATTCAACACTTGAAACATAACTAGTTGCCCATTCAATGTTGAGATATTAGCCACATGCATTTCCTCTCATAATGGTGGATAGTCTATCCATCTATGGAATTGCTCACTACCTTACACTGGACCAAAATAGAGCCTTCCCCTTTTCTTACGTAACCATCCTCCAGGGTTGAAATTACTTTGAGAGGGTTCATAGCCACTTTCAGGTTTGGAAAGCAGGACATTATATATAGTAATGGAGAAAGGAATCAAAGTTTGAAATTAAGTTGTGTCTACTTCGACATAACTTGATCCAAATGAAATGCATTCTTTGTTGCTTACGACACCCCTACAGATTTAATTTCATAGAACTTTCTGTTCCTATTGACCTATCCTTTGGTATCATCTTATTTCATATCGAAATTTTCTTAAACAAGTTAAAACTACATTAGATGCGATGAAATTTTTTGATGGGCATTACAAAACCTCAAAGGAAAACTGAAAACATTGTCAAGAGAATCGTATTCCACTGAAATATAATATACTTTACATTTGAGGGGGGCAGTTGCCAACCAGGGATGATAAAATGTAATTCAATACTTCTGGACTTAAAATATTTGATTTTAACCCATAAAGGCTTCGTGTTGCCAGGCATAGGTGGTTTACCCAATAAAATGTATTGATTCTCAACAATTAAAAAAGGACTAGTAGAGAACAAAAATATATGACATGAAAATGGACAAATGTAGATTTCACTGATCTTGTATTGTAGTGAAAGAAAAAAAATCCCATTCTTAGAACAGGCTTGCACTCCTTGTGGGTAGAAGGATCTATCCTTAATACATAGAGTAGTGACTCTTTATTGGTAAAAGATACCTTTAATTCTTGAGATTGCATCTATACAAAACAAAAATTTTCCTTGACTGGGCTACAAGGATCTATCCAAAGCAAGAACTCAATTTGTGCCACATACAACATACCCTTAAAACAAAGATCTCAAATGAAAAACATATGTAATAATTAGATTTAATGCATCAATTATATTTTTTTGATGCAATTAGTGCTACAATGGAGCAATTGCAATGTTTGAGACTTGAAATTCTACCTTGAACTAAAGTGTGTAGTATTTTTTAGTGAAATATGCTGCAACATTTATTGCAACTATAAATGGAAGCAAAAATAAAATATACCTTTTCAGAATGTGTTTAGGAACAACATTAGCAAATATCTCTCTCAACACTTTCCCCTGTGTGCATGACTACACATCACATTCATCATTCAGAACCTTTTCAATGCCGATGTAAGAATTACACATTATAAACGTTCACATTCTTCTTATGTGCTACATTGACATAGTTTTTGAGGTTTCAAGGGTGTCGTCCCCAAAATATGGAGGTTTGTAATCGTGGATGTGAGGACACACTGAAGGCCGACATGGTCATGCTTGAACATCACCTGACATTGAAAAATTCACCCTAAAACGAGGCAAATTAGTTCAATCAAGGTTGGAAAAAGAATTATAGGTGAAGGACAGAGAAATTGGGTTTTGGAATAATTTTTATAGGAGAAAACATATTTTATGATGTTATTTTTATTGGCTAAAATATAATAGTTATTTATTTTTAAAATAAATTTTTGGCTAACTATAGAAAATGATATAATATAAAACAATTTCCCTTCTAAAATATAAAAACCCTTAAATTTTTCCCATGGGCTAAAATTCACCCCTAAAATTTTCTATGGTGGATTATGTAATTCATGTTTCGAAAATGTGTTGTAAAGTTAAATTCCAAGGGACATGTATGGAATATGAAGAGTCTTGTAAAGTTGAATAGGAAGTCAAAGTGTCATGAGGGTAGTCAAAGAGTCACAAGGAAGGTGAAGCATGACCTCCTCATTGTTATATATACACCCTCATTATAAGAGTAAAGGACTTTTCACCTTGGCTCCTCTCACAGGGCATTAGAGAGGAAAGCTATTTCTTTTGGGGAGCAACAAGTGGTTCCAACACTCCATTATTTTAGCTAGTGATGTTCATTGTATACGTGTGTCTCGGAAATTTTACTTAATATAAGAAGCCTTATGGGCCAACATGTTCTTCATGCCTGGATTATGAATATTTCTAATAGTATTATTTGAATGTTTGTAATTCATGTTTTCTTCCATCTGTGCTAAAGTAGTTGTACTATTTCGGTTATTTTGGTACTTATAATATTGATAATCTGTTGTAACTTTTATTACCATTGTCGCATCCTCGTGGACTATTCCATTGGATATCAAACAAATCTTCCTTGTTATACTAGTTACAATGATTGCTGCATCTATGTGGAATATTCCACTTGATGTTGTACGGATCCTTCTTGTTTATGTGTGTCTCTAGCAGGGTGATACTACTACCTCTCTCTTAGAGGCTTAATCCTCCTCCCCTCCGCAATAGAATAAATTTTACACATATATAACCGAACACTCACTAGACACACCCCCTTTCTTTTTGAAGGCACATCTGCACTCCTCTTTCTTGATAATAGTTAGAGCCAATGCATTATCTTTAAGATATCTGGTACCATACTATATTCTAGAGGGGGCTCCTATCCAAATGGTATGAGGTCTAATTGGGACCACATATCGAGGAGACCCCTTGAATGTTGGTGGGTCCAACACTGTCACCAACTTACAAGTTGATATCCTTTCTCTCAGGATTCCAGTCTTTGTTTCTCTCACTGCTGGTAACCCCTACCTTTTTTGGTATCTAGTCTTGGGTCATTCATCTCATCCCTACCTACACTTTGGCTCTTATGGCCCCTTAACAATGCATTCCAATTTTCAGAGGAGGAATGTCTTGTACATCTTCCACTTGACGTCAACTCTTTAGCTGGGAAACTATGGTGAATTATTTAGACTCTATTCCTCTAGAAGTAAGGAGAGAGATTCTTCTCCTGGATTTGAAAGAATTTAGTGAAGGTTCCTATTTTTCATACTCAAGGGCTACAAGCAATCGATTAGATTGTATTCTTGGTCCAAAGGGATTCAGAAAACCTCACCTTATTTTCTACATTTTATAAGTTTTCATTAGAAGTTGGAGACCTTGTTCTGCATCGTTCTTCGGGATGATCAAGTAGACAACTACAAATTATTTGGAGGTTAAGAAGACATCAAAATGATTCTACGCAACCTTCGATTCAACCTAGATGACATTGAAACTAGACTTGCACAAGTGGAGAAAGTTGTAGTCTCGAGATGGGACATTGATTTTGTTGAGGAACATGATGCCCTTGTGGTTATTAAAGTTCTTCCATTGACCATTTCTCCACGGGCACCTACCTCACCTCATCAAAATTCGTCACCACTTTCATTACTCTTCATCTCTGACTAGTCATCGAGGGAATGGGCTTCTCCTAGAGTGAAGCGACCGTGATGGTATGGTCTCATTGGTTTCTCCCACACCCTTGGATCTCGCTTCAGCCCTGCCAAGGCCTATGGTTTTATTTTTTCATCTAGTACAGCCACTTCTTCAAATTAGTCCCATTGGGGTTTTAGTAATTGTTTTGAAGCTTGTTCTACTTGCTTTTTCTCACAGGCACTGGTCATGTAATCCCTTTATGTTAATGGTGACTACAATTGAAAAACTATGTAACAATGTCTTTGATCAAGATACATGGATGTCCTACCATCTAGATGCCATTTTTTATTTTTTGAATGAACTTACTCTCAGTGATTCGTCTGCTCAATAATGAGTCATTAGATGGAAATTCTATCATTTTTATACTTCTCTTTTAATAGAAATCCCTTACCTAAATTAAAACACACATATATATATATAATTAAGTTATTAGTTAGATTTATAAAATTATTAATTTCATTATGAAAAATTATATATTGTAGTTAAAATGATAGAAAACTTATTAAATATTTTATATATTCTAATTTCGATGATATTTAGGTCATATAAAGTATTTGTTTAAATGGACAAAAAATAAATCACATAATATAAAAGCAAAGATGACACCTTTTGTATCTTCTTACGTGACACCCTTTGATCATAGGACGCGATATGTTTTGAGCATATAAGAGCCTTTCGTTAGTGTCGTGGTTGGTTTTTCCACCTGAAGTGTTGTCTTCTCCATGCACAATTAAAATGCTCTAATATTATTGTAATTTGAAGTTTAGGTTCAGTGGGAAGTCTTAACTATTTGATAGAATAGAATATAAGGATTTGAAGTTTAGGTTCATGGGAAGTCTTAACTATTTGATAGAATATAAGGATTTCGTTATGAGACGGTTTATTCTTTAATAAAATTGAGGGTATTATATATATATTACTGGTTTATATATATATATATATTTTATTTTGATTTTGATGTATGATATAAATGGTTTTTATGGCTAAGTATATAATTAATATTGAGAATATTAATTATTTAGAAGTATTATATGAATTAAAATGATTTATCTATAAATTATATGAGGGTCGAGTTTCATTTTTATCAGATGTATCTAGTTCTTAAGCCTTTTTTGTTTTTAAAGTAAATTAATTTTTATCTAATTAAAAATAGATTTATGTTTTATTCTCAACTGGAAATATTATATTGGCCAACGGAAAAATAATATTTATAAAAAAATTAAATATCCAACATTATTATTATTGATATTATATATTTAAAATATATATATATATATATATTAAAAATATTAATCATAGTTTTTTTAAATATTATTTCTAATTGTAATTTTATATATATATATATATATATATATATATATATATATATATATATTTTCTCTGTAAAGACTAATTCTATTAAAAGAAAAGAAAAATATAATTACAAAGAGGCAGAAGTCTCAATCTAGAGCATCTGAATGCTTTTAGGTCATCAAAATTGTCCCATAATTGGGAAAACCAGTTACAGTGAACAGAAAAAAACCATACATAGGAGCGGGAATACAACGACAAGACCAAAATGAGGATATGAGATAACCCCTTTTGAAGCAGTCAAGACAAACACCGAAAGACATAAAAGTTGGACATGTTAGCAATAGAAGCACAGCCTATCGAGCCACAGAAACATGAACAAAAATACAGAACCATGAACAGCCGAATCTAACAAGTGAGCAGTAAAAGAACTCTGAGTGGACATGAGGGGGTCCAAGTGGTGTTACAAGAGGACGTCCTGGTCCAGTGGCTCCTCCGTGATGGGGCAAACATTGTCGTACCAAATTTCACCATCCCTCGCCACGTCACCATCCACGCTGCTACCTGAAGGATCCAACACAGGACGGGTTTCGCTTGAGCTACCCACAATGGCCATCGAAACAGTGGCACCATGAGAGCTACCACCTGGTGGCTGCGTGTCACCAGGATTGTCACCCTCCTCATGCTGCTCACCACACCTTTCCGCCTTGCCTTCATCCGTCGAGTTCTGCACAGAGCCATGGCTGCCCGCAACTCTAAGAACACCCTGAGAATGCTCTAGCGAGGTACGCGCAGGAACATGAGGCTGAGCTTATTCTTCAGAGAAAATGATGGTGATGTTAGCCATGATGATGGGCCTGTTCAGGCTGTTCTGAGATCTAAAATGAGTCAACTGGAAGGCATTGTGAGGGAAGGGTCTGCTGGATGGGCTGGGGGGAGGAGAATTAGCTTGAGATGAGGTCGAAGAGGCATGAGGCGGTGGTTGATCGATGGATTGAGCAACCTAAGAACGTGCGTGACAACCACAACTCCCTCAATGGCGGCCTCTCATGCGATGATGTACCATGGCTGAGCAGTGAAGGAGAAGCTCAATAGAATGGGGCTCTTTGAAGGGAAGACGAGAATGTTCAGCGAGATATAGGACAGGGTTCAGAGAGTAAGGGTGGGAATGGGAGAAAGGAAACCTAATTCCAAAATCAAGAACCAGCAGGAGCTAACAATGTTATAGATATTTTTGGGCACTGCAACCCCAATCAAACATGTCCATAAACCAAGGGCTCCTAAGTCCCTAAAAGTGTTGTCCCATACCCTAAAAGAACAAGGTCAACTGATTACATCATCTCCCAGAAGTTCTCCATGAAAAACTGCTCAGAACTGGTCAAAATTGGACCATCTCACCTGCTTCATGGTAAAAGTGCGATGCATCCCACCTAATGCACAAGGGAGGTGCGATGCATAATGAAAAGCCCTTCTATGGGGTGCGATGGGCGAGAGTGGACAAATGGCAAAGATAGTTTGCGAGGTGGATGATCAAGGAATCTTCCAGAAACTTCTCCTGTGATACTTGCCTCTCTGAATTCGCCCAGAGATGAGTAAGAGAACATCAATCTCTAAGTGTAATCAAGAACTATCATAGAGAGGACACTGATCAGAATGCCAGAAGCTAACTCACCCCCCTGCAATCATCTATATATGGATCCCTCATCCCAGAGATCCAGAGGCTGGAATTTTGTATCTTGTAAGGAAGTGTTGTTGGTTTCTTGTTGGAATATCAAAGTGTTGGGTGATCTAAGCCTTTCATGAGGTGAAAGAAGGGCTTTCATGCTGGAGGATGATGTTGGGTCAGAAAAGTTGGTTGTAATCCTATTTTCTATTCTTGATTATTAATAAAGCTATTCAAGTTTTCCTCCACATTCTTGTATGTTTGATGATATATGCATTTGTGTGGTTAATATATATATGGTCCTATATTGTTTATGATTGTAGATCTCTGTTCTTCGATAGTATTATGTTTCTTTGATTCCACAGGTGCTCTTTGAAGCAAGGTAGATGAAGGAGAAGCAGCAGAGATCTGTCAGGGGGGACAGGAACCGAGAAAGGAACCAAGTGCAAGACTGAGGTTGGTGTCCTTCATTCCACTCTTGTCTATTTCTCATAAAGGAAAAGGAAAGTAGTTTTAGTTTTTTTGTTTCTAAGATAACTACCAGTCTTAGTGGGACTAGCAGCTCCGAGTGGACACTAGATTTCCCGATAAAAAAATGGCGACTCCACTGGGGAGCGAATAAGTTGTTTGTTTGTCTACATTTGTTTGTTTTATAAACTTACAGATGGAGCCTGAAGTCAAGCCAGCTAGCCTTCGAACTGCATTTGCGAAGCAAGTGCAAAGTAGATCAATGTTGCTTTAGTCTATCTCCAGGTTTTGTTTATAAATTAAACAATCGATTTGCAAACACTCTGATTGCCCTAGTGGTGGTTCTAGTAACCTCATTAGATCATCCCATATGATTTCTATTTACTGTACATCATTTGCTCGGCCTAAATCCCTGAACTGAGCTTTAAACTCTGACCAAGAGCCAAGTAAAGTTTCGTCCTGGTACCTTCACACCCTCTCTTCAAGGAAACCAGTATGCCTCACACCTCTCGTCTGCAGTAGGTGGGATGCATCCCCGTTTCCCTGTGTTATAGGTGCGATGACCAGAAAAGGATAATTTTGCCTCCAGGTCTTGGTTTTACTTCACTCTTTTCAGCTCTATTCTGGAGGTTTGATGTCTATGATCAGTATACCACTATGGAAACCCCCTTTCTCTCCATCATTCTGCCTCCATTGTGCAAATAACTATGAATATTTTTATGTATTTTCTGCCATTTTCAGTTCTCTTTTGCAAAGTAGTAGCATAGTCGAATTATCGTCTTTTGATTTGAAAGTGTCGCAAGTGTCATTTTCAGTCAAAGAAAAGAATTCTATTGTTCTCGATGGTCGATTATATAGTTACTCTTGTATTTGATTTGAATTAGTAGTTTTTAAAGTGTCTAAAGCAGTTTTCAATTCAAAATAGTAAAGTGTCGTCATTATCTTCCTTTCGTTTTTGAGAGAAATCTATTAGTACTGTCACTTTGAAAAGATAATTCGGATTTGTAATTAGCATTCTTCTTGTCATTCACACATTAAGAAAGCTGAAAACAAATACATGCATGTGCATTTGCATTTAGACTGCTTGTTGGTTTGATTTAGGACAGTGCATCTAGTGTGTGCTCTCTACTCTATGTTGAAAGAATACCATCTCTCTTTCTTTAGTAGCTAGGGTTTTCATTCCAAAAAGAAGATTAAGCGATTGGTTATCATCTTAGATTGCATTTTAGGAATTGTACATCTACATCACGCGGTGAACCTAAAAGGAAAACTTCTTAAGAAATATCAACTGTAAAATAAATTTAATGAACCTAAAAACGCTTTGGAACCTAAAGTGCAACAACTAGAAGTCTAGGCTAGAGACATATTCCAGCGTCGTAAATCCTGGTAACTGTCGCTTTCACTATTGGTTGGGTGATTCCTCCTCTTTGAGATGACAAGTGCCAGTACGGACTTGTGCTCCCAAGTACCGTCGAGTATATATTGGGAGACCATAATAGGTTATATCCTTTAGCCATAGGAAGCTGTGTCTGCCGCCCTATAAATACAATGCAGTGAACACATCATTCGGGAAGATCGACTGCCGTACTGTAAAAAGTATTCTGCAGTTTTGCGATTGGTTTGGTAATCCCTGTATCTAGATTTCTAGAGTAGTCTCTTTCATTCCTTTTCAGACTCCTTAAAGGAAAGGGTCCATCTGATCACTTGTCACTTCAGGCTCATTAAAAATCGAAGGCGACTAGAGTCATCTTTTGTTTTTTCTCGACTCTTAAAAATTGAAAAAACAAGTTGTGTCAAAGTGTCTAAAATTTATTCTAATCAGAATAATATCACCATTCCCGTGTTGGTGTTAGGTTGAGAAAAATGGAGTCCACCAAACAAGGAGTTACCCTCGGAGGAAATCCTAGTCCTTTCTCCTCTTGGGGAGATGTTGGTGCACCTCATACGGCCACATTGTCACTTCCAGGATTGACGATTGGCTTGCCAATATTGCTCTTCTCGACCTTCGTCGTTCAGAATACCTCTATTCCTGAAAAATCAAGCCAACAACTAGATGATACTAAAGTTAGCCCCCAACCTTATACTTCATCCGATTCTCCCTCTCCTCCTTCCTCTTCACTTGGTAAAGGTGGTAAGGCCCAAAACAAAGTAACTGAGAAGAAGAAGGAGAAGAAGGAGAAGAAAAACAAGAAGAAGAAGGAGCCAAAGGTGAAAAGGGGTAACCAGGTGTCGTCTAGTGGAAATATACACACTGCACCATCTAAGCCTAAATCTCCATGTGTCGCTTGCAAAGGAGACCACTATCATCGAGATTGTCCTTGCATCCCTCAGATCTTAAGGGACTGGTCTCCTTGTTTGCACAAACTGGTGTCATCGACCTCTCACGATCATGTTGAGAGCACACCATCAACTAGTGAAAATGAAGTCCCTCAACAAAAAGGAAAATGTAAATTTCCTTGTAAACTGTGTGAAGGCGATCACGCCATCCACCGTTGTCCCTTCCTAGATGAAGCTAAAAGAGTTTTGGATGACCGTCCGGCTTCACCTCTTTGGCTTCCTCCTGGATATAAGAAAATATTGCCAAGTCCATCACTAGTTGAAAATCCGACCGACACGCCATTGTGGTTGGTCAAAGCATCTGCCATTGAAGATAAACATGCCGAACCCATACCAGACGAAAGCCAAAAGGTTGAGGCGACAGTCAACCCGGTCTTGTCTTCGGAAGGTCCGTCTTCAGATGACACAATCACTGAAGAGAATGAGAACGACACTGTCCAAATTCTTTTCGTAAACACAAACTCCGATGAGCATGGGGGCAGTCTACCCGTTCCTTTACCTCATGAAGGAAGTTCATCAGAGTCATATCCGGTCGTCTATTCGGTCCCACCTCCAAGCAACCTAGTCATTTCTTTCGATTGGAACCTACTAGGAAAACCCCGTGCATTGGCTAATGTACCATTCCGAATCATTGTACAAGCTTACAAAATGATCATGGTCTGTACCATCATAGATGAAGGGGGTTCTGTGAGTATCCTTTCCTCAATTTCTTGGTAAGCGGTTGATTCGCCATCGCTTTTGCCTGAGATGAGAAATCTGACAGGATTCGATAAAGGAACCAGTCGACCATTAGGGATCCTTCCCAATGTGCCCATAATGTTGAGAAGGAAAACCGTTTACATGACCGTAATGGTATTCCAAGGACCTCTAGATTATAATCTACTCCTTGGACGCGACTATATTTATAGCATGGGAGCCATTGTCTCCTCACTCTTTAGAGTAATGTGTTTTCTGCATGAAGGTAGAGTGGTCAAGCTCGTAGACGAGCTATCATTTCCCGGCTCACACATAGCTAATAGTTAAATACCATCCCTAAATGGTCTCTTCATGCAAGGAATGTGTCATCAATCCCCAATCCGTCCACCTGATGAGCGCGAGTGATTTGGGAAGACATGCTTGAATCCCACGGGGCATGCACCCTGGCCTTCTCCGGCAGGGAAACCTTGGGTATACGGTAGGTTTCCGTGGAGGATATATGACTAGTCTAACACACCCGCCCATTTAGGAAAATGTGATTAGACTAGAATAAGATTCCTTCATCAAGGTTAGGAGGTTGGGACTTAGAACCACCCTGGTTGAAATGGACTAAGCCAGGAAGTGTTTCTATCTGCGTCGTGGATGGAAACTATCTTGCGAAAGCAGGAAATTCTATATGGGAACCTGGATATTTTCACTATACCTGGGCGCATGCAAACCCTTTTGCATGCAAGTGAAGAGCGGACATTTGTTTTCTTAGTTTGTAGATTCTCAAACCCTTTAAACTTGTAGGATTGGTTGTTCCTAACTTGCATAAAGAAAGGATCTGGGGCAAAGATTTGAAAGGTGCAAGCTCCATAAAAAATGGCATCTTAGATGAGATATCCTTATTATAAGACTGGCACGAGCAATTTTTATGTGGAGTTCAAGCTCATTAAAAATTAAACATAAGCAATGAGCAAACATTCCCCCAGAGTTTAAGCTCATTAAAAATGAACCCATTTATCGTAAACAACCATTGTGAATTCGTTATCATCAGCTTTTGAGCCCTGGTCGTGTTCTCATCAGCACCTCCACTCTATTTTAGCTGATCATTCACCTCCATTTGATTGTTTACCCCTTTTGAGGAACAACTGCAAAGAGTGATCCTATTAGCCATCCTTGTGACATTGCCCTGATTGGAAAATTCCAAACCTTACCTGGAATCAATTGCTACCTGAAATTATCACTCGTTCCTAAAAAACAAGTCTCCTTTAAGCACTTTTCACCTGACTCGTAAAACATGAAAATATTTCCGAGTGATTGACCTCTCCAGCTCGTTAAAGTCACCGGAAGTGCTATACCTCCTCTAGATTTTAATCCTTTTGGACCTGAGGGATTATTACACAAAACGATCGAGCGTTTGTCTTGTTCAGCTCGTTAAAATTACCGAAAATTCATTCCTTTCATATTATTTTATACTTTTTCGGACTTATGGGATTACATGACGAAAAATGATTATTGGAGTTTCCTTTACGTCCCTTTCAGACTCTCTAAAATTGAAAAGGACCGAGTTATCTTTGTTGTTGAACTCGTTAAAATCGAATAGCGACAAACTTGTCGATACAGACAAGAACAAGTTTCACTATCGCTAGGCTCGTTAAAATATAGCGATGGGTTTGCCCGAAGGGAAAATTATAGAACAAACATATGTTATCCTCCTCATTCTTGACAAAAATAAATGGTTACTGGCTAGCAGTGACTGGGGAAAATTTGGGAAGGAAACTTCAAGAAACTTTATTGGTAGCAAGTCGCTCTTGAACATGACACTTTCACTCTGCATCCGAGTCGGGTTGGGTTGTTCCGTTCACTGGTTATATCACCATTGGTCCATCACACCATCCACATTTGGGTTTAACGCTACCAATCCATCATGTCAGTGTCGTCGGTATGTTCAAGAGAAGTCGCTCAGAGAATTCACCTGTGTCTCATCCGCTTCAATACATTCACGCTTCATTCTTTCATGACCACCACCCTGAACCCTGTATCATCAGATCGTTTTCACCTCCAAAATCATTTACTCTGTTCCATGTCATAGATGTGGGATTCATTAAGGCCCTCCTACAATGGGTCACTTCTTGTCGACATTAGATCATTATCCAAGAAGTCGACTTAGTGACAACCCTTTCAGTACTTTGAAGCTTGCATGCCTCAATGGCAAGTTTCTCACTTCCGACGAAAGGTTTACACCAATGGCCTTCGACCAAAAGATTTTGTGTGGTGTTCGACGCCAAGTCCCTTATTCACACCACGCAAATTGTATTATAGTACCTTGAGGGTCATCATCGTTATCGGTGATTCCTCTCACACCTGTTAATAGCTTACATCATTGGCTGGTAATCAGGCGATGTCTTTCCATGTTCGACTCTAAAAAATCTTTCACACGGATCGACTTGTACTCTGAGTGAATATTGAACGAATTTGAAGACCTCGGATCTAGTTTCATCCATATGGGCTGCGATATATTCAGGAAAATAAGGACATCAAATGTACATTGTTTCTTCACAGATGATCATCCGAATCAAAGGATGATGATTCTATTAGAATCATCAGTCTCCCGCACAGACAATTGCCTATCTTATGTACATGAAAATGAATTTATAAAGCTGAGCATGGGAATGCTCGCGTCAGCTAGAACATGAAAAATATTATGAAGATAATGTATTGTATTGTATCTTATTACAGGTTGCCTTCCAGCTCGAAAAAAATTTGGATACTCATGATAAAGCATTTCACCCGACATCAAAAGATTAACGACCTCATGCTTTAGGGGGAAACTGTTATAGAAATTTTTGGGCACTCCAATCCCAATTAAACATGTCCATAAACCAAGGGCTCCTAAGTCCCTAAAAGTGTTGTTCCATACCATAAAAGAACAAGGTCAAGTGATTACATCATCTCCTAGAAGTTCTCCATGAAAAACTGCTCAGAACTGGTCAAAACTGGACCATCTCACCTGCTCCATGGTCAAAGTGCGATGCATCCCAGCTAATTCACACGAGAGATGTGATGCATACTAAAAATACCTTCTATGGGGCGCGATGGGCGAGAGTGGAAAAATGGCAGAGATAGTTTGCGAGGTGGATGACCAAGGAATCTTCCAGAAACTTCTCCTGTGACACTTGCCTCTCTGAATTCTCCCAAGATGAGTAAGAGATCATCAATCTCCAAGTGGAATCAAGAACTATCAGAGAGAGGACACTAATCAAAATCCCAGAAGCTGACTCACCCCCCTGCAATCATCTATATATGGATCCCTCATCTGAGAGATCCAGAGGCTGGAATTTTGTATCTTGTAAGGAAGTGCCGTTAGTTTCTTGTTGGAACATCATAGTGTTCAGTGATCTAAGCTTTTTATGAGGTGAAAGAAGGGCTTTCATGCTGGAGGATGACGCTGGGTCAGAACAATTGGTTGTAATCCTCTTTGCTATTCTTGATTATTAATAAAGCTATTCAAGTTTTCCTCCACATTCTTATACATTTGATGATATATGCATTTGTGTGGTCAATATATATCTGGTCCTATATTGTTTATGATTGTAGATCTCTGTTCTTTGATAGAATTATTTTGCTTTGAATCCATAGGTGCTCTTTGAAGCTGGGTAGACAAAGGAGAAGCGGCAAAGATTTGTCAGAAGGGAGAGGAACTGTTGGGTCCCTATAATACTAGTGATTACCCCATTACTATTGTAATTATACCCATTATTAATATTTTTGTGTCCCTATTGCCCCCATATTGTTGTTACTCTGCCCCATAGAATCCCTCTATTGTTATTTTTGTGGCTTTATATTATAATTGTTATGTCGGCTGGGTTATATTGTGACTCCTTAGACTCCTATATATAGAAAGGGGGTTTTTTCATTTGTATAATCAAAGAATTGTTCATTTATGTAATGTAAAGGAGGTTTCCCCCTCGAAGAGGTTGAATTCTTAGGTGTTGATCTATCTTTTCTTGAGCTTGTTTCATAACATTTGGTATCAGAGCCTTGGATTCTAGGGTTTCACTGCTCCCAACAGGTCATCGTGGAATTTTCACTATAAATTTTTTCTGCGATGTTTCAAAAGCTAAAAAAAACACATTTGAGAAGACTTCGTGTTGAATCTTGGGTCCAAATTTTAGAACTTTTCATGCTATATTTGCGGCGATATGATTTGAGGAAGTTGGTCTTCTTGCAGACTCCTGAATTACATTCCAAACAGGTGACCTAGGGAAAATCGTCATAACTTTATTTCTGAGCATCGGATTGAAATTTCGTAAGAAGGTCACTGTGGGAGATTTTGCATAACTCTTCCTTGGAGAATCCAATTTGTATCCGACTGGTGGCATTGGAAAGATGATGCAGAAGGCTACTACAGATTACAATTTCAGAACTGGATGATGCAAAATTACAGAGATACATCAGATTCAATATTAGGCTTCTACGAAGTGAAAAAAGGTGTGTAGTTTTTTTTTTTTTTGCGTAAGCTTGGTTTGAAGGAATTCAAAGGGCATAGTAAAGCATTATTATCGGTAACTGATGCCTCGAGGAAAGAAAATGCAAACACCTAATAAGGAACTTGAAAGCTCTAGCATGACTCATGAAGAAGAGGAAGAAATGCTACATGATATATCAAAATTACAGGAACAAGTGCAACAAATGTCACGCTCACAAAAGCTAACA
Organism: Pinus tabuliformis; assembly: GCA_031772625.1. Classification (NCBI taxonomy): domain Eukaryota; kingdom Viridiplantae; phylum Streptophyta; class Pinopsida; order Pinales; family Pinaceae; genus Pinus; species Pinus tabuliformis. The sequence continues at coordinate 1,058,951,514 of CM062811.1, read as the reverse complement.
GAAGCTAAGATAAATGGCGTGGAATCTAAGATAAAGGGCGTGGAAGCTAAGATGGATGATTTGAAGACAGATTTGAAGAGAGACATGGCAGATTTGAAGACAATTTGACAAATTGGCCTTAGAATTCAGCCTCTTCGAGGGGGCAACCTCCTTTACATTACATAAATGAATAATTCTTGGATGATACAAATGAAAAGACCTCCTTTCTATATATAGGAGTCTAAGGGGTCATAACATAATCAGAGCCGACATAATAATAATAATGTAAGGGCACAATAATAACAATAGTGGGCTTCTATGGGGCACAATAGTAACAATATGGGCACTACATGGGTACATCAATATAATAAGTGGGTTATACTAATAAAAATAAGGGGTTACACTAGTAGTATAGGGGCCTAACATGCCCCTCTCCTTCAAAAAGAATTGTCCTCAACGCTTGAGTAGTTCTTGATGCTTCTATATAAAATTCTTGTCCTCACATGTGGAATATTCAGCAGGTAAGTTCTTCCACTTGATGAGATACTCTGAAATTGATTGATTTCGTAGCTGTCAGGTTATTGTTTCTGTGACTGCTCCAGGTTCCAATATGATTTTTCCTTCCTCTTCAATTTCTGGAAATATTGCTTGAGTTTGGATCTTTTGCAACTTTTGAATAAGTGGCCATACTTCTTCGTCCTTCTTCCATTCATCCCTTGCTTCGTTTATCCAATCTGGTTGGATAATATAAATAACACAAAATAATTCTTCCACATCCTCATCCTTGAAGAGTCTTCCCATTCGGTAAGGTCGCCATTTTTTAAGTGCATGTAGTATTGCCAACATTTCCTTCTCATAAATAGCTTGCTTGAGATGTAGTAGTAGAAATACCCAATCACCTACATCAAAACATTTTTCACTACGATGTTGATCTACCTGTTGTTTCATTTGATTTTGCACCGAAGTGGCGTTATCCTTTAAAAGTTGGGGAACTTGCTGTTGATGCTCGATGTGATCTTTCTCTGCTTGAACCTTTTTCTTCTTGATATGTCCTTCTATCTTTTGAGGAGTGGTAATTTCTTCCAGTCCTTTACAAGATATGGTTGGATTCATTTCTTGATGCTCGATGTGATCTTTCACTTCTTGAACATTTTTCTTCTTGATGTGTCCTTCTATCTTGATAGTTTCAGGAGTGGTAATTCTTGCCAATGCTTTACAAGATATAGTCTGATTCATTTCTTCTTTCTATGGGGTGGTGTCCTGGCATATATCCTCTTCTTTTGATGTTTCTTGATCCTTTTCTTCCTCCTCTTCATATTCTATGTAAAATAATTTCTTCTCAGCACACCTATGACCTTTAGTGCATTTGCTATCACAATTGTAACAAAGCCCTTTTTCTCTTTTTTCTTCCAATTGTTGTGGTGTAACCCTTGTAGGTAGTGGAAGGCTGGGAGAAACAACACTTCCATGTTTATAGTTGTGAGGGATACGCTTCCTGGTTTCCATAATTTTGCTTTCCATTATGTCACAAAGCCCTTTTATTCTTTCAAATTGTTGTGGTGCTCTAAAGAAGGTATTGCTCTTTGTATCCTCATAATGTGCTATCATTTCCTCCGTGAAAATTGACCACGTAACAAGTTTTTTACGAGAACAAAGCCTTTCATACCATAAAAATTGATCTGGTTCTAAATATGAAGATATAATACCCACCTTTTGTAACAGTTGTACACCATGTAGATCAAAATATTGCTCCATCTGAAGTATCCAATTTACCGGATCCTTGCCATCAAACTTCTTCATCTTTCTTTTTCTTGATTTTAGGAGCTCGACCTTGAAACGACTGTAACTCTGTACTTTTCGATCTTTAAGTTCTGAAATTGAAACCTGTAGTAGCCTTCTATGTCCTCTTTCTAATGCCACTAGTCTGATCCAAATTGGATTCTCCAAGAAAGAGTTATGCACAATCTCCCGCAGTGACCTGATTATAGACTAGTTCAGTAGAGCGAAATTGTATTAAGTGCCACGTGTCACTGTTTCAACCTTTGACTTTAAAAAATATATAAAATAAAACTACAGTCCGTCCTCTTTCTGCACCTTCTTACGGAATTTCAATTCTATGCTCAGAAAGAAAGTTATGAGGATTTTCCCCTGGTCACCTGTTTTGAGTGTAATTCAGGAGTCTGCAAAAAGACCAACTTCCTCAGATCATATCTCCGAAAATATCGTGCGAAAAGCTCTGCAATTCGCACTCAAGGTTCAGAGTGATTTATTCTCAAATGGGTTTTTTTTGCGACTTCTGAAACGTCACAGAAAAAAGTTATAGCCAAAATTCCACGATGACCTGTTTGGAGCAGCGAAACCCTAGAATCCAAAGCTCTGATACCAAATGTTATGAAACTAGCTCAAGAAAAGATAGAAAAGATAGATCAACGCCTTAGAATTCAGCCTCTTCGAGGGGGCAACCTCCTTTACGTTACATAAATAAACAATTCTTGGATGATACAAATGAAAATACCTCCTTTCTATATATAGGAGTCTAAGGGGTTATAACATAATCAGAGCCGACATAACTATAATAATGTAAGGGCACAATAATAACAATAGTGGGCTTCTATGGGGCACAATAGTAACAATATGGGCACTACATGGGTACATCAATATAACAAGTGGGTTATACTAATAACAATAAGGGGTTACACTAGTAGTATAGGGGCCTAACACAAATTTTCTACAAGAAATACTTACTAATGGTGAAAAGGTTGTAAAGGAAACTCATGATGTGAAAAAAAGCAATGTTAATCGTGATTCCATAGAATCTAATGTTGGATCTAAGACCCACCATATTCCAAAAATCAATATGAGGAAGTTTGATGGCAAGGGTCCCTCAACATGGATATTACAGATGGAGCAATTTTTTGATCTCAATAATGTGCAAAACACACAAAAGGTACGTATGGCAACTTTATATTTGGAACCAAATCAGTTTGTATGGTATCAATGGCTTTTCTCTCGTAAACAATTTATCACTTGGGCAATTTTTACAGAAGAATTCATAGCACATTATGAGGATACAAAAAGCAACACTTTTTTTAGCCAATTGATCAGTCTCAAACAAAAGGGTTCAATAATGGAGCACATTGAGGAGTTCCAAAAATTGAACATAAGGGTAAGATATATTCCAGAGGAGCATAGGATTGATGTGTTCATAGGGTCTTTAAAGGATAATATTCAACATGATGTTCGCCATTGGGAACCTGATTCATTAGAGAAGGCATTCAGGTTAGCAAGAAAAATGGAAAGAAAAATTATGGCAACCCGGAAGCATACCACCCACAACTATAAAGATGGAAGTGTTGTTGCCCCTAGTCTTCCACAACTTATAAGGTTGACACCTCAAAAATTGGAAGAAAAAATAGCAAAAGGGTTTTGTTATAGTTGTGATAGCAAATACACTAAAGGTCATAAGTGTGCTGAGAAGAAATTATTCTACATAGATTGTGAAGAGGAAGAAGAAAAGGGACAAGAAAGGTCAAAAGAAGAGGATATACTCCAAGAACAAAGCCTAGATGAAGAAAAATTAAATCCAACCATATCTTGTAATGCATTGGTGGGAATTACCACTCCTCAAACCATCAAGATAGAAGGACAAATCAAGAAGAAAAAGGTAATAGTGTTGATTGATTCAGGAAGCACCCACAATTTTATTCATTATAAGGTAGGAAAAGAATTGAATTGCTTCCTATATCTAGCACCAAAGTGCCAAGTGATGATTGCAAATGGAGGAACAATAAATTGCTCTAGAAAGTGCCATAATATCATGCTATCCATGGGAGAATATGTATTGACTAGCCCAATGCTTTCCATTCCAATGGGAGGTGCTGATGGTGTACTAGGAGTCCAATGGCTATAACCCTTGGGTACAATAGCTTTTAATTTTGAATAATTTTTCATCAAATTTTCTACGGAAGGAAAGGAAGTTGAATTAAGGGGTATTGCAGGGAAACCAGGAAAGATAATAAGCTCTAATGGTATGACAAAGCTTCTAAAAAGGGAAAAAAGAGGTGTAATTGCACAATTATGTTTGCTAGATGTTTCCACATCGTAATCATCTATTTCTCCAGATCTCCAAAAAGTCCTGGACAATCATTCCAAGGTATTTGAGACTCCCAACAGTTTCCCACCTATGTGGGATCATGATCATGCTATTCATCTTATTCCAGGAAGTGTTCCTCCAAACATCAGGCCGTACATATATCCCTATGTCCAAAAGAGTGAAATTCAACGTATGGTTGCAGAAATGCTAGAGGCTGGTATAATTCAACGGAGTCAAATTTCTTTCTCTGCTCCAGTAGTATTGGTGCACAAGAAGGATGGATCATGGTGCATGTGTTTGGATTATAGGGAGCTCAACAAGCTCACTATTAAAGATAAGTTCCCCATTCCTATCATTGATGCATTACTGGATGAATTGCATGGACCAATTTACTTCACCAAGTTGGATCTTCGCTCAGGATATCATAAAATAAGAATGAAGACTGAAGACATTCCAAAAAGAACATTTAGAACTGATGAGGGTCATTATGAATTTTTGGTCATGCGTTTTGGCCTTACCAATGCACCTTCAACATTTCAACGTTTGATGAATTCAATTTTCGATCCATTCCTTAGAAAATTTGTGTTAGTATTTTTTGATGATATACTAATCTACAGCAAGTCTTGGAAGGATCATGTTGGACATGTTGACAGGGTGCTACAACTATTGGAGGAGAAACAACTATATGCAAAAAGATCCAAATTTTTCTTTGGAGTCCAGGAGGTGGAATACCTGGGTCATATTGTATCTCATGAAGGAGTTAAGGTAGACCCTAGCAAAATTAAAGCCATTAAGGAATGGAAAATTCCCACATCCATAAAGCATCTGCGAGGATTTCTCGGGTTGACAGGGTATTATCACAAGTTTGTTAAGAATTATGGGAGAATAACAGCACCTCTAACAAAATTATTGAAGAAAGATGCATTTTCATGGACTCCAGAAGCAACAAAGTCCTTTGAACATCTTAAAGAGGCAATGTGCCAAGCACCGGTCTTAGCTACACCAGACTTCACAAAAACCTTTATTGTGGAATGTGATGCTTCAGGAAATGGAATTGGTTCTGTTCTAATGCAACATGAAAGACCCATTTCTTTTGAAAGTTGCCCAATCAAGGGAAAGTGTTTAAGCAAAGCTATTTATGAGAAAGAAATGTTGGCAATACTCCATGCACTTAAGAAATGGTGACCCTACCTAATGGGAAGACACTTCAAGGCAAAAACGGATCATGATAGCCTTAAATACTTTATAAAACAAAGATTATCCTCTGAAGAGCAACAAAAGTGGGTCACAAAGATGTTGGGTTATGACATTGAAATCATCTACAAAAAATGGAAGAAAAATATGGTGGCATATGCACTCTTAAGAAAGGATGAGGATGTAGAAGCATTGTTGTGCGCCATTTCTATTATCCAACCATATTGGATAAACGAAGCAAGCAAGGAATGGAAGAATGACGAAGAAGTGTGGGCACTTATTTGAAAGTTACAACAAGATTCCAGTACGTATGATACATTTAGCTGGCAAAATGATTCATTATGGTACAAAGATCGCTTATACCTCTGTAAGAATTCCCAGCTAAAACAAAAGATTCTTATGGAATTGCACACTTCTCCCTTAGGAGGGCACTCAGGATTTTTAAAAACTTACCACAGGGTTAAGAAGGAGTTTTTTTGTGATGGCCTTAAATTAGATATTCAAAAGTTTGTGGCGGAATGTTTGGTTTGCCAACAAAATAAAGTTGAAACAATTAAGACATCGGGTCTATTACAACCTTTATCCATTCCAAGCCAACGTCCAGTCCGAGGGAAAGAGTTTCATCATGGTGGTAGTTGACAGACTTACCAAGTATGCACACTTTTTTGCATTATCACATCCATTTAAGGCTAGTACAGTTTCTACTGCATTTATGGAAACAATTCAAAAGCTACATGGAAACCCAAAGATTATTGTAAGTGACAGAGATCCCATTTTCATTGGAAATTTTTGGACATAATTATTTTATTGTCTTGGTACTCAGTTAGCTCATAGCTCATCTTATCATCCTCAATCTGATGGGAAAACTGATATAGTAAAAAAATGTTTGGAAGGATATTTTCATTGCTTTGTATTTGATAAACAGACATGGGTCAAATGGTTGCCTCTGTCTGAATGGTGGTATAACACTTCCTTCCATACATCAAAAAAAATGACCCCATTTATGGCACTTTATGGGTATCAACCACCATCCATCACATCATATTTAAGAGAAAATTCTAAGGTTCAGGTAGTGGAACATCACATCGAACATCAACAACTAGTCCTCCAACTCTTAAAGGATAACCTCGTGTTGGCACAAAATAGAATGAAACAACAGGCAGATCAACATCGCAGTGAAAGAAGTTTTGATGTAGGTGATTGGGTATTCCTACGGCTACAATCATGTAAGAAAATGTCCCTCAAGAAAGCTAAGAAGGATAATAAATTATCACCAAAGTATTATGGTCTGTACAAGGTGTTGCAAAAGATTGGTACTATGGCATACAAATTGGAGCTTCCTGCAGCTTCTCGATTGCACCCAGTTTTCCAGGTTTCATGTTTAAAGAAGGTTATAGGCAACAAGCTCCCAGTTCAAATAATATTGATAGAACTTGACAAGGAAGGAAAAATTATATTGGAACTAGAAGCAGTCACAGAAACAAGAACTCGACAGCTACGGAATCAATCAATTTCAGAGTATCTTATCAAGTGGAAGAACTTATCTGCTAAAGATTCCACATGGGAGGATGAGAATTTTATACAGAAGTATCCAAAACTACTCAAGCGTTGAGGACAACACTGTTTTGAAGGAGAGGGTCATGTTAGGTCCCTATAATACTAGTGGTTACCCCATTACTATTGTATTTATACCCCTTATTAACATTGTTATGCCCCTATTGCCCCCATATTGTTATTACTGTGCCCCATAGAATCCCTCTATTTTTATTTTTGTGGCTTTATATTATTATTGTTAGGTCGGCTGGGTTATATTGTGACTCCTTAGACTCCTATATATAGAAAGGAGGTTTTTTCATTTGTATAATCGAAGAATTTCTCATTTATGTAATGTAAAGGAGGTTGCCACCTCGAAGAGGCTGAATTCTATGGTGTTGATCTATCTTTTATATCTTTTCTTAAGCTGGTTTCATAACAGGAACCGAGAAAGGAACCAAGCACAAGACTGTGGTTGGTGTCCTTCATTCCACTCTTATCTATTTCTCATAAAGGAAAACGAAAGTAGTTTTATTTGTTTGTTTCTAAGATAGCTACCAGTCTTAGTGGGACTAGCAGCTCCGAGTGGACACTAGATTTCCCGATAACAAACAACAATTTCCTATAACCATTCTACAGCAAGGGATTCCTACATGGAGTGGGCAGAGGCTGGAGGACGAGGTGCAGACAGTGGGGTTGAAGGCCGAATGCTCCATGTTTAAACCATCAGCTGCCTTGTCTCAACCGAAGTGAGCATTTAAGTCATTCTACAGGTGGGCCTACTCTCGCCCTAGCTGAGCCATCATGTGCCAAGTCTGGGCTTGGATTATAGTGTTGTCTAGTAGCTGGCAAGGCTGAGCACCGTCACACATAATTAACGCCATTAATGAGCTCAGGAATCACCTGCATCCGGGTGCTCTTCTCCTCCCTGTTTCATTTCATTCTTCACAATAATTTGGTATTCCATGAGTTGCATTTCTGAGGCCAGTCTGGAAATTGAGCCTGTGTGAAGATCCAATCCACTTTATACTCCAATATTAGCTAGTAAGTTAGCTACTTGGTTTCCTTCTTGGCGTATGTGCTTGAGAGTGATCACCCTGTAAGAAGAGAGTCTGGTTTCAATGAGTTCAAGTCGCTTCACCATTCTCCAACTGTTGCTCACTTTACTTGAAGGAGTGCCTTGCATGATTTTGATGATCATATTTATGATGATCTGAGAGTAACCTTCTATAATAAGGGGGAAGTATGCCTTATTTTGAGCCAGAATAAGACCCTAGCATAGACCTTTTAGTTCGGCCGAGTTGTTGGTATCCCAGCCTTTTGATCCTAAAAAGGTTAGAAGAGGCGCACCCTTATAGTCCCTGAATATCCCTCTGAAGCCTACATTACTTGGGTTGCCTTTCGAGGCTCCATCGAAGTTTAACTAGAACATATGCTTGGGGGGAGGGATACACTTTTCAAGTGAACTGCCCTTTGGAGGAGTTTTTCCTTTGGATATTGGTACTTGATTCCATTGAAGGTTCCAATTAGCCCAGATATTTTGTTCTTGGGGGAGAGAAGGAAAGTCGTCCTCATACCACGTATGGAGAAGTAAGGTTTCCTTTATATTTTGGTAGATGATTTTCCAAAGATTCTCCAAGGGCACAGAGTGATCTTCGAAGATTCTTCGATTTCTCTCCTTACAAATATTCCACATGAGGAAGCCCAGAATGAGCTTACATAGGAAGTTTAAAATCTTGCTTTGATATGGATTCGGATCCCAGTTGCGTACAGTGGCTATGATGTCTCCATGTATTCTTCCTTCCTTTTGGCATCGAAAACTGACTTTTTCCCAGAGTTTACGTGCAAGATGACAAGAGTGCATAAGATGCTTTATGCATTCCTCTTCTTGTCTGCAATTGGGGCACAGTGAGGGCCCATGATAGTTCCTCTTCCTGATATTGTCCCAAGTGAGGATTTTATTTTGACTTAAAAGCCAGAGAAAGGTTGAGATTTTTGGCCAGTTGGTAGGGTCCTAGACTTTTCTCCAGAGAGGTTCTTTGACCATATTTCCCTTGATAATGATATTATAAGCCTCCCTAGTGGTGAAGGTACCATTTTCTTCATAGCCCCATCTGAGAATGTCCCTTTCTTCTGAGTGCTATATTTTCCTCTTCATTAATTCCATATCAAGAGTGTGTTGAATCTATTATGTTCCATGTCTTAATATTTGATCCGCCTTAATCCATTGCCTGTATCCTTGTGTTGTAGAGGGATTCCAAAAAAATTTTACTTTGTCATAGGGCTACATATCCTGCTCCAGAAGTTGCATAGATGAGATTAGGTCCTTTAACTTGGGCTGCTCCTGCTAAGAATCTTCCCAGAACCTTGTTGTATTGCCATCCTTAACTTCCCAGAAGCTATGTTGTTGAATTAAGCTTCTGTGTCGCTTGGCCAAATTCTAGATTAGTGAACCCATGCTAACTTCTGACATTCTGATTAGCTCTTCTTTTGGCAACTGCTGGCATATTTTTCTATCCATAGAGTGGCCCATGGGGTGAATGGCATAGTAAGCCATTTCCACCAGATTCGAGCACCCATGACCTCGTTCCTATGATAGGGATCCCTCAATCCAGTTCCATCGGCACACTGTGTCCCATTTGACTAGAACCCATTTGCGTTTTTGACCTTAATTGCCCCATAAGAAAGATCGTTGGAGATATTTAATTTCTTTCAGAACCCATATGGGAGCCACTAGGATCGAGAAAAGGTATAGTGGCATGGACTGAAGAAGAGTTTTTATAAGGACTAAACGACTCGCCATATTGAGGGCTTTGTGAGTCCAAGAGGTAAGGCGAGCCTCCAGATTTTATAGAAGGATTTCCAAGAGGAGTGCTTCAAGCCCGAGGTAGTCAAGGGAGCTCCTAAATATTTGAAAAGGAGGACAGCAATAGAAAATCCAAGAATGCGGGCTATGGCTACTTAGGTACTCACAAGGGTATGAAAAAATAAGATTTGGGATTTGGCTTTGTTGATAGAGGCACCTGAGGCTTGCGAGAAATCCGTCAGTAACATTTTGAGTTAGCTATATTCCTGGATGGAAGGATGACCAAAAAGCATGTTGTCATCAACAAATTGCTGGTGATTAAAGGCGAAAGAGTTATGAAAAGACAAACCTCTTAGGAGTTGTGATTGTTGAGCTTTTTTAATGTTGCGGCCCAACCCTTTTGCCATAATAATGAAAAGAAAGGGGGAGAGAGGGTATCCCTGTCTAATTCCTAGAGAAGGATGAAAGGGGGAGGAGGGAATGCCACTGATCAGTATAGGAAAGAAGGAGGAGGATATAAGAATCATGACCCACCTTACCCAGGGAGGGGAAAAACCAAAAGCAATGAGAGTATTTTTGATATATTACTAGCTTAAGCTATCAAATGCTTTAGAAAGATCTATTTTAAGGAGCATACCTAAATTTTTGGGGTGCTTAAGGGAGTGTATAATTTCATGAGTTAGGATGATGCCATCCGTAATCTTCCTACCTTCGACATAACTAGATTTCTTAGGCGAAATGATGAGAGGGAGCAGCAGTTTGAGTCTACAGGAAATGACTTTGGAGACAATCTTGTAGATTATGTTGCACAGGGCAATAGGCCTATATTTGTCAGGGGTGCTGGGTTGAGCTTCCTTGGGAATAAGGGCAATGAATGTAGCATTCATTCCTAGAAACATCCATCTCAACGTTCTTGATTCCTCAACAACATGCCAGACTTCCATTTTAATCAGCTCCCATAAATTGTGGAAAAAACTTGAGGTGAATCCATCCAGGCCAGGCGCCTTCCCATCTTTTAGATGACGAACTACCATTTCCACCTCCTGTAAGTTGAAAGACCTGAGAAGTAGTTCGTTATGCTCCTCTATAATAACCTTAGGAATATTCCTTGTAATTTTTTCTATGGCGTGTGATCTGTCTATTTGTGGCTCATGATGAGCTTGCTTGAAATAGTTTAGAAGTTTGCTTTCAATTTCTTCATGAGTTTCCAACTTTACCCCCTGCCCATTTTGAATATGAGTGATGTTGTTATTCATTCTACGTTGGATGGTGGTTCTGTGAAAATTTTTTGTGTTTTTTTCTCCATCCTTAAGCCATCTTATTCTCAACTTTTTCCTCCATAGTGTTTCTGCCTATTTTTCCCTCTTTAATATCTGCGACTCAAGATGTTTTTCCTATTTTGACAGGTCATATGAATGGCCTTCTATTATAATCCTCTGTTGCAGTCATTTCATATCTTGATTGAGGGCACTTTGAGCCTTGAAAATATTTGCCAAAAGAAGAATGGATCCATTGTTTGATCTTGCCCTTGAGGTGCTTAAGCTTTTGCTGAAATTGAAACATTTTTGTACCATTTGGAGGAGAAAAATTGTTCCATTCTATGTTGATTAGGTTGTTGAAATCCGAATGAGACATCCAGAAAGCCTCAAAGCAAAATGGTCTTTGGATTGTGTTGCCAGGATGAGTCCATTGAAGAGAGATTGGCCAGTGATCTGACCCTGAGAGCGGCAAGATAGAAGTGGAAAAATCTCCTCCTATATGTATTGCATTGTCTGATAGTAAAAATCTATCCAGACGAGATGCAATCTGATGCAACCCTGCTCTTTTGTTGTTCCAGGTAAAAATTCCATTATTGAATGGCATGTTAATAAACCAGTTGTTCTCAATAAAATCTTTTAGGTTATTCCCTTCCTTATGCCATCTCTTCCTGCCTCCCCTTTTTTCTTCCTGCCTGGTGATCATGTTGAAATCGCCCCAAATAATCCATAGAGAATGCAGCCTATCAGTGTTGATTGCTGAAAGGGTGTTCAGGATTTCTATCTTATGCATGGCCTCCTGGGGAAAATACACATTGGTTAGATTCCCGTGTATATTGGTCCCTGAGATATGAAACGTTGCTTGAATGAAATTCTTGTTAGCATGGGTGTTATTGAGCATAATGGTATGGGCATCCCATATATCTGCTAAGCCTCCAGACGCCTCAACGACATCCACTACTGCTGTGAGACATCCTGGCCAAGATTTTGTGGCAATTCTTTCCAAAGCGATTGAATTGCATTTGGTTTCTTGCAAGAGTAGGATTTGTGGTATTTCTTGCATTATCATATTTTTGAGTAATCTACCTTTCCCAAGGCCACTGAGCCCCTTGATATTCCATGATATTAACTTCATTGGGAAGTGTTGTGGAGGGAGTTATAGTACTTTGTAAGCTTGGAGTACCTGCTTGACTCCACTAACATTTCTCCAATTCGGATTGTTCGTTGGAGATATATTTTCCTTCCACATTTTTTGTTATCTTTGGTAATAGGTTTCCCATCCCAAAGGCTACCAGCTTGAATACCTAGTGATTTTTGCCTTTTTCCCCTTGCGAGGACTACCTCCAGATTCTCTAGCTGTCATTCTCACATTTTGTCATAAGTTTTTGTTTTACATGCCTACTCTAGGCCTAGAATGTCTAGATCCGCAATATCTATACTTTCTGGTTCCTCTTCCATGTGTTGAGATTCATTTAATTCTTCAGTTGTTTCTGTTGCTATTCTAGACATAGATTGTATATTGTCTACCTCTATTTTTTGAATATTCCATGCTGGGAATTTATGCTTGGCTAAGGGGAAAGGATGTTTGAGCAGGGGATCTTCTTAGAGTGTCTTGGAATCATCATGAGCAGATTGCTTGTCTGTCTTTTCCTCCCTCCCTGGGGAATTGCGATTTTCAGAGTTAAGATCATTTTGTCTGGCCTTGAAGGCTTGGAAGAGATAGCTTGAGGCATATTAGGATTTGAAGCCAGTTTCTTGTGACTTTTCCTACAATTGGCTACTTTGGTGAAGCCATCAGGCTCAACCTTATCTGGTGCGGATGGGGATGAGGGTTTTTTATTTAAAGGGAAGTCCCTAAATAAGTGACCCAAGGCATGACATCTTCTACATTTAAATGGTACATGTTCATTGTTAATTAGCTGAACCCATTCAACATCATCATGGAATATACTTGCCACATTCGGAAGTGCCTTGCTGAGGTGCATGTAGACACAGATTCGTGCGTAAGAGGTGTATCTTCGGAGTTTTGTTTCCTCTGCATTTTTGATGAGTTCGCCCAGCACATTCCCAATTTCTTGAAGAGAAGCTTCTTCCCAATATTCCATGGGTAGCGAGTAGAGACGGATCTAGACTGGAGCCCAGATGAGGTCCTCTTTATCAGGGTTGAAACGCTCTACCCATCCCCTGAGATACAGGCCGGTAACATTGAAAAAATATGACCCTCCATCCAGAACCCTATTCCGGTCCTCTAAGCAGTTAAAAATGGCTGTGAAGAACCCGTTAGGTCCCAACTGCAGGGTGATGTGTCCTTTTGGGTTGCATTTAGCTACTATCCAGCCACAGAGCCCTTTCTCAGTTAGCCATAGTCTTATGAACTTGCCTATCGCTGCATGGTCTTTCATGTACTGTATCTGAGCATTGATTCGGTAACTTGGGAGTTCTACCTTCAAATGTTCGGTTGCCACTGGCTTGCATGTGGTTGAGGTGACTTTGGGATGTTCTCTATCATATTTTTTGGCATGTTGTGAGTTCAGATCCGAGCTATCCTCATTTTGATCCCCTGGTTTGTCGACATCCCCATTCTTTTTCCGCTCTTCATTTTCATTGGGGCAGGCGTTGCGTCCTCCCCCTGGGGGGGATTCATGATGTTCGACACTGCTTTGTTGGAATCGAATGGATGTATTGCTGTCGTTGCAGGCAGGTCTGCAAATGTTTGAAAAGTTCTGCCATTGCAAAGGTTGTAGAAACCCTAGGACGTTGAGCTGCACTTGACATTCACCAATTTAAAAAAATAAAAAATTATTCAATATAGTAAATTTATTTAGTTTATTATCTATATTAAAATATAAATTTTATTTTTCATGATATATTTATTATTATTATTAAAAAAGAGAAAACTAACTATTTAGTAAAACTCTTGCAATGATGTATAATTTGAAAATGATGCTACTGAGTTTAAGGTCTCTAATAAGTTTGGCAAGCTTACTAAAAAAGGCTTCAAAAGAATCTATGAAATTAGTTTAGATAATGTAATTGTTTAGATACTTAACATTATGTATAGTAATGAAATATTTATTATTGGTTTGGAAGAAAATGTAATGATGATATATTTTAATTTTTATATTATTAATTTTTTATTATAGTATATAGGTTTCTTAATAATATATATTATTTCCTTAAATATTTGAGGATTTATAATTTAATAATAATTTTAATATAGAATGTATAAAAAATATGATAGTAAGTAATATTTTTTTATTTTAACGGTATGTTAGATCTAAGGTTTGCAGATGTGGATGTGCAAGAGCACATGATGAAAATGAATGAGGGGAATTGTTGGCTAAAGGTAAGAGGAAAGATTCTCAAACAAATGGTTTAATTTTCTTAGGGAATGAAATAGAGAGGTATATTTTGAAACCCTAAATCATTATCCATGATTATGATAGATTATGACCTACACAAATAGATGATACTAAAGATTTAATGTAGTAAGCATCATACAATGGACAAGATAGGGTGAGCTACCGCCTCCCCTACATCTCATCAAATGCAAGGATGGTTCGATGGCTCACACATAATTTTGGATTGTGGATATAGACCGGTGGAATTTAGAATGAGTGGAGGACATTAATATCTGCATGCCCCCTTAGGTGTATGGTATTCAAGGGCTCAGGGATTTATATAGGGTGATGTGAGGAAAGACCAAAGGAAATTTCCAACAACAAAGAAGTATCTAAGAACTAGGGAGTGTTGGCATACCTTGTATTGGAGGAGCAATTTTTGGAGATAGTTGAGATATTGGGCTAAGAGTTATACAACTAGTGGCACCACCATGCATTATTAAAATCAAGAGGAAATCACATCCCATCCAGTCATGGTGGAAAATAAAACAATAGAATTTTAACCAATGTAAGGTTACTAGGCTAAAGCATGCCATGATTCAATCTACAAACAATATCCTTTAAGGATGCCCCATAATAGGCAGAGAAGCTACTAAGGATATGGATAAGGAATTAAAACAAAAATGTTGAGAGATTGAAACAGAAGAAGTGCTAATGTAATTGGAAGGATGGGTGTACATCACATCCAATTCAGTGAGTACAAATAAAAATAAAGCAAGGATTTTCATCTAGTAGATATGTCTTTGGTGGTTTACGAATAATTTTCTTCATAGCACTAGGAAATTATGGACCTCAATGTTCACATTAGCATATTCAAGTGAACATTTGAAGCCTTTATCAAAGGATTATTTTGAGTAGACATATATGTCAAGTTGGTCCATGTGAATCATTAAGTAGAGGGTACGAAGAAGGATTATGGAGATCTCGGGGAATCCATGATGAATTTGTTGTTATCGTGAAGGATGCTCAAGTAGGAGTTCCTCAACGAATAGAATATTCTAAGTGATACTCTGAAGGAAAAAGATGACAAGAGGTAGCAAAATCAATCACCCTAGAGAAAATACCTCTATATTTTGGTATTTAATTATGTTTTTACATATAATATTGTTGGTTAGGTCTAATCTTTAGAGAATAACACCTAAATTATCTATTTTCATTATGAATAGCATCAATAGACATGATGAAATAATAAATAAACTCTAGAAAAGAATGATAAAGGAGATCATGGATTTTGAGGAGGAAGATGTCCTCTAAATATTTATAGTAATTTTTTTATATTATATTAGTTAACTTATTCCTTAGAATACATATTATTATTTTGACAAGAACAAGAATTTCGTATTAATAGAAATATTCATTGTGAGTGCAGCAAGTACACTACAAAATGGATATCATGATTAACTGTATGGCGAACATTATTGCCTAAGAAATCCCCACAACATAAATAATTTTGGTTTGTATTATATCTAATCTATTATTCCAACAAGAGAAAATACATAAAAAGAAATTAAAAAATTTACAAAAATTGCAAAACATACTATATGAAAGCATAAGTTATAACATCCCGAGGCCTTAAACTCCCAAACTGAGGGGATATTAAGAAAATTAAATATGGTATTACTTGCTCAATGGATTTGTTGGAAAAGAAGAATTCTAAATATTTGTTACTAATGGAGATTACTAACATGTGACCTTCATTTCATTGCAAGATGGTTCAAGTATCAATTAACAATTGCATGATTGTGGACACACTTGAGACCAATTGATTGAAGCGAATTTGCAAGTTG